>CM076578.1:301682430-302306338 GCA_034641835.2 Pinus albicaulis | reverse complement strand
AAGTAGCATCCCAAATATAGAAGGAATGTTTGCAGCTAAAATGTCCATCACTAAGCTTTTCATAGGTAGTTGGGTAAGAGAAACAACCAAGTCCTTAATTACTCCAAGACACTTGAATTTTTTGGAATCAAAGGTGTAGAGGTCATGGTATTTCTTGGTGATCTCTAATCCCAATTCATCCATCACTTTCTTTAGCATCGGATTGTGAGAAGCCCCAGAATCTAACAAACAATTATGCAACAATTTTTCATGCATATTGAGTAGCATGTAGAAAGGTGGTGAGTTGTCATCATTTTGGTCTTGGACATGACATCCTAGATAAAAAGTGGGATGTTCATCCTCCAGGTTGACTGAATCAGGAGCGAGAGGTGGTTGTAGCAGAACTTTAAAAGATTCTTTATATGTTGGATTTTTCAACAATTCTAGAAGTGGGACCGGAATTTTGATTTTATTCAATTCAGATTTGAAACTAAAATAAATTGGAACTAATTCCTTATTTTTTACAGTGATTTTGACAATTGGGCAGAATTTTGGAGTGGAGGAACCTCATTGACTTTGGCCTTTTGTTTGGCAGCTTGTTTCTTTGAATCTAATTTTTGTTGAGGTTGCTAAATAGGGTTTTTAGACCTCAAAGGATAATTTCTGTTTTGAGCTTCTTGCTGTTTTTTATCATTTTGTGCATAAATTTGAACATTCTCATCATCTCGGCACACAACTTCGATCGGGTCTTCATATACTTGCAAAGTTAAATAAGTTGACTGTGAGGTTTCTCCCACAAGGTTTATTTCTTCATTTTCTTCCTCATGTTCTTGTTGCTCTTCTTCAGCAAAATTATTCAAAGGAGGCCTATAATTTTGATCATCAACATTCCTTCTTGGGCACTATAAGTTTTGTTGAGGTTGAAAAGGCCTCTTGAAGGGATATTCATTTCTATTTGCCTCATCTTGATTAGCTCTAGCAGCTGGTTTGTTTTCTAGCTCTAATTTTTCTATCTTAGAGGCAAGTTCCTTGATCAAATTGAACATTTGATCAATCTTTTCTTCTCCTGTAAGACACTTAGAAGAAGAAGTTTTTTCTTCTTTCATCTTCTTTTTGTCCTTTGCTTCCTTTTATTCCTCCATTTTCAATTTATTAGAGGTCATGAGATTAGACTGCACTCCAATTGCAGCCTCTTGCATATCCATCAATGTTTGTGCTTTCTGAGCCCTTAACCATAAACCAAACTTAGAATCTAGAGAATTTGCAAAATTTATCATAGTTGTAGTCTCAGGAGGCTTAATTTCTTCGAGAATTTTCTGATAAATCTTATTAAACCTCTTAGTAAAATCAGCCAATGACTCATTTGGTTTCTTCTTCAGAGTTCCAAATTTTGTAAGGTAGTACACATAGTCTTTCATATCACCCCATTGCTTCACAAATATTTCCTCCAATTCATCAATTCTTGTTATTTAGTTTGAAAACAGACTTCTAAACCATTTACAAGATTCACCATCCAAGCTCTGAACAAAGAGTCTTGACCAGACATCTTCATGTTCGACATTCTGGTTGTTAGCATAACTATAGAAAGCCACTAAATGTTCCTCAACAGAAACTTCTTCTCCCTCTCCAATGTATTTTGGAAGATATTTCAAGTAATCTCCTTGAGGGAGTGGATGCAAAGGTTGAATAAGAGTAAGTGGAGCATATCTTGCAACCACTATGTGTTGCATCCTTGTAAGGGTAGGCTAATCCATATTTTTCTGATGTACAGTTGATGGATGATCGGTTGATGTAGCTATTTGGGAAATAGGAATTACAATTTGTGGATTCTGAATCTGATTTACGACAGTAGAAAATTGGAAATCTTGAGCTGATTCTTCGGGCTTGGGAACTGAAAATAGTGGATTCTCAAATAGATGAACGGAGGATGTGTTGACTTCACCTTATACAGAAGAATCAGATTCAAAATTTGTCTCTTAAGGGGATGAGGTTAATTCAAATTTATTTTGTTGAGATAGGAAGTCAAATAAGTTGAATGTGAGGCCTTCAGGGACACTCTCTTCTAGTGGATGAGAAGAAGATGACCCAACAACTGGATTTCTAGATAAAGGAAAACATTCTTGCTGAGGAGTGATGAAAGATTGGTATTCAGGATGAGTTTGGAGGAAATTTAAAATGGTCTTAAAATCTTCTTCAGTCAAAACATCCCTATCAAGAAAAGGTGAAATTGCCAATACTTGTTCTAACTCCCCTTCAATTAGCACAAACTCTTATGTTTCCTTATTGATACTTAATAACTCTGTTGTTTCCTCTTTGACTGAAATAGTGCTTACTTCAGATTTACTAATTTCAGATTTACCAATTGAGGAATGAGAAAAACTTTCAGCTGAGCATAGATTAACAACATCTATTTTATCTTCTAGGGAAGCAGTTTCGATTTTAGATTTTTCAGCAAGATCTTTTGAAACTGAAACTTCTTTTGAGTCTAAAGTAGATGAGGGTACCTTTTGCTTTGGAATGTACTTTTTGTGTACCGTCTTCATTGACTGAGATGTGGCCTTAACTGATCTCTATTTTCCCTTTGCATCTTTAATGATCTTCCTCTGGTCCAACTGGGTGATGCAGATCTATTCCTCCTTAGTTGGAGGCTTTGAAAACCCCTTTTCCTCCTCTCTCGTGGGCTCTGTGAACGACTGCAATCTTATTCAAGTCATCAATTCTTATTCACCATTAAGAATTGACATTCAACAAATCAAAACAAGAGACATCAACAGAATACTTCGTTTCAAGGCCTTCGTCTCCCTGCACATGCACCAAAAGGTGTTGGCACTAGAATCAGCACTTGGAATACATCAAGTGCCTGACTAGACACATCCTAAACTCTAAGGAAATTTAATGATTTGTTTTATGATATTGGTAGGTGTTTTAAACTCTTATTCACTAAAAAGAGATTTCAGTCAAATCCATAGATCTATTAATGAGGGTATTGGAGCCTGATGTGGTAGAAAAGAGTGAGTTTGTAGTCTATGAGGAGAAGAAAAATGTGAAATGAGAGAAGAAATAGTAGGTCTGCAATGCATAAATCTACTGAATTTGGTATAAATTAACACAAGTAGCAATTTAGCAATATTTCATCAAGAGAGTTATTTCTAGTCTTACAATATTCTCACTGAAATATTATAAGAGATAACTGTCATGAGTGATTCTCTTTATACTGTTATTATATAAATTTTACCAAGAAAGCTCACTATTTGAGACTAACAAAAATTTATAAAACACATGAACATGTCAACGGACTAATAAAAACTCATAACAACGTGAGGAATTACAAACTGCACCTGAAGATAAAAAGATATGGAAACACAAGTAGAAATTGACAATACACACACCAGATGGTAGTAAGTCCTCGGAATTTTCTGTCTATTTCATTCACTAAAAAGAGTATTGATCATATGAGTTAAGATTATAAAACCATGAACCCTTACTTCATAGCATTTTGTCATATATATAAAAAAATATAAAACTGTCATCCCCACAAAAGGAGTAAATTTGTTCCTAAAAATTATTACATTGTCGTGCAAGAGATGAGGTTTATCCAAAAACTTTAATACAAAGTGCTATGACATAATAAAAATAAATAGCATCAAGGCTAATAATTCGAAGCGGTTGTATGACGTGGTAGTCTATAGGAAGACTCCTCCTCTATTCTGGTGCAACCAACTTCACAAAAAGTGTAAACAATAGTGAAAATGACGTGTGGTTGTTCCTTGAATGCTGCCTGGTGCCTCGCAGAAACATGTTGGTGCTGAGAGTAATGGTAGAAATATATTTCAGAGAAACTTTGTCGTTGTTCCTTTACTTTGGCTTTTTTATCGTGATAGGGATGAACGTGGATTAAAAGATAAAGGAGTTTCATTTACCGCCGTTGTTGTGTCACAACACCACCAAAATTTGGTATATTCGAATTTTGTCCCTCTGTCATTTAATAAGGAAGTCTTTCATCTGACTCCCACAAATAAGGATATCCCAATACCTATCCCCTAACCCTCACGATCTTTCTCACCATCAGATCGATGGGATAAAGGTAATCATGCCATGTGAGGGAGGGATTGTTGGGGCCCTTGTTTTTGTTTAGTTTTGAAATCTTGGCTAAGACATTTTGAATTTTGACCCTTTTTGAGTTGCGGTATGAATACACATGGCAACCGCCACCGCGCCGCAACTACCAGGAGTCGCGGAGCTACCAAGGTGGCGCGGAAGCATGCGATAGCTGGAGATGGAACAGGGACAAGTGCAGATGAGAGAAACACATAGCAGAAGACAGGAAGTAGAACACGAAGATAACAGGAGAGAAGCCGGGAGAAGCTAAAGTAGAGCCACAGAGGAACTGATAGTCGCACGAGCGGGTGAATAAATAACAGTCACCCGGCTGAAACGAGGAGGATGCTGAAGAGGTTGCGAGGCTCGAGATAGGGAAAGATGCACAGAGCAGCTCCAGAGGAACCATGCATGTCCTTCCTATGGCTCTCTATCTTCTCTATTCTACCCTTCTGTTCTGAAATCCTTTTGTATCAGATTTGTAGGCTATCAGCGAGAATGCCATGTAATCCTGTGTTCTACCAAGAGATTAATACAATGGAAGATTGTTGTCTCAATAAGATGTTCATGTGCTTGTAATGTGTTTCTGCTGGTTTAAAATTTTATTTGCAAATGTCTGAATGCTTATTAAGTGATCTTGCGTATATAACTCTGTATATGTAATGGATGCACTGTCCTTCATTAGTTGCAGGTTTGTTCCTTGCCATTGATCTCTTCCCCTTCTGCATGTGGTTGCGGCACGCCTCGGGTGAGACGCACTACTCTCCAGAGCAGGGTGAAAATGCTGGCGTGTTCCTAGACTACACCGGACCCCTTTGTTGGCCACAACTCTTGAACCTGGGTCTTGTCCGCGACACCTGACTGCTCGCCAACAAATGGTTCCGTTGCCGGGACCTGCATGTTCTGAGGGGATCTAGATCATGGTATCGAGGATCTTTGAAGGAGCGATACGGCGATGGTGGGATGATCATCTTGACCAGTTCATTGCTCAGCAAGCAGAGCTGACCAAGAAAAAGGAGGCGGCGATCAAGGAGCTTGTTCTGTTCTCTGACTCAGCCAGTGATACGTACGAAATTTTCTGGGGAAGGTTCCCTACGGACCTTTACAATTGGTTGCGGAGGTTACGCGCGACGGTGCCCAAAGAAGGCTTGCGGAAGATAAACCACAGGTGGGCGCACGAAGATCTGGTGGCACTGCATCGGGTAGACACTGAACTAACCCGCACGGTGGATTTTTGGGTAAGGACCACGTTGGAAGGATATGCTGTGGAGTTTGCTGCTGAGTGCTACCAATCCTTCTTGAAGGTCGAGGCTGTTTTCCACTCAGGGCTGAGAGGGAACCTGTTGAAGGAGATTCCGCTGTGGATCAAAGCCCTGATGGTGGACGAAGGGTTGATTGAATTCCACAAAACGGGTATGGAAGCGTAAACCACCCGTACTGGGGGAAGGGTTGAGGGGACCGATGCTGTGTAGAATGTGAAAGTAGGGGTAGGGAATGGATGTTGAGGCCGCATGCAAGTTGCGGGAGCGACGTGCGCATCGGCGGGCACAGATCGCCGATAGGTGGCGAAGAAGGGTAATGCGAGATTTGAAGAGAAGAGAGATCGAGAGGAAAAATCAGAAGGAGGCGCCTCAGAGGACAGGAATTATGGGTTTGGATACCCGGGAAGAAAATGGGACAGCAGTGGAAGTGCAGTGGGTGCATGGGAGCCCAGCGACGCGAGAAAGAGAGATTGTGACTAGCGAAGATAACGGAAAGATGCAGCCCAAAGAGAGTTCCGATGATGAATGGCACGACGTGATGCAACGGATGTTTCAAGATCAGATGGCACCCACCCCTCCAAGCAGCCCTACTTCTCACCTTCGGCATGGCCAGGATCCCGACCTTCCCCCGGTACTGTATCAACCTTTAAGTAATATTTTTATTCAATTACAAGCATTGAGTCGGTCATACAATAGTTCATCAGTGTCAGTAACGTTCGGTAACAGCAGCGTTACTAGTAGTGGTATTTTTCCTAGTGGGACCGTTACACAACCAGGACCTAGAGGCTTTATCCTGGTCAATTCTCCGCAAGTACACATGGCTGGATCTTTCACCCAGTATCCAGAGTTCTCTGGCCGGGGCAATGATGATGTAGAGCAACACTGGTACCTGTGCGAAGCCATCTGGAGGGCTCGCCAGACGCCAGATGCAGGGAAGTTAATAGAATTCCAAACCACGCTCAGAGAGAGGGCTCTGCGATGGTTTATCAAGTGGTCCGAGGCGCATCCTAACCCCGTAATTGCGGACGTGAAGCGGGATTTTGTCCGCGAATTCAAGCTTCCCCAGACAGACCAGCAGGGCCTGTCAGAGCTGTGGGAAATTAAGCAAAAGGAAGGTGAGACCGCATGGGAGTTGATGCGGCGATTCAAGGACGCGATCGGGAAACTTAGCTACCCGATCGATCCAAACCACCAGAGGGACTGGTTCATCAAGGCTCTGCTCCCCTTGACACGAACCCCCCTCACTCAGCAGAAGATTGATAACCTGTAGGACGCTTTGGAGCGGGCCATGAAGATTGAAGCCATGGCGGGCTACCCCCAGGAATATCGGGGGGGGGGGCGGCCCCGCAAGATCCTTCTTTGATAGGGTTGCAACACCAGATTTCCAGCTTGACTGAAAAGCTCAAGGAGCTTCAGCCAGTGAGACCAGCGCGACCGAATGTTTGGTGTACTCATTGCCTGGTCGAGGGCCACGTAGCAACCGAGTGTCCTCGGTTGCACGGCGCAGGAGCAGGACCCTCGGTCGCAGCAATCCAGGGGGGTCCACCACCAGGGGGTGGTGCAGCGATGAACCCGCAGGGAGTCTACCAGCCGCAACAGACTTACGCAGGGTTCCCACCACAACCGTGTTCCTCCACCACGGAGTACTGCGAGATTTGCTGGACGATGGGGCATCCTCCTCGGATGTGCCCGATATTACAGAAGTACTCCACGGTCCCGAATAATGTATACTGCGAATTTTGTGTGTCCACGACTCACAACACTGAGCAGTGCAGGGCGCTCGACGCACTTGCGGATCGACTGGATCGTCCCTCCTACAGGGTGAACGAGGCTCCGAGGCGAAGAGGCGGAGGCATGCGGGGAGGCCGCACAGGCGGACGCGGTCCGGTAAAATGTTACAACTGTGACCAGGAGGGTCATGTGGCTCGAGAATGTCCCCTTCCACGACGACCCTGGTGTTCCCAGTGCCGGGTCAACACCCACCCTACAAAAGACTGTCCAGAGCTCATCAAGAAGTGAGAAGAACGGGCGAGGCAGAGGGGAGCGAATCTGATAAACTCAGAGCCGCGAGGGGCCACAACCCCCGACATGCAAAACGCCGCAATAGTGACGAGGGGCGGAAAGAAGACTGGAGAGGATGCCCACGGGAAGGAGCCAGCACGAGTGGTTCGGCCGGCATCCCCGAAGAAGTTGATCAGGCCCGAAGTCCAGAAGAAATATTTCCAGGAGGCAGTGGAGGCGTTCGCCCAGTTGCGGAACGAGGGAGGTTTGGAGGAGCCCATGCTGCCGGAATCTGGTGCGCAGAACGTCACAGGTACTGTGGTCGAGGATTGGCTCCGGCTATTCCTCAGGATTGTTGACAACGCTGCGCTGCGGCAGCAGCTCAAGCATGCTTTGGACGGAGCACTGCAGGGGCGCACAGAACTTAGAGATTCGGTGGACGCTGGCCCTCAATACGTGCAGCGTGTCAAGCGGAACAAGCAACGAACAGGCAAAGAATTCCGGCTTAACACGCAGGTCGTAGGGTTCCAAATCAGCGACACCATGTTGGACTTGGGGTCCGACGTCAATATACTGCCACGAAAGACATGGGAGGCTCTTGGAAGGCCACGGCTAGCCTACTCACCTATCCAACTCAAGATGGTGAACCAGTATTGCATTTTTCCAATCGGCCGGCTCGAGGATGTCGAGGTCGACGTTGCGGGGGTGAAGACATACACCGATTTTGAGGTTATTGATATCATGGGCGACAAGGATCCCTATCCTACCTTACTCGGCATTGATTGGGCTTTTGAGAATTACGCTATCATCGACCTTAAGAAGGAGCTGATGATCTTTGAGGATGGGGAGGTACGGGTCACCCAGCCTCTCGACCCGTATCAGGGCCCGCGATATACGGAAACAGTGGATAATCGGGAGGGTGCTCAGATGATGGACCACCTTTATCAGATGACCGTAGGACAGCGGGACGATTATATTAACCCGACCGCGACTAGCTCTGTCAGTTGGCGGAGTGTGCAGAGCTCGGAGCTCGGATCCGAACTCGCTTGGGAAGACTGGCAGCAAGGAGAGTATGAGACCACCACGCGGAGATGTGCCTCCATTGCCCAAGTCCGGTGGGTAGGGACTGAGATCCGCGGATATCCCACATTGTCTAACATGCAAGCAGTCAATACTTTTATTGCCAAGGTGGAAGACCTGGTCCCAGCTGAAATCCGGATACCACTTTTGGATGTGGCCTTGCAATCCACGTCAGCCCGATGGTGGAAAAATCACTGCAACACTCTGTTGCGATGGGAGTGCGTGGCGGATGCTCTGCGGGCACGCTTTAAGGAGGATGAAGGACCCTGCAGTACGCTTAAGTATCATGGAACTTCCGACCCGCAACACCATTTGTGGGCCTGCGAGGAACAGGGGCGTAGCACCCGGTACCCTGAGGAGTTGTGGGTCCACAGATTTATCCACTCCCTGGGTACAATTCCCCAGCCTGGTACCTGGAGGAAGAGCGAAAACGAGGCACTTGCTCTTGGCAGGCCGTCGCGGACAAGTTCGTGCGGTGCTTCTTGTTCGAAGGGGAGACGGCACAGGAGTCTCAGGCCCTACAGGCAGTCAAGGAGGTCTTGTTTTTCTGCCATCTCGAGCCTGATGGGGGCCCGGTGGTATCACGACCTGAGGTCAGGCACGAGTTGGTTTGCCGCCGGATTGACGGCGATCCAGACGACGATAGTCTGGAGGACCTCAGGCATCTCTATTTTGACGAAAAGGAAGGCGAGCGGAGCATCAGTGAAGAGCCGACGACTGAAGGAGTCCACTTACAGCCGCTAAAGACAAAGAAGACAAACATTGGAACGGACGAGAAACCTAAGCTCGCAACAGTGGGAGATTACTTGGACGAGGAAACAACAAAAGAAATCTTCAGCCTCCTCCGGGAATACGAAGATTTGTTCCCGTCTTCGGTTGCGGACCTGAAGGGGATAAAGGGGGACTTAGGCGAAATGCACATCGCGTTGAAACCGGGGGCCAGGCCGGTGAAGCACCGACCCTACCGGTTGAACCCACGTATCAAAGAGAAGGTCAAGATGGAGATTGACAAGATGATGCCTGCAGGTCTCATCTTTCCAGTAGAAGAAGCAGAGTGGGTGAGTCCCATCGTCATCCAGAACAAGAAGGACAAAGCGGAGATCCGTGTCTGTGTAGATTACCGGAGCCTGAACAATGCCTGCATCCACGACCCGTTTCCCACTCCTTTCAGCGATGAAGTCCTAGATCATGTTGCGGGAAATGAAGCTTGTTCATTCACTAATGGGTTTTCAGGTTACCATCAGGTGCGCATTGCCGAGGAAGACAAAGCAAAGACGACATTCACCACTGAGTGGGGATCATTCGCATACCACGTTATGCCGTTTGGTCTGAAGAACGCACCGATTGTGTTTTCCCGGATTGTCATTGCTGCTTTCCGGGAGTACATTCACAAGTTCTTGGAGGTCTACATGGACGACTGGACCGTCTACAGCCTGTTGAAGAATCACGCCTCCCTGTTGCGTGTTATGTTTGACCGGTGTCATCAGCTGCAGATTTCCTTGAACTTGAAGAAATGTATTTTTGCAGTTCCATTCGGCACACTCTTGGGCCACGTGGTGTGCAAGCAGGGGGTCTGCGTTGATCCCGCCAAGGTCGCGGTCATCGTCCACATGGAGGCCCCCGAGACCGTGAAGCAGTTGCGAGCACTGCTTGGGCACACAGGATATTACAGGCGGTTTATTCGCAACTACGCAAAAATTACGGCCCCTTTGGAGAATCTGTTGCGAAAGGCAGAAGTGTTTCAATGGACAGCGAAGTGCAGGAAGGCACTTGACACATTGAAGGAGAAGTTGGCGACGGCACCCATACTTGTGCATCCTGACTGAGAAAAGCAGTTCCATGTGCATATTGATGCGTCCGGTATTGCACTCGGGGCAGTATTGGCACAACCCAGGGAGACGACAGTTGACCACCCCGTATACTTCGCCAGCCGTCGGTTATCGAATGCGGAGAAGAATTACACCACGACCGAGCGGGAGGCATTGGCGATGGTGTACTCCCTCCAGAAGTTCCGCCACTATCTTCTGGGTGGAAAATTTACATTCTTCACAGACCATTCTGCATTGAAGTATCTGGTGAATAAGCCTGTGCTGGAAGGAAGAATTTGTCGTTGGCTACTACTTTTCCAGGAATTCACGTTTGAGGTGATTATCAAGCCTGGCAGGTTGAATGTTGGTCCCGATCATTTATCCAGGTTGGAGACGGGAGAGAATGAAGGCTCGTTGGATGATCAGCTGCCGGATGCTGACCTCTTCCGAGTAGAAGCAGTACCAGATTACCTGGCTGACATTGCCACTTATCTGACCACGGGACAATGCCCTCAGGATTACACCCTGCTTCAGAAACGCCATCTGGTTGTCCGGGCGGCCGACTACCAATTGATCGCGGGGCAGTTGTACAAACTGGGCCTTGATGAGGTGTTGCGTAGATGTGTTCTTGACCACGAACGGGAAGCAGTGATGTGGGAATGTCACAGTGGTGTTGCGGGAGGGCATGTGGGTGCGAAACCCACCGCCAGGAAGGTGCTCCAAGCTGGCCTGTGGTGGCCGACGGTACATGCTGACTGTAAGGCCTATGTGAAGCGTTGCGATGTTTGCCAGCGGACGGGAAGGCCTTCGCACCGGGACGAGCTTCCGCTACACCCAGTGCATGTGTTGCGGCCGTTTGAAAAGTGGGCTGTTGATTTTGTAGGTCCCATCGCCCCGGTCGCCAGACACTCCAAGGCCCGGTACATCATTACCGCCACGGATTACCTCACCCGGTGGGCTGAGGCAGTAGCGGTACGCGACTGCTCGGCAGAGACCGCTGCCCGGTTCATTTTTGAACACATCATCAGCCACTTTGGCTGCCCACGGAGCTTGACCAGCGATCAGGGTACGCATTTCATTAATGCCACGGTCAAGTCACTACTTGACACATTTATGATTCAGCATCATAAAAGCAGCCCATACCACCCACAGGCCAATGGTACTGTGGAAGCATTCAACAAGATTCTCGAAAAGGGCTTGACTAAAATTTTCAATGCTCAGCGCGACGATTGGGACGAGCGTCTCCCGGCGGCGTTGTGGGCCTACCGGACCACAGTGAAACATTTGACCAACCAGACACCATTCCAGTTGGTGTATGGTCGGGAAGCTGGGATTCCCGCCGAGTTCATGGTACCCAGTCTTCTGATCGCAACGTCTCTTCACTTCTCAGAAGAGGAGTCACTTCGGGAACGCCTCCAGGAGCTGCAGGAGTTGGACGAGGTCCGATTCCTGGCAGAATTCCACCAGAAGGTTCAGAAGGCTAGGCAGAAAGCGTGGCACGACCGCCACATCAAAACCAACGCCTTCCAAGTTGGCGGCAAAGTTCTCTTATATGATAGCTGGTTCCAGAAATTTCCAGGCAAGCTCCAGATGCACTGGTTGGGACCCTACTTTGTCATCGAGATCCGCGACTCAGGAGCCGTTCGGTTGGCACAGCTGGACGGTACAGTTCTCCCTGGGTGGGTGAATGGCACACGCCTAAAACCCTACCAGGAGTAGGTCCCTTTCACTTTTCATCAATAACTCTCGCAACCGAGAGAACCCGTAGAGTAGCTTAGTCGAATAACTCTCCCGCAACCGGGATGAGCATAGGAAGTCTTTTCCATTCATAGGTAATATGTCAAATAACTGGTCAGTTACAGGTACCTCACCGCAATCGATTGTGGTCGGGGCAAACCAGTCCACCGTGTCACAGCGCCAGTCCAGCGTGTCGTTCGCGTAGGATCCACCCCGTGCCAGTGTCAGTCCAGGTCATTTCCGTTAGTCCTTTTGTCAGTCCGTAGGATCGCTTATATTTGCATCATAAATTACCATAAGTAGACAGTAATCGTACCGTAATCATTTTCCATCACCCGCAGTTCCCTCAGCCATCGCGTCCACCCATCTTCCCATGACGCCGTCAACAATTGTCAGATTACATACAGGCATGCGATTGATCGCACGATTATCGCAGGCTCGAAGGATAGCAAGAATTAATTGCCGTTATGGAGTCTCATCAACTCCGCTTGTGCCAGGGAATGCCATAACTTGCATGGAGACCACTCGCTCGAGAATGACGGACCAGTTCAATTTGGAAATTGCAGCGACTCCAGAGCAGTTGCAGCCTGAAAGTGCACCGCACCCAGAAGGAAACTCCAGAAGAATCCTCCAAGTTTACCAGCGCCGCGCCAAGATGCCGAGGGCTCTCTTATCGGTCCCTGAACCAGTGTTGGATAGCCGAGTCCACCGCGAAGAGTCGCTGGTCGGAAAGTATGACAATGCAGCGTGTATGGACGCCAACCTGTCCAACCCAGCTGAATTCCCCCACCTCCATTGGCAGACCTACATGGAGCATCATTACACGCCAGGTAGCAGCTCCAACAGCCGGATGCGACCAGAATTCAGGGGCCTACAACAGTCGTCCTTGATGAATTTGAGGACTCTTCCGGTTTTTGGAACTACGGGACCGGCCCTGCAATGCACCCGGTTCCTCCTCAGTCGGATACAGAACGGGTCCCTGTGGCTCAATGAAGAAATTCCAATTCATGCCAAAGACATTCATCGGCTTACAGGGCTATCTCAGAATGGCGCGGATGTCTCCGCTGCCGGCCAGACATCCTCCAAGCGCGCCCGAAAGTCGGGTGACTCAGACCTGTACACCAAGTATGGCACTCGTCAGGGGGGGAAAGGTGCCAAAATTGATTTGATCAATAAACCAGAAATTCGGTTCGCTTGCTACCTCATCGCTAGCAAGACGATGCGGCACTATACGAAGGGAGAGTGCACCCTGGATACAATCTCCATTGCGGAGCACTGCATCCAGGGCGCCAGTTTGAATTGGTGCTCTTTTGTGCTGAAAGAACTCTTCGCGGCCTGCGAAGAGAACTACAAGCGTACCACCAGTTTCATTTACGGTTACTTGATTTTAGCTTTCGCCATGTGGAAATGGCACCTTCCTCCCGTCCGGATGCCGGCGGAGACGACCGCGAGCCAGCCTCTCGCGATGAAATACACCCCCTGGCAGGTGTCCTCGGACCCCAGCACCAAACAGGTGAACGCGGAAGCGTTTCGGGTGTGGTACGGGTTGATGACAGAGGTGGTGACTAACCAGCAATGGGTGCCCAGGCACCTGTTGGATGAGTATAGTGAGCAGGTGTGGTTTGGGGTCAGCCACAGGCACACTTACCTCCGGCCAACTTGCGTGTCGGACACCACCTTCCACATGGCACCCCTCAGATTCCAGTTGAATGATGACACTTTCCACCGCGAGGTCTCTGCGTGGCCGGGGGTCACCAAGCACATCCACGACGGGATCACCCGATATAACTTTGAGCGGATGCTGCCAGCACAGCGGCCTGCCGCGACCGGCGCAACGGGGTTTTGACAGGTTGCGGCGGAACCTCCACAGGATGCAGCTGAGACCGCACAGGACCTGCCCGAATCACTGGTCCCCATCGTACAACACCTCAATGCCCAGGTACGATGACTTAACGTGGTAACCCAAGTTGCTTCAAGTGGTGCCCCTTTATTTCCCTCCTTTGCTGAATTTCAGATCGGTCGGTCTCGTGCTCCCTCCAATACCGCCCCTCTCATTTCTCCCATCCCCACCAACCTATTCACCTCTACCACCCCTATCATCACACCGATAAGCGAAACGGGCCCAGAACCCGATTCATCAGACCCCCCTCAATCCAAGAGGGCCCGCATTGCTGTCACCGATCCAGTGGTGGATCTTACCAACGATGATCCACCATCCACTCCACCCCCAGGAACGTTGATTCCGGAGGAACCCCTGATCGATCTGTCAGAGTTCCTCAACATTCGTCTCCCCCATACCTCTTTCACCCCATCCACCGCTCCCTCCACCGGCCGTCCACCTGCCACCTCCTCCAATCCATCCAACTCATCGGCCACTGTATCAGATCCTCTCATCCGGGAACTTTTCGGAGGAGACCACGGGGTGGAAGTCACCTCCAGTACTGCAGTCGTGGTACCGCCGGTTGACCTCGTGGCCACACCCCAGGATCCTGCCTCTACTATATCTACCCGGCTGGCAAATGTTGGGGTTGATTCGGCTGACCCTCCCCCAGACCAGACCACGCATCAAGACCGGTCGGAATCTGATATGGCCACCTTGATGCAGCAGCCGACGCCGGTCCATCCTCCTGAGACCTCCAACCGATCAGTGGCCAGTGGCCAACCTTCGCAGGAGCGGGTGCCGGAGCAGGGCACACCCAGCACGACCAATGCAGAACCATGGAGTACAGCACAGCTGTACCTACTCATTCAGCGGGCGGCCCTAAAGGCCGAACAGATTCACACAGAGCTGGAGCAGCAGTGTACCGAGCAGCATAACCAGATCACGGCGCTTACTGAACAGCGCAATCAGCTGACTAGGGAGAAGACCTACCTACAGGAGCAGGTCACCATTGCTGCTCAGGCGTTCTCCAACTTATGGCCCGCTGCAAGGGCTCATTATGCCCCACTTCCTGCCAATATAGCGGAGGACAGTGTAGCAATCTAGGCTCACCACCTCAGGACTGTTTTCACTGATCTATGCAGGGAGAACCAGGAACTCCAAGTGGCGTTAGCCGCACGGCCTACCCTTCCGGACCCATAGCTTTTCCACTCAGAACAGGTGACTACCAAGCAGACTCAGGCAGTTAGTATGCAGGTGACTCTCCATTCCACTGCGGCCGCGGCTTCCGCCCTTCTGCGAAGTCTGCAGGAGTGCTCACTCGCTCTAACTGTCAAGATGCAGCCTATCTCTACCCAGCTGCAACAAATTTCCCGTGAAATTCAGGAGACCGTGGACCCATCACGGTTAGATCAGCTCTATGCCCAGGCAGACGAGCTTGAAATTCAAATGCAACAGACTGAGGCCGACTCGGCAGCGGCCAAACAGGTCATTCGGGAGATTCGTCCGCCCATTCGCGCCAGTGCCGAATCCATACAACAGCTGGATGCCAAGGCCGAAGCCCAGCTTGCCACGCTGTTCGGGGCTGTCCCGACAACTATGGACGAGGCCGCCGCCACCCGGATCTCTGAAGAAGCCGACTTTCTTATGCAGGAATGGCAGCAAGCGGTGGCGGACTTCACCTGGCTTAGAGATACAACGCTCCACAGGGTCTCGGAGTTGGGGTCCTTGTTTGAACAACCGCACGGCGGAGCACAGCAAGAAAGGGCGCAGGGCGAGGGCACATCAGAACAGAGCACGGGAGCCAGCGGGGCAATGGAAGTGGAGATTGTTATTTGTGATTGACTGGGGGACGAGTCAAGGAATTGTGGTCGGGGCCTGTTGGAGCCCTTGTTTTTGTTTAGTTTTGAAATCTTGGCTAAGACATGTTGAATTTTGACCCTTTTTGAGTTGCGGTATGAATACACATGGCAACCGCGACCGCGCCGCAACTACCAGGAGTCGCGGAGCTATCAAGGTGGCGCGGAAGCATGCGATAGCTGGAGATAGAACAGGGACAAGTACAGATGAAGAAAACACACAGCAGAAGACAGAAAGTGGAACACGCAGATAACAGGAGAGAAGCCGGGAGAAGCTGAAGTAAAGCCACGGAGGAACTAATAGTCGCAAGAGCGGGTGAATAAATAACAGGCACCCGGCTGAAACAAGGAGGATGCTGAAGAGGTTGCGAGGCTCGAGACAGGGAAAGACGCACAGAGCAGCTGCGGAGGAATCATGCATGTCCTTCCTATGGCTCTTTATCTTCTCTATTCTACCTTTCTGTTCCGAAATCCATCTGTATCAGATTTGTAAGCTATCAGTGAGAATGCCATGTAATCATGTGTTCTACCAAGAGATTAATATAATGGAAGGTTGCTGTCTCAATAAGATGTCTATGTGCTTGTAATGTGTTTATGCTGGTTTAAAATTTTATTTGCAAATGTCTGAATGCTTATTAAGTGATCTTGCGTATATAACTCTGTATATGTAATCGATGCACTGTCCTTCATGAGTTGCAGGTTTGTTCCTTGCCATTGATCTCATCCCCTTCTGCATGTGGTTGCGGCACGCCTCGGGTGAGACGCACTGCTCTCCAGAGCAGGGTGAAAATGCCGACGTGTTCCTAGACTACACCGGACCCCTTTGTTGGCCACAACTCTTGAACCTGGGTCTTGTCCGCGAGACCTGACTCCTCGCCAACACCTTGTACTCCCTGTTTCCAAATCTTGGAGGACCTTAAACAATGATCCCTATGTTTGTTTTCCATTATTAATATATGCCATTATATCCCTTACAATATACCAAGAAAAATATCTGTGAACCATTCCTGGAGTAGCTTCGAAAAAACATGGTTATTTGGAGTAGCGCATCCCCTGCTTGTCTCACCTGCACCAATGACTCATCTTAAGCACGTGAGAAGTGCGATCGGTGCTGGTATGGAGATCACACCCGCACCGAACCACTTCTAGAAAGTTTTTTAAAAAAGGAAACGAAGCTTCGTGATCTAGAAGCCTCGTGGAGGAGAGATGGTTGTTTATTCATGAGGATAGAGCTGAGCTTCTCCCTTTGGGCTTCTTGTTCCTACAAAAGAGGAACTACCCAAAGAGATAAATCGTTTCCCCACTTTGAGTGGATCCATGTTCCCTCTCCCATTTCTATAAAATGGACATCCTCCCATGCCTCTATAGTTAGAATAGAGATTGAATAAAAACATAGAGAGAATTGTTGCTATAGGCTTTGAAGGAAAATTGAGACCTTTGGCCATTTCATACAAAGTCTAAACGAGTGATTTGGAGACGTGTCTGGATCCGGACCTGTTGAAGGAGAGCTTTGACATCAAGGCAGAGGTTGTAACTCCTCCTCCTTATATTAATATGATACAAATTATTCTTGCTTTCCTCTCTTGTCTATAATGCATGATTAGATTTCTAGTACTCCTTGATCTACTAGATAGATTGTTTGTGAAGAAAGCATGTTGTCCTTTCACGTGTTGTTTTGTTTGATCTTTTGTGCAGGTGACTAAGCATTGGCAACAACGAGGATATAGCTAAGAAGGGAAAAGGATCAAAGGACCTGAGCGAGGAATGACAACATAGCATTAGATTGAGTAAGTCATCTACACGATTTGTGTTCATTTTACAATCTAGGAAAGTAGGAGTTAGATTGTTCCCTTTGTTACTAGACCCATATTAGGGTTAGAGGGATCATCTCTGTCCACAAAGAGGATTTTCCCACATAAAAAATTAGTGACTCCACTGGGGAAATCATTACCTTTAGTCTCCTTTTTCACTCTTTGATTTTTCGTTAGATCATCTATCTTTTTTCGAGTGTCCATTTCCTTTTTTCTATGGCTTATGTAACTGCTTGTAGACATTCATCTCTTTGTTGAACTGATAAGCCTGGTTCCTTTTCAGAAAACCCTTTCATTTTTTTTCCTTCTCCTCAATCGGCGTTGTTATTGCTCTGACAAATGTGTCGATCGACGCTGAATGTCTTACCACAGAAGCACTTTACCTCTTTTAGGGTGGGGTGAAACCTCACAGGCGCACTGATTTTTGTGTGTATCTTTTTAGGGTTTCTTCCTATTTGTCTGCTAGTGTGTCTTATCCTTTTGAGTTTCTTTTCTATTCGAATAACTCATGTTATTCTATGTTTAGTGACACTTTTGTCTTAGATTCTCTATGTTTGGTCTTCTCTTTTCAAGCAAGTGCATCCTTGCCATCCTAGGGTCTCTAGGTTTTTTCGGGACATTCGAATGGTTGCATGATTTGATGGTTTTCAGACCTACCATGGAGTCAATATTGTCATATATTTTAGAATTTTTTGTTTAATTGAGTTTTTTATTTTTTTCAGTTGATTTTTGTGATCGGAACTTTCGAGTGTTAAACCTGTGCACATTTGAGTCTCTTTTCATTAACAAGAATAGATCACATTGCTTGCTTTCGATTGACGCTTTCTCTTTGTGTGTTGATCAATGTAAAAATGAAGAGTATCTTGTTTTGAGAGATTTTTTTTGGGTTTATATTGCTATTTGGATATTTGTATGTTATGGTATTTTGAGAGATTTCGTTCGTGCTCAAAGAAACTATTTACATTTGAATCACATTCTACATTCTTTGAATTGTGCTCATAACAAAAAAACAAAAATATTTTTCTTTCATTTTGCTTTAACAAAATGAAATTTTTTGTTTCGATTTTCTTCTAGTGCATTTGGTGAACGATTAGAAAGTGAAAATAATTTATGTTTTTCTTTAAGATTATGCACTTGAAGAGATAGCAAATGTCATTCTATGCATTTTTTTGTTTTTTGCATTGATTTCATGAAATTATTCTTCCCAATTAACGTAGCTTTCATCGAAATGAATGGGTGCTTATCTCATATAGTTTCATTCTAGGGATTCAGGTGACATCGGTAGGACTTTGAAACCTAAACCTAATTCAATATAAATTCTAAAATATATTCAATAAACCTTAGGAGAATTTGGAACCTAACGAATCACATTTATAGGTATAGGCTAGAGACATGTTCCGATGTCGTAAAACGTAGGAGCTGTCACTAACAGTCTGCATTACAACTCGGGGGAGATATCCCATCCCATGTACGGAAGTATATTGACGTATGATAAGTATATTTGGTACATTATCATTGAACAGCTACACATCAAACAACACTACTACGGAATTGAACTCCCATGTGCCGTCGAGTATATTTTGGGAGACACCATTAGGCTGCAAACCTGCCATAGGTAACTGAGTCAATCGCCTTGTAGACGTGATACATCGAACATAAAATTCAAGGAGATTGGTTGTCGTAAGTTAAGTCCTTGGTAATTTCTCTTTCATTTGATCACCAAGGTGTATATTGCAGTTCACGGATACCTGGTAATCCTTTATGCCTAGTTCACCCTTTTTGATTTATTTTGTTTTTAAGTTATAAAATTAACTGCCCATGATCACATGGCTTACCTGTTAAGATATTTCTGGGCCACATCATGAGTAAATCCTTATGAATATATATATTTTAAAGCCTTGAATTAATCACCTCTTTCCCTCTTTCGATTTTTGAGATAAGAACATCGTGGCTGAACCATCAAGTTTAACTTCCTCTTCATCATCCTCTTCCGAAGGGACATCATCACAAGTCTCTTCTGACTCTTCTCCATCGACTATAACTCAAACTAATCATTTTTCCATCCTTCCAAGTTTTCAACCTCTTGATACTCAGTCTCCTCCTGATGAGCATGTAAGCTATATTACATTTCCCTAGAATCCATTATTCAATCCAGTAGAGATCTCCCCTTAACGACTGTACAATCCATTTGATACACCTACTGTACCATTTGTATATTCACTGCCTACATCTCAGACAACCACTCATTAGTTGTTTCCACCAATGGCTTCTGAAGGAGAGGTTTCATCTCCTCTTGAGGTTTCAAGCACCTTTAATGGTGTGGATGAGTATTTATATGAGGGACATCAGTTCCCTCCTGAGGGATTTCCCCATGGGGGGAAAACCTCTCAACCTTCCACCCAGCTGTATATTCCTCAAGGTTACATGTCATTGGTCCATCTAGTTGTAGGTATTTCAAGTGCCATGCATTTGTATTACAATACCATCTGGCACAATATTGTGGTATCTACCCTGGTTCCGCTTGTATCCAACATGTCTGTTTCCATCCTTGCTCAAGCAATGGTTACATCTGTTTCCACACGACCAAATGTTTGTATCAGTGTTTCAGCACCTCCCATCAGTGTTCCCATGTCGATTCCATTGACTCCAATTTATGGTGGAGGGCCATCCCTGTCGAATGTCTCTCAATCCTCCGCCTGATAATTTGTGAGTGGATTACAAAGTCACATCCCAGGCTCTTCTCAAGCTGTTGGTAGTATCCCTAGGCCTTCCGGATCATCTGGTCTGGCAGGATTAACATATGATCAGTATCAACAATTATTGCAGAAACAAATACTCAACCAGCAGTCCTATGTCTTGTTTGGTTCCCAACAGTTGCATACCCCATTGGTAAATCTAAAAGGATTTCAAGGGTAGTCTAGTATTCAGTCAGGGGCTTATGTGTATCAAGAGGGGCCTATATTTGGTCAACAACGACCTTATGGGCCGCAACGTCAACCTTATGTGGAACATACAATGCCTTATGTACAGTCTAACCAACCTTTTGCTCATCAAGGTCGGCTTTCCTAATTTCAAGAACAACCTTCTAGTTGAGAAGACCAACCTTACTTTCAGTAAGGTCAATCTTTTGTCTAGAAAGGACAACCCTTGTCTCAACAAAATCATATTTTTCTTCAACCAAGTCAACCTGGTTCTTAGGGGCAACCTGGCCAACCTCTGCCACTGCAAGGTATCGTGGCATCCAATCCTCAGGGTACCATCCAACAGTCTCAAGGTCAACCCTTGGTCTCACAAGGTCAAACGTCGGGTTCCCAAGGCTACCTTTTGGGTTTGCAAGGTCAACCTCAGGACATTGCATTCCAAAAATTTCAACAACAACAAAATCCATATGCTGCGAATTATGCTCTAGCTGGACCTCAATGGTCTACTACAGGTCACAATCCGTTTTTGGTCAGCAACCATGGTATGATGAAATGGTCATAGATGAATGACTAAATTAACGCAGTTGAATCCCAAAAATGATATCTAAAACCATGGTATGGTCAAAATCCACAAGGTTTCAATCCTTATTGGAAAAATCCTTCTAGACAAAACCCATGGGGGCAGAATTCCTCCCAACCTGGATGGAATCCGCAAATGGGCCTGCATCAAAGGCCGAACATCATGCCTTTCAATCCGTAATTTTCGTTTCTTGCGACATTGGAACTTTATGATGTGTCGAGATTAACCAGTGATCTAATCCTCCATAATACATATTGGTTTCCAGTTCATACCAAGATTCCAAGCGATTGCCCCAAGTTTGAAGGCAAGTCTGGAGAAGAACCCGAGGCACACATTATGACGTACCATATTTGGTGTTATTCCAATTCCTGGGTTGACGATTCCTTCCATCTGTGTCTTTTTCAAAGGACATTGACTAGTTTCGCTGTGAAGTGGTATATAGAGCTCCCTCATGGAACTTTTCAGGACTTCAATTCGTTAGCTATGTCTTTTATTACACACTTTCAATTTCCTATTCATTATGAAACCAGAAATCACCTCGTTACATCCTTGAAACAAGATATGGCTATGCATGTCTCTGATCATAGCCATGAATGGAGACAACGTCATCGTTTGATCAAATTTGAAATTTCTGATAAACGTTTGACTGAATGGTTCACCAAATCATTCGTCAATCAGATCTCCAAGGATATTTCTATGGGGGAAAATATCACAGAAGAGCAAGCCATCACTCGTGCTCATTATATTGATTTGGTTTATTCCCAATTCGGAACGTTATATGATCTATCACCTGATGCTTCATGTTTAGACTCTAAGTTTGAAACTTTAAAAACTTCGATGACACCACCTGTTGACAATGTCATTGGTTATGTTTTTAAGACTTCTTGGAAGTCGTCCTCTGCTCCTAAGGATAAATATTATTCCTCTTCTAATTTTGTCCCTCAGAATCCTTCAAATCCTGGAAAAACTATGGAGGTTAACGTTGTCCAATCTACCACGACCGACAAATCCTCTAAAGGTAAAAACAAGGGAAAAGGAAAATCCAAATCTGATGCCCTAAAACCAGATTCTTCTAAACCTCGTACTGATGATGGGAATAAGCACAAGCCTTAGTACCCTTGCCTGATCTATGATGACGAGCATTACACTAAGGACTGTCCACGACGGGTTGAAGTGAGTCTTTTACTGAAAGGTACTCAGGGAACTTTGGCTGTACTCAAAGAACCATTTCCATCTCAACAAACTCAAATGGTAGAACAACCCCAATCTCAATCTTCCACCTCTTTTGGTTCCCAAGTGTTCATGATGAATGGTGTTTCCTGTGTCTCCGTAGTTACCAGATATAAAGATTATTCGAATTCATGTTCGTCTGCAGGGAAAGAAATTGCCGATGCTCCTAATCCTTCTACCCTGCCCGCTTCCGACCCTATTCACATTGAAAGGCCTAGTCCCGATCCCGTTGTCCGGCCACCTTAAATTCCCGCACTGCTCAACATTACAATATTGTTGAGGATTTAGCTCAGGCTCCTTCCGCTATGTCTGTGTTAGAGGTTCTTTAGATATGTCCTTCACAACAGAAATCACTGCTATCTGCTATTGGAGAGATCAATCTGACTAATGCAAATATTATTACTTTCAATCTAGAAAATCACATTCCACGTCTTGCTCATTAGATTGCTTTCCTTATCCAAGTTATTATTAACGGAAAGAACATCCATCGGTTAGTCGTGGATGAGGGTGCATCCACTTGTATCATGTATGTGTCTTGTTGGAAAGTCATCGGCTCTCTGGCTCTTAGCCAGTCTCCGAATACTTTAGAGGATTTCGATGGTAGGGATTCTCGTCCTTTTGGTATTCTCCCTAATTTTCCTATCACTTTAAAAAAAAACGAACAATGTTGAAGAAGAATTTGTTGATGCTAAACTCAACTATAATATTCTACTCGGTCGTAGTTGGACTCATGCCATGCTTTTGTGTGTCGTCCACTCATTTTCGTGTTCTTCTCTTCCCGCATGAAGGTAAGATTATCACTGTCGACCAGTTGTCATTTTTTTCTTCTTCTTCCTCATTAGGCAATGTGCCATATGTGTAGCATACCACCACACCATATGAGAATGTGGGGGTAGGACTCCTTAAATATTCTGCCTTGACGGGTCATTTTTCTCTTCCACCGCCAAATACTGCTCAGGTCAATATGATATCTACTTCCTCTGATACTTGGATTATCACTTCTCCTGATCAACTTTATTCTTTTGGTGATGTCATATCATTAAGCCCTATTGAAGTCAATTATTGTAAAATTATCTTGGCTTCAGCTTCTAATTCTGATCATACTACTTCTGGTGTGCATTTCAATGCGTATTCTCAATCTCCTTGTCTTGGTTCTTCGGATTCTCCTGATCCCCTGAACGACACTTTTCCTTCTGACGAAAGTATCATGGAAACTATGTCTCTCGAGGAAACACCTTGGGATGACATTCATCATCATTCCTCGTTTCTCCCAAGCCCTGAAGAAATTCCTACGTGTCTCGAAAATTTCGCTTCCCATACTTCCACATGTCTGTTTCAGACGCTCGTCTTCACGCATGAAGTATTTTTTGAAGGGAACATGGGCTCCATCACCGCTACGATGCTTATTGAAATTTTTGTTAAACCAGGAATTATCGAGAACATCGACATCGGGGTAATTTGCTCTCCAGAAGAGCTCAAGATCTACACCAGTCTCTTTTAAGAGTTTCGTGAATTTTTACATGGTCCTACAAAGAAATGCCCGACATTGATCCTAGTATAGTGGAGCACAAGATACCGACCTATCCTAATGTGAAGCCTGTTCGTTAGCGCCTTCGTCCCATGCACGCTAGAAAGGCAGCTGCCATTAAGGGAGAGGTTAAAAAAATTCTCGAGGATGGATTCATATATCCCATTCCTTTGACAAATTGGGTGTCCAATATCATCCCTATAAATAAAAAGTAGGGCAATATTCGCGTCTGTGTTGATTATTATGACTTTAATCATGCCTGCCCGAAATAAAACTATCCCACTCCCTTCATTCACCAAATCATTGATGATTGTGATGGGAGTGAGATATTTTCTTTTATGGATTGCTTTTATAGGTATAACCAGATTAGAATCCTACCATTCGATCAACACAAGACTGCCTTCATATGTCCACGGGGAACTGTTTCTTAGAAGAAACTCCCTTTCAGTCTGAAAATGCTGGTGCTACTTTTTAGTGTGCGATGTCATATGATTTCCATGATACCAAACACATCATAAAAACTTATATGGATGAACTTCCTGCTCATTCATCTAAGCATCGAGATCATCCTGCTCACCTTTGAGAAATATTCCTCCGCTGTCGACACTACAATATTCGCTTGAATCTGCATAATTGTATCTTTTGTGTTGAATCTGACATACTTCTCGTGTTTATCATCTCCAAATATGACATCTGTCTCGATCCTCTGAAATTTGAGGCTATCGTTAATTTACCCCATCCCTCCTCTTTACCTTAGTTGCAGAGCTCACAAGGGAAAGTTAATTTCCTTCGTCGTTTCATTCCCAATTATGTTGAGCACGCTAAGGTCTTCACATGATTGCTTAAGAAATGGATCTCATTTCTATGGGATGAAGTTTCCCAAAACTCCTTCGATGCTTTGAATAACTTTCTTATCAACGCTCCTTTACTACATCCCCTGAATTACCATCGTGACTATTTTCTTTACTTAGCAGCTTCTTCCAGTGCAATTGGTATGGTGTTGGTCTAAGACGATGATGATGGTACTGAACATATCATTTATTACCTCAGCTGTAATCTCATGGATACAGAAACTTGATATGCCCATGTCGAGACATTGGCCTTGGCTGCGGTTCATTATGTTCAGTGCTTTTGACATTACATCCTTCTTCGCATGACTACCTTTATCTTCGATTGCAATCCTATGACCTATATTTTGACCTGTCAGTTACTGGGGGGAAATATTGTAAATGGATTTTTATTTTGCAGGAGTTTGATTTGGAATTTATTGCTGCCAAATCCAAAAAATCACTAGTTTTCGCGAAGTTCATATGCTCCCTTCCCTCTACTTTTGCCCCTTCCGATCTTGATGAACACATTCCAAACGAGACTCTCTTCCTTATCAGCACTGTCGATCCATGGTATGGGGATATCATTGTGTATCTCCAAACCCAAAATGTCTAATCTGAGTTGACCAAAGTTGATCGTCGACTCATTCGACATCACTCTCAACCCTATCGTATTATTGGGGATACTTTATACTGCATCGGTGTAGACTAGATTCTTCGTCGGTGTTTAACGTTCGAAGAGGCTGAGAGAGCCCTCAATGATTGCCACTCTAGAGCTTGTGGCGGTCATATGTCTAGATACACAACTGCTCAGAAAATCCTTCGCGCTGATTATTTTTGTCCTTCTATTTTCAAAGATTGCATTCTTGCCTTCCGAAAATGTCATCCTTGCCAGATTTATCAGCGAAAGATGCACGCCCCACCCGCACCCTTACACCCAGTTATTACCGTTGGCCCTTTCACTAAATGGGGCATTTATTTTTTGACATGTAACCCTTGCTTGACTAGGGGGCATGCCTATATTATCGTCACCATTGATTACTTTCCTAAATGGGCCGAGGCGATGCCTACATATGTTGCTGACGGTAAAAATGTGGTGCAATTTCTTTTCAATCATGTTATCACGCGGTTCAAAGTCCCTCAAGCCATCGTCACAGACCATGGCTCTCATTTTCGCCATTACATGATGGCTGAGATGACCTCTAAGTTGGGCATGCATCATGACAACTCAACTCCGTATTACCCTCAGGCCAATGGAAAAGTTGGAGCGGTCAGCAAAGTCTTGGTTATTATGCTTCAACGCACTATTGGGATGCACAAGTCAAATTGGCATCTCATTATTTTCTCAGCTCTCTGGGCTTACCGAACCTCGGCCAAAAGTGCTACTGGATTCACTACTTTCCAGCTAGTATATGGCCTTGAAGCAACATTGTCGATTGAATGTGAAATTCCTTCACTCAAATTAGCTGTTGAATTGCTTTCGAATACCTCACTAGAATAGGAACATCTTATATCTGGAAAGGATTGATGAAACTCATCGCTTCACCGCTTTAGTTACTGAAGCTCAGAAGAAATGGGTCAAAGCCCATTTTGATCAAATTATTTCTCCACGTGCCTTCTCTGAAGGAGACTTGGTCCTTCTTTATGACCAAGCACATGATAAGCTGGGGGCAGGAAAATTTGAACCCATGTGGCATGGGACATACATTGTAAAACAAGTTTTGCAAAAAGGGGCCTATGAGCTAATTGATTATGAACGCAATCCTTTGGATAAACCCCAAAACGAGGTTTATCTTAAGAAGTGTTATGCGTGATTTTCTCGTGTAATTACTTTTGTACATTAGTGTGCTTTTCAGTTTTGTACATTTTTGGTTTTGTGTGTATTTGCAAGCGGTTTTCCTGCTTATCTTGTTTTACTTTATTTGCAGATGTCTTTAACTCCTTATGTCGGTTTTGCTGATGGTGCCTGCTGTAGTACTTGAAACTTATCTTCTGCACCATGGGTTATTTATAACCCTAATGGTGAGTCAGTAGATCTGTAAGGTATATGTTTAGGTTGTACAACCAATAATATTGCTGAGTACAGTGCAATAATTGAACTTCTGGCAGAAGCAATCACTCTTCGCATTAGAGAATTGGTTGTAAACTTGGATTCACAACTTGTTGTCCTACAACTCAATGGGCAATATTTTGTTAGACACCCTCAAATTTTGAGAATGTATCCGCGTGTTCATATTTTAGAAAGGAATTTGACATTAACAAATGCATTGGCTAATGATGTTTTAGATAGACATTTGCGAAATTTATAAAACTATGATAATCATCATATCATGCATAAAATAGGAAAATATAACACACACACACACACACACACATATATATATATTGTTTGAAAAAGTTTTCAAGTACATCGTAACCCAACAAATATTTGTTCTGGTACATAAAGGGACTCGCAGGTCCAAAAACTGCAACTACAGCTAAACGAGACTAATCAACATGGTGCTCATGATAACACAATATGCCACTGGTAACGGCAGGGAATATCTTGAACTTGAGCGTATTCCGGTACCCTCGTAGTCAAAGCTTCTAGGTTCTGGGCAATATCTTCTTTCGCATCTACTCCCTCTTCATATGGAGCAACCTCGAAATCCTTCATTAGGGGAATTTTGAGGTCTAAAATGGGCCTCCTAAGAAAAATGTACAACCAAAATAAACTTTATGAGAACCAATAGAATTCAAGATGATGATGTCAACCATGGGGGATGATTCACCATTTTTTAAGTAAAAGGGTAAAAAGATTAAAAAATAATAAAATATTAAAACTACTTTTTCAACTCATCTCCCAAATTTTTTACTCAAATTTCGAGAAGGAGTACTAGCTGGATGCAAAATTTAATTCCTCATCCAAAGAGTACCCACGTTGCATACTTTCGATGGACCCTGCTACACGAAAATTGAGAATTACATGAAAAAATGTGATTGCAAACACATTTTTCATGTAGCAGGGTCCATCGAAAGTATTCAACATGGGTACTCCTTGGATAAGGAATTAAATTTCGCATCCAACAAGTAATCCCACTCGAAATTTGAGTAAAAACTTTGGGAGATAAGTTGAAAATAAAAGTTAAAAAAGTAGTTTTTTATTTTTTCCCTCTAAAATTTGATGATGTAATCAAATATTATTTTATTATTTCCATTATTATTTTATAATTTCCTTAGGAGGCCCATTTTAGACCTCAAAATTCCCCTAATGAGCCACCCTCTAGCTGTAGGAGACATTCTGGCTGGTCTTTGTAGTCCCACATCTGCGGCACGTAAGTTTCAACATCAGAACACACACACACACACATGTATATATAAATGTAAATATGAAAAAGTTAAAAAAAAACATGTTTTACCTTTGTCATCCCACTGCTGACCCTCTGGGAGCGGAAGGTCTTGGTCACCTCTGAAGTCAGTCTCAAAGTATGGCCAATCCTCCACAACAATAAGTTGACACCTTAACCATACAAAGAAGGTAGGTTTGTACAACATATGTTGCCCACCTCCTAAACAAGGAATCAACTTAGTCCATATGATCAGACGTGGATCCCGTGGTTCAAGCACGGATACTTCTGCCCATTGGAATTGGAACAGTGGTACTCGTTCCAAGAATATTATTTTCAAGATCGATCCATATCCAAATTGCTTGAGCCATCCGTTTTTACACTTTGAGAGCTATTTCTTCATGTTTTCAAGCACGACTTCCACCCAGTTAAATATGGTAGGCGACAAAAACTCCACGACAGTTTGACATTGAGGCTTCATAGCCTCGTGTGGTGCTTGTGCCGTAGTGACACAAATGATGGTGTAAAGAATTGATTTGAGCGAAAAACTGTTCACACTCCTTATATCTACCTTCCCACTGGACTATTTGATCACCTCTGGACACACCCTCCCTATGATCGTATCCATACTTTCTCCCATGATTCGGCTCCCAGCCAGACACACCCATTCTCCTCTACGTGATAGGATGATGATGAAGTAAATATAAACCACCTCAATTTCTAGCTCTTGGTCACCAATGATGAATCGCTCCCGTCCCATATCCCAAATGATCACCAAATACTGCAATAATTCCGGCTGTGATCTCAAGCCAGGAGTCAAAAATAATTTGACGTGTTCCCTCTCCTTCCATTCGATCACCATGATTTTCTGGTATTTCATTTTTGTCATAATATTAAAACCACCTTTTGTCAGAAATCCATAAGTAAAAATCAGTTTTGGATGGAGTTTTTAGAGATATTTTTGGGTTTTTTCTGTGCTCTGTGCTTGGTGCAGTCGTTTTAAAAACAACTACGCTGATCAATGTGCAACCATTGCTAAAAATGACGGAGCACTGTGATCCCGATATGGCATCTCCACACCGATCAGCCGCGACACCGAGTTCAAAAATCTGCTCCAAAAAATCACTATACTGTGTAAAAAATGATAAAACAAGAATGAAAATGTAGGAGATAAGCGCGACTATTACCTGGTGTGAACGGCTCGTTGATCAGCTTCCTGGATCGCCCGCAATGTGCTCCTGAAGAATTGAGGTAAATGAGTGTAAAAAACCTCTTCCAAGACTTGTGAAGGTAAAAAATAAAAATGTTTTTAATTTTCTCATTTTTATAATTTTTCAAGTCACTTTTAGGGTTTTTTATCATTATTTTAATATATTTTAATGACTTTTACCTCGAAAATAGATAATGGGTTTATTTTTGTGCAGCGACGAGGTTAATTTCTTGACAGACAATTAAACATGAGTTCTAGTTTACTACTTTTTCAGACTCGATCAAAATGAATGAAAAAGTAACCCCCTGGAGTCTATTTCAATTCTTTTTTGACTCTCGAAATGTGAAAAAAATTCTGATTTCTTGTCGTTTTGAACTCATTAAAGTGCATGAAATGTCATTTACACGGTATACGTTTACCCCTTTTTCGGGATGGGATAAATTATGTATGAAAAAGGAATACTTTATTCAATCATGGCTAAGAGGCTCTCTCAGACTTTGTTTTCTACCTTTTCGGATTCGAGAGTCTATTTACGAAAAGGGCCATTCAGAGTTTTATTTTCGCCTCTTTTCAAACTCTTTAAACATGAAAAGACGCTGAGTGTCACCTTTGCTGGACTTGTTAAAATTTAATGACAATGGACCTATCATGATGATGATATCGAGTTCCTCCTTCCTAGGGCTCGTAAAATGTACTAGGATGGATTTGTTCGAAGGACAAACTTATATGAATCTCAAAGATTTCAGTTATGTATATATGTGCTTTATTTTCGCAGTTTTTCCGACGACAATGTCTTGGTCCTCACACATACTCGTAAATCATTTCACCACTCACTCTCATTCAAACTTCATGCTTTAGGGGCATCTGTTACACAACAATTTGTCACTGTCCTTGTACTCCCTATTTCCTAATACTACAAGACCTTAAACAATGATCCATGTGTCTCTTTTCCATTATAAAGATATGCCATTATATCTGTTAGGTCCCCGTAATTTGTTAGATTGGCAAGACAAAATGAACATGGGTAACATTAAACCAACTTTGGAGCCCTAGCACCTAGTCTTCCTGGACTCAAAGAGGGCTCTCTCTAAATTTGTGCAAAAGATATAACTTGATTGATTTTTAGGGTATTGATTTTAGGCTAGTTATAATGATAGGGTTTGATTGTTTGTTTTGTTTGGTTGGGTTGCTTGTCAAGCAGAATAGATAGGGTAAGAGAGATTCAAACCATTGGGCTATGGATTCTGCAAAAGGTCTTGAAAGGTACAACAATAGGTCAAGGGTGTTTCATAGGGCAAGTTAACAAAGCCAAATGGATCTTAAAAGCTTATGTGAGTGAAGTGAACATTAAATTGTGAAATTAGTGGGTTTAAAGGGCAATTAAGAATCCTTTAACATGTACTATACCAAGAAAAGCCTTTAAGAGCACTATGCATAAGAAAGAATCAAAGGACAGGGTGCACCATAAACTTCTTTGACCAAACCCTAGCAAGTAAACATTAAAACAACTATCCAACAAACCCTAGAGAGCAGGGAACTCCTAATTTCTCTAGTTATTTACTTTTAGAGAAGGAAAACATGCAAGATAACACATAAGTAATAATTAAAGAGCATGGAACTCCTAAATTCCTTAATCAAACTATAAGACCTTCAAAGTAACCATTTCAAGATAGACTAAAGGACAAGGCATACCATAAACTTCTTTAGCCTAAACCCTAATTAGTAAACTTCAAAGAAAGCCTTGAGAAAAATATTTCAAGCAAAACCAAATGACAGGGAAAACCATAAACTTCTTTAGCCTTACTCTACTGATTTAATCTCAAGGAAAAACAAACTAGATAGACATGGAGAAGCATGGAACTCCTAATTTCTCCTAGCAAAACTAGTAGAGGAAAACATTTAAACAATAGAAAGCAAACAGAGTTAAGGTGCCTCTAAACAACATGTCTTAACCTAAAATTTCTGTTCTACTGCATGAGAAAAGATGAAACAATATGAAAACATAAGAAAAAAAGTACTAAATTAGAAAAACATCACCATTAACCATGTTCATGAATCCTACAAATTTGCTTGTTCCATTGCCATTCAAATCAAAACATTCACAAAACTCCAAAGCCAATTTCTTTTCAACTCCAAGTCTATGATATTGAGCTCAACAATCAACAACCAAAAAAAAAAATGAAGCCTCCATGCAGTATTTAACTTGCAAAGGAGGATCAAAACCATAGCTAGGGTTTCAAAATGTCATTAATTACATATTTAAGTCATTTCGTCCTATGAGACCATGCAAAGCCCAAGGCACAAATATCCTAACTTAATAAATGAAAAATAACTTCTAACATAACTCCTCAGATAACCATGGAATCATTTTACCTTTAAGGTCTCTCAATAACTTTTGAAATAACTCCAAGTGTCTTTTGTTGACTTTCTGGCAAGGGCATAGCGCCAAAACTAGGAAAATTTCTCTTTTTGCAGCTGAGATTTGGAGGCCTTCCTGGTGTCCAAATGAGATCCATGATAGCTCATTGGAAAGCCTGCCCTGTCTAGTTTCCAAATATTCCTTTATTTCCAGATTGGTGTCCATTTTCCTAGTCAAAAACCATTTCTACCAATATTTCTTAGGGCGCAGCGCCAGTGCTGAAAAGAGGGCAGAAAGGTGAATTTTAGGTGGTTTTTGGTCCTTTTGAGGGACCAATTCTACTCCAAATGACCTGAAATTTTATGTGGATGATTTAATTGGCCTAAGGAACATTAAAATGTAAAACTTTCTTCAATTAAGTTCTCCCAAAAAGAGTGCAACGGCAGTGGTGCTACGCGTTTGGCCCTTTTTTCTGCAAGCCAATTAGTCAAAAATAAAAAATTTGCACCAAGTGCCAAAATTTGGAATTTACCTTGCTGATCATGTTTGGGAGGCCTGAAAGGAAACATCAGCGAGAAAATTAAGCTTTTCCCCTTCATTTTTCTTGGTTAGGGTTTCAAGTCTTGATTTGGCCTTTTGTAGCTTTGAGCTTGCAATTTGGTTTTTCTTGAAGTAGTTCTTGGTTTTGTTCCTTAGCACCAATGTCTTTACCCTTATGATCATGTCTATTTGGAATTTTTGCCTCTCCACCACTGCCACTGTCCTCTCCTTTGACATGTTGAAACTCTGTTTTGAAACCCTAGAACTGTTGTGAAAAAGAGATGAAGGGAGGATAATGAAATGCCAGTCTTTGCAAGTGAAGGGAATTGGTGTATGAAGGAATGAATATAGGGATAAGCTCAGATGAATGAAAAAACTATAAACCAATGTAATTTCACTTTCTATCACTAAATTTCTTTAAGGAGGATGAGATAATGGAAAAACAATAATTTCAGGCTTGTATCTTAGGGTTTGATTATGGTTCCCTTTTCATTCAATTAAGAATCATCAAATAGATTTGAAAATGGGTTAGGGCATCCACTTACCATTTATCAGTGCCTTGAAAGGCCTGAGACAAGATTTGGAAGAAATTTGAATTGATTTGGGTGATTTTATAACTTAGAAACCTTCTCTGTCCAAGGGCGCAGCCAGTGCTGAGGGCGCAGCGCCAAGCTCTGAGCGCGCAACGCCAGTTCCTAAGTGCGCAGTGCCTTTTTGCATAGGGAATTTGGAGGCCTTTTCGGTGTCGAAATTGGGCCCATGATATCTAGTTGGAAATATTATCCTATATACTTTCCAAATATACCTTCTTCTTTTTTATTGGATTTGATTTGACTTGTCAAACGTTGATTCTCCCAAGATTGGTCAAAAAGTTCTGAATGATGGTGCAGAAATGAAGAGTGCTGGTGTAGGAAACTTTTGGAGGCCTTCCACAACTCCAAATTGAGCTCATGATAGCTCATTGGAAAAATATTCCAGTATAGTTGTCATTTGACTCATCGAGCAAGTCATTTGGACACTCCAGCTATGAGAAAACCGGATTTTTCCAAGCTCACTCCAGAAGTGCAACAATTCTCCTGTGACACCTGTATTTTTGACATTGCTCTAAAACTGTGACACCTGTGTAAAATATGAAGGACGTTTTTTTTCTTGGAAATATGATGGACAAATACCTCTCTCACTTTTGTCAAATTCATCTCAGTTTGGTCAGAAAAATAGTTTGAAGAAAAACTGGCCCAATGTGTGGCAAATGATCTGTGCTTTGGAAGAACTTCTTGGAAAATGATGGAGGCATGATAAGTTCATTTGAGAACTTTGGGATTTAATCACATAGTAATAGCATCTTCAAAATCCTATTTTTCTTCCACCATGGAGTTCAACTCATCTTTTGACCCTTTCTGGCCATCTTCTTCAAAACCCTAGGTGTCTGCAACTCTTTTATAGAAATCATCAGTGTTGTCTTCTAAGTTCTCTATAGCCCTTTCAAGTTCATTCATTTCTGTCCAGTTCACCTCACCCTTTTCCAAATATCATCAATAGTCTCTGATAGATTTTCTTCATGTTTGGACTTGTGTGCTTCCTCCATGTCATTTTCCTCATCAGTACCTTCTGCTAACACAACTTTCAACACTCCTGCAGAAGTGCTGATCTTTGTCATTTTCCTCACTTGCAGAATTTGTACTGAGAAGATAATCCTCCTTGTAATTTTTTAGGTCCTTCTTGAATAACCATGTGCTGACCTCCTATTACATCTGAGTCAGTTTCTAGCAAAGGAAAAGTAGTGCCTGAAACATCCAAGGATAACCTTGAAAAAGTAGAAACCCTAGTGACCTAATGGGGGGTAGTCCTTTGAATTGTTTTCGATTGATGTTTGGCTTAGGGATCTTCAAGTAAAAATAGAGTCTTGTCATGGGTTATTGTGATCAAAGAGGTATGGGGATGAGTCAACACTAGGAAACCCTAGATGGAAGACGGAGTCTATTGATAGGGGAAAATAAGGCAATGAAGTCATAGGTAGGAAAAAAGGATGAAGATGAGAGGCATAAGCCCATAAGGAGTCTTTTAGGAGAAATAGGGTGACATTGAGGTGGTAAACTGAGGAATAGTGAAAAAAATTTTACAAGGAAAATGAAGGCAGTGAGATTTCTAAAACTCACAATATTCAAGGAATGTTGTTTTTAGAAATCTAGAAACATCCTATAGTCATCTAGAGGTAGTGAAAAATACTGATGACTAACAGTGGCTCCACTTGGGGAGGGCAGCTCCTTTCAGAAGGTGTCCAGAACCTCAGAGTTCAGATCTCTGAGTTTTGAAGATCAATACCTTACTTGTACTTGGCAGATCCCTTTTTCTTCACTTGCCACTGTTCTTTTGAAGCTGTGATCTCAAAATCTAAAAAAACATGATTGCTTCAATATCAATTCTACCTACCCATCATAGTTTTCCTAACATTTTTTCTTCATTTGGGTGCACTTGGATTGGAAAACCCTTGAAATTTTTTTCTTTTGAAAGCACAAACTATCTACTTCTATCCTTATATCATCCAAAGGCTTAGATTAGACCGTGAGCTCTTTTATTCTCTACCTAATCTACTTATCTGTCAAGGTTAAGCAGTTTGACAGATTTTCATTCTCTAACCTACTAACATGAAATTTAAAACATGACTAAATCAAGGTTAGACAATTTGATTTGTCATGGGCTGTGGCATTTTGGAAAAGCTGCACAGATTATTTTACAAAAAGGTAAAACTGAAAACTGAGGGCTGTAATCTAGTATTTGTTGTGCATCCCTCTCTTTCTCTTTTGGTTTAGGTTTGAGCATTTGGAACCAATAATATTTTCCTAATCTGATCTACTAACAAGCCAAGTTTAAATGGTTTGGCAAGTCTTCCTTCACTAACCTATCAGCAGAAATTTAAAACATGTTCAATCATGATTAGGTTGAATGACTGAACAAGACTTCCCTTTTCAAAGTAGTGGCATTTGGACTTGCACACTTTTAGACATATTCTTTTTTGGTATGGGGCTTTACCTCTTCTTTTTATCTGCCCTCTTTTTCTTCTTTTCTTTATTTTTGTGTCTTTTTAGATCAATTTTCTTTGCATGCCTACCTATCCTAATCTAACTTGGAGGCATATGTTCACTAATTGAACTCCTTTCTCCAATGCATCCAATGAAGTAAGTGACTAGATGATTGATTTTTATTCAACCTTCTAGGTATGCTGAAAGGCCACTCCCATTTTTCCTTCTTCTAAACAGTAGTGCTCCAAATTTTCTTTAAACTCTGCAACAAACTGTTCCTAGCATATTTTACTCCCTCTTTAAGTGCCTCTAAGAAACCAGTAAAAGGATCTCTGAATAATACATGGCTATGAGGATTTAAACCATGGGATTCATCCAGGATTAATTCTTGTTCCATTTGGTTGCATTTGGGATGATTTTGAGAAAGAATCTCTTCCACCTCTTCATGATCCTCTGTCTTGGCAGCCTCATAATATTCTGCTATGTTTTTTTTAAGAAAACCTGATATGCCCTAATTGAGTGGGATGATTTCTGTCTGAGAGCCATTATCCTGATGAGTAGAAGCATTCTCTGGTGATACGTCTTCTTGAGCAGGTAATACAGCATCAATGTCAAAATGTTCTATAGTTTCTACATAAAAAAATGCATTAGTGGATAGGTCAGTAGTAGAAAACATAGGCATATCTTCTTTGCATAAACATTTGGAAGTTGGCTGTATGTTTAGGATCTGATTGATTTCTTCTTTAGTTAAAAGAGGAGGTATTTTTCTCTTTCTTTGGACAGAATTATGATGTTTCTCTTCCTTTTGTGATTGATCATAAGGCTGAATGTTTTCTTGAGCCTCACACAAAAGAGATGAAGAATCATCACTTGTCCTTTCAGAGAGATCTCGTGGATCTTCCTTTATTTCCTGACTGATTTCATCTTCAACCAACTCCTTTTGGTTGTCATGATAGTTAACTTGAGTATGAAATGCATGAATTTCCTCTAATATATCTTCAGGATGCCAATTTCCCAAGTCTTCATCAATGTTTACAAGGTATTGTATGAGGTCTTCAAACTGATCACAACAATTTTTAGTTAACGATAAAGATGGACAATTTTCTTTATAATGCTCATAAAATACCTTGTGGAAATCCTTTAAAGAAAACAAACTTCCTTAGTTAAGGGATTAGAACCATGCATTAAGAGGAGTTGCTCAAGGGATAACAATTCCATGTAAACTAGAAATACGACATCAGGTGTATAACCATTGTGAAAAGAAACAAAAAAAGAATTCAAGGGAACAAAGAGTATACACATGCATTCATGATAAATTTTTTAAAGAACCGCATAAAACCAACACATGCAAATCCATAAACATACCCACAACTCCTTTTCATTAGCTTCATGCATGAGTACATTGTTACATTCAGGGTCAGAGGTCATTCAGATAGAAACATGAAATCATAACATAAGCTAATTCAGAATCAGGTAATCAAAGAAAAATTCTAATCCCAACAAAATCAATGACAACATTTCACTACCCATGCCTTCTATATACCTGCTTTTCCTTTTTCTTAAGCTTTTATGCACTCCTCTCACCTAAATTACTAGTTTCTTCCTCGCATACCCTGCCCTTTCCTTCTCAGCTAATTTTGTGGCTCGACTGCAACTAATTCCTCCCATGTTGACAGTTTTTTTGGATCATTTGTGATTGCATGTCTCCCTATTTTCCCTGACCAACCTTCTACAATTGACAAATATTAGTGGATTCCTTCTCTTTCCTCATTTTATTTCTCTGCATCTTATCATTATTCATATTTGGTCAAAACATGTCAAAACTTTGTCCCCCAAAACCAAGGACCCAACAGGCCCTGACCACAACCAATTAACTCATCCCTTAGTAAATCCTTTGTTGATGCTACCACTACTCCTTGCTGCTAAGACAATCTTGTTGGTGTTGTTCTTTCTTGGCCTATTCCTTCATGTGCAACAGGTTCCCCTTCAAACTAAGGACCCAACTCTGGGATGGATTGGATGGTTGTTGGCTTGAGGGGTCCTGACCTAGGTTCATAGTTAAGATTAACCAACAAAACCCTCTTACTATTGGCCCTTTCGGCAGTGACCTACTTGCGCAGGTCAAAGTCTCAACCAAAGCAGTATGGGGGGTGTTGGAACCAGGTTTACACACCCTGAGAGAGAATTAAATTATGGGGGTGTCTTCAGATCTATAATACTAGAAAATTGTCCTTCACACCAGAAACCATAACCAGAACCGATCTAGGTCAAGTTACGCAGGCTACCCTACGCGCACACTGGTAGTGGATTCAAAATCTCTAAACAGTCTTACTAAAGTGCTATTTAGGTCTTACAGTAATAGAGCTATGCATCTAACATTCATATTAAGTATTAAACCAGGTACACAACCGATCCAAACACAAATAACATAAATCATATGTAAACAGATCACAGACACATATCATAGATGCATTTAGTACTCAATATAGAAATTTGAATAACTGATATATTATTCACCGAGATTCTCCTGATCACACACTATTTTAACTTCATGCACAATACATAATCTCTTCTACCATTGATCATTAATTGCGGAAATAAAAACAATCGCAATACTTTATTAAAACCATAAACAATCACACATATAGTTTCTGATATTTCATGGGAAAGCTTAAAGCTGAAAACCCAAATTATATTTATATTATATGTCATAGAGATCATGTAACAATAATTTTACAAAGCTCCTCACAAGCTCTCAGTACAATCTCCAATTGCTACACACTAATAAAGCTAGATCTAGCAAAACACATGCTCCAATCTCTGCCACCTGATAGCCAGCCTATATTGCATAATCAATGTTGTAGGATGGCTCATTAAATAACTTGAGCCACGGATTGACACACTGTATCTTAATTGCAGCTATAAATCCTTTGGTTGTAACAGATATTTGTATATAGTCACAAGCCCAGTAGATCACAGCTGTTGTTTCCCTGTCTCCTTCCTTTGGTCTCCACTAAAACTGTCCATGCACTGAAGTTAACTGATGTATTCTTTAGTTGATTAATGAGTTTATAATCAGTGAATTAATTAATAATTAATTCACACCACTCTTCACTAGTGTATTAATCGGTTAGACTAAATACAACTAGTTCAACTATGTTTAGATTAGTTAAACTGAACACAACTCCATTAACTCCTCAATCAACTCCACCAAACTCTCTCACATGAGTTATAACTGAAGTATCCATGCAATAGCTCCATTTAACCCTTAGGAATAGTGTAATTCCTTCTGTCAGCTCCTGTGCCACATCTGTGCACTTAACTGAAGTGCTCCAAGAGAATAAGATAATGTTTATAGTCCAAATATTATTAAGAGCTAATAATATTCGACATATCTATTTTTAGACTAGCAATCTAAAAATAGATTACGCCCAATATGTCTAAAAACAGAAGTCCATCTATTTTTTCCGACTTGACCAACCATCCACAAATAGCATCCTGCAACTCATAGAACATGATCCATATGTCTAAAAATAGACATAGTCTAAAAATAGACTTTGCGCCAAAAAATAGCCTGCGGGCCCACTTAGTGAAGGCGACTCCTTTCCACTAAGCTCATCATCTTGTTGCAATCTCAACACTCCCTCTCAACAAGATAAGGATTATCTGCAACCCCTATCCTGCCCCTGTGGTATTCGAATTTGCTCCTGGTGAGCGCCTTCGTCAAGATATCAGCATCCTGATCCTCCATGGGAATGTATGAAAGTAACATGATCTTCCGCTGCACACAATCTCTGATATGATGATACCGGATGTCAATGTGTTTAGATCTATCATGAAATACTGGATTAACCGAGAGTTTAATGCAAATCTGATTATCACAATAAATCACAATAGGATCTAAGTGTGAACCGAACAACCCGACCAGGATCTTCCTCATCCATATAGCCTCGCATGCAGCCAAACTCGCTGCCATATACTCGGCCTCTGCTGAACTGATTGCCACAGATCTCTGCTTCCTGATGTACCAAGAAACTGCTATCGACCCGATACTGAAAATCCCTCCAGATGTGCTCTTTCTGTCCGTTGGGCTCCCTTCCCAATCTACATCCGTGAAACCACATAGCCTCACCTCATCTGACTGTCTGTACCATAATCCATATCCCGATGTGCCTCTGAGATATCTCACTACATGCTTGCCTACCTTCCAGAAGAGCTTGGTTGGCTTAACCATAGCTTGTGAAAGCTGGTTCACAGCATAGCATATGTCGGGTCGTGTATTGACCAGATACATAAGCGACCCCACCAACTGTTGATAAATAGTGGCATCCACTACCTCCGTCGAAGTAGCATCCTCCTTCCTCCATCCACCGGGAAGAGGAGTATCAATAGGCTTGCAGCCATGCATGTTGAACTTCTCCAGTATCTCCCGGGCATACATGCCTTGAGAAACAAACAGTCCATCATTGCGCTGCCAAATTTCCAATCCCAAGAAATAATGAAGGAGGCCCAAGTCCTTCATCTCAAACTCTTTTGCAAGATCATCCTTGCATGAGAGTATCAACAGCTCATCACCTGTCAAAATCAAATCATCTACATAGAGTACAATGATCAGCAACTTACCCTCCACCACAATCTGGTATAGGTTAGGATCCGCCTCACTCTTGGAGAATCCAAGTCCGGTGAAATAATTGTCTATCCGTGTGTACCAAGCACGAGGTGCTTGTTTCAACCCATACAACGCTCTCTTGAGCCTGCACACATGCGACTCGCTGCTGAAGATCTTGAAACCTTCGAGCTGCTCTATGTACACCTCCTCCTCAATGACTCCGTTGAGGAACATAGTCTTCACATCCATCTGATGAATGTGCTACCCCATCTGCGCTGAGAGAGCAAGAATCGTCCGTATGGAAGAATACCTTGCGACAGGTGCAAAGGTTTCCTCATAATCGATCCCCTCAATCTATGAAAAGCCTCGGGCAACAAATCTTGCCTTGTACTTCTCCACACTCCCAAGTACGACTAACGCCAATTTGGTCATCTGAACCTGCCAGATTTCCTTGACCATAGGACAATATCATGCCTTTGTTCGACAATCGAATCATACTCTTCCACCATGGCATCTACCCATGCGGGATCCTCCACAACTTCCTCGAAAGAGGATGGATCTGTCATGATACACTTGCTCATAAGAGGCATGTATCCAGTATACCAGTCAGGTGACTGTCTCTGTCTGCGCTGTGTTGTAGGTGCTCCTACAACCTTCTCTGCATCTTGAGCCAGTCGCTCAGCTTCTGTAGTGCGCTTCTGCCCTCTGATGGTTAGTGCTGCATGAGTGGTCTCTTCCACTCCATGAAACTCCTCTTGTGGCTGATCCACATCATGAAGCTCATCCTTAGGAACTAATAGCTCCTCATCTACATGCAAGTGTGGCTCCCTCTCAAGTGAACACTTCATGGCTTTCTCCTCATGAAATTTGATATCCCGTCGCACAACAGTCTTGCGACTGTCTAGAAAATACACACGATAGTTGTGGGGTGTATCAGTGTACCCCACAAATATCCCAACCTCTGCAGTCGGCTCCAGCTTCTTCCTGGCATCCTTCGTCACATGAATGTAAACAGGTGAACCAAAAATCCTCAAATGGGAAATATCAGGCTTCTTACCAGAAAACGCCTCCTTGGGTGTACTCATGCCAAGTATCCTGTGAGGACAACGGTTCTGCACATATACTGCAGTATTGCATGCCTCATCCCACAAGTGTATGGGTAGGCCCTGATCATGCAACATCGCCCGTGCAACACCCACGATCGTTCTGTTCTTCCGCTCAACAACCTCGTTCTGCTGTGGGTTATGAGGCGCTATGAGCTCTCTTCGAATTCCTTCTGCGCTGCAAAATTCCTTGAATTCGCCAGAGATGAATTCACCACCATTGTCGCTCCTAAGAGCCTTCACCTGCTTCCTCGATTCTTTCTCAACCAGTGCCTTGAACTCACAGAACTTTGAGTATGTCTCGCTCTTCTTCTGCATGAAGAAGATCCATCACTTACGAGAAAAATCATCAACAAATATCACATAATACCTGTGCTTTGCTGTCGAAGCTACTGAGAAAGGTCCACACACGTCTGTGTGAATTCTCTCAAGGATCGTCGTGGCGCGACTATCCTTCTCGTGAAAGGTGGCTTTCAAAAATTTTCCCAAGGTGCATCCCTTGCACTAATTTGACTGTGCAAGAGTACCCTTAGGAAGCCTAGTAGAAATCTGTTGCAGTATCTTCAAAGCTCCATGGTGAAGGTGGCCCAATCTCCAGTGCCACAGCTCGCCATCATCCTGGCTCACCACTCCTTATGCCTTGCCTACCATTGTTGTGCAGTCATCTACCTACAATTGATAAAGGTTCTTAACTCAAACCCCTATCCTTTGGGTTTCACCAGTTTCCTTACTGCGCATGAAAGCCTTTCCCTCACTAAAGACAACATCATATCCCTTGTCTTCTAACATGGCCACCGAGATAAGATTCTTCTTCAATCCTGGAACATGAATCACTTCCTTCAATACGAAGGGTTTACCAAACTCCCTCTCAAAGGAAATGGTACCGATACCGGTCGCACTGTATCTACCATCATCGCCCATCTCGATGTGCACTCCAAGATCTTTCTCATCCAGATCAGTAAACAAATCTTTATCTCCGATCATGTGGAATGACGCACCACTGTCAAGAAACCACACTGATCCCATCACACTTGAGACCAAGCATGCGATCAGTGAAAAATCCAGCTCAAACTGCTAGGCTAAGGCCTCTCCCGCTACAGATCTAGCAGCCTGCTTATTTTTCTTCTTCTGCGGACAATTTGTGGCATAATGTCCGTGCTGGTGACAGTGAAAGCACTCCACCTTGGACATGTCCTGCTTCTTGCCTTTCGCCATAGGATTGAGATGCATTCTTCTTGCTCACACCCTTCCTTGATTTGGCGGCCAAAAACACAATTCTCTTCATGCGAGTTCTTTGATGAAGATGTCCTGGTACTTGATCTTATCTCCTCTTGCCTGAGAATCCGACCAAAGTCGCTCCCATCTTTGAAATTCTCCCAACCATTGACAGAGTCCTGATAGGAATGCCAACTCTTCGGAAGGCCAAGGAGAGCCAAGCTCACCAAGTCCTCGTCATCAATAGTAACCCCCACACTTCCCAGCTCATCCTTGCATTGGATGAACTTCATGAGGTACTTGGGCATACTGTCGCCTTTCTCCATTTTTATGTTCCTGAGTTTATCCTTGAGCGCCAACTTCCTCTGGTCGCTCTTGTTTTGAAATAAATTTGTCAAAGCTTTCCACATCAAGAATGGAGAAGATTTACCATGAAGGCTGGACACTATGTGATCCTTCACACCTTCCAACAGAATCCTTCGACACTTTGCTGTCTTCGAAAATTTCTCAAGATAGGCCTCATTAAAATTTTCCTTAGATTCTCCCTCTAAATATGAAAAACTACTAGTTAGCTCCACCAAATCTGGAAGTGGCACCGTATTTGGAGATTCCACCAAAATTTCCGCAATCTTTAATTACAGATTAATTAGTGATAAGCTAGAGATAAGTGCATGATTAATGCGCACTATTCCCGCTTAGTGGGGTGCTTAAGTCCTCGGCACATGGCGTGGTCGCATGAAGGAGGAGGGATGACCCGCTCCTTCCTTTGCCCTCGAAATCTAAATTTTTTTAATACAAATTTGGGCGCCAAACTTTCAAGTCCTCCTGTCATGGTTGGTTGGTAAAAATTTGGAGTGGAGTGGGGGAGTTCAAAGAGTCGAACCCCGACCTCGCTTCATGATACATTGTTTTTTTTTTGTCCACATATTTAAACCATCGTATATAATCATGCGCCATAAACCTTAAGTTTGCGGACTATTGGTTATATGTATGCCGCCATATGGTTTTAAATAAACCTTTGTAATTGAAATATACCTCCATGTAATGTGTAAAAACTTTACGTTTGGAATAATGCCACATTATGGTTAAAAAATAATATAATATGTGTGGAATATTATATGTAATAAATTTTGGACATTATATATATATATATATATATATTCCAACCTTAATAACTCAAAATAATTCCAGCACATGAATTCATCATGAACCCAACCTTGGAGGACAATGGGCAATTTTTACCTTCGCAAACCAAACTGGCGAATCCAACAGTGACACTTGTCATAGTCCCATTGGACAAAAACTGAAGAAGATTCTCTGCATGCTGATTGGACTGCCATGTCATCAACTGTACTTGTTCTGCAATATATATATATATATATATATATATATATATATATATATATTTGTTTGTTCGGAATGGCAACCAACAGACCACAACTTCCTCATCCAAACTCGGTTTTCAACGAAATGAGTTGTGTTGGATTCCCTCCGACATGATGGTCGCTGTTGTTTTGGTTTAGTGAAATTATGAGCACTTTTAATTTTGAGCTAATTTTTGCCCCTAATCCAGATTTTGATCACTCCTTCCCACTGAAATGATTTTATACCCACAAAATTTGGCTATCTAATGAGTACTGAATACTCTTTTGTTTCCCAAGTTCTATCATCTTTATTCTACTTGGAGAAATCGTCATGAAAACCACTTGGTTATTGACATTCCTTGTCTTTCCTTGCAAATGGCTTGGCTCTTCAACCACTATTCTCCTTTTGCTACTGACCCAATCCAACACTTGCTGGTTGCTTGCTGATATAACACTTTTTCTGTACCAAATCGATTCCTTGGTGCCTTCCCACTGAGAATCATGTTCCTCCTTTGCACAATGAGTGAACTACAACAATGAGTTCCAACATCAATAATAATAAGAAAAGAAATGACCATTCTTTTACCTCCACGGTTCCAAATTCCACATCTGGAAGAATGCATTCACCATCTCCTTCTCTTCTTGGCGTCAACACATAAAATGTCTACAATGGCTGCAAACTTTTTTGACATCTTGTCACAAACAAAACATGCTTGAAATCTGAAATACACATCATGTAATAAAAATAACTTGATGACATATCCTCTTGCTCCTTCAAAGAAACAAATTTCACATCATGTGAACATAGCCATGTACTCTCACATCTTGGTGTAAAAAATTATCGACCAAACACAAGTCGACAAAACATGTCTCTTCAAACGACTGACTCTCGAGTCAAGCATAAGCATGTGTAATAACTTGATGATTCTTTTCCCAAAAAAAAAAAGAATTTCACAGCATGAAACATTTCGTCAACATCTCCTTTTCATCTTTGGAGACAAAATAAACTCTTCCAAGTCGATATGACATGCATGCAATACACAATCGACCAACACTCTCAAGTTGACAACATACATGTTAAAAAAAGCAATTGACCAACACAAGTCAATTACTCATGCATGTTCAAGCACAATGAAACCATCAAAATTCCACTGTTCATACACACAAACTCTCATGCATGTACAAAATCCTTCATCTCTCTCACAAGTACAATCATAAGTACAAGAATCCCATTCATATGTACATGTATTTATAGCTGAAATGAACATATTTTGCTGCAATAAAGTGAGTCACATACTCCACTTTCAATCACCATCTTCGCATAAACATGCAACATGCATTCAATAGGCAAAAAATGCATCAATAAAAAAGACATGCAAAGCCTTAATTGTATAAGAAATCTAACCATATCTTACCAAACCATTTCAATGACACTTCTTTCAACTACACATCATCATGCGAATCATCCTGACCCACATCAATTATGGAATATTCTTTTCCATTCTTGCCATTCTTTTTCTCCACCTTCTTCAAATGTCATGGATGACTTTTTGGATACAAAGTCCAACACTTGTCTACAAGATGACCTTGCTTATGGCAATGAGTGCAAAACAATTGCCTCTTCTTTTCAACATGGTTTGCTTTGTGTTTGGCTTTCTGCCTCCTTTGCTTCAAAAGTTTCATGTGCATGATAGCTCAAAACATTATGGTTATCCAAACCAAAAAAGGAACATGCAAACTTTCTGCAAATCTTATGTGGAAATTTTTCATGTTTATCATAATCAAAAGCAACTTGATTAAAAGCAGATTTATACCTTGAACATTCACCTTTGTTGCCTTCTTGAGGAGGTGAATTTGATGAGGTAATGGCTCTCTTCGGAATACAAAAATTTATTCAATGACTATAGAGCTTTCAACATACTCTTGTTCGGCATTCTTATTAGCTGCATGGTTATGAGCACCTTCTTGAAAAGTGGGTGTAAAACTTTTGCATTCCTCATGAATACAATCTTCACAAGCTTGAGGTAATGAAAATTAAATGAAAGTCCTTCTTGGAACAAATTCATGCGCCTTCTTGGATTTAGAGCTTTCTCCATCATGTTGTCCATAACCAAGACCCAAATACTTAGGCCTTTCCTCAACAACAATTGGCTTAATGTAATATTCACAATTTTCCATCAGTTAATTGGAATATTAGAGTTCTTACTTTTCTTAATTAATTAAGTAAATAAAAGGGTGGAGGGACCCATAAACCCCATAGATGAATAAAATCCAGTTTTGTTGTGTGAATGTGGGTTAGTTATATAGTTTATCAGCATTATGGAGTAGTGGAGTAGATTATTAATGAAGGAAGAGTGGAGATCATGGATCAATAGTGAGGAAGATGATGGAGATAGTGGAAGAATAAAAGTAAGATCATAGAGCAATAATGATGCAATGATGGAGGAAGTGTTTCATTGAATGCACACATGATGGAGGGAGTGGAGAGTAAATGCAGAGATCATGGAGATCATGGAGAGACAACACAGTCTTCATGGGGACTAGTGGCCACATGTGCAATGCAGTAATGAGGTGGGCCAAGGCTAGGGGAGGCTCCCAAAGCATAAAAGGAAGGTGAAGGCAGCCATAGAAAGCATGATTTTGGATTTAGATCTTGTTTTGTCATTTGAAATTTCTTTGCATGCTTCAGCTATTTAGCTAAGTCTACAGTTTTGTTTAGCACACGGGTGTTCCCAATTGGGAATCCCACCCTTATCCATGGGGGACTTCGAGTGCCTACTCTAGAAAGGTTTCTTTGAGAAGCCATTCATCATCCAGCATTGGTGCCACATTCAACCCCTCTCTATAGCACATTCATCTTCAGGAAGAAGGTAGTTTCTAGAATTTCAGCTAAGAAACTGGTGGAGGGATCATCCTTTCACCATGTGATTTCATTTCAGTCTTCTAGGAGCAACATTGTGACATCTAGTATTAGGCCATCATTCTACACCTCCAAGCAACAAATTTTCCCCCAGGAATTGTGCAATCCAGCCTTGTAGATCTAGTGGAGGAATGAAGTTCCAAGTATTTCAGCTTGGGATCCCATGAGGGATCATCCTCTCGCTTTGGTGAGACTATTTCCATCAGTTGTGAGATTTATTCCATCATCCAGCAGTAGGATACAACTTCAACCATCTTGATAGTGCAGCCCATTCTAGCAGTTATGTATTGATAAACTACAACTTGAGAGGAGGAAGGAGGAGCTAGATCTCAAGCTTATAGCTTGCAAATTAAGAGGAGGGATCAACCATTCTTACATTGAGATGATTGTGTATGATTTCAGTCCTTTTATATTTTATTTCATGCTACAGATCTGCATACCCAACAATTATGTATTGCAAGCCCTAGGAGGGTGATTTTCCAAGGTTAGCCAATCTGGAAATCCTTTCTGGGTTATTCTGGGTTTTCATCATAGAGCCCGGATCTGAAATCCCAAGATCATCTGAGCTCTGTAAAATCCTGATATATGCATCCCTTTTCATCTAGCAGTTATATTTCCAACATTTCTAGCAGGGACATCGCAGTATGACCTCCAACACATCAAGAGTTACGTAGTGCCTTCAGTGGGAGGACTTCAAGGTCACTCTAGCAATCTCTTTCGGCTTGAGTGCTATTGTTTTTTAGCACGGTTGTACATTTTATTCCACCTCCATATTAATAAAATGACTCAGCTCTTCTGTTTATTATCATGGTGTTTATAGTTTATTTGTACATAGCTGTAGTTTCCATTTATTGTGTTTTTTATTACTGTCTTTTCCTATTTTGGGATATTACAATGGTATCAGAGCATGATGTTTGGCTCAACTTGTGGTCACTACATTTTATGACACCAGAAGAAGAAGCAGAAAATAGAGATCTATAATGATGGAGGGATTAAGTTTTTCCAAACTTCTCTTTACATCTATGCAGGATCTCTCCAAGGAGGTCAAAGAAATGAGAAGAGAGAGGCAAAAAGGAACCTCAAGAAGGTTTCAGGATGAGGAAGGTCCAAACACTTCTTATCAGCAACATAAACAACTGACAAAGTAGAGAGCTCCATAACACTCTACTATGTCCACTTCTTTGTAGAAGGAGGTGAATGGCATGGAGATGGAGGATACTTAGAGCATGAGACTCTGAGTAGTTATCTTGAAGAGTATAAATCTCAATCAAGAGCATTCAAGGAGAATCTAACTCTCTAACAGCTTTTCTAGATCAAAGAAGATCAGAGATCCCGCAGCAACAATAGAAGAAGAAGGCACAAACATAATAGATTCTTCTTGCCTACATTTGATGGTTCATCCACAAGCACAGTGAAATCTTGGAGGAAGGAGTTAGATGATTTCTTCCAACTACACCCAGTAGTGGATAGAGAGGCTATTGAGATTGCAGCACTGCACCTTGAGGGTGAAGTCAAGGATTGGTGGTAAAGCCATATGAAACACGCAAGAGTGACTTCTTATGCAGACTTCACTCAAAGGGTGGTAAAGAAGTTTTATAGAAGAAAACCATAGATACTTTCCATAGGGACATTTCTCGACATTGATGAGAAGGTATATGATGAGCAAGGGGAAGATGTTCTTGAAGTTTGCAATAAGAAACAGTGAAATTGGCATCCAGAAAAAATATGACAACACTTACACTACTGTGGGTCCACAGGTCATGTAGTGATGGGTCCTAGCGATAAATTAGCTGCAATTCAATTTATTTAATAAATTGGAAATGTGTCTAATTTAATTTTCCCTTAATTAAATTGGAGAATAAAATGTAATATTATCTCATAATCACTTGTAATAGTTAACTGAGTGTGATAAAATTAGTTAGCTCATGAATTTAGAGTTGAGGGTGGTTGGTGAGGAATGCACAATGATTCTATTTTTTTTAGAGTTCAAGTTGCATTGAAGTGCATGAGTAATAAGTTAACTTAGTAAAGTGAGTTAGAGTCAGTTGGACTAGTTGTACTTGTTTGTTGCACTAGTGAGAGATCAAGTGAATTAAATATTATTTAATTCAAAATCAGTGATCTTCCATGCAACTGATGATTTACTATTGTTAGATGCATGCATGTCAGTTCCAGTGGAGAGCTAGTTGAGACAAAGGTGAAAGGGAGGTTAACTATCAGTTGTGTGAATAGTAGGTTGCTTGCATGCAACCAGACATCCATTGGATTTCCCATGATCCTTGCGCAGTTTAGGAAAACCAAAATTGCTAAAGAATAGGGATTGTGTTCAACCGGAATTACGCAAGCAAGGCATGATGTTTAGAGGATGATAATTGGCTAAGCATTGGTCAGTTTTGTCCAGGACAATGTGAGACAGTTAGCATAGTGCAGGAGACTCTTGTGAGAAGAGTGCATTGTAATTGTTTCATGATTCCATGGTTAATATACAATAGAAGATAGAGGGGTTTTGAGTAGCAAGCTTTCCCCAGGAAATTATATGTGTTGTGGTTTGATTTGATTATTTCTTTGCTTCATGTGATTGGAAATTGTGTTTAATTTCCGCAATTGATTTGTAGAAGTGATTCAGTATCTAGCTTTAGTACATTTTAGATCAGATTGAATCCATGATATACATATGATTGTATAATTTCTACATGGTATCAAAGCACATGAAATCACTATAGTGGAGGAGAAGCTGAGTTTGTGACTGAATATAATTTGAATTTGAAGAAGACATTCTTGGTGCTATAGGTGATTCAGGATCGAAGTGGCTTTCAATGGCTTGAGATTGGAGAATGCACTCGAGGGAAGCTCTAACTATATTGCTTGGAAATACATGATGGAGGCAATACTGGAGGACAATGGATTGAAGGAATTCATTGACAATGATGTTCCCAAATCCGCTGTGACAGATGCTGCAAATATTGATGTTTGGCAAAAGAAAGCTGCGAAGCCGAGGAGGATCTTATTGGAGGGAGTACGAGACCACATTGTCTTAAGTCTCCATGGAAAAGCGACGCCATATAAAATGTGGAAAGCTTTCATAGATCTATTTCACAGCAGCAGTGATCATATAAAATTGGCACTGAAGGATAAACTCAGGAAGATCAAAATGGAGAAAGGCGAAACCATGCCAAAATATCTAACAAAGTTTGTCCAATGCCAGGATGAGCTTAGGAGCGTCATCATTTCTGTCACTGATGATGATTTGGTAAGCTTAGCTCTTCTAGGAATTCCCAAGTGTTGGCATAGTTATCAAGAGTCTGTCAATGGGAGGGAGAAGCTGCCAGATTGGGAACGACTTTGGTCGGATTTGGTGCAAGAAAAATTCAAGCAGAATGCTAGGGATGGATCTTCATCTAAGGCCGATGATTAATAAAATTGCGCCTTGGATGGTAAAGTGAATAAGGGGAAGGGAAAAAAATCCTATTCCAAATCTGAGTCCGGCGAAGAAGGCAAAGAGCGTGAAATGTCCAGAGTGAAGTGTTTTCATTGTTATGAGCATGGACATTATGACACTAATTTTCCACAAAAGAAGAAGGAAAAGAAGGCTTCAGGATTTGCAGTTGGTGAGGCATTGGCCTCACAATTTGAGTTGGACTTCTCACTGATTGCATGCATGGTGTAAAGTACGATGGGATTAGGGTGGTACTTGGATAGTGGTGCATCTTTTCACATGATGGGAGACAAAGAACTTTTCAGTAGCTTGGAGGAGAAGGACCTCCAAATGCATATTGAAATGGGTGATGATAGGCATTACAGTGCTACCGATATTGGTACAGTTACCTTGCAAAGACAGTCAGGAAAATCCTTTCTATTAAAATATGTAATGCATGTACCAGGCTTAAAGAAAAATTTAGTTTCAGTTGCAATGTTGGAGGATAGAGGCTATGGTGTTTTTTTAGTGAAGGAAAAGCTTTCTTTTGACACAAAGTAATAGTAAAAGCCAAAAATATTTTGATTTGTGTGAAGAATCTCTATAAAAATGATGTAGATGGATGCGCAACATTCATGGGTAAAGTAGACAAAGTGGTGAGCCAGGATGGGGGTGAGTTACACCATGGAGCTTTGAAGGTCATGCAACAAAATTCTACAGGGCTTCCAAAGGGTACTCTTTTGCAGATAGACACATGCAAGGGATGTACCATGGGGAAGTGTGAGAAAGCCATGCGATTGTCCCGAGAGGGAGCTTGATTTGCGTGTAGGTAATGAAATCTTGGTTCCAAAGAATGAACCTCAAGATGTGGAGAAACCACATGTGGAGGATCATGAAGTGGCAGAAACCACACAAGCCGAGAAATTTCAAGCCAGAAGGGTAGAGGGAGTGCATGCAGCTATAACTTCAGGTGTGAGGTTGGGTGATGTGTAGAATTGATCCAGAGAAGAAATTTGGGGAGGGTCCTAGAGATGGTGCATCTCATGGATTGAACCTGGCTACAAGGATCCCACAGTACATCAGTAGCAGGATCGGTTAGATTGATGCAGTCAGATGTCAGGAAGACAGAAATCAGAGTGACAGGTGTCAGATACTAGAGCGCAGATCAGAGTTGGTAGTAGTGTAGAGGGCATGGATGCAAATATCAACAACGCAGAGAGTCTAGTAGACATGTGTAGTAGGTAGTAGCAGTTAGAAGACTCTGATGACAGATGCATTGTATTGATTTAGTTGTTTGGAGGCTATTCAGTTTCAAAAGTGCTGCATGCAAAAGTTGCATGTGCGAGAAACACTAGAGAAGGGTTGCATGCGCGAGAAACAATAGAGAAGTGTTGCATGTAAGAGTTTCATGTCGCATGAAAGAGGTGCATGTGCGCATGCAAAGACATTCCAAGGTACCGGATTGGGACAATTTGATTCCTTTCTTGTTGAGAGGGAGTATTGAAGTTTGCAACAAGAAACAGTGAAATTGGCATCCAAAAACAACATGACAACACCTACACTAGTGTGGGACCACAGGTCATGTAGTGATGGGTCCTAGCGATACATTAGTGTGCAATTCAATTTTTTTAATAAATTGGAAATGTGTCTAATTTACTTTTTCCTTAATTAAATTGGACAATAAAATGTAATCTTATCTCATAATCACTTGTAATAATTAATTAAGTGTGATAAACTCAGTTAGCTCATGAATTTCGAGTTGAGGGTGGTTGGTGAGGCATGCAGAGTGATTCTATGTGTTTTAGAGTTCAAGTTGCAGTTATGTGCATGAGTTTAATCCATGAGTAATCAATTAACTCAATTAAGTGAGTGAGAGTCAGTTGGACTAGTTGTAATTGTTTGTTGCACTAGTGAGAGATCAAGTAAATTAAATATTATTTAATTCACAATTAGTGATCTTCCATGCAATTGATGATTTACTATTATTAGCTGCCTGCATCTTAGTTTGAGTGGAGACCCAGTTGAGACAAAGGTGAAAGGGGAGTTAACCATCAGTTGTGTGATTAGTAGGTTTCTTGCATGCAACCATACATCCATTGGATTTCGCATGGTCCTTGTGCAGTTTAGGAAGGCAAAATTCCTAAAGAATAGGGATTGCATTCATCAGGAATTGCGCAAGAAAGGCATGCTATTTAGAGGCTGAGAATTGGATAAGTGTTGGTCAGTTTTGTCCAAGATAGTGTGAGACAGTTAGCAGAGTGCAGAAGACCCTTGTGAGAAGAGTGCATTGTAATTGTTTCATGATTCCATGGTTAATATGCAATAGAATATAGAGGGGTTTTGAGCAGCAAGCTTTCCCTAGGAAATTATCTATGTTGTGGTTTGCTTTGATTATTTATTTGCTTCATGTGATTGGCGATTGTGTTTAATTTCCGCAATTTATTTGTAGAAGTGATTCAGTATATAGATTTAGTATAATGTTAGATCAGATTGAATGCATGATATTCATATGATTATATAATTTCTACAGATGTCAGCACTATCACTTCGGAAAAGGAGCAACTGCCACCACCACCAGCTACAGAAGTACTTGCATCAGGAGAAGGAGCACTTGCATCTTTGCAAGATGATCCTGAGCACTTGACATTGAGAGTCCCATGCATGATTCAGGAGATGCATGAGGAAGAGGAGGCAGATAACAATGTTGGTGCAACATCCATCACCATCACCAGCAGTTGGAGAAGCCATTGCACTAGTTGGAGGAACTCTTGTAGCTTTGCAAGATATTCCCAAGTATTAACTAATCCAAGGTTTGCAAACTTTTCCATCGCATATTATTTCAGAACCTCGGCTTGATATTTGTGGGATCATGCCATCAGGGCAATTGCATGACCAAGGATTAGAGCACTTTGCTGATTTGGAGCAGCAGATTATCACTGCGTAGAGGACCCTTGACTTGTTCAAGGAGGAGATGTATAGCCAACCTAGTTTTACATTGTTGAGATGCACACAACACTTTGTGTTGAAGTGTGGATTTTTAGAGGATAGGATGATTATAGTCCTCATCAACACAATCTAGGACTATGAGTTCAACATTGTGTATGGCCATGAGACAGCAGATGCACTGCCATGGAGATCAGCAGCGCTGTCACTGAGGAGCAGTGATGACATTAGGGAAATTTTGAGGTCTAAAATGGCCCTCCTAAAGAAATAATGAAATAATAGCTAAACCAATAAAATAATATTTATGAATTTGCATTTTACTTTTTGCACCACAATCCATGTAAGCATAGTTAAATTCAATTGAAAAGGTGTATCAAAATAAAATTAATAAAAAAATTGTATTGATGTAACTATAAATAAGAATGAACTTTTCAATAAAGTGTCATTATCATTGAAGAACTAATGCATTTGTCCTTTGTACTTAAATAACTTCAAATAAATTATAATTATAAATTCATAAATTCTTAATTGTGTAATATACTATTAATTAAAATTTATATTATTTAAATTATATAATAAAATGTAATTAAAATACTATATAAAAATAAAATAAAATAATATAATAAATGTAATATATTATTTTATGTATTTTTTTATATTACATATTGAATTGATTTGATTTATAACATAAGAAAAAATAATATATAGTATAAAAATGAATATAATATATATTCTATAACATTTAGATTATTTTTCGTAATATTATGTATAATAATATATGATATTAATATAATCATAATGAAATTAATGTAGTTGTATTTAAAATTAAAGAAAAAAAAATTGAAATAGATTTAATTTAGATTTATAAGTATAATATAAGATTTATATACAATGAAATTTTAGACTTTTTTTGTCCTAAACTATGTTGAACCTAATATACCTTTTTTTAACATACAAAACTAGAGTACATTTTTTCATCATGCAAAAGTAATATAACTTTTTTCTTTAACTTTAATATGTTTGTATTGTTATTAATATTATAATAATATTATTCATAGATTTGATTTATCATAAAATTACAAGGTTACATTTTTATTTATTTTGATTTCATATGTATAATATATATATATAGATATTAACTTATAATTAATTTGAAATTATAATAGTAAATAAAATGAGATGAATATATAATTTAAAAATAAATATATGAAAATATAATATTTATTGAAAAATGTGTAAAGACATGAAGATTATGTAAGAATATGTATTGTTTCTTTCAAAAAATATGAAATGTCAATAATAATATTTTATTCAAAAAGTATGAAATTAAATTTATTATTAGTATTTTACTTTATGAATTTAAAAGTACTTAGAGCACTACCATGGTTAACCATGATTTTTTATCCACCATTGAGAATGTAACAAGTAAGTACCTTTAACTCAAACAATGCCACCTCAACCATTGGAGATGATGTCATCCCCTAAAATCTGATTGGTTCTCTTAAAGTGAATTTTGATTATACATTTTCCTTAGGAGGCCCATTTTAGACCTCAAAATTCCCCTAATGGTTCGGGGTTGAACTATTCTTGGAGCATTTCGATGACCGCTTTACTTATGAAGTATTGGATGGGCAGATGGCAGATGGTAGACATGTTGTGATGGATAACATTTTCCATTATCAGGACAGAGCCTTCTTGATTAGAATCTCACAACTCAAAGAGAAGTTTTTGCCTACAACATATTCATTCATGGGTTCTATCAGGCCATCGGTGAAAGGATCTCATGGATAGACCTCAAGGAGGTTGCACTTCAATATATCACGGAGTGCAAAGATTATCATCAGATTGGGGAGGATGGTATTCTCCATGGGGTGGATACCAAGCTGGAGCATGATAGGAGTCATCACCCACAGTTGGATGGATGGGTGAGGTTGATGAGAAAGTGGTTGAAAGGATACTTGCAGATCTATGACATGGGGTAGCAGGAAGCATGGCTGCGCTGGTTGCTTTTTGGTGAGTATGGTTACTACCCAACATTTCACATTTGTATGATCCATGCCTTTCATAGTACTGGTGTGATGCAGCAGCAGGAAACATGGCTGCACTGGTTACTTTTGAGAGAGTTTGGCCATCACATTACATATCCTATGTCAATGAGTGTATTATTGTTTGGGACATTGCATGACACTCACATGATGTGGCAGCAGGGAGCTTAGTTGTGTTGGTATGATGTGACATTCTACATGTCAATCAGTATGTTGTTGCTCCATAATTTTCATTATGATGATGTGAGGTGACAACAAGAGTCATTTATGCTTTGGTTACTCCTAGGAGTGTATGGGCTGACATTTTCCCATACCTTGCATGATGATGATGTATGGTGGAAACAAGAGGCCTTACTGCGCTGACTTATGTTAGGAGAGTATGGTAATCATACTTGGTATGATGATGAGGTGGTGTGGCAGCAAGAGGCATTGATGTGGTGGCTTCTCTTGAGAGAGTATGGCTACCATACTTGGTATGATGATGGTGTAATGTGGCAATAAGAGGCATTGTTGCGGTGGTTGCTATTGGGAGAGTATGGTCTGACATTTTACATGTCAACCCATATATCTCTATTTCCTATTTTGCACAGTGTTGAGATGGTTTTTGGAGCAAGCAGGGCCAACAGGGTCAAGGATATGAGCATGGAGAGACACAATCTACTCTATGTAGCATGGGTTGGAGAGATCTTTTATGAGTTGGGACTTTCCACTTGGGGAAGGAACCACTTCACTTTCTATATCTCATGCAGAGAGGAGGCTCTTGGACAACAAATGGTTGTCACTTGGAGATTCATTGATGAGGAGAGGCATATAACTACACAGTTGGAGGCCATTCTAGACATTCTAGAGAGGTAGCTATGGATTTGGGCATGGATAACACATTGGAGCAGATGGGGAGACCTTCCATATGCGGATTCCATTTGGAGGGAGATGGATTTCTGCAGCATCTACCTTTGGAGTTGCTTGAGGACAAGCAACATTTTGGTGGGGAGGACTGTAATATTCTCAATTTTCCATCAGTTAATTGGAATATTAGAGTTCTTACTTTTCTTAATTAATTAAGTAAATAAAAGGGTGGAGTGACCCATAAACCCCATAGATGAATAAAAGCCACTTTTTTTGTGTGAATATGGGTTCGTTAGATAGTTGATCAACATTATGGAGTAGTGGAGCAATTTATTAATGAAGGAAGAGTGGAGATCATGGATCAATAATGAGGAAGATGATGGAGATAGTGGAGGAATAAAAGTAAGATCATAGAGAAATAATGATGTAGTGATGGACGAAGTGGTGCATTAAATGCAGACATGATGGAGGGAGTGGAGAGTAAATGCAGAGATCATGGAGATCATGGAGAGACAACGCAATATTCATGGGGACTAGTGGCCACATGTGCAACACAGTAATGAGGTGGGCCAAATCTAGGGTAGGCTCACAAAGCATAGAAGGAAGGTGAAGGCAACCATAGAAAGCATGATTCTAGATTTAGATATTGTTTTTCCATTTGACATTTCTTTGCATGCTTCAACTGTTTAGCTAAGTCTGTAGTGTTGTTTAGCACATAGGTGTTCTCGAGTGAGAATCCCACCATTATCCACGGGGGACTTCGAGTGCCTACTCTAAAAATGTTTCTTTGAGCAGCCATTCATCATCCAACATTGGTGCCACATTCATCCACTCTCTACAACACATTCATCTTCAGTAATTATGCATTCTTGCTTGAGGGTTTGAGAGGAGGAAGGTAGTTTCCAGCATTTCAGATAGGAAACTGGTGGAGGGATCATCCTTTCACCTCGTGATTTCATTTCAGTATTCCAGTAGCATCATTGTGACATACGACATTAGGCCATCATTCTACACCTCTAAGCAGCAATAGTTCCCCCTAGGAATTGCGCAGTCCAGCCTTGTTGATCCAGTGGAAGAAGGAAGTTCCAAGTATTTAAGCTTGGAATCTTGTGGGGGATCATCCCCTCAATTTGGTGACACTATTTCCATAATATGTGAGCTTTATTCCATCATCCAGCAGTAGGCTACAACTTCAGCCCTCTTAACAACGCAGTCCATTCCAGCAGTTGTGTATTTAGCAGCTACAACTTGAGAGGAGGAAGGAGGAGCTGGATCTGAAGCTTCTAGCTTGGAGATCAGGAGGAGGGATCATCCCTTCTTTCATTGATGTGATTGTGTATGATTGTAGTCCTTTTATCTTTCAATTCATGTTATAGATCTGCAGACCCGACAGTTATATATTGCAAGCCCTAGGAGGGTGATTTTCCAAGGTTAGCCAATCTTGAAATCCTTTCTGGGTTATTGTGGGTTTTCATCATGGATCCCGGATCTAAAATACTAGCATCATCTGAGCTCTGGAACAACCTGATCTATGCATCCATTTTCAACCAACAATTATATTTCTAGCATTTCCAACAGGGACAACGCAATATGGCCTCCAGCAGATCAACATTTACGCAGTGCCTTCAGTGAGAGGACTTTAGGGTCACTCTAGCCATCTATGTCGGCTTGAGTGCTATTATTTTTTAGCACTATTGTACATTTTATTCCACCTCCATAATAATAAAATGACTCAGCTCTTCTTTCTATTATCATGGTGTTTACAATTGATTTGTACATAGATGTAGTTTCCAGTTATTGTGTTTTGTATTACCATCTTTTCCCATTTTGGGATATTACACTCAACTATGCCTTGTGCATGTTTTCCCAATCCTTTACCTTCATAGCCCATATTCACCAATAATTTGTACCTTATTCCTCTAGTGTGTCTTTCAAAAGAACCTACACATTCATTTTGAGAGGAAATTGAAGATAAACTTGAATTGCATTCCTATTTTTCATGCTCATACATGGCTAAGGGTTCCTTGGCATCATGGAGCTGAGTCTCCATCTCATGCATCCTTTCAAGAACATCTTGATTCTCCTCCTTCATGGAAATCCACTACTCTTGAAGTTTAACAATCTCCCTCTTATATTCATACTTCTCTTGCATCCTATCAATCATGATGTAGATTTTCTGCAACATCTCTTTATGAAAGAGTTTTTCTTAGGAAGATTGACTAGAAGCATCACATAATGAAGCTGCCATCACACATGCAATGCTTACAAAGCTTCTTTGCTATGATGTGAGACTTTAGATCTCAATTTTGACCTTCTCTTTCACACATAAAATTATTCTTCTTCACACATAAAATTGTTCTTCATCACCCATAAACTTACAAGTTCACTATGTGGAAGTTCACAAAACCAATAGCTATAAAATAATTAGCTAACCTTGGCTAAAATGAGCTAAAATTTTTCTTTGATACCAACTTGATCTGAATATGGGAAAACTTGTTATTTCTATGCAAGCTCCCTCGTCAGTATTAAAAATGTGTTTAAGGATCACCTCATGTTAACCATTTGTGAAGGGGTTTATGTGTGTAGTTTCATGTGTCTTTGATGATAAAATTATGAGACAATTATTTTTTAAAAACTCATAAACAAAAGATGAAATGCAGTAAAATAACTCACAACAATCACATAACATAATGAATGATGATGGAGTTCACCCCTTTTGGGCTACATCTCCATGGACCTGCTTTAACTAGCTAGGCCTTCTTGGGATTATGAGTAAGATGTACGATTTTAAACAAAAGTATTGATCAAATGGTTTTTCTAACTATTACATTGGCTTCAAAACACTTAAATACCCAAAAAATGACTATTCAACCTCTAAATTTGGTTACCAGCTCCTCTAGGCTTGACCTCCCATATTGGTGGCCATGGGCTTGTTTAATATCCAAAGTGACAAAATCACCTTCAAATGTGCTCCAACGCATCTATAAACTGTACCACTATGTTCAAAGCATCAAATACATGAAAATTTGACAATTCATTCACTCCATTTGGCCTTCAGCTGATTTGTGCATGGTCTTTCCTCCTGGTGGCCCTAAGCTTCAAAATTATTCAAGTGACCAAACACACATGTAGATTTTCTCCATTGCCTCTGCAATTTATTCCAATGGATTCAGAGCATGCCAATCTGCTAGGAATGACTATTCTTGAGCTCAAATTCATCAAAAATTTCTCAAGATAGGCCTCATCAAAGTTTTCCCTAGATTCTGCCTTTAAATCTGGAAAACTGCCAGTTAGCTCCACCAAATTTGAAATCGGCGCCGGATTTGGAGATTCCGCCAAAATTTCTGCCATCTTTAACTGCAAATTAATTAGTGATAAGATGGAGATAAGTGGTTGATTAATGTGCCCTAATCTCGCTTAGTGGGGTGCTTAAGTCCTAGGCACATGGCGTGGTCGCGGCATGAAGGAGGAGGGCTGGCTCGCTCCTTCCTCCGCCCTCAAAATCTGAATCTTTTTAAATAAAAATTCGAGTGTTAAAATTTCAAGCCTATTGTTGTGGTTGGTTGGTAAAAATTTGGAGTGGAGTGGGGGAGGTCAAGGAGTCGAACCCCGACCTCGCCCCATGATACATTGTTTTTTTTTGGCCCGCATATTAAAACCAACTTATATATTAAAGCCAACGTATATAATCATGCACCATAAACCTCAATGTTTGCAGACTATGGGTTATATGTATGCCACCATATGGTTTTAAATAAACCTTTGTCATTGAAATATGCCTCCACGTATGTGTAAAACATTTACGTTTGGAATAATGCCACATTATGGTTAAAAAATAATATAATATGTGTGGAATATTATATGTAATAAAGGTTGGACATTTCCCCGGATGTGGGTGCATGACGTGAATGTGCGAGGCTAGTTCCTCCCATGCATAAGCTGACAAAGTCCTGCACCACTAGCTCTAATGTAATATCCCAAAAGGGAGAATGTAGTAATACAAAAACACAATAGATGAACAACAACAAAGTAAACAATTAATCTAAATACAACATCATAGTGTACAAAATAGCTGAGCCATTTTATTACTATGGAGGTGGATAAAACAATACAACAATGCTCAAAATATGAGACACTCAAGCCAAAGAGATGGCCTAGAATGACCCTGAAATGATCCCACAAGAGGGACTACGTAACTGTTGGACTGTTGGAAGGAAAACTGCGATGTCCCTGCTACAAGTGCTAGGACTGCAACTGCCAGAAAAATACAAAGTTATATCTAGGCAGTTTGGGAGCTCCGATGATGCTAAAATTAGATATCTAGGCTCTATGATGGATACCCAAGATAACCCAGAAAGGATTTTCCAGATCTATGAGTTTAGGAAAATCACCCTCTTAGGGCTTCACATATATACTGTTGGGTATGCAAATCTGCTGCATAATATGATCAAAGATGGATGCAATATGATGTAAAATCAGGTCTATGAAAGAAGGGTTGATCCCTTCACTAGATCCTTGGGCTAAAAGCTTAAGATATAGCTACTCTTTCCTCCTCCACTGAAGATAGTTGTTGAATACTCAACAACTTCAGAAAACTACGCTGTCAAGGAGGGATAGGCTCAAGCCTGTTGCTAGATATGTCAAATCAGCTTTGGAATGATGGAAACAATAAATACAAAGTGACGAGATGGTCCCTCATAGGATTTCCAGCTGAAATACTAGAAAACTCCTTTCTCTAATGGATCTACAAGACTGAATTGTGTAATCCTTGAGGGGACTGCTGCTGCATGGAGCTACAAGACAATGGCCTGAATGTCAGATATAGATTTGTTGCTCGTGGAATACTGTACATGAACCATAAGGTGAAAGGATGAATCCTCCACCAGTTTTCTAGTTGAGATTCTAGAAGAAACCTCCTGAAGATGGCACCAATGCCTAATGAGGAATATAGCTCAATATAAACCTTCCCAGAGTAGGCACTCGAAGTCCCCCGTCGGTAAGGGTGGGATTTCCGTTCGGAAACACCCTGTGCTAAACAACAATGCAGACTTAGCTAAACAACATAAGTGTGCATAGAAATGTCAAATGAAAAATCTAGATCTAAACATATTAGAAATAATAATAAAAAAGCCCGCCTTCTATTGTGCCTTCATCTTCATTATATATATTATGAGCCTTCCATATCCTAGGCCCACCTATAAACTGCGCTGCCTATGTGGCCACTAGAATCCATGATTACTGCGCTGTCTCTCCATGTCCTCCATCATGTTTGCATGTAATGATCACCCTATCCATCATGTGTGCATTAAATGCACCACTTCCTCCATCATCTCATCATGAATGCTCTATGATCTTACATTTGATTCCCTCCATGATCTTACTTTACTACTTCAACCTCCATGATCTATCTCATAAATGAGACATGTTCTCCACTCCTATATCATTAAGAGATGCTCCACTACTCCATTATGTATATCTAGATCTAATTAATCCACATACACACATAAAAAGTGGATCTTATTCATCTTTGGGGTTTGTGGGTCCCTCCACCCTCTTATTTACATAATTAATTATGAAAATTAAGAACTCTAATATTCCAATTTTCTTGTGGAAAATTGGGAATATTACAGTTCTCCCCACCAAAATGTTGTTTGTCCTCAAGGAACTACAAAAGTGGATGCTACAACAAACATCCTCCCTCCAAATGGCATCCTCATATGGAAGGCCTCCCCATCTCTCACAATTTTTCATGCATGTCCAGGTCCAAAACTGCCTCTCTAGAATGTCTAGAATGGCCTCTAACTGAAAATTTAGATACCCATCCTCATCAAGGAATCTCCAAGTGGAAACCATATGATGTCCAAGGATCTCCTTTATACATGAGATACATGAAATGAAGTGGTTCCTTCCCAAAATGGAAAGTCCCATATCAAGAAATATCTCTCCAACCCATGATACATAAAGTATATTGCATCTATCAACGTTCTCATCATAAACCTTGTTGGCCATGAAGGAACCAAACGTATCATCAATATAGTGAGAAATAAGAAGTAGAGACATATGGATGACCATGAACAATGTTAAACCATATTCTCCCAATAAAAACCACCGCAACAAAGCCTTCTGCTGCCATGGTAGATCCTCATGAAAACAAGTAAGAGATCCATACTCTCTCAATAGAAGCCACCACAACAATGCTTCTTGCTGCCATGCAAAATCAACATCAATATAAATGTGAGAGCCATAATCTCTCAAAAGAAGCCACCGCAACAATGCCTCTAGCTGCCACACTGCATCATCATTGTACCAAATGTAGTGGCCATATTCTCTCAAGAGAAGCCACTGTAGTAAGGCATCTTGCTGCCCCATCCCATCATCATTATACCAAGTACAATGACCATCATCCCCCAACATAAGCCAACACTGTAAGGCCTCCTATTTCCATCCTCTATCGTCATCATGCAATGTATGGGAAGAAATAAGCCCATACTCTCCCAATAGTTACAAAAGAAACAAAGAATATTTCTACCTCCTTACATCATCATGATGCAAGCCATGGAGAAACAACATACTAATGGACATGTGGAATGCCTCATCAGAACAATACAAATAAGCTCCTCTAAGCCACATCATGTGCGAGTCATGATTTCTCCCAAACCCAAATACATACATGAACATGAGATATATCTCAAACATAAATACATCTAAAGACATGACACATATCCCAAACAAAAGAAAATACATGGACATAAGATACATATCCAAACTCTCTTATCAAAAACCAACGCAGCCATGCCTTTTGGTTCTGCATGTCATCAGTGATATACATGGTGTGGATCCTGGAAATTTGAGATGTTGGGTAGTATCCATACTCACCCAAAAGTAACCAGTGCAACCATGCTTCTTGCTGCCCAGTATCATAGATCTGCAGGAAAGTAGGCAACCTCCTGCTCCTCATCCAGATCCATTCATCCCAATGTGGATGATGAATCATGCCAAGATCAATCTTGGTATCCTCCCAAGGTGGAATACCAACATCCTCCGTCTGAATAGCTTTTCACTCCATGAAATGCTGAAGTGCACCTCCATTGAGGTCTCTCCATGAGATCCTCTCATCAATGGCCCATTGGAACCCATAAGGCTCCATAAATGTTGTAGGTAGAGACTCCTCTTTGAGCTATGAGATGCCCATCAAGAAAAATTCATCTTGATAATGGGGAATTATCTCCATCATAAGATGTCTACCCTCTATCATCTGCCCCTCCAGTGCTTCATGAGTGAAGCTACCTTCCAAATGCTCCAAGAATAATGGGGCCCTCTCATCATCATTGCTGCTAAGTGACAACATTGTAGATCTATGGTGATACATGTGTTGTCTCATGGCCACATACAATGCTAAACTCATAGTTTGGCACTGTATTGAATAGGACTATGCTCCTCCCATCTTTTGCAACTCCACACTGCAACAAAAAGTGTTCGGTGTAACTCAACCATGACAAAATGGGATAGCAATACATCTTCTCCTTGACCAAATTGAGGGTCCTTTGTGCATTGATAATTTGCTGCTCCAAATCAGCAAGGTGCTCTAATCCTTGGTTATGCACTTGCCCTGATGGCATGGCCTCACAAATCTCAATATGAGGTACTGAAATAATATGAGATGAAAGTATGTGCAAACCATGGATAAGCTAAATCTATGGAACATCTTTCAAATCCACAAGAGTCCCTCCAACCGGTGCAATAGGCTCTCCAACTACTGGTAGTGATGATGGTTGTATCTCTACAATTGTACCAGCGCTGGTATCTGTCACCCCCTCATCATGCATCTCATGAATCATGCATGGGGCTCCAAATGTCAAGACCTCAATGCCATCTTGCAAATATGCAAGTGATCCTCCTCTTGATGTAAGTACATCTGCAACTGGTGGTGGTGGTAGAGGCTTCTCTTCCTGAGTGATAATGGGGACATATTCCTTGGGCTCTCCATGCACTATCTCCTCAATGATAGGAGATATCACTATGTGAGATGTCTTTGATTTCTTTCCACCATACCTTTCTTCAGTATTTGAATAAAGTCTGTATAATCAAACACTCTCATGTGCGACAAGTGACTGAACCACCAATCTCTTGCTTCACCTTCTAGATGCAGCGTTGCAAACTCCACAACTTCTCTTTCTGATATGGGATATTTTAGAAACAAGGTAGCCAATTCTCCCCTCCAGGCCCTCAATGTGCTTGTGGAAGATCCATAAAATGTAGGAAAGAATAATATATGCCTCTTTCTTCTATTGCTGCTTCTGGATATTCTTTCTTCTTTGAGCTGCAAGAACTTTTGGAGAGAGAGATTCTCCTTCGAAGCTCTAGGCTATGCTTTGTACTCAAATAGATATTTAATTAGGGTCTCATGCCCCAAGTCTTCTTCATATTCAGACCAATCCTCTTTCTTATCAAAGAAAGTGGATCTAGTGGAATAATGTGAAGCTCTTTGCTTCTCACGCTGATAGGAAGTGTTGGGACCTTCCTCTTCAAATATTCTTATTGTATCCTTCCTCTACCTTTCTCTCTTCAATTAATTGACCTCCTTGGAGAGATCTTGCAAAGATCTAAAGAGAAGAGTGGCAAAATTGGAATCCTCCTTCATGATAGATCTCTACTATCTACTTCTTCTTTTGATGCAAAGATGAAGTGTCCACAAGCTGAGCCAAAGATCATGCTCTGATACCACTATAATATCCCAAAAGGGAGAATGAAATAATACAAAAACACAATAGATGAACATCAACAAAATAAACAAATAATCTAAATACAACATCAGAGTGTACATGATAGCTGAGCCATTTTATTAATATGAAGGTGGATAAACTAGTACAACAATGATGTGAGACACTCAAGCTAAAGAGATGGCCTAGAATGACCCTCAAAATGATCCCATAAGAGGGATTGCGTAATAGCTGGTATGCTGGAAGGAAAACTGTGTTGTTCTTGCTGCAAGTGTTGGGACTACAACTGTCGTCAAAATAGAAAGTTAGATCTAGGAAGTTTGGGAGCTCCGATGATGCTGAAAATAGAGATTTGAGCTCTATGATGGATACCCAAGATAACCCAGAAAGGATTTTCTAGATCTATGAGTTTAGGAAAATCACCCTCTTAGGGCTTCACATATATACCGTTGGGTATGCAGATCTACTGCATAATCTGATCAAAGATGGCTGCAATATGATGTAAAATCATGTCTATGCAAGAATGGTTGATCCCTTCACTAGATCCTTGGGCTAAAAGCTCAATATCTAGCTACTCTTTCCTCCTCCACTAAAGATAACTGCTGAATACTCAAAAAATTTAGAAAACTATGCTGTCAAGGAGGGAGAGGCTCAAGCCTGCTGCTAGATATGTCAAATTAGCTCCGGAATGATGGAAATAATGAATACAAAGTGAGGAGATGGTCCCTCATAGGATTTCTAGCTTAAATATTGGAAAATTCCTTCCTCCAATGGATCTACAAGACTGAACTGCGCAATCCTTGAGGGGGTTGCTGCTGAATGGAGGTACAATACAATGGCCTGAATACAGAATATAGATCTGCTGCTCCTAGAATACTGTGCATGAAGCATATGGTGAAAGGATGAATCCTCCACCGGTTTCCTAGCTGAGATGCTAGAAACAACCTCTTGAAGATGGTACCAATTCCTGATGAGGAATATAGCTCAATAGAAACCTTCCCATAGTAGGCATTCGAAGTCCCCTATGGGTAAGGGTGGGATTTCCACTTAGAAATGCCCTGTGATAAACAACACTGCAGACTTAGCTAAATAGCATAAGCGTGCATAGAAATGTCAAATGACAAATCTAGATCTAAACAAATCATAAATAATAATAAAAAGTCTTCCATCTATTGTGCTTTCATCTTCATTATATAGATTATGAGCCTTCCATAGCCTAGGCCCACCTCATAACTGCGCTGCCTATGTGGCCACTATCCTCCATGATTGACTGCGTTGTCTCTCCATGACCTCCATCATGTTTACATGTAATGATAACCCTCTCCATCATGTGTGATTTAAATGCACCACTTCCTCCATCATCTCATCATGAATGCTCTATGATATTACATTTGATTCCCTCCATGATCTTGCTTGACTGCTTCAACCTCCATGATCTATCTCATAAATGAGACATGTTCTCCACTCCTCTATCATTAAGAGCTACTCCAATACTCCATTATGTAGATCTAGATCTAATTAATTCACATTCACACATCAAAAGTGGATCTTATTCATATTTGGGGTTTGTGGGTCCCTCCACCCTTTTATTTACTTAATTAATTATAAAAATTAAGAACTCTAATATTCCAATTTTCTTGTGGAAAATTGGGAATATTACATCTAACCTGATGTAGAACCTCCTCTCAGCAATAATTTACATGAGCACCCTGATGCACCTAAGCTTCTGCCATACCCTGAATCACATGCAATCCCATGAGAACTGTCCCAACTCGCATTTACGAACGTGTCACAAAATCGCACAACATCTACACTTGTGCCACAGGTCTTCAAAAGGTGAGGTCTTTCCTCATTGTGTCATCCCCATGCTCCTATAGTTTTCCTTCAGAGCCTTGTTCACCTCCCTTTCCATTCTGCTGTTGCCCAAGTCTCATTGCACACTCCCCCCGCTATGCACCCTCCCTCTTGCGCGCCACCATACTGGTGCTAGCTCACTGGGAACCCACCCTGTTGTTTCCCTCCAGGCTGTGGACTCCCCGTGGTATTCCCCCTGGCTACGTGCCCCCATTTCGAATTCCTCGCCTCTAGATATTCACCCCACTACGCAATTTCAGAGGCAGACTCCATCGCTACGCGCCCCCCTTCTGCGAGCCCCCATGTTGCATAGTTCGCAGTTGCGCATCCCCCTGCTTTGCCTTCCTGTTGAGTGCTCCCCTATTGAGCAAGTCACCGCACTTGGACCGACCCTCCCCCACTCTGTCGATTCACCCCCCCATGGCTCCGCGTTAGCACCAAAAGACCATCAGGGGTAGCTAAAGAGGCACGTTCTTAGGTCGCTATTAGTGTGGTTAGAACAATCACTTGGAATCCATTGAGGGCTCCTCTTCTGGCAGCCATGACAAAGAGGCACCACAGTGCTCTGAGCACACCCAGGAGGAGATCGCCCTAGCTCAAGAGAATCTGAGGGGAAGAAGAGGCCCTAGGAATTCCACCATCGTGCACCCTTAGCAAACTATTCCTCGTAAATTCAAGCCTCTCCCGGTTTAGTGGGCCTCGAGGGAGGACACCGATGTGTGGATCATGGACTTGGATGGATTTTGGATGCCTGTTCCTAATGCTGAGTACCCGGTCACTCCCATCCTCTGCACAACCGCAACAAATCCCCCGCGCGTGCCTTCGCTAAAGAAGAGGCCATTGTGCAAGAATACAGATGCCACATCGAGGAGGAGGACCCTGTTACAGAGGATGATGGAGGATCACCATGAATGCGTGGCTGCTCGGCTCTTTTTTGTTTTCTGTTATTTCAACACATACAATAGATCTTTTGTTTTTTTATGTGTCACAACACACCTTGTAAATTTTGACTGTTTGATGCTATTAAAGGGTTGATTTCCTCCTAGGAGGTAGCCCAACCTGCGCTATTTTGAAAGCATCAAAGGTTGGGATTGGATAAGCAAAACTTACCAACTAAGCCCAACACCTATGTAAAGTTTTACTTTGAATTAATATAGTTTAGCCTAACTTACCAAAAAAATAAAAAAATTGGACATTAATTAATAAGATATAATATATAATATAATATATGATAAAAAACACACACACACACACACACAGATATATATATATATATATATATTCCAACCTTCATAACTCAAAATAATTCCAGCACATGAATTCATCATGAACCCAACCTTGGAGGACATTGGGCAATTTTTACCGTCACAAACCAAACTGGCGAATCCAAAAGTGACACTTGTCACAGTCTCGTTGGAAAAAACTGAAGAATATTCTCTACATGCTGACTAGACTGCCATGTCATCAGCTGTACCTGTTCTGCATTTTTTTTTTTTTAAATTTGCTTGTTATGAATGGCGATCAACAAACCACAACTTCCTCATCTGAACTTGGTTTTCAATGAAATGAGTTGCGTTGGATTCCTTGCGATGTGTTGGTCGCTGTCAATCTGGTTTGTTGCAATTCTGAGCACTTTGATTTTTGAGCTAATTTTCGCCCCTGATCTAGATTCTGGTCACTAATGAAAGTTAGCAATAAACTGATCCTCTTCTAAGGCAACTAGTTGCGCTAATCGTTCCTCCATGATGTCTGGCTCAACCATATTAGTGAATGCTATGATGCACAGACTTGGGACAATATATTCCATTGGCATGATTGCTTCTTTTCCATTATCCATCCTGAAAGGTGTTTTTCTAGTCAACTTCTTGCATGTTGTCCTATAAACCCATAACACAGAAGGGATGTGTGCATCCCAATGATTCTAATTGGAATTACAGATCTTTGTGAGCGAATTATTCAAGATTCTGTTGAAGGATTCTATTGCACCATTTTCCTAAGGGTGATAAGGGGTACTTTTTTGATGATGGATATGAAATTCTTCTGTCAGAGCTTCAATGGTTTCATTAAAAAAGTGTGTACCCCTATCACTCATCAAGATTTTTGGACACCTAAATCTAGTCAAGATATTTTTGAAAATGAAGAGTGCAACAGTATCCGCAGTACAATCTTTTAATGGCTTAGCTTTAGCCCATCTGGTTACATAATTTGTGACAGTGATGATGTAGCATGTGCTAGTATTCCTCCTAGGGGGATTGATAGGTCCAACAAATTCTATAGCACATTTATCAAAAGCCCGTAGGGCCTTCTATGGTTATAGTGGAATTTCATCTCTGCACAAAGGTTTCCCTATTCTTTGGCAAGCATCACAATCTCAACAATACGCATGTGCATCATTATGCAATGTGGGCCACCATAACCCAACACACATCACCTTCTACGCAGTAGCCTTCCCTGCATAGTGGCCTCCTGCCACTCCTCCATGAGCTTCAGCCAAGATGTCCTATATTTCATAGTCCAAAACGTACCTTCTTAGCACTTCATCTTCTCCCAACTTGTACAATTGGCCAGTAATCAGTGTAAAATCAACTGCGTGTGAAACTAGCTCCTTCCTTTACTGTACCGAGTATTCAACAGGCGCACTTCCAGTAGTCAGAAAGTGAATAATATCGGAAAAATGTTCGTCAACCACCTTAATAGCAAAGAGTTGCACATCATGTAGTCCCTCCTCCAGACTGGTTGGTTCCTCCCCATTCTCAATGTGTGATAGGTGATCCAGTCCAACATTCAATCTACCAGGCTTCACAATGATCTCAAAATCATATTCCTGAAATAAAAACAACCATCTACAAATCTTCCCCCCTAACACATTCTTATGGAATAGGTATTTCAAAGCAGAGTGGTCAATGCACATCTTGAATTGCCCTCCTAGAAGATAGTTCCTATATTTTTGCAGAGCATAGACCATGGCCAATCCTTCAATTTCCGTGGTTGAGTAATTGCGCTCTGCACTAGACAGCTTCCTACGGGCAAAGGAAACAGGGTGATCAATGTCTCCTTCTCCTGTCTATGCTAACACAACTCCAAGTGCAATACCAGATGCATCAACATGTACATGGAAGACCATGGACTAGTATGGAAATATCAGAATAGGTGAAATAACCATATTTTCCTTCAACAACTTAGAACTTTTTTGACAGTCCTCATCCCAAAAAAAGGACACATTCATCTTCAAAAATTTCTCCATAGGTGCAACGATCAAAGCATAGCCCTGAATGAATTTTCTGTAATACCCAGTATATCCTAGAATGGAGCACAACTGTTTCTCACTGGAAGGGACTTCTAGGTTGATAATAACTGCAATCTTGGACAGATCTACCATCAACCCTTGCCGACAAACAATGTGGCCTAATAAGATTCCAAAAGGAACGCAAAACATACATTTCTTCAAGTTAAGCGAAATTTGATGCTTCCTGCAAGTGTCAAGAATCATGTGCTAGTTGGACACATGCTTCTTTACCAGTCCAAACACAGTCCATTCATAAAAATACACCTCCAAGAACTTGTGCATGAATTCTTTGAAAAAAACTACTACTATGCGTGAGAAGATCGCAGGTGCATTCTTCAATCTGAAAGACATGACTGTGTATTGGAAGGACCCCCATTCTGTTGTAAAAGTGGTCTTGCTTTGGTATTCCGACACAATCCTAATCTGATGATACCCTGAGAATCCATCGGTGAATGAGTAAGCGTCTTGTCCTCCCACATTGTCCAAGATCTCATCTGAAAATGGAGTAGGGAAGGGGTCATGCACACATGCATCGTTCAGCTTGCGCAGATCCACACAAATCCTTATTTCTCCCTTGATCTTGTTTTCTTGAACAACAATTGGGCTCACCCAATCAGACTGCTCCACATGCTCAATGATGTCTGCAACAATCATCTTATCTAATTCCTCCTTCACTTTATGCTTATACTTGGGATTTAATCAGTATGGCTGCTGCTTGACAGGGTGCGCATCTGGTTTCAAAGTGATCTTCATAACTACCAAATCTCCTACAATTCCTTTGATCTCAAAGAAATTCATGGGAAACAGGTCTTGATACTATGTCAACAGCTCCACAATCTTTCCCACTATGTCATCATCCCAATAATCTCGTATTTTGGACAACTTGGGTTGTTCCTCTGTCTCAATGTTGACTTCCTTTAACTTCAGAGGCTTACTTACATCCACCATCCCTAATAAGGGCCCTAAAAATGTGCGCTCCCCCTTAGACTCGTGGATGTTGATATTTCTTATATCTTCTTCATTATCTTCTATTTACAGGTTCCTGCAGTTGACAATGTATTGCATCTGCGCTTCCCATGCTCGCGCAACACATTCTATCCAAGGCCGGGAATCATCAGAGACAAGTGCTTCTATATCTTGCAAGGCTTCATCCAATTCCGTTGATCCTCCGATCAGCCCAAAGGTTGAAAAAAAATGTCACTCATTGTAATCCAATGCTGAGTCCCTCGGCACAGTTTTGTCTCCAAGTACCATGTAGTAGGAATTGGCCCCAACGAATGGAAAAACATGTGAACCCATTCAGTCCTGGTCTTTTTGTTCCAAACCTCCATCCATGTGGCCAGGTGTTTGCGCAGATCACCTTGGCCATAAAATAACTCAGTTGGTGGGGTAGCGGGCTGCTCAAAGCACAACCTCATCATTCTACTCCATTCCTCCCAATCCTTAAATCTCCATTTGTGTGTATCCCACCAATGCGCGGGAGTTGCGCGCATGGAAAGATCAAGTTCCCAGAACCTACACTCTTCCGGAACAACCTTTTCCAACTTTTCCAAAAATAATACGACACTATCAAACCCATCAAAATAGGGTAATTCTCTTACCTCTGAGGAGATGCATTGAAAATTTTAGTAATCTTGAGGTAGCGCAGTGTGGACACATCATGTAGATGATTCTGCCAGTTCTCTATTTATCCATCCGAATCTGAGAAACATGAGCTATCCTTTCCCCAATTCAGCATCCCATCAGCCATAGGGTTGATCCAATCCTCATCCCTCGTAGTCAACTTGTAGATATGGTCGACATCATCTCCTTTGCACACTGGATCTGTATATCTTTCTCCTTTCGCTAGATCCAGAGGTACTATAACTCGAGTACCATCATTCTCAAAGATAATGCGCCTGCGTTTCAAATTGATGATGCCTCCCATATCGATGGCCCAGTCGAGCCCTAGCAGCGTAGGGTACGGGTCGGCATCATCCAAAATTTGTATTACTTAAAAATCTGCACGCACCTTCGCTCTAGCAATGTATACCAGAACGTATGGGAGTCTTCCAAGTGGAATGATTTCTGTTGATTAGCCATGCGCAGCTGAATGGTGGACCATTCTAGCTTTGGTTCATCCATATTTTTATAGGTATGCTTAGGTAGAACATTCACATTAGACCCTAAGTCCAAGATGACATGATCCATCTCATATTCTCCAATTTTCACGGTCATGCACATCTCCCAACCCGTTCTCTTCTTGTTCTTATAGATGTTGTTTACATCCTTAATATCAGTTCGAGGAAAATCCTTGTCCGTGCAACTATCTATCAGAGCCTGAAGATTTTCCACTGATTTCTAGTTACAGAATAACTTAATGCAGGCTTGTAGGAAGGGTTTGACTTCATCATCAATCTTTTCTTCCATGATTGATTTGGATGTGGACGTGCCTGCAACAAAAAATTTCTTCCTGGCTTCTACAAAAAATTCCTTTTCCTTCTGCAGGTTGAGTCCTTCCTGATCAAAGGGTTTGCGTCAGCCTTCTTTCCCCCATCTTCTCCAGTGGCAGCACCACTACGTGTAATTATGTTTACACTTGGGTCATCATCTCATGACTCAACTTTAACCATTTCTATGTTTTGCATAGGCGTCTGCTATTGCTTTTCCTACATTCTAGAAATCAAAACAGGACAATCTTCAATAACATGATCAAATTGTCTGCAATACCTGCAATATTGTCACGTAGGATTAAAACAGTTGTGCGCATAGTGTCCAACGTCTCCACAATTATAGAAAATTAGCTTTCCTCTTCCACATCCCACACCTATGGCTGGAGATCCTCCACACCCAGAGGGAGATGGTGATGAAGATGGGTCGACCTATACCCTATATAGGTTGGAACTGTCCATTATTAGCTCGAATGTGCGGAAGTGGTGCTCATCATGGCCAACTGAAGAGCAAAACCTGCACCATTTCTCCTTCAGTTTTGGCACATAAATTACTAATCGAGGGAAATGGTTTATGTTGTGCCATCTAGCTACCTTACAGTCAGTGCACCATAAAATTTGAGTGACACTCGGTCCTACATCATCCCTGGGGTACAAGGGGTTTGGCCCTCCCGCTTTCATGTAATCTTGAAACAAGGTACACTGATCTTTTGTGTGGCCGAAACCCTTACAACATATACACCATACATCTGTGCCAACTTCCTTTCCTCTGTCTCTATGCAGGTTCTAAATCAACAAGTGCATAGTCTCCAAATAATTTTGGATTTGTAGAGTTCCAAATTGGTCATCAGCTCTGGGCGCGGCTTCCAGTTTCATGGAAAATTCCAGGGCTTCATCCTGAGAGTCAAAATTTTTCTGATACATAGGTATGCGCAGATGTGGTAAGAGAAATGAAATAAACCATTCCTTATGCTGCTTATCATCATAGATAAATTCTCCCTCGCTGATAGTGTGCTTCAGCCACTAATCCGCCTCCCAAACAGATTCAATCGGCGCTTGTTTGATATCTTTCAACTCTGTTACACATAGTAAGTAGGACTTTGGTTTTCAGAATTTTTGCTTCAAAGCGTCCTTGATATGAACACCAGTAGGATCAGTGTGCTGAGTCAGATATCCCATAAACCAATCTAATGCACGACCTTCAAACGCCATTGCTAGTTGTGCTCTCTTGACAACATCAGTGTTAACATTTTGTGCAGTCCATACTGCATTTGCAACAAACTTAAAATCTATCCATATCTTCATCTCCCACACCCTTGAATGTGGGTAGCTTCATGTGTATAGCCATATATTCTCCTGGTGGTGGTGCCGGTGGAGTAGGAGATGACTTACCCTTGTGCGAGTTTGACTGCAGAGTTGGCAGAGGGTTACCTCTGGCGTGCGTACCCTCACCACTCTTTGTATCACTATCCGTTGAATTTCTCAGAGGGATGTATATAGATCTATCCCCTCTCTGGTTAACTTGAAAGTACTTTCCGTTGCACATAGCGCTTTCCAGCTTGTTTGGGGTCATTCACTCAGTGTGACTACACAAAACACCCTTTTCACACAAAAAAATATTAATCAACAAAGGCAAAGAGCATATGAATTTACCTCTCAATCCTTTGAAGAACCTCCTTTCAGCTTCAGAATATGACACAAAATAATCTACTGCAAACTCTGTTACAAACCCACCCAAAATGTTGTCAACCCAATGATCTACAATGCTGGTGATGGATTTATCAGTCTGCTCTAACTTTTGGATCAACTCAAGTGTCCAATGAGTGACCTTATCGTCCTTCCAGCAGGTTTGGAACTCGTCTAATCTTGATAACCACTCATGTAATTCTTGTGCAAAGGTCACAAATAAAATCTCGTGAAACCTTTGTGAAAATATACTTCTGTTTCAAATCTTTAGTAGACAACTTCTTACTTCTATTTGTATAAATTATATAACTTATGTGTTATATGTCCAAGATTATCTTGATCTCACACTATTTTAAATTCATGCAAAATACATAATCTATTCCACCATTGATCATCATATGAGGAAACTAAATCAATTGCAATGCACACATGAAACAATAAAAATTCACACACATTAACACAACTATTTAACTTATGTTCAAGTCGAAAACCTAAATCATCTCAGATATAATATATGTCATAGAGATCATGTACTAATCTCATACAACCACATAAGCTCAAGATCATACAATTGCTTACACATCAATCTAAGCCTGACCTGTAAATCCATGCACCATCTTTTTCTGTTCGCTTAGCTCTATTTCATCATGCAATCTCATGCAAGACAGGGTTTTAATTAGTTAACACCCTCCAAGATTGACTGCGCAATCCTCATTGGCATCTCCACTGAAAGGATAACCATGCATCACCATAGTCACAATCGATAGTTAACCTGCTCTTTCACCTATTTCTGCACTGGTCTCCACTGAAACTGTCCATGCACTGAAGTTAACTGATGTATTCTTTAGTTGATTTATGAGTTTATAATTAGTGAATTAATTAATAATTAATTCACACCACTCTCACTAGTGTATCAGTCAGTTAGACTAGATACAACTAGCTCAACTATGTTTAACTGAGTTAAACTGAATACAACTCCATTAACTTCTTCTATAATTTTACCAAACTTTTCACATGAGTCTGAACTGGTACCATGCATTACCTAACAAAACCTCTTTCAGAATGTTTTTAATTCCTTCGTTAGTTATTGTGCCAAGACTGGCAAGTACCTCAACTCTCAAGTAGTTCAAGAGAATAAGATAATGTTTAGAGTCCAAATATTATTAAGAGCTAATAATATTCGACATATTTATTTTTAGACTGGCAATCTAAAAATAGATTCCGCCCAATATGTCTAAAAATAGAAGTCCATCTATTTTTCCAACTTGACCAACCATCCACAAATAGCATCCTGCAACTCATAGAATATGATCGACATGTCTAAAAATAGACATAGTCTAAAAATAGACTTTGTGCCAAAAATAGCCTATGGGCCCACTTAGTGAAAGCGACTCTTTTCACTAAGCTCATCATCTTGTTGAATCTCAATACTATTTTCCTTAATGGAAAATTCCTGAATTTTTTTTCTCAAACCAGTCTTCTAAATCAGGCTTTGATGGCCACCACATCACCCAATATTTCACTCAAAATGATCCCGATCCCAACAACGAAACCATTTTTTGGCTTAAGGGGTCCTTACCCAGGTTCAAAGTTAAGCTTAACCAACAAAACCCTCTTATTACTGGCCCTTTCGGTAGTGACCTACTTGCGCAGGTCAAAGTCTCACCCGAAGTAGTATGGGGGGGGTGCTAGAACCAAGTTTCCACACCCTGAGAGAGAATTAAATGATCGGGGTGTCTTCAGATCTGTAATACTAGTAGACTGTCCTTCACACCAGAAACCCTAACCAGAACAGATCTAGGTCAAGTTACGCAGGCTACCTTGTGCGCACACCTGTAATGGCCTCGTAATCTCTTAACATTATTAATAAAGTGCTATTCAGGTCTTACATTAATAGATCTATGCATCTAAAATTCATATTAAGCAATAAACCAAGTACACAACCGATCCAAACACAGATAACATAAATCGTAAGTAAACATATCACAAACACATATCATAGATGCATTTAGTACTCAGAATTATCAAAACACACTTCTTTATTCATCAATAGTCGTAGAACCTTTTACACTTGTTGAGCCCCAAGATTGTTCTTTCTTTCATCTTACTTTACCCCATTTTCCTTTGTCCATTGTTATCCCAGGACCAATTGATCAATGAAATTAGTTAAAATTACTTTTAGAATGATTAACATGGCTAACTTGCTAAGTTTTGTGATTTTGTCATTGTAATGCATTTTGACCGAAACTAGCTGCAGAATGCAGACATTCCGTAGCTAACCGGCAATTCTGCAGCTGTCTTCACGTTCAAGTATGTTCCGGGTTTCCTCTCAGGAAAAGCCACACATAGGTATATTCCACCTTATGTCCTCATTGTTCGTTGCTCACCATGAAGAAGGAACCGAATTCTGGACGTGGTTTTGGTACGTGGGAACTCATTCAAGGAGGCAGACTTCTAATAGGACTGTCCTAGTCCAGATGTCCTTTGTCCCTTTACGCTGCCATCTTTAGAGTCCTAGTACGATTTTGATAAGGAAAGACAATGATCCCCGTATTGTTGCAAGTTCTATTATGTAGATTTGTTATAAAAGCACTCGGGAAACCGAGAGATAGAGCTAGATTTTGCTTAGATTTCATGGATTGACTGCTATATTTCTGAAGACCGAGAATACTCTGTTTCAAGTTATTTTCCTTTAATGAAGAAGACAACATTGCTTTAAAACGCGTTGAGTTGATTTTGAGTTAGATCCCGTCTGGTGGTAGAGGGCCCCTGCCTCCTGCACAGCTTTACTTTCGTAATCTAGATAAGTATCTTAGTTGTTTTCATGTTTTTAAAGTTTGAGTTCATAGTTAATTTCATTAGTCACTATAGCTATACTCGTTCTAAGAAAATCGTCCAAAAGAAGAAACTCTTCCAAAAGATCATGATAATGAATGGGAAATGGCTGTAGTGTTGTAGGTTTTAATTGCAATTTCTTTTGTTCATTATCACAGTTGAACTTATTCTAGTAAACTCTTCCAAAAAATCATTATGATGGCTAAGGCATGACTGTGATACTGAATGTTCCAGTTGTTTGTTTACACTAAGTAGCATAGCTAATCTTACTCTTAAAACGCTCTTCCAAAATATCATAATAATGGGTAGGAGATAGCTGTGATGTCTTAGTTTTTAAATTGCTTTCAGTCTTTATGTTTGCATTTGCACTGAATTGTACAGCCATGATTGTTCTAACAAGCTCTTCCAAAATACCATTCATGATGGACAAAATAGGCTGTAGAATCCCATAGATTAATTGCATGATAACTTAGTTAGGGTACTCCGGAGTCAAATTGCATTCAATTCATGCTCTGCTATTTCATTTTAAGTTTGATAATGGCTTGATTAGTTCAGCACTGTGTATTGTAGACTAGTGACATCTTAGTTTAGTTTTAGCTTAGCTCACTCTATTCATACTCTTAGTTTTAGCCCAGCTCACTGCATTCACATTCCAAGATTAGTTTCCATCCATTGCATTTTAATTCATATCAGTTGTTAAATTTGATACCACAGGCTTAATTATTCACAAAACCTCTTTTGTTCCAAATCTATAATTGATTCATAACCTTCTGGACAGAAGACAGTATCATTTCAAGGCCTGAAGTACTTTTACAACTTCTTTACCATTTCATAAACAAAGCCTTTCCTCAAAAGACTACTTTAAAAAGAAATCTATAACTTTTGAGTAAAAGTGATGTTAAATTAAGTTGCAGAATAGAATTAGGAGCTAGTCTTAGAGTAGAGATCTTATGATGTTACCAATGTTCTTCTCCAAATATGTTTCAAAAAATCTTTAATCATGGATAAGATGTTGTATCATTATAAGCTGATTGTTTAATTGTTTAGTTAGGAGAATTTGTATACTTAGCTGCCCATTTCTCAAGCTCTTCCAAAATACCTTTAATGAAAGAATTGGACAAGTTAAGTTTATGTTTTGATTCATTTTCTTGAAGTCATTATCAAGCTTTGTATTCTGCTTAGTCATAGCTTAGGTTTGATTCTGTTTTAGTATTTACATTTGCATTTGTCATTTCTCATCAATAAATTAGGCTTCACTCTGTTTTTAACCAGTAGCTTCTTTTCCACTAGCATCTAGTTCTTTTCCTTGTGAACATAAAACCATCAAAAAGACCAAAAACATCATAAAACACTAAACACAACGCATTAAGAAATAAACACCTAGGCACATACAGTGCACTTCACTTCAGCAGTTTACCAACCCTGGTTGACAATTAAATGAACTCAATTTAGGAAACTAGGTTGAGCACAAACATTTTGGCGCCGTTGCCGGGGAAGTGAAAACTAGGTAACCTTTGTTTCTTAACTCCCAAAAACAATTATATGCATAGAGAGAGAGAGACTCAAGGGGTAGATTCATAAGCAGCAGAAGCAGCAGTTTGATTCCTAGAACACCACTTGTTTCACCTAGACCAAGAGCTATTACACCTTCAACTCAGACCCACATTCCATCTTTTACTGATCCTGGACTTCTAGAAGACCTAAGATCAGATATTACATTAGAGAAACCTTCCACTTCATCCACTGAACCTGCCTTAGGAGAAGATCCAAAGACTCCTGTTAGGGACACAAACTTTTCCACTTCCACCATGGCAGAAGAAGGGGGAGGAGGAGTCTTTAATGGAGAACACACATTATTTGGAGGGGGTAGAGGTAGAGGTAGAGGAGAAGGAGGTGGAGGTGCAGAAGGAGGAAGAGGTAGAAGAGAAATGGGAAGCTCTTTTGGGTTTCCTATAGTAGATGAAGACACCAATACAACCATGAAAAACATTTCACCCTCTGTCCTTCCAAACTTCTATGGACTCAAAACTGAAGATCCTGAAACCTTCCTATTTGAATTTGAAATCCTGTGTAGAACTTATGACTACTTACAAGATGCTCAAAAACTTAAACTATTTCCTTCAACATTGAAAGGAGCAGCATTGAAGTGGTTTATGAGTTTGATCAACAGTTCTATTAGGACATGGGAAGGTATGAAACAAGCATTTCTAGAGAGGTATTTGGATTATTGTATGCCGGTCAATCATAAGGAAGAAGTGTTTAAGATGTTACAAAAAGAAGATGAAAACTTGGAAGATTTGTTGGAGATATTTCATTACAACATCAAAAGAGCAAAAATGGAGAACTTAGATCAAGACACCTTAAAAGCTCTTTTGTTGAAAACAATTAGGGATGAATGGTTGGATATCCTTAACATGATGGGAAAAGGGGATATATCACAGCTCACATTACCTGAAATATCTGAGTTATGTGTCAACCTTTCAAGAGGGAAATCTAAAACTGTAAAAGGTCCAAGAGATCCTGCTCTTGCAAGGGCAAGTAAGTCTACTTCTGGGACAATAAGTAGATCAGAAATAGGACATATTCTTGATGATTTTAAATCTAACATATTAGGGATTCTTAGTGAACAAATAGACACCCTTAAGATACAAAACAAGAAAAAAGCTGAATCTGATGCCTTAGCAATCTTTTGTCCCAAATGTAGAAAGAAACATGCCTTGAGAGAGTGTCCTTTGGATGTAAAAGTTGTAGAGACCTGTGTCATTTGTTCTGAAAAACATGAGACCAAGAATTGTCCTTCTCTTCCTGGTCTCAAGGCTATCTTTCAAGAGGAAACTCCTACAGATTCCACAGAATCTCTCAATTTTGTCTCTAGAAGGCCTTGGCAAGGACCTCAAACACAAGGATTCCATGATCAAATGTATAATCAACCTCCACCTTGGAATTCTTGGCAAAAACCTTGGCCTCAATTTCAAAATCAATCTCAAGCTTGGGCACAAGGAGCACAAAATCCCTATGGAAGATACTCTCAGTACTATCAGTATCCACCATCCTATCCACCATACCCACATTTTTATCCTCAAAATCCTCAACAAAATTTTCCTCAAAATCCTCAAAAAAATTTTCAACGAAATCCTCAACAACATCATCAGAACTTACCACAACAAAATCAACCACTTCCATTACCATTTCCTTAAAAATCAAATCAGTTGCCTGCTCAACCCATACCAAACCCCAACAATAAAAATCCTCAGAATACATACATGATAGAAGGCCAACAGTTTCCAATTTATTTAATTACTCCTTTAGACCTTAGTGATGTTCAACTTAGGTCTGGAAGAATACTTGAAAAGAGGAAACCTTCAGTGATCATACAAGAACAAGATAACTCTTAGGAAGACTCTCTACGGGTGAATAAAAGTCTTGAGGAAGACACATCTTTTCAAGACCCAGACACTGAAAAATTAAAGCAAAAAGATCTAATAATTTCAACTCATGTATTAGAGCAACCATCCACATCTACTTCTATACCTCCCTTTCCAGAAAGATTACAAATTGATAGAGGTGTAGAAAAACAAATTATGGTGCCTAATTATGATTTCCTAGATGAGCTGAGAAATGTTTGCATTAAAATTCCATTATTACAAGCCATCAAGGAAATTCCAATTTTAGCCAAAACAATTAGAGGGAGTTGAGCATGAAGAAAACAAGAAAAAGAATAAGAGAAACAAAGAAAATTCAACTGCAAAATGAAAATAGCAGACATTATGATGGGCAAGATTGCTATTGCAAAGTATCTGACCAGAAATCCAAATGGGTTAAAATTCACATCACAATGGAATTGAGAAATCCAAAACAATCTCCACATCAGGAGCAAAGAATCAATATCATGAGTAGACAAATATCATGAATAAACGGGAACTTCCTAATCTTCTCTTACACCCACATTATTACCAGCGTACGTATCCGTGATCAAACCAGATGAGGTAAGGAAGGACATTCCAAGATCCTAGACTTGGGAATACCCTCAGGATTTCATGATCCTAACTCCTAAGAATAATCTAGGAGGACATCTTGTTATATTAGGAAGACCTTGGTTGGCTACAGCTGATGCTTTTATTAGTTGTAGATCCGGTGATATGTACATCTCTGATGGTAGTTCAACTAAGAAATTCACTTTATATCCTCCATCTAAGACAATTACAGATTTAGATGACACGCAATGGATAGAGGATGAAGAAGATTTACAACCTCTCTTCACAATTTCAGAAATTAGTGAAGATAATCAAATTTTGAATACTCTAGAAAACTTTGAATCCTCTCCAGAACAAAAACATGAATCATTTCAAGAGGGATCCAACATTGAGTTTTTGTCATCAAGACATATGTCTCTTCATTCTATGGATAAATTTGGCAGCTCTACAAGTGAGATTTTTCCAGGCAAAACTTTGAACATAAATAAGAACCTAGAGAAAACTCAACAAGAAAAGTTAGTCAAAGTATTACAAAGACATTCTTCTGCATATGCATGGGAGTACACTGACATGTGAGATAAGCCCTGACTATGACTCATCACATCTATATAGGAGAAAATTGTAAACCAATCGCACAACCTCGAAGACGTGATGAATCCAAATCTCAGGGAGATCGTTAAAGAATAATTGCAAAATTGTTAAATGTCAACTTCATCTATCCTATTTCAGATAGTCAAGGGTTTCTCCTTTGGTATCAGGCCAAAGAAAAATGGTAAATGGAGGGTATGTGTTGACTCATCTGAATTAAACAAAGATACTCTTAAAGATCATTTTCCCCTACCTTTCATAGATCAGGTGTTAGATACCTTAGCTGGCAAAAAGTATTTCTCATTTCTAGATGGGTTTAGTGGTTATAATCAAATTCAAGTAGCACTTGAGGATCAAGAAAAAACCACATTTACCTATCCTTGGGGTACCTATGTTTACCGAGTATTGCCATTTGGATTATGTAATGCACCTACAACATTTCAAAGGGCAGTATTAGAAATCTTTTCGGATCTAATACATGATTGTGTAGAGGTATATATGGATGATTTCACAGTTTATGGGAATACATTTGAAGAAACCTTAGAAAACTTGGAAAAAGTTTTAAAAAGATGTAAAGAAGCAAATCTTTCACTTATTCATGAGAAATGTTTTATGATGTTTACTGAAGGAATTGTTTTAGGACATCACATTTCAGGGGATGGGATTAGAGTTGATGAGACAAAAGTTGAAGTCATCTCTAACTTATCTATTCCAAGTTTTCAAAAAGATGTTAGGAGTTTTCTATGATTTACAGGATATTATCGAAGATTTATAGAAAACTCACTCAAGATAGCACTCCACTCTCAAATTACTTACCAATAAAGACTATGAATTCAAATGGAATTCGACAAGCCAAGAAATTAAACCCCGAAAAACAAAATTTCTAAAGCACTCATCTTAAGGGACTCAACCGAGTTACCTTTCATATCTCAACATTCTCCTTCCGATAATTTAGGAGCTTAAGCATTGGGACAAAAAGACCTGATTCCTTATGCCATCTACTATACTAGTAAAAATTTGACTCCTGCAGAGTTAAACTATACTGTACCTGAAAAAGAGTTTTTAGCTGTTGTTCATGCCATAAACAAATTCAGACACTATATAACAAGCTATGAAACTTTTTTTCACACAGATCATTCTGCAATTAGATATTTAATGAACAAATCAATTACTAATGGCAGAGTCATAAGATGGTTATTGCTTTTACAAGAATTCAACATTACCATTCTAGATAGGCCTGGAAAACAAAACATAGTAGCTCATTTCCTATCTAGACTCCAAAACATTAAAGATGACACTCCGGTTGAAGATCAATTTCCTGATGAATATCTTTTTGCAATTTCTACTCAAACTCCTTGGTTTGCTGACATTGCTAATTATTTAGTTTCAGGAAAATTTCCTTCAATAATGAATGCAAGAGATAAAAGAAAAATCATTTATGAAAGTGCAAAATATTCATGGGTTGCTAATGAGTTGTACAAGACAGGTCCAGATTTGATCATTAGGAGATGTGTTCGTGAAGATGAGATGCCTGAGATTCTCAAAGCATGTCATGATGAACCTTGTGGCGGACACTTTGCTAATAAGAGGACAGCCTATAAGATCCTTAATTTAGGATATTATTGGCCATCCTTGTTTAAAGATGCTAAAGAGTATGTCAAAAGGTGTGACAGTTGCCAAAGGGTAGGGAAACCTTCTCCTTCGGGTGAGATGCCATTACAACCTCAGGTACATATTGAACCTTTTGAAAAATGGGCTTTGGATTTTGTAGGACCTATTAGTCCTCCATCAAGACAAAAGAGATATATATTAGTTTGCACTAATTATGTTACCAAATGGGTAGAAGCCAAGCCATTACTTTTTGCTAATGAAGCATCTGTAGTTACTTTTCTTTTTGAGGATATTTTTACTCGTTTTGGTGTCCCAAGGGAAATTGTTACAGATCAAGGAGCTCAATTTACATCAAGGCTAATGGAGAAAATGATGGAGAAGTACAAAATCAGACATAGAAAATCTACTCCTTATCATCCACAAGCAAATGGTCAAGTGGAATCTACTAATAAGGTCATTGAAGGAATCCTAACAAAAACTATTCATTTACATAGAAGAGATTGGGTAGATAGGCTTCCTGAAGCCTTGTGGGCCTATAGAACTACATGGAGAAACACAACAGGCCATACTCCTTATGAACTTGTTTATGGAAAGCAAGTGTTGTTTCCCATAGAATTCCAGATTCAAACCTTCAAAATGGAAGTTCAGCTAGGACTTGGTTTAACGGAAGCACAAAAGCATAGATTGGAGCAGATTAATGAATTGGATGAGATCAGACAAGATGCAGTTCAGAAAACAAGTCTAGTCCAACAGCAAAGGACTAGATGGCATGACAAGTACATCAAAGAGAAGAAGTTCAAAGAAGGTGATTGGGCTCTCTTGTTTGATTCAAAATTCAAGGATTTTCAAGGTAAATTTCAAACACATTGGCTTGGGCCATATGAAATTGTTGAAATTTTTGAAAATGGAGCAGTAAAGATAAGGACAATAGATGAAGAAGAGGTCACTTTTCTTGTGAATGGTCAAAGATTGAAACTGTATCACAAACCACTCTCAAGAGAAGAATTTTTCAAGAAGTTTCAGGAAAACAGTGATGTGAAGTTAATGAAGAAGAATCTTTCTTCTTCATCAACTTGATTGAATTTTCTGAAAGCATTTATTTTTGAAAAAAAAAAATAATAATAATAATAAATAAATAAATAAATAATAAAGTATAAACATGAAAACCAATCACTGATTGGCATGTTTATACAGAAAATATAGGGTGAAAATCAGAGTTTTTCTGACACTCTAACTTTTCCATTTTATTTTTGCAAACAGCTGTTACAAAATCATAAGTTCAGATCCATTGCACTTATGATCCATCTCATTTCATTCCATTTACTCACCCTTCCACACTCCATTTCATTCATTCATACTTCACTTCATTCCATATTTCATTCATCTCATTCCATACTTCATCCACCTCATTTCCATATCAAAATTTAAATTTTGATGTTTTTCTACAAATTAATAACACATGTCATGGATTGCAGGTCATTTCCTATATTCTTCCACTCCATTTCATACATTATAATCCATCCCACTTCATCATTCACTTCATACATAATCCATTATACCATGTTTCATCACCTATCTTCACTCATTCCATAAAATATTCTATGTATACTCCAAACCACTCCATTCCATGATTAAAACTCTCTACAGGTACATTCTGCAGCTAAACAGAGATTCTGCAGCTAATCAGACTTTCCGTAGCCAGACAGTCATTCCGCAGCTATAGATCCTGAAGGCACTGATCAACAAACATTTGAATTGCAACAAGATGATCCAGTGTATCCATGAACAAGAAGACTCAAGAAGGATTATGAAGACTCTTCCAAAGGAGAAAAAAGTATACAAAGACCACAAAAAGAAAATGAAAAGCAAAGGTAAAAAGTTCTGATTATAATGGCATTTCATGAAAACTTTAGTATAGTCTAGTTATGAATCATTCAAAAAGTTGTTTTGATTATTTTTATTGATCATGCCAAATATACCCTCCGCAAAACTTTGAATAAAAATCTTTCATTTCAAATTCTATACTCGACCATCATTTAAGCGGTTAAAAGGCTGAAGTGTTTGATTTCCTCACGTCACCCAACCAAATCATTTAATGATGATTTTTGAATCCGTTGTAAAAAAATCTCCGCAGTCTTTTCACTCATTGGTTTGTTTTCTTCACCTCACTTCATTAACTCGTTCTATAACTACTTCCTATCACTCCATTCCGTAGCCAGCCCTTCATCATTTCATTCCGCAAAACAGAGATATCTCTATCACCGTGAGCAGAGGTATATCAGTTTGAAATATTGAACCAGTATCACCGTGAGCAGAGGTATATCAGTTTGAAATATCAAACCACTATCACCGTGAGCAGAGATTGAAGCACTATCACCGTGAAGCACAGGTATATCAGTGTGGAATTTGAAGCCATTGTCACCAAGAAGTAGAGATATATCAGTTTGGAATTTGAAGCACTATCACCATGAACTAGAGGTATATCAGTTTGAAGGTTGAAGTCATTGTTTCTGTGAGCAGAAAGAGTACTAATATGAAGATTGAAGAAGAAATTATGGGCCTCATTGTAAGGACTGAACCAGTGGGCACAAAATACCTGGAAGGATACCCTCAAAGCAGAGAAATGTTGCAACAGGTAGGATGGCTACAATTTCTTGAGAAATTTAATGGCTTCCACAAGGAAGTTACTAAAACATTTGCAAGGTCATTCAAAGGAGCCGAGGTTGAAGTTGGAGACATTAAATTCACTATCACAAAGGTGTTTATTGCAGAAGCAACAGGATTGGCTAGACATGGAGAAAGATGGTTTAAGAACAAAGAATTTCAAAATGAATCATGGAAGCAGATTCTCAAAAACCCAGGTATGGATGTCACTGTGTTTAAAAAGGGAATTCCAAGCTCTGCATTGAAAAACAAATGGAGAAATATGTTACTTATTTTGCAAAAATTCATTACTTGTGAAGGTAGATATGGTACTTTCTATATTTACCACATTAGGTTGATGATGCACTTTCTAGAAGAAGAACTTAATTTTCCCTATTTCTTACTTCAAAGTTTAAAAAAGATGGCTTCAAGTGTTCAAAGGAGATTCCAATTCCTAGAGACAACTCTATACCATCATGGCTTGGTTAAGATTTTAATTGAACACCATTTAGCCAAAACAAAAGATACTTGGGATAATTTCTTGGTGAGAAATCACTTTGAGGAACCAAAAGAGCCTTCACCTGAACATCAGCCTACAAAGAGAAGCAGAAAATGGAGAGCCTCTAAAATTGAAATTGACAAAACAGTACAGGAAAGTAGTGAAGAAATAATCTTTGAGAAGTTGACTCAGATTAGGAGACAACTTAAGGAAGAGAGGGTAATCAGAAAATCTGCCACAGAGAAAGGAGAGGGATCATCCCAGCCAAGAAGAAGCCATAGACTTAGGGGGAAACTAAGGAAAACACAGATCAAACAAATAGGGGTGATAAACATAGAAGATGAGGAAACATCTATTGAAGAAGATGTTGAAGAAGATTTTAATGAAGAAACCCCTGAAATTGACCCTGCACAGCAAGAAGTTTATGACTATGTTGAAACATTGGAAAGGAAAGCTTCAGAGAGTAGAGATAGAACCCCTAGTCCTCCACTATCTGAAATAGATGTGTTAAGAAGAGACAGGTATGAGCTGGAAGTACTTAATAGACATATTAGAACTAAGAATGATATTCTCAAGGAACAAGTCAAACTCAAAACCAGTATGAACTCAACCTTATCTCTACAAATGGACAAAGTGGAAAAGGCTAATGAAAAGTTGAAAAAGAGGAAAAAGAAGCTAATTAGGGCACTTTTTCAACTTAAGGTTCAATTTAGTCATCAGGAAACCCAGAAGACCTTTAATTTCCAGGCAAAGAATAAGAAGAGGGTTGGATGTTCTAGCAGAAGTCTCTGAGTTTATGGAATAAGTTGCATGAGGACATGCAAGAAGTCAGCAGTGGGGGTATGTTGAGCCCCAAGATTGTTCTTTCTTTCATCTTACTTTACCCCATTTTCCTTTTTCCATTTTTATCCCAGGACCAATTGATCAATGAAATTAATTAAAATTACTTTTAGAATGATTAACATGGCTAACTTTCTAAGTCTTGTGATTTTCTCATTGTAATGCATTTTGACCGAAAATAGCTGTAGAATGCAGACATTCCGTAGCTAACCGGAAATTCTGCAGCTGTCTTCACGTTCAAGTATGTTCCAGGTGTCCTCTCAGGAAAAGCCACACATGGGTATATTCCACCTTATGTCCTCATTGTTCATTGCTCACCATGAAGAAGGAACCGAATTCTGGACGTGGTTTTGGTACGTGAGAACTCATTCAAGGAGGCAGACTTCTAATAGGACTGTCCTAGTCCAGATGTCCTTTGTCCCTTTACACTGCCATATTTAGAGTCCTAGTACGATTTTGATAAGGAAAAACAATGATCCCCGTATTTTTGCAAGTTTTGTTATGTAGATTTGTTATAAAAGCACTCGGGAAATCGAGAGATAGAGCTAGATTTTGCTTAGATTTCATGGATTGACTGCTATATTTCTGAAGACCGAGAATACTCTGTTTCAAGTTATTTTCATTTAATGAAGAAGACAACATTGCTTTAAAACGTGTTGAGTTTATTTTGAGTTAGATCCCGTCTGGTGGTAGAGGGCCCCTGCCTCCTGCACAGCTTTACTTTCGTAATCTAGATAAGTATCTTAGTTGTTTTCACGTTTTTAAAGTTTGAGTTCATAGTTAATTTCATTAGTCACTATAGCTATACTCGTTCTAATAAACTCTTCCAAAAGATCATGATAATGAATGGGAAATGGCTGTAGTGTTGTAGGTTTTAATTTCAATTTCTTTTGTTCATTATCACAGTTGAACTTATTCTAGTAAACTCTTCCAAAAAATCATTATGATGGCTAAGGCATGACTGTGATACTGAATGTTCCAGTTTTTTGTTTACACTAAGTAGCATAGCTGATCTTACTCTTAAAACGCTCTTCCAAAATATCATAATAATGGGTAGGAGATAGCTGTGATGTCTTAGTTTTTAAATTGCTTTCAGTCTTTATGTTTGCATTTGCACTGAATTGTACAGCCAGGATTGTTCTAACAAGCTCTTCCAAAATACCATTCATGATGGACAAAATAGGCTATATAATCCCATAGATTAATTGCTTGATAACTTAGTTAGGGTACTCCGGAGTCAAATTGCCTTCAATTCATGCTTTGCTATTTCATTTTAAGTTTGATAATGGCTTGATTAGTTCAGCACTGTGTATTGTAGACTAGTGACATCTTAGTTTAGTTTTAGCTTAGCTCACTGTATTCATACTCTTAATTTTAGCCCAGCTCACTGCATTCACATTCCAAGATTAGTTGCCATCCATTGCATTTTAATTCATATCAGTTGTTAAATTTTATACCACAGGCTTAATTATTTACAAAACCTCTTTTGTTCCAAATCTATAATTGATTCATAACCTTCTGGACAGAAGACAGTATCATCTCAAGGCCTGAAGTACTTTTACAACTTCTTTACCATTTCATAAACAAAGCCTTTCCTCAAAAGACTACTTTAAAAATAAATCTATAACTTTTGAGTAAAAGTGATGTTAAATTAAGTTGCATAATAGAATTAGGAGCTAGTCTTAGAGTAGAGATCTTATGATGTTACCAATGTTCTTCTCCAAATATGTTTCAACAAATATTTAATCATGGATAAGATGTTGTATCATTATAAGCTGATTGTTTAATTGTTTAGTTAGGAGAATTTGTATACTTAGCTGCCCATTTCTCAAGCTCTTCCAAAATACCTTTAATGAAAGAATTGGACAAATTAAGTTTATGTTTTGATTCATTTTCTTGAAGTCATTATCAAGCTTTGTATTCTGCTTAGTCATAGCTTAGGTTTGATTCTGTTTCAATATTTACATTTGCATTTGTCATTTCTCATCAATAAATTAGGCTTCACTCTGTTTTTAACCAATAGCTTCTTTTCCACTAGCATCTAGTTCTTTTCCTTGTGAACATAAAACCATCAAAAAGACCAAAAACATCATAAAACACTAAACACAATGCATTAAGAAACAAACACCTAGGCACATACAGTGCACTTCACTTCAGCAGTTTACCAACCCCGGTTGACAATTAAATGAACTCAATTTAGGAAACTAGGTTGAGCACAAACAAAACTTCTTCAGATTCACCCGCACACACAGCCAGCGGGGCCCACACATAGCTGGACTAAGGTCTCTGCACATGATCTGAAAATGGTCTAGATAACTTGTATGTATTTCAAGAACCTACCACTTAGTTTAAATTAAAATGATCTAGCTTGTACTTGACAATTTTGTGGAATTATTTACTTGAAAGTGGTGTATGAATTTTTACTTTTTATGTGTCTTAACTTCATTTTTTCTTGTTGCAATTTAACATGTATGACAACAACATAATGCATCAAATAATCATTCAAACACAACATCAATTTTAATCTAGGAGTTCACCCGAAATCTCGTGGGCTACGTCTCCTTTGAGCTTTTTCATCATGACTCAGCTCTTTGGGATTATGGTAAGATTTTTTTACAAGTAAATACTTAATTCTAATGAATACAAAAATGATCCAAAGGACTGAAAATAACATAAATATCCCTCAATAGGCTATCCAAACTCTGAAAAACAGCTTTAGGCTCTTGTTGACATGATTCCTTCTGTCAGTGCACTAAGCTACTCTGAGCTTCTACATGGCACAAAATCCCTCAGAATTCTATTTTTGTCACTGAAACCACTACTGTTGTATCCAATACACATCAGATATCAAATATCAACTGATAAATTGCTCAAATTGAGCACTGCATTCCCCAAATAGGTTATCCTCCACGGTTTTCCCAGGGCTGCCCAGAACTTCACATCAACTTTTAGAGCTCTATAAGTTCTCAAAATGTTCTGAAAATACTTCCATTGGTTCCAAAATTTCTGAAATAGTCAAGATAGAGTTTTGGTTCACCAAAAATAGCCTCCGGCTGCTTTGGTTTCGCCTCAATCACCTATCGGCACCCCATGGCACTGGGGTTAATGAAAATTTCTCTGCTGAGTTTTCCACCTCTAAAAGTATTTAAAACTTACTTAGACCTCTGTAAATAGATTCAGAATGATGTTTTCAGTCAAGAATGACCACTGGTTCACTGCATATGGTCTTAAACAACTCTTTCTAAGCCCTGCACTGCTGCTGGCAAAAGCTGGCACTAATGATCCCTGGAACTTTACTGAAGCTTTTTGGCCTTCAAACGTTCTCTACAGGCCCTACAAACTATCTCATCAGATTCAGAACATCTGAATTATCCTATTTAGACTATTGGAACTCTATAAAAGGACTCTAACTCCCCTGGTTAGGCCTCAAACTGAATTTGTCTCATGGTGGCCTTGATGGCTCCTTCATCTTCCCTGAAGCAAAAGCTACTAAAGATCACCTCCATTCGACTTGAACCCTGTCCCAAAGTGCTCAGGAGGTCCAAGAGACCCAAATTGACTAAAATTTCATCCAATTTAGTTCAATAATGAGAGAGTTATGACCAAAACAACTTTGCCCCAATTTCCTCCACTAAATGTGGGGCAACTGCTAGTTAACTCCACTAAAAGTGGAAGTCCGCCTAAATTTGGGAGTGCCTCTAGAATCTCTGCCATATTAAACTCCACTTAACTGAAGCTTAATTAAATATTAAACCTAATATTAGGCTCCTTAAGCACTCTTAATATTAAGCTCCCGCACTGGTCATATGATGAGGTTCCATGGGAGGAGGGTTGGCTCCTTCGTGCTGCACTAGACCCACTCGGCATTCAAAGTGCAATAACTTATTCATACAGTGTCCTTTTTTCAAACCGTTTGCAGCACCAGAATTGGGAAGATGAGACCTATGCAACCATCTTAGTTTCAACCCAATCCTGTAACTTTGAATTTTGAGCTATTCCTTAGGTCCTTGATCCAATTCTGATCAACACACACACACTAGTACATTTGGCGGAAATTCCGACACTTTGGTTCCGACACTTTTGACCAAATGTCGGAAATTTCCCCAAATTTTATCAAATTTTCAAATCCTGCCCACAACTTTCGCTATACCGAAATTTGGAGACAAGTGTCGGTATTGTGACACTTAAAAGTTAGTGTTGGTCTTTCGACGTTTGTAGCAAAAAGTCGAAATTGCGACAGTTTGGGAAAAAGTGTCAGAATTGCAACGACGTAGAGCTAAGTGTCGCTATTGCGACATTTGAGGAAAGCGTTGCTATTGTGACAGTTCAGGTAAAAGTGTCGGAATTGCGACAGTTCGGGAAAAAGTGTCGGAAGTGCGACAATGTAGAGCTAAGTGTCGCTATTGCGACGTTTGAGGAAAACGTCGCTATTGTGACAGTTCAGGTAAAAGTGTCGCTCTTGTGACAGTTTGGGCTATGTGTCACTCTTGTGACGTTTGTATGAAATTAGTGAGTGTTAATGATTATGTAAGTGTAAAAGTGGTGCAACATTCTAAGTGTTTGTGTATTGACAATTGGCATGGTGAAGTCGAATTTTGTGTGGAAAAAAGATGCGTCCAAGCTAAAAACAAAGGTATGCATCCATCGTTTGTATAGGTTTTCTCTTGCAAGCTAAAAACAAAGGTATGCATCCATATTTTGTATAGGTTTTCTCTTGCATCTCTATAGATGAAAATTAAAGGGGAAGAAGATAACTTTGTTGCTACTCATTAGGGATATGCACCAACGTATAATGATTTTAAATAAAAACCTTGCATCCTGCATATGAAACAATAGATTGTTCTATAGTATGGATAGTTCATTGACTCAATTTGCATTTTATCCTATTTTTATCGATTGGAAAAAGCTTGATTATGAGGTTGACAATGAGCAGGTTCATTATAGTCGAGCTTCGTTGATAGTGGATTGTTTAAAACCTATAGTTTATATTTTAATGATTGCACATGAATTGTTAGTGGCACAATGCGGAAGCATTGATGATCCTTTTATGGATAATTTTGGATTACTATGCATTATTGGTTTTCAAAGTTTTGTGAAAGGTGTAATCTAGGGTTCTTTCCCAAGCCTAGTAATTAGATGCTTTGGGTTCCACAATAAGATTTAATGTGGTTGTTGGAGTTTTTGAGACAAGGTTCCACACTAAATACTTGTTATAGGGAAGTGTTCAGGTCGGGCCGTTTCGTTCGAGGGCGCCCATATCAGTTTTGCTAAATTGTGACCGCCCGGGTCCCTTGTGCATGTTCGAGCGGCTCGTTTTCCATTTTCTCCCTTGTGGCATCGTTCAGTCAGGCGCGCTGTGTGAGGTCGCCCGACTGGGCATTTTCGGGTCGGGTCAGGCCATTTCGTTCGAGGGTGCCCATATCTGTTTTGCTAAGTTGTGACCGCCTAGGTGCCTTGTGCACATTCGAGCGGCCTACTTTCCGTTTTCTCCCTTGTGGCATCGTTCGGTTGGGCGCATTGTGTCAAGTCGCCCGACTGGGCGCGTTCAGGTCGGGCCGTTTCATTCGAGGGCGCCCGTATCAATTTTTCTAAGTTGTGACCGCCCGAGTGCCTTGTGCACGTTCGGGTGGCCGTTTGTCGTTTTCTCCCTTGTGGAATCATTCGTTCAGGCGTGTTGTGTTGCGTTGTGTGAGGTCGCCTGACCGGGCGCATTCGAGTTGGGTCAAGCCGTTTCGTTCGAGGGTATTCGTATCAGTTTTGCTAAGTTGTGACCACCCGGGTGCCTTATGCACGGTCAGGCGGGTCGTTTGCCGTTTGATCCCTTGTGGCATCATTCGGTCGGGCGCGCCGTGTCATGTCGTGTGAGGTCGCCTGACTGGGCGCTTTCAGGTCAGGTCGTTTCATTCGAGGGCGACCGTATCAGTTTTTCTAAGTTGTGACCGTCAGGGTGCCTTGTGCACGTTAGGGTGACCCATTTGTCATTTGCTGCCTTGTGGCATCGTTCGATCAGGCGTACTGTGTGAGTTCGCCTGACCGGGCGCGTTCGGGTCGGGCCGTTTCATTCGAGGGCACCCGTATCAGTTCTGCTAAATTTTGACCGCCCGAATGCCTTGTGCACTGGGTGGCCCATTTGTTGTTTTCTCCCTTGTGGCATCGTTCGGTCGGGTGCGCTGTGTGAGGTCGCCCGACCGGGCGCGTTTGGGTCAGGCCATTTCGTTCAAGGGTGCCCATATCAGTTTTGCTAAGTTGTGACCGCCTGAGTGTCTTGTGCACCTTCAGGCGGCCCGTTTTCCATTTTCTCCCCTGTGACATCGTTCGGTCAGGTGCACCGTGTCGTGCCGTGCGAGGTCGCCCGACCGGGCGCTTTCGGGTCAGGTCGTTTCGTTCGAGGGCGCTCGTATCAGTTTTGCTAAGTTGTGACTGCCCGGGTGCCTTGTGCACGTTCGGGTGGCTCATTTTCTGTTTGCTCCCTTGTGGAATTGTTCATTCAGGCGCGTCGTGTCGTGCTGTGTGAGGTCGCCCAACCAGGTGTGTTCTGGTTGGGTCGTTTCATTCGAGGGCGCTTGTATCAGTTTTGCTAAGTTGTGACTGCTCGGGTGCCTTGTGCACGTTCGGGTGGCCCATTTTCCATTTTCTCCCTTGTGGCATCATTCGGTCAGGTACACCGTGTGAGGTTGCCCGAGCAGGTGCGTTCAAGTCAGGCCATTTTGTTCGAGGGCGCCCGTATCAATTTTGCTAAGTTGTGACCGCCCGGGTGCCTTGTGCATGTTCGAGTGACCCATTTTCCATTTGCTCCTTTGTGGCATCGTTCATTTGGGCGCGTCGTGTCGAGCCATGTGAGGTCACTCGACCAGGTGCGTTCGGGTTTGGTCGTTTTGTTAGAGGGCGGTCGTATCAATTTTGCTAAGTTGTGACTACCCGGGTGCCTTGTGCATGTTCGGGTGGCCCATTTTCCATTTTCTCCCTTGTGGCATCGTTCGGTCGGGCATGCCATGTGAGTTCGCCCGACCAGGCGAGTTCAGGTTGGGCCATTTCGTTTGAGGGCACCCATATCAGTTTTGCTAAGTTGTGAATGCCCGGGTGCCTTGTGCACGTTCAGGTGGCCTGTTTTTCATTTGCTCCCTTGTGGCATCGTTCGTTGGGGCACGCCGTGTGAGGTCTCCTGACCGGGCGCGCCGTGTGAGGTCACCCGACTGGGCACGTTCGGGTCAGGCGCGCCTTGTGAGGTCGCCCGACCAGGCGCGTTCAGGTCGGGTCGTGCTGTTTCATTCGAGGGCGCCCGTATCAGTTTTGCTAAGTTGTGACTGCCCAAGTGCTATGTGCACATTCAGGCGGCCCGTTTGTCATTTGCTCCCTTGTGGCATCGTTCGATCGGGCGTGTCGTGTCGCGCTGTGTGAGGTCGCACGACCGAGCGCGTTCGGTTTGGGCCGATTTGTTCGAGGGTGCTCGTATCATTTTTGCTAAGTTGTGACCACCTGGGTGCCTTGTGCACGTTCAGGTGACCTGTTTTCTATTTTCTCCCTTGTGGCATAATCGTTCGGTCAGGCGCCTCGTGTCGTGCCGTGCGAGGTCACCTGACCAGGCGCGTTCAGGTTAGGTTGTTTCGTTCTAGGGCGCCCGTATAAGTTTTTCTAATTTGTGACCACCTGGGTGCCTTGTGCACGTTCGGGTGGCCTGTTTGCCATTTGCTCCCTTGTGGAATCGTTCGGTTGGGCGCGCCGTGTGAGGTTGCCCGACCGGGCGTGTCCGGGTCGGGCCGTTTTGTTTGAGGGTGCCCGTTTCAGTTTTACTAAGTTGTTACTACTCGAGTGCCTTGTGCACGTTCGGGTGGCCCATTTTCCATTTGCTTCCTTGTGGCATCATTCGTTCAGGTGCACCGTGTGAGGTCGCCCGACCGGGCGCGTTCGGGTCGGGACATTTTGTTCGAGGGCGCCCGTATCAGTTTTGCTAAGTTGTGACTGCCCAGGTGCCTTGTGCACGTTCAGGCAGCCCATTTTCTGTTTGCTCCCTTGTGGAATCGTTCGGTCGGGCGCGCCGTGTGAGGTCGCCTGACCGGGCGTGTTCGGGTCAGGCCGTTTCGTTCGAGGGCACCTGTATGAGTTTTTCTAAGTTGTGACCACCCGGGTGCCTTGTGCATGTTTGGGTGACCCATTTTCCGTTTGCTCCCTTGTGGCATCATTCGGTCGGGCGCGCTGTGTGAGGTCGTCCGACCGTGCGCATTCGGGTCGGGCCGTTTTGTTCGAGGGCACCTGTATCAGTTTTGCTAAGTTGTGACTGCCCGGGTGTCTTGTGCACCTTCAGGCGGCTCGTTTTCCATTTTCTCCCCTGTGACATCGTTCGGTCGGGCACGCCTTGTCGCACCGTGCGAGGTCGCCCAACCGGGCGCGTTCGGGTCGGGTCCTTTTGTTCGAGGGTGCCTGTATTAGTTTTGCTAAGCTGTGACTGCCCGAGTGCCTTGTGCACGTTCGGGTAGCCCATTTTTCGTTTGCTCCCTTGTGGCATCGTTCTTTCGGCCGCGTCGTGTTGTGCCATGTGAGGTCGCCCGACCGGGCGCGTTCATGTCGGGTCGTTTTGTTCGAGGGCGCCCGTATCAGTTTTGCTAAGTTGTGACTGCCCGGGTGCCTTGTGCACGTTCAGGTGGCCCATTTTCCATTTTCTCACTTGTGGAATCATTCGGTCGGGCGCGCCGTGTGAGGTCGCTCAACCGGGCGCGTTCGGGTCGGGCCATTTCGTTCGAGAGCGCCCGTATCAGATTTTCTAAGTTGTGACCGCCCGGGTACCTTGTGCACATTCGGGTGGCCCGTTTTCTGTTTTCTCCCTTGTGGCATCATTCGTTCGGGCGCGTCGTGTCGCGTCGTGTGAGGTTTCCCAACCAGGCGCGTTCGGGTCGGGTCGTTTCGTTCGAGGGCGCCCGTATTAGTTTTGCTAAGTTGTGACTGCTCGGGTGCCTTGTGCATATTCAGGTGGCCCATTTTCCATTTGCTCCCTTGTGGCATTGTTCGGTTGGGTGCGCTGTGTGAGGTCGCCCGACTGGGCACGTTCGGGTCGGGCCGTTTTGTTTGAGGGTGCCCGTATCAGTTTTGCTAAGTTGTGACCGCCCAGGTGCCTTGTGCACGTTTAGGTAGCCTGTTTACCGTTTGCTGCCTTGTGGCATTGTTCGTTCAGGCACGCCATGTGAGGTCACCCGACCGGGCGCGTTCGAGTCGGGTCGGGCCATTTCGTTCGAGGGCGCCCGTATCAGTTTTGCTAAGTTGTGACCGCTTGAGTGATGTGTGCACATTCAGGCGGCCCGTTTTTCATTTTCTCCCTTGTGGCATCGTTCGGTCAGGCGCGTCGTGTCGCGCCGTGCGAGGTCACCTGACCGGGCGTGTTCGGTTCGGGTTGATTTGTTCGAGGGCGCCCATATCGGTTTTGCTAAGTTGTGACCGCTCGGCTGCCTTGTGCACGTTTAGGCAGCCCATTTGCTATTTTCTCCCTTGTGGCATAATCTTTTGATCAGGCACGTCATGTCACACCGTGCGAGGTCGCCTGACCAGGCGCGTTCGGGTCGGGTTGTTTCGTTCTAGGGCGCTCGGATCAATTTTGCTAAGTTGTGACCACCCGGGTGCATTGTGCACATTAGGGATGCCCGTTTTCCTTTTTCTCCCTTGTGGAATTGTTCGGTCGAGCACGCCGTGTGAGGTCGCCCGACTGGGTGCGTTTGGGTCGGGTCATTTCGTTTGAGGGCGCCTGTATCAGTTTTGCTAAGTTATGACCGCTCGAGTGCCTTGTGCATGTTCGGGTGACCCATTTTCCATTTTCTCCCTTGTGGCATCATTCGATCAGGCACGCCGTGTCGCGCTATGTGAGGTTGCCCGACTGGGCGCGTTCGAGTCGGGTCGTTTCTTTCGAGGGTGCCCGTATCAATTTTTCTAAGTTGTGACCACCCGGGTGTCTTGTGCACCTTCAGGCGGCCCGTTTGCCATTTTCTCACCTGTGACATTGTTCAATCAGGCGCGCCTTGTCAAGCTGTGCGAGGTCGCCTGACCGGGCACGTTCAGGTCAGGCTGTTTCGTTCGAGGGCGCTCATATCAGTTTTGCTAAGTTGTGACCTTCCGAGTGCCTTGTGCACGTTTAGATGGCCCATTTTCTGTTTGCTCCCTTGTGGCATCATTCGTTCGGGCGCGGCATGTTGTGCCATGTGAGGTTGCCTGACTGAGCACGTTCGGGTCAGGCGTGCTATGTAAGGTTGCCCGACCGGGCACGTTCAGGTCGAGTCGGGCCGTTTCGTTCGAGGGCGCCCATATAAGTTTTGCTAAGTTGTGACTGCCCAAGTGCAGTGTGCATGTTCGGGTGGCCCATTTTCCGTTTACTCCCTTGTGGCATCGTTCAGTCGGGCGTGCCGTGTCACACCATGCGAGGTCGCCCGACCGGGCGCATTCGGTTCGGGCCATTTTGTTCGAGGGCGCCCGTATCAGTTTTGCTAAGTTGTGACCGCCCGGGTGTCTTGTGCACGTTTGGGCGGCCCGTTTTCTATTTTCTCCCTTGTGGCATATTCGTTAGGTCAGGCACATCTTGTCGCGCTGTGTGAGGTCGCCCGACCGGGCGTGTTCGGGTCAAGTCGTTTCGTTCGAGGGCGCCCGTATTAGTTTTGCTAAGTTGTGACTACTCGGGTGCCTTGTGCACGTTCGAGCGGCTTGTTTTCCATTTGCTCCCTTGTGGCATCATAATTTGGTCAGGCACACCATGTGAGGTCGCCAGACCTGGCGCGTTCGGGTCAGGCTGTTTAGTTCGAGGGCGCCCATATCAGTTTTGCTAAGTTGTGACTGCCCAGGTGCCTTGTGCACGTTCGGGAAGCCCGTTTTCCATTTTCTCCCTTGTGGCATTGTTCGATCGAGTGCGCCGTGTGAGGTCACTCGACTGGGCGTGTTCGGGTCGGGTCGTTTCATTTGAGGGCACTCGTATCAGTTTTGCTAAGTTGTGACCACCCGGGTGCCTTGTGCATGTTCGGGTGGCCCGTTTTCCTTTTGCTCCCTTGTGGCATCGTTCGTTCGGGCGCGCTGTGTCGCGCCGTGTGAGGTCGCTCGACCGGGCACGTTCGGGTCGAGTCAAGCCATTTCGTTCGTGGGCGCCCGTATTAGTTTTGCTAAGTTGTGACCGCTCGAGTGCTGTGTGCATGTTCGGGCGGCCCGTTTTCCGTTTTCTCCCTTGTGGCATCATTCAGCCGGGCGATCCATGTCGCGTCGTGTGAGGTCGCCCGACCGAGCGCGTTTGGTTCGGGTCGTTTTGTTCGAGGGCACCCGTATTCCCAACCCCTAACCCATCTAACCCCCTAAAACCTAACCCCATTAGCCCCTAACTTCTAACCCCTAAAATCCTTAACTGCTAAATCCCCTAACCCATTTAACCCCCTAAACCCTAAACCTATAACCCCTTAACCCTTAACCCATTAAACCCTAATTCCCAACCCCTAACCCATTTAACCCCCTAAACCATAAACCTCTAAACCCCTAACCCATTTAACCCCTAAACCCTAAACCTCTAAACCCTTAACCCCTAACCCATTTAACCCCCTAAACCCCTAAACCCCAACCCATTTAACCCCCTAAACCCTAAACCTCTAAAACCTTAACCCCTAACCCCTTAAACCCTATTTCCCAACCGGCCTAACCCATTTAACCCCCTAAAACCCTAACCCATTTAACCCCCTACCCTAACCCTTAACCCCAAAAATCCTTAACTACTAAATCCCCTAACCCCCTAAACCTCTAAACCCCTATAACCCATTTAAACCCCTAAACCCTAAACCTCTAACCCCTTAACCCCTTAACCCCTAACCCCTAGCTAAAATCCTTAACTGTTAAATCCCCCAAGCTCCTAAACCTCTAAATGTGTGCCTAACCCATTTAACCCCTAAACCCTAAACCAGCTTTAACCCTTAACCCCTAATCCCTTAAACACTATTTCCCAACCCCCAACCCATTTAACCCCCTAAACCCTAAACCTTTAACCCTTAACGCATAACCCCTTAAACACTCATTCCCAACCCCCAACCCATTTAACCCCCTAAACCCAACAAACCCTAACCCATTTAACCCCCTAAACCCTAGCCCCATTAACCCGTAATGACCCTTAACCCCTAAAATCCTTAACTACTAAATCCACTAACCCCCTAAACCTCTAAAACCCTAACCCATTTAACCCCCTAAACCCTAGCCCCATTAACTCGTAACGACCCCTAACCCCTAAAATCCTTAACTGCTAAATCCACTAACCCCCTAAACCTCTAAAACCCTAACCCATTTAACCCCCTAAACCCCAAACATCTAACCCCTAAACCCCTTAACCCCTTGATTTGCTAGGGGCCGACTACTTTGATATTAATGTAGTGTACTATTCATACTCAAACTGAATAACCAATAAAGAGTAAAGGAAATTGACCAATATGTTGTCAAGTTTTATCTTATCCGTCTCTGGGGTAAGCTGCTTTTCGGCTAACTCCACTGCTTTTGATCTCAATTTTTCCAATTGCTTCCTTCTCTCATATGATACCTGAGCCTTTGCCTTTCTCTTCCCTTCTAATTTTGTAATAGTGTCATAGTGATGCCAGCCAACTTCTTTGGAAAGCCTTCCTAGCAAACAATACTTGTGACCTGGCTGAAGCCTCAACACTTCCAGAGCATCTGGAATGACCATTCTCTTCTTCCAGTCATATGGTGGGGGAACCCCTTCAAACTCCCTTAGCCTAGAAAGTGCTGCAGCACCACGCTTGGTTTTGTGTGGAATATTCATTCCTCTAATTGTCCAGTAGTCAAATCCTTCTCTTACTTTATTGTCATTTTCCTATACCTAACCAATGAGAGCACAAGAACACCTATTTCTATAAAAGCACTTATAACTTCTCTTACTTTATTGTCATTTGCCCATAACTAACCAATGAGAACACAAGAGCATCTATTTATATAAAAGCACCTATAATACTTTATGGGTTTCACTAATATCCCTTTAGATACTGTGTGCACAATAGCCTAGATCCTAAAGTGATTCCCATACAATGATAATCCACTAGGTGTATTTGTTCTTAAAAAAATATGCATGGATAGATGTCCCATTTATGTCCAAATTCCACCAAAATGGTTCCCCCTACCTACCTAGTAACTACATTACATTTATTTCATGACAAGACTACCCTACGACCCACCAAATTTCTATCATATCCTTGACGTCAACAACAATTTGTTGTTCAAGATATAGCTAAGTTGGAACAAAATTAGCTCTAGAGATTAGGATATTTTTCCACCTCTAATGTTTATAAACCAATAGATATAAAATTTCTAAAGCATATGGGAGCCCTTTAAGTATCACCTTTCCTATATTGACTTCGTCTTAAAAATCATGGAAAATGTCCATAGATGAGTTATCCTTACTAAACCAAAAATTTCATTGAAAATAATCATTCATACCATAACATTACTACTTCCCTTTTAACCACATAAAACTTATTTTTAAGTTACCATAATTCATCTTTAATATCACATAATTAGATTAAAAAATCAACCAAAATCCCTAGTTTATGAAATAAAAATTCAACAATTTATATAATTAATAATTTAAATAAATGTCTTAGATCTAACCTCATTAATAATTATTTATAATCAACAATACCATTTATTTACCCAAACCCCTTATTAACCTCAAGAAAAGTCTCACATATTTTATTTAATGGAATTTGAGTGGCCTTAAAAAACACACGTATTTCATTTCAAAATGTTAAAAATTTTCAAATATCAAAAGTTTTAATTTCCCTCTTCAAAATGTCCAAAATTTTCAAATATCAAAAGTTTTAATTTCCCTCATTCATTTCCTTCCGGTTGCATGGTTTGTCCAGGGAAGGAGGGAGGATGCAGCCATACTGTGGTCAGTTTTGAGGAAGGATGCATCCATACTATTGCAGGTTTGGAGGAAGGATGCAGCCATACAATTGCAGGTTTGGTGGAAGGATGCAGTAAGTTAAGTTTCAGTGTTTATCCAATGATAATGCAATGCCCTTTATGGTGCATTTTATTATTAGCTATGAGAATTTTTGGTTGGCTTCTGTGGCAATGGCTATTTGGTTTCGATATGTTTTGGTTTGCTGATATGCCCATTTGGTTATTTTGTCATTTCTGAATCCTGAACTCATCAACCCTTTCTGTCAAACTGATAAACCCTACATAAAAAACTGATAACCCTTTCCTCATTGTATTGTTTGTATAATTCTGAATCGTTAAATTTTGTAGAGATTTATGGTTGGTTCCCGTCAGGGTTTAAGTCAATGTAATGGGTCTCTTTACCACAAACTAAATCTGTTGAGTTTTTTCATCTCACGGTTGTATTTATTAATGGGATTTTATTTTAAATTATGACTGTTATTTAGACGGATTGTGCCCTTTCAAATGAAGTTTGTGGCCATTAATGGAGTGCCCTTTGTTTTTTCTGAGGTGTTCCACAGTCGTTCAAATAGAGAGAATTTTCTATGATAATATATGCTTTTAAAGGGTGCTATTGCAGGCAACTGAGTATGTTAACCTCAAACTGAAACTTCTTTTATTTTTCGATTGTGTGTTTGAAAATTATGTATGTTCGCATGCTGTTGACTCCTGAGTGCCTTTCAGAAGGAATATCTAATGGGAACACAAATTGTCAGAGTTTTAGTTAATAGTAAATAATAAATACACATTCTTATATTGAAAATCAATTGGAAACACCAGTAAAAAGACCCTGTATAGAGGCAGTAAGTTGGGAACTATGAAGAGGATTGAATTGTTGAAGAACTCATTTATAGAAATCACCTTTCGACATGTTTACAGAGAAAGAAATACCGTTGCTGACAGCTTGTCGAAGAGAGGCCTAAATAGTAGTTTCAGTATCATGCACTATCAACTTCACAGGTCGGATGGGCAAGGGGCAGCTGGTGCTGTTCATTTTTCCTGAATAGGGTCTGTCTCTTATGGCCATTAACCTCACACACTATTTTCCTGTTATTTTTGGGAAGCACTGGTACAACACTTTTTTTTTTTTTTTTTTGCGGGCGTTTTGTGAATTTCTGGGTGGTGATGCTGACTACTTATCACGTCTTGGAACTATATATTGTTTTCTCTGTTTTAATATGGCTGTGTCCATATCTGTTTTCACAGTGATCTAGTCTGGTTTTGTTTGGAACTTCCTAATCCTCATGATACATCATTTGGGTCTGTAGCCTTGGATGTTTTGAAGTTTTTGTAATGATACTATAATGATGCACACTACCTGTTTGAGCCACAATTTATTTTGGCAGAGCCTGGTTCCTTGGATAACATTGTTTCTAACCCTATGACTAGTGTTGCTACTCCGGATTCATAATGTAAAGAGTAAAAACAAACTCTCAGAGAACTAGAACTAGTTCTATTTCTTGGTCTAGAAGTAGATCTGAGATGGCGATGCATTGAGTACAAATTTAGGGTTATAGAACATGGAGAAAGAGTATACTTCAAACCTCTACACAATACTTCATTCTTCATGTATCTTCAAATAATAGGGTTTTACTTGAGCGAGGGCTACTTCTGTGTTATTGAAAAGGTGTCTCTAAAATTTGCATCATTATGTACATTTTGACATTCATTTTAGCACAATGAATCAGGCCACAAAAAATCATATAAAGAGAGAGATATGTCATAGAACTCAACTACCACATGGGCATAATGCCACAAATATTTCAAAACTTGTATGTCAGAGTGTCACAAAAATTCAGTATACTATAATGCCATAAAAGATTCAGATGCCACCAAAGAAGTCATAGGTTCAGATCTATCATGAATGCTTCTTGTATTTTTCTATTGTAAACAATTCTCCCAATCTTTTGAGATTAGATGCTTCAACAAATTTATTGTCATATGATCTTTGATACTTCAGATCACATGTCACATATATACAGTACTCTTCCAAATTCTGTTCTGCTTCATTTTCTACCTTCATTTGCCCATAAAATATTTATCCTTTTGTAAAGATGATTATCATAAACGTGACCTTAAACCTTAAGCAAGAACAAGTTATAATAGATGGTTAAGAGGTTTCAAACTTCATTGGATATTCTTTCATCTTCTTCCATAAATCACAAAGAATATTGTATCGAATGTCATGTATAGTCACATGTAACTGTTTGGTGTCATCATAAGTGCTTGTTTCTATAACTTGGTCGAGAGATTAGCTTCAAATAGATGTAGGATTTATTCTTTCAGTCTTGGTCCTATATTCCTTTAGGATTCAACCTACAGAAATTTTGGAAAGATTCTTCAGACCATAGTCTCAAATTAGGATATAGACTTTTGGATTGCAGACATAGAGCATAGAGGATAACTTAATTGTAAAAGGAAAGAGAATCTATCAAGAGTATTGATTTGGCTTCCAATAACATCTTTAAATTATGGCTACTACAGAGAAGATGATCTTCAAGTCTATTTGTTACAATAGCTAGCATTCATACATTAATAATTACTTACACAGGTAAGAATTACTTACTTAGCTAGAATTACTTACACAGGTAAGAATGACATCTAGGAAGGGATATAACTACAGGGAAGAAGCAAGACGTTCCTTAGCTTCTCATATGCAAACCAACCATAAAGATGTTCGTCCCAGGACTTAAGAATAAGGTCAATAAAGGAACCATATTTGGCACAAAACTGACACAGAATCTCGAAAATATTCTCTAGCTCCCCAAATCAATCATGGTATTGTGGATAAACTATAATACTATCCTTTTCCCTTGCCTTTTCTTATAGTTCCTGGATCCTTCTTGAAGCTTATCAATGAGTCTTTTACCCTGTTCTTGACCTGCAGCTTCTGAAAATTCAAAAAATTCTTTGGAATTCGGCTCCATGTCCCCTGTTTTGGCCTTCATTTCTTTGACATCCTTGTATATTCACATATATTCATATATTACTGCTTCCATTATTGATCAAATTCAAATATTTATTCATTAGAGCAGTGAAACAAAACTATGCATTGCTTACCATATCTATGTAATTTTCTTGCAGGCATTGTTCTGATGGTGACCCTTTTCGGGTCGAAGTCTTTACAAAGATGAATGCACTTGAAATGGAAATAGAAAATGTAGTTTGTCATGCCACAGTGTGTCATGGTTATGTGGTAACATTTTCTATGGAAGCTTTATGTACTATGCTAGAGTTGTGTTATTCTATTGATGCACTAGAAAATATGTATAATATTATTTTGATCAAAGTGGGTGCACCTCAGTGTTTCTATTTTCATGTGTACTGTGTTTATAGAAAACTGACTTTTGTTGCTCCATTTCATTTCATGCATTTCCAGACAAAATCAAACAGGTTCTTGAAAATGGTTGCATGATTGGTGTAAACCCCTCAGTTGAGATTTTGTTCTTATTTTTCATTGTGGGAAAATTAAAGAGTTTGCATTTATAAAGGGAGTATGTCCATAAGTATAGGTGTGAAGGTGCCAAATACAATTTGCATGTTGGGAAATGTCTCACCTAAAGAAACAATGATGATGACAATACCCTTACCATTCAAATCACATGTATTTTTTGGAAAAATTGATGGAGATTGGGAATGCGGATCTTTCCATTGAGTTATCTGATATTCATTCATGTTAATTGTTCAAATTCCCATATTTGTTTGTTGATTGGATGTTCTATGTAATTAATCATTATGGTCTCTTCTATGTGGAAATAAATTGATATAGAAGCCCATTCTTTATAACTGATGGAGTCAAATCCCCTCTCTAAATTCAGAAATATGTTGGTTCATATGTATTTAACAGGGTAGCCAAATCATGATTTCCCCAGGGATTTACTTTTCTCATGGATGCCAATCGCATTGTAGACCTTCAATGCATGTACTCTCTTTTTAAAAGGGTGAGTGCACTTGAGCTACTTCGGCTGGCTCTCAGTGCATACATTAAAGCTACTGGGCAAGGCATTGTATTGGATGAAATGAAAGACAAGGACATGGTGTCATCACTTATAGACTTGAAAGCACGACTTGATACAATATGGGAAGAAATTTTTTTGAAGAATGAGGCCTTTTCTAATACTATCAAGGATGCTTTTGAGCATCTGATAAATCTAAGGCAAGTTAGTTACTATATGTTTATGCTCATTTTCTTTCTGTTTATACAGATTTAATTATACAGGTTAGTTACTATATGTTTATGCTCATTTTCTTTCTGTTTATATAGATTGTTCATTGAATTTGTGCTCTTGATTATCAAATTAAGTGAGACAGAAATTTTGAAAGGATTAATGACAAAACAACTAAAGGTAAGTAATGAAAGAATGTTTTTAGGCAGACAATTGCATTCATAATATTAGATATATTGTTTTTGCATTTATCTGAATTATGGCATTTGTCTACAGAACCGACCAGTAGAACCATATGAAAGCCCTTCTATTGTTTTTTTTTTTCTTCCACTAAGTTTCCCAACAAAAAGAGCAGGTGAAAACACTTTGGTTACATCACATCTCATGCTATTTCCAAATGAGAGAGGATGATTTAAGCATTGGGAAGTCTCTGATTGCATAGATGTTTCCTGAACTGAATATCTTTGTGATATTAGTGGATGGTATATTGATGAGGTGAAATAAGAGGAACAAACTTAATGACCAAAGACACCTTATTTTCTGTGAAATTCACAAACTTTTGAGCAACAAGTTATGGATTTTATTTCATTTAACTTGGATTTGAATGTTGCCCGTTTGGCTGCCAATCTGTTATTTGAAACTTAATTGTTTGATACAGAGGTTATTCTTATACCATCGCAAGAGTGGATAGGAATATTTCCTTGTGAAACTAGAGGTCCCACATACATATTGAAGTCTTTCCAAATACTAAGCCATATTTGTGTGCATCATTTACATGTAACCCACAACCATATTACAAAATGCAAACCCATTAATTATCATTCTAGAAAATATTGACTATCTCCTCCACAAAGGTGTTACATAACACACAAACAACATGAAATGGTGTTATGGCCATGATTCAAATTCCAAGTGATTCCTCCCTTCTTGGTTCAATGTTGGTTTGTGATTGTTACTCTTCCTAAAATAATTTATAAATTTAAAACCCACAACAATTAAGATATATCAATGAATAGATAACAACAATGCATCCACAGTGAATGGAATTTTGACATATATTACCAGTATCCCCTATTTCATCTCAAATTTAACAAACACATCTTACCGCAACTCCTTGATGTTATATCACCTCATACCTCATAGCATGAAAGGTATAGTGACAAGCCATACAAGCCCATCATGTAGATGGACTTGGTGTATTTATAGTTTTTGTGTGCTTCAACTCATTGTCACTTAAATTTTCTTGGAAATAAACTGAAGCAATCAAAATTGATTTTGATGACAAACATGAACCTTTCTTTGAGATAACAAAGATTCCATATTCATAGACATCACCAGCTTGGTAAATTTTCATTTAAAAAAAAAAAAGTTAACCCACCGTCGGTATACCGACGCTTTATAAGCGTTGGTCTTGCGACGTTCCATTTTTCCTAAAAAAAATTTAATTGTTCGTCGGTATTGTGACACTTCTTCCCAGCGTCGGTCTTGCGACGCTTTTGCAAAGCGTCGATATTGCGACACTTCGGCAAAGCGTCGGTCTTGCGACACTTTTGCAAAGCGTCGGTATTGCGACACTTTAATAAGCGTCGGAAGAGCGACGTTCAAAACGTCGGACCACATATCGTCGGAATTGCGACAGTTTACAAATGTCGGAAGAGCGACAGTTTACAAACGTCGGAAGAGCGACGTTCAAAACGTCGGACCACATATCGTCGGAATTGCGACAGTTTACAAACGTCGGAAGAGCGACGGTTTGGAAAACGTTGGAAGAGCGACGGTTGTTTGGAAACGTCGGAAAAGGTGTCGGTATTGTGACACTTTGGAAAAGTGTCGAAATTGCGACGTAATGGCTAACCACGTTTTGTCCGGCCTTGAATTGTTGCTCTTGTGACGACTATGTGTTGGAATAGCAACAAAGTGGCCATCGGAAATTGGTCCAAATTTTATAGTGAGAACCAGTAAGAGCCTTACAAACACTTACATATTCAATTCAATGTTCAAGACATCATAATCTATCCAAAATTCTCCAAAAAATGTCTTATCTGTCTCGATCTAGACTCCTATTTATATCTTAGCCTGCGCTAATCCTAAGGTCTGTAAACTGTGGTTTGCAACTTGTAGTTTTACCCTTTAGCCCATTACAACTCATGAAGGGGATTTGACCTGCCCCAAAGCCCCTTGACTTGTGCATTTATTAGTGCGCAAGAATCAAAACTACAAAAATAGTATTATTTTCACCAAAATGCAATCCTAAGGGACCCTGCTCTAATAATGGTGGCAGGTTTGAACTACATATACTCGACAAAGGACAACTTCCATGGACCTGTGAGAGTGCTAGCTTACTCGATGAAGTGCACGGTGAGTTTAGTTCTTGGTTGGGCAGGTCTTGTAGTCAAGAGATAATTCCACTGAGTTTTTTCTTCTGCATTTAATTACTATAGTTTCTAGAAGTGGACATGTGTAATTGCATTAAGGTTGCGGAGCAGAGTTTTTGTGGCGCGTAATTCATCCACAATTTGTTGGATATTATTTTCATGGATATCGATCTCTTCAAAAAGATACTTTTTTGGTTGAGGTCTAGGGTGGTCAAGGGTTAGGTGAAGTGTTTTTTAGACTATTGGCGTAGAGTGTAGATTGGGTGATATTTATTTGCAAGGAACCCTGACTGGTCGCGAACTTGAGCGAAGAGTACTTTAGCTTCCCCAGTATCTTGTGGAGTGGAGGTTTTCAGAAAAGCCACATCAAAGATTTTTTGCTCAATATCATTGGCATAGTAGGTTTCTGGATTAGGGAGTACCCTTTGGATGGCGACGATAGTTCTTTAAAGCTCCTTGTTTACTGAAATAAGGTCGATGCATGCAAGTTTAATGTGATTGCAACAGACTGAAAGAGTGAAGGCAAAAATGTCCTCTAGTTCATTTGGTACTATCTCAGTAACTGTAGGCAAAATATCCTATAAATTTTCTCTGATATCATCAATTTTTTGGTGTAGCTCTTAGTTTTCCTAGAGGATTTGATTTTTCTCAGCCGCAATAGAAAGAAGTTTTTGTTGTTGTTTCTTATTCTTGAATGTCAAAGTGTTGTGCAACACGTCTATTTGGCGTACAACTATTTGAATAAAATTAAATAATTGAGAAGGAGACCAACTCTGGAATTTATCAGGTGTCATGGTAGAAGGTGGAGGATACCAGGATTGCAGCGGTTTTCCACTGACAATCAATTTCTCGTATTTCCCTTGGGGTGAAGTCTCCAGGTGTAGGGTCTCAGAATTGTGGGTATTAGTATGGTCTGCAATAGAATGCAATGGTGAAAGGAAAGCGAGGTTGGACGTTAGAGGCAAGGTATGTATAAATTATGTGCTTTGGGAATCATAGTGGATAGGTTGGTAAATTGTCATTTTTGGGCCTGATGCTAGTACAAAATACAACATATATGTATTAAACAACTCCATGTTTGTAGAGTGAATACCGATTTCATATTTGGTAGCGTCAGTGATGGATTGGATTACAGATTCTACTTCCATTTCAGTCTCAGCACCGAGAAGATTGTCAGATGGAGGAATGTCTGAAATAGTGGTGGATGGGGAGGTTGTGCAGGGTGATGGGTTGTGTGACGTTGGGGACACAATGGAGGTGGATTGTGGGTTTTCCTCAAATATTTGTGTGCTGGTGAGGGAATGTGGTTCCTCATTGGTGAGATTGAAGATCCGGGAAGAGGTAACTGTAATTGGTTTCTTGGGAAGTGATGGTGGTATGGTAGCAATCGATCAAGTATCCTGGATGGTGGGTTCGATATTTGAGTGGGGGGGGGGGCACAAAAGGAAGTGAGGCAGTGAATGGGATGAAGGAAAAATTAGTAATTAGATTAACATTAAGAAATTCAAAGAAAAAGGGCAAGGGACTTACTGTCGGCCCGAGTTCCTCTAGAGTGTCGTAGACTGATATCATTGTTGTCTCAAACCTATTGAAAATAGGGTTGAGTGTCTCCTCTGCTACTCGCTTTAGGGAGGCGAAGGGGTTCTCTCCTGGAAGCATCTCAGGCAACATACCTTCAAAATAATACATCTTCTTGTTATCCCGAACTTCACCAACAACCCCGAGCCAAGACAAAACCTCAATATGGAATGTCTCATCTGAGTGAATGTCAGGCTAAGCGTGCATTTGGAACATTTATGGATTGAAAAATTTAGGGTGAATCTAGGTGCTTCAATGGCAAATTCCAAACCATATTTCATGCAAATTTTTATATAGAAGCGATGGTGTGATTCTGGGAATGTCTTTGGTGACATATAGAATCTTTTCATACCATTGTAAGAAAGAGGAGTCATTAATTTCCTTGCTACTAGGGTTCCCTGAATTTTTCCATGGTAAGTAGCTGAGCGCCATGGGCTGATCCTCAGAGATAGGTGCTAGCTCTCTACCTTCCAGAGGGCACCACTTCATCATAACTAAATAAATGACAATGTATTCATAGATGTAGTATGTTTCCCTTTTATACACATCTTCATAGGCTTAAAAATGTTTGTTCAACAAATAACTACACCAATTCAACTATTCCCCTTTATCACAAGCTTTCACCACTGAAATGGTGTCCAGAGTGTACTCTCCCTTTGTGTAATTCCGCATTAATAATTTTTCCATCAATTATATAACAGGTGAATTTGATGGCTCCCTTTCCCCTCTTGGAAGTAGTCTGGAACGCAGATGACACTGCGGCCCGTGTAGCATATAGTCCTATCAATTGTTGAATGTCGCTATCATGTATGAGGTGCTCCATTTCGAGCCAGAGAGAACCCCCATGCATTCGAATGATATAGAATTTAGTACACTACACTGCTGCCCATGAAGTGTCAAACATTGTTAAAGTTCACAAGTTCAACAGTGTGGACTTATGTATTTCTCTAAAATCCTCTTTGATTCTGGTTGAATGGTTTCTATCTGGGCTAGTTTCAACCTCTGTAAAAAATTCTCACTTGAGCACGGGGAAATGGAAAGAGTTTGATAGGTCATTTTCCACAAGCGTGGCCTTCTCATATTTTACATAAATATTCTCAATCTTAATGACTTTGGAGTAATATGGAGGGGTGGGAATAGCATTTTTAGAGACCTTAGTAATGGATGCAATTTGATGACTATACATAACATACACAGGGGTTTTGAAATTGGGTTGGGGACCGAGGGAATTAGACATAGAAGCCAGACTGAGTAATTAAACCACCTACACTTTGACAATGAATAACTTAACGTTTCTATGCAAACTAAATAGAAAGACTTGAAATGAGATTTTTTATTAGACTGTTCAACTAATCAATATGAAAATTTCTATAATCATTTCAAATTGTGGCATTAGCGACGACTATGACCTAGACCTGACCCGGGTGACGTGAAAATTGAAAAGGCAGGTGATCATGATGGTTAATTATGACGAGATGATGGAAGATTAAAAAAATATGATAACCAAATCGTGCCAGGGATATTACGGGAGATATTTAAATCAAATTCGAAATGATGCAGGGATTTATTACAAATTATTTTCGATAAGATGATTTCCACGTGTGATTTCTTGACCACAATCAGCTGTAGAGGATTGCACTGAACTGACTAACAAACCTAACTGAGGTAAATTTATTCACTATTGACATAGCTGAAATAACCAACCTGATTAACACAACTAAAATACTTGGCACAACTGAAATAACTGACACAACTGAAATAACTAACACGACTGTAAAATTAATTAACTGACTCTACCTAAACCTAAATACGATCCCATTTTGGAGATAATATCAATTTTATGAAGAAACTGTTGGGCCATGGAAGGGATTTAGGTGTGCACATTTCGCCCAGCGAAGCAATAGGATTCCATCTAGTTGTGTGAGTTTGAAAGCTCTAGAATCTCTCACTTCTACAACAATTAATGGTCCTAACGAATGCATTCACAAATTTCGAGGATATTTAGAAACTCACTATCGTATAAGAGAACTTGGTCCCCAACTAAAAAGGACTTACATTTTATATGTAGGTCACGCCATGCTTTCTGCCTCTCCTTCTCGACAGCTTGGTGAAAATATGCCAAGAATATCGCTTCGTCCAACTCCCAAAGCTCATCCAACTATTTTGCAATTGATTCATTTTCTAACATGTGAGTGGCCCACACAATAAAAATATTGGGATTCGGGAATAATGATCTCGATACATACTATGAATTCTCGGCCATAAAAAAATTTGAATGGCGTATAATTTTGCAGGAAATTGACAGTTCTGTGATAGGACCATAAATGATTTGTTACCCTCTCGTCCTAGTCGTCTCGGCTGACAAAACATATCTTCGTGGGGCCTTTCTCTAAAATTTTGTTAAAAGCTTCCACAATGTCGTTTTCTTGTGGGTGGTATGGGTTTCTCTTATGGTGTTGGATCATGAAGTTTTGTAGCAGTGTGGTGACTGTCTCATTATTGAAGCCGGTCCCTTGGTTACTTGTGAGGTTTTAAAGGCCCCCAAATCGATTGATAATATTTTTGAATATGAACCTGGCATCGGTGTCTCCAATGAAATCTTTAAATAGTGTAGCTTTAGCCCATCTTGTAAGGTAATTTGTGGCAGTGATAATGTACCTGGTGTTGGTCAAATTTATGGAGGTGAATTAGAGCATCTATTTATTTATCAATCCAGGTTGGTAAACTTAGAAGCAAACCAAAGTATATGGAATCTTAGATTTAAATAGTGTAGGAATTAGTTGTTTAGATGAAAATAATGGAAATGAATATTACAAATTTAAATCATTATGGAAAAGAAAATATTCAGATATATTTTATGAAAGCATAAAAATGATTGGTTAATGAGATTAGTTTATTTTAGAAGATAGAGAAGAGGCTATTTTCTAAGAGTCTTGAGTTTTCCTTCCACAATCTTTATATAATAACATTTCCAAACATCTAAGAAAGTAGGAAAGAGTGTAACTATGAAAGCACATAAATTAAATCTAGGAAAGCATATAATAAATTAAATCTTGTTTCAGTTTGGTCTAGCTCATGGAGAAGAGGCTCTTTTCTAAGAGTCTTGGTTTTCCTTTCACATAAAAACTAACTACTGAAAGGAAACAAATCTTCACATAAAAAAACATGGCCTAATCTAGGAAAGCATATAAGAAAGTAAATCTTGTTTTCAGTTCAATCCTAGCTCATGGAGAAGAGGCTATTTTCTAAGAGTCCTGGTTGTGATTTCACATAAAAACTAGATATTGAAAGGAAATCAATCTTCACATAACAAAAACATGACTTAATCTAGGAAATGAAATCACACTTGGAGAAAGTAAATCACACTTGTATGAAATGAAATAACATAAATTAAACTATGTTACAGTTGTATGCATATTGTGGTTGATGGGGATCCTTCCATTCCTCAATGAGCACACATGAACAACTGTCACATCTTAAGAATCAAACAACACTCATAACTCATGATTTGGAGAAAGTGATATTACTCATGCGGATGGCTCCAAGATCGCACTGAAACCCTCGCAAGGATTGGTTTAGGGCTTCGAAAGCAAGTCACCTCAGCGATCTGATCACGATATGGTAGCAACCTCGGGAGGAGGGCCGCCATCCTCCTACCGGAATGTCACGAATGGCGACCATGCGTTGCGCTCACCCCACTCTGCAAACGCTCAGCAAAGAACATGCACAGTTTTAGGAGTAGAATGGCAAGCCAAAATGAAAGGACAATGCTTGCCGCGAGCAGTCAAAAAACCTCGCTTCGTTATTCCAGCCTCGAAGCTAGATGAATACAGAGGCTACATGAAGAATCATGCATTGATCTGTAAGTTTATAGGTATTTGGCCTTCAGAAAAGGATTTGTTAAAATGGATTCAAATAAAATGGTAGCCCAAGGGTCATATTGATCTGAAATTTGGGGCGAAAGGTTTTTTTATAGTCATTTTCTCTAATTTACTTGATAAAGAACACATTTTTGAGGGAGGACCCTATTTTTATAGCAACGCAGGGCTCTTCCTCAGACAATGGGAGGAATGTTATAACCCAGAACAAGAGTAATTTTTGGCAGCTCATGTTTGGGTTCGGCTATTTGGGCTTCCCATAGATTTTTGGGACCCTGAAATTTTGGAAGGTATAGGAAACTCGATAGGTACATTTGTGAAAATAGAAGAATCCACATCTCGTGGACGCTATACTTCTTTTGCCAGAATCTGTGTTTATATGAACATCTCTGAACCCTTACCAGAGATGATTGAATTGGAATACGAAGGAAAATTTTGGCCCCAACCTTTAGATTACGAGCACATTCCTTTTCACTGCCGTCGATGTCATGAATATGGCCATTTGTACATATCCTGCCCCTTAAACGGAGCTTAGCAGCAACCTTCAAGCGTAAATGGCTCAGAGGAACAACCCCAACAGAATGATGAAGGGTTTGTGACAGTCAGTACAAGAAAATGACCTCCTCGTTCAGGGAACAATGGTCAGGCTTCTGGGTCAAAGCAAAACCCTCATGGATCCACAACAACAACAAATCGGTTTGAGGTGTTACAGGAGGAAGGCGAACCGAAAATTACTAAAAGTGCTGATGACAGATATGCAGACATTTCTGTGGAGGTAATTCAGAAACCCCAATCTTCAAAGAGAAAATCCGACCAGGAAATGGACACACCAGATGAAAGTGGTGTTCCAGAACTAACCCCAATGGAGGTAGAGAAATCAAAAGACGAATTGCGCACAGAAGAGAAACTCTTAAAATGTCTCTTGTTTGAGTGGAGAAACTTGGACGACCGATTCATCCTAGCAGATCAGAATAAATTATATAAAGAAACATTTGAGCATTATCTCACAGCGCAAGCTCAAAAAGAAACCCATGAAAGAGAACAAGCTGCCAGCAAGAAGGTAGCGCAACCATCAAAACCAGAAAAAAAGAGAGGACGAAGAACCCTACAAGAATCAATACAGCTCATTGGCGAAATGCTGATTAATACTGGGAAGATAATACCGTTAACAACGGTATTTCAACAACTACCTAAAAGTTCCTAATGAAAGTGCTCTCCTGGAATATTAGAGGACTGAATAGCAAGGGCAAACAGAGGTATCTGAAGGAAAGACTAAAGGTTGAGAAACCACAGGTAATGCTAGTATAAGAAACAAAAGTTTCTAGTCAGAAGCTCCAATCCATAATTCAATCTTTCAAAATGCAATATGAGGTTATGGCCATTGACTCAGTAGGAACCTTAGGGGGAATAGCCATTCTTTGGAATTCTGCTGAAATTTCCGCAGAGGGATGGATTAGCTTACCTAGAATCTTATCAGCCACTTTCAGACAAATTGGAGCAAAAGAAAGACTCCATATCTCAATAGTATATGGACCTCCAATTCCAGGAGAGTGAGCAGAGTTTATGCAAAACATCCGCAGGTTAAGTACATTGCAAAAGGAAAAATATTGGCTTCTAGGTGGGGACTTCAATATGATATTAAATCTCTCTGAAAAAAAGGAGGGCTCAGAAGGGAAGATCCAGATATGGCTTTATTCAGGGACCTGATAAAAGACTTGAGGTTAGTTGATATACCCACAGTTAATGGAAATTTTACTTGGAATAATAGAAGAGGAAAACGCTCCCAGGTTGCCTCCCGGCTGGACCGTTTTCTACTCTCCGAGGCTTTTGTGACTTAGGACATTTATTATGAAGCTGCAATCCTTCCTACCCTGGGATCAGACCACTGGCCGATCAGATTGGAAGTAGATGTCAAGGCAAGCCCTCATAATCGACCCTTCAGATTTGAACTTTTCTGGTTAAGATATCCCGAGTTTATGGACAAAGTTAAAAATTGGTGGAATTCAAACCCAATTAGAGGTCGCAATAAGATGCATTCATTTCAGCTTCATTTAAAGAAAATAAAAGATGAAATCAAAAAATGGAACCGTCTTGAATTTGGAAATATACATCAAGCACAAATTCAACTGAATGAAAAAATGAAGGAAATACAACAGAAAATTATTCTGTATGGGCAAACACCTGAGTTAGCCATGGAGGAAGGCAACACCCTCAGTCAACAAGAAGAGAGACGAAAGCAAGAAGAGCTTTTGTGGAAACAAAAATCACGGATAAACTGGCTCAAAGAAGGAGATCGAAATACAATTTTTTTTCACAAAGCCATGTTACAGCGGCGCCAACACAATAGAATCTTCTCTCTTAAAGCAACAAATGGAGATCAACTCATTAAACATGAAGATATCGAGAAGGAACTGGTAAAACATTTTAAAGAACTTCTTACAGAACCATCTCCCAATCGACAGGCTGCTATTGATAAAATAACTATGCATATCCCCAGAGTGATTACTCAAGAACAGAACCTTGCTCTGCTTCGATAAATCACGCTCCAGGAGGTAGAAGAGGTTGTGATGAATCTGCCAAAGAACAAAGCCCCGGGGCCTGACGGTTTTACAAGTGAATTTTTTAAGGCGGCTTGGCCCTTTATTGGCCTGGATATCTTAGAGGTTGTAGAAGAATCCCGAAGGATGAAGATGGTCTATCCCGCGTTGAACGCCACTTTCTTCACTCTTATTCCCAAGCAGCAAAATGCAGATACACCAGTAGGTTTCTGCCCGATAGCTCTGTGTAATGTCATTTATAAAATCCTCTCTACCATTATGGTCAATCGCCTGAAACCATTGTTGCCAACTTTAATCTCCCCAGAACAGACAGGCTTTGTCAAAGGCAGACAAATCCTGGATGGAATAGTAGTCGCCCAGGAAGCAATTCACTCATTAAAAAAGGACAAATGTAAAGGTCTACTAATCAAGTTAGATTTATCCAAAGCGTATGATCGGATAAGCTGGCAGTATCTAATTGAGGTGATGCGAGCCTTTGGTTTTGATGATCGATGGTTGCAATGTTTGCGCTCATTCATCTCGTCTCCGCACTTCTCAATCCTTCTAAATGGCAGCCCCTCAACTCCGTTTAATAGCCCTCGCTGACTTAGGCAAGGAGACCCTTTGTCCCCTTTACTTTTTATCATTGCAGTAGAAGGACTAGGTAGGCTTATCGGAGCTCATCAAGCCAAGGGTAAATTACAAGGTTTAAAACTGTGGGGTCCTCACCTCCCACTGACCCACCAGCAATTTGTTGATGACATTCTATTGTTTTGTATGGCGACATTGAAGGAATGCAGAGCCATTATAACAATTTTAGATGTCTTTATGGCTGCTTCAGGGACTCAGATCAACAATGATAAGTCAAATGTCTACTTTTTCAACTGTCCTCCTGCGATGCAAAATTTGTTGGCCAGAACCCTTAGGTTTCAGCGAGGAGCCTTCCCTATGAAATACCTTGGCATGAATTTAAATACTGGCCCGGTCCGGATTGCAGATTGGCAAGACACCCTCACCAGAGTCGCTAAAAGGATACAGAATTGGGCATTCAGAGTTCTGAATGCATCGGGGCGCCTTATCCTCTTAAAATCAGTGTTACAGGCCTTACCAATATATCAGATGTCGGGAAGAGCATGTCCGAAAGGGATATGTTCCCAACTAGTATGTGAGTTCAAGAAATTTTTATGGCAGGGATCCCAAGGCAATAGGAAGTGGGCTCTTCTATCCTTGGAAAAGCTACTCAAACCTAAGGCTACAGGAGGACTTGGCCTACGTGACCCATCAACCTTGAATAATGTGCTGGGAGCAAAACTATGGTGGCGTTGGATTCAGGGAGGCCCGGACTTGTGGAAAAACATCTGGATCACTAAATATGAGATGCCTCACACAGTCTCCGGTAGATTAAGACAGACCTAACCCCGAGAGGCTCATCCATCTGGAATTTGGTGGCAATGAATCGTCACTTAATTCGGTCCCACAGTTTCTGGGAGGTTAAGGATGGAGGTACAGCTCTTTTCTAGGAAGATTCTTGGAAACTACGGGAAAAACTATTTAGTCGACTTGACTTGGGTGAAATTTTTTTATATACAAACACACCAAATCACAGGCATCTCCATCAGTACTGGTGTCAAAATCATAATGACCTCTGGAAGAAATGGAAAGATAAAACAAACTAGCTGGAGGCTCCAGAAACGCAACAGTGGGAAAACTTGGCAAAAGAACTGAAAACCAGGAAAATAAGACAAGCGTCTGGACCAGACATCCTTAGATGGGGATATTTGACAAAAGGGAAATTCACAATCAAAGAAGGATACTATATTCAAGCCGAACAAGTTCATTATGATACTCGACCAGTATGGAAAAAAATTTGGGCGTTGAAACATTGGCCTAAGGTGGAATATTTCTTATGGTTGGTCAGTCATAGAAGAATTTTGACCTGGGAAAACCTACAGAAACGAGGGATGGTGGGACCCTCTCAGTGCTCCTTGTGTCAAGGAGATAGTGAAACAACAGAACATATTTTGAACTCATGCCCAATGGTGCAGCAAATATGGAGGAGCCTGGAACAACTGTTCAGGCAAACAGATAAAAAAAATGACAGCATCATAGAAACCATCCGCAGCTGGCGAAAGGGGAAGTTTCATTTTCAAGTTATTAACAGAGCATGGACACTATCACTTGGATTCCTCCTTTGGAATATTTGGAAGGAAAGGAACCGCAGGATTTTCCAAGATATTCAACACCCATTGCAGCACATTTGGCAGCGCTCTATAGAGAATATTCGTGAAACCATCTTAGTAAAAATCTGGGCAGATGAGGATTGGCAGACGGTGGGTTTCGAATCCCAGATATTAGAGTCTTTAAACCTCAAACCGCAGATGTTGTATAAAATTTTGTGGAAGTACAAACCACCTAGCCAATCTATTGAGGAAACATGGACGCCCCCCCAACCGGGCTTTATCAAATTAAATTATGATGGAGCCTCCAAAGGCAATCCGGGGCAAGCGGGGTCTGGAGGGATTTTTCGAAACTCTCAAGGAGCAGTCTGTCGGTTTTATGCCTTCGATCTGGGCCATGCCACAAATAATGAAGTTGAATTGCTAGCGTTCAAGCAAGGTATTGTTATAGCAATTAGAGAAAATTATCAGAGAATCATAATTGAAGGAGATTCAGAAATGGTCATAGGAGTTCTACGCAAGATACAGCAAGGTACACCCTGGGAGAAAATCTCACACAGTTGGCGAACAGCTGCCCTCATTGAAGAAGTGAGCCAACTGCTGAAACAGATCCAATACCTGATCCCTAACCATATTAGGCGTAAAGGTAACGCAGCGGCAGATTACCTGGATAATTGGGGTTGTAAACAGATGGAGCGTTCCATAGATGCTCGACCCATAGATGCAATCTGGGAAGTGGAACTCCACTCTCTCCAGCTGATAGTAAGCAAAGATCTCCAACCCCCCGATCGGGGTGTACACCTGTCCAAAAGCATTTAAAAGGTGTGGTAAGATGGCGATTTGTGCGTCCTCCAATCCATCAACTATCATAATGGCGCATTGCAACTTCACCTCCCCGTAGTACGTGAAAATATGATCTTTTATGAGTATGCAGGGTGGACAGCCTGTGCTGTCAGACCGCCGAAGGAATGTTTTACAAATGGTAATTCGGCCACCTCCTCGCCTTCATTCGTGCACGCATTTCTCCTTGCATGCAAGCGCTTGGAGGTATCAGTGGAGGGAGCCGGTCACTGTACACTCGACCAGGTGGTGGTATGTACACAGTTTTCTTCTTGTTCTTATGGTTATAGTCGCTATGGTTTCGGGTTCCTTGATGATTAAAATGGTGGATTTGGTTCTGTTCATGGTTTTTAACTCTGATCCTAAATTGCAGCCGGTCATTCCTTGCTTCCCAGACCCCTGCAACCCGCAATCCAATCTGAATTACCGTGCCGGCCAATCCTTTTAGCACTGAGCCTAGAATTAAGCTAGTTTTGTTTGGCACCCTAAGGTATCGTGGAGGAATATAGTTGAGGGAAAGGTTGTGGGCCGTCGGGTTCTAGTAGTAACCAAGCAAAGATTGTCGTAGATGTTGTATGGGTCTTTGTAATAGTTTCTTTAAGGTTAAGTTTTTGGTGATGTCAGAGGATTCAATTTGAGTGAGGTAATTTTCAAACCTAATGGGACATTCTAATTTCTAAATTCTCAGGGCATTTATGTACGCATTCGCTTCTATGGATGAGTCTACCATGTTTTCTCAAGGTTTTATTGTGAATATTGGTTTCGAGAGTCTTTCCTACAACAACCATGTGCGCCTCTGCTTCGCTTCATTCTCTCCCTGTCACCTTGTCCGCAGGTCTGGGGTCGTGTTGGGAAATAGGGTCCTGGCTTATCAGAAGAGTAGGTGAATAACCCGCCTTAATGTATCAGGAAATCCTTCTGGCTCCCGAGCCTCAAGTGCTCGACGGGTTTATTAACAACACCATTGATGCTAGACCGTTTGAAAACTTGGTGGTTCTTTCATGCCGATTTCTCCCTTACCGTGTATTGCCGTATGTCAATGTTGATATTTACATTCTAGTTCGATATGGGGAAGCATCGGTCTTCCTCCAAATTAAAAAGGAAACAACAAATTCGGGGCTCGAGCTACCCGAAGAAACGCTAGAGGAAATCATGGATGGAGATTCTAGAGAATCTTGCAAGAACGTATGTCATGGGAAATTCATCCAAGACTCGCTAGGAAATTAGAGGCTGCGAAAGGGACATACAGACAAACCCTGAAATGAATAGCTGAAATCAATTTGATTTCATAATCGACTCCAAAATACCCGAGGCCAACTCACGCTTTCTAGCACTACATCCACACATAATTTCGGAGTGTCTTCTTGCAAAGGCTATGCAGAGTTTTCCACCTGGCCAGGATCAGAAGACCCTCCAAAGATCGAAAATAACCTCATGGACATGCTACAGGATATGCAAAACCAGCTCTATCATATTAAAATCACCCAGTACTAGGCAGCCGATCGCATCAGCAGACTTGATGATCGTGTGGGTCGTATGGAAAAGCAGCTCCAGCAACTCCAACAAGTGGACATGCCAGGGTCTAAAGTAAAAGACCCTGCTCCAATCTCTTCTTCAGATACCTAGTAGTCCCTTTTAAAATGTTGTTTAATGAACTTTACTGTCTTGTATGAACTTAGTTTCTATTTTCAGCATGTAGAAAAGTATGAACTAGAACAAATAGCTCATGATGGACATAGACGGATGAAATTATTCCAATTTTGGTTTGCTTTTCATGCACTCAGATGGCCAACAGACTTGGTTTCCTATGGGTAGGTTGGAGCCATAGACTGAATTTATAATTTTGTAACCTGCTTTGCAAATATAAATAGAAAATAAAAAGGTCCTACCAAATTCACAAAAAAGAAAAAGAAAAAAATCATAAATCCGATGCTAATGAATAACGACACCTTGTTAGTTTCCTTTGAAGGATGCTCCTCTTATTTATAAATGAATTAGGGATATATTCTCAATAAATGTAAATCCCTTAAATATATACTAGATCCATACTTGTCTCAACTTATCCCTAAATACTAGATACAAATCCCATGACACATCAAGATCTTTATGATCTTTCTCCTTGGAATGTGGTCCACCTCTTGAGTTGAAATTCAAATTTGTGCTTGGGAGGCCAAGTAAGATCCTTCTAGAACCTCCAAATAAGCCTACACATGTCACAAAACTCATAACACATATATATGTATATGAAACCATGTTAATTTCCTTGTTTTTAATCATAAATTCACTTAAAAATATAAAATAAGTAACTTTGGAAAATGATTATTCTAACCCATATGATCATGAAGATGATTACTTGATGTAGGGTTTTAGGCTAGATAGTTATGAAATGAGGGTTAAATGGTTATGAAATGATGGAAATATGGATAAAGATGGAAGACAATTTTGAGACTCAACATACCCCCCAACTAAAGTTGTTGCATGTCCTCATGCAACTATTGCATTGATTCATTTATCCATAAGTTAATCTTTTTTAAATGCTTTGCTTCTTTATGAGCTTTTGCTTGTAAGGATTCTCTTTGAACTTTGCGTCATCATATTCTCTTTTGCAAAGTGTAATACATTTGATTGCAAAATATATTTTTGATGGTTGGTTCTTGTGTAACAACCAAAATTTTTGAGCATTGGTTCTTGTGTAACAATACATTTTTTCTTACATCAAAGTACATGAAATCATTGAAAATTTTCTTTTCAAGTCCTATAATAACTATCAATGAATTGATAATTTTCAAAGCATATCATCTTTCGGAATCATACAACAACAATAGTTGATTGGGAAGAATATGCAAGTTTAAATGAAATGAAAATGTGTGATGATGTATGAAATGTGAATATGAATTGGTGTCCCTTCCCCCCAACTAAAGGTGTTTTTTAGTTTATGACAATATGAGAAAGGGAGTGAGAATTTTCCAAATTATATTTTAGCATTTTATTAAATTGCATGACTAAAAGTAGAAAACAACATACCTTCATTTACCTTCTAATGTGGATGAGTTGTGGTTACCGAAGAGTGTCGTTGCCGATGTTGGATCATGGAGTATGTGAACAGTATGAATTTTATTTTCTTATTTGTTCTCTTTGTGATGATGACAATATTGGGATATTTATCGTTGCTGTTACAAATTGATTCCCGCTCCCAAACTGCCGAAATGATGTAGTCTTCAATCGTTTATAAATTCGTGGCATAGTTCTTTTCTATGTGAATAAATTTTGCTGATGTCAAACAAAGAAACAAATTTTTGGATTACTGACCATTAATGAATGTCATTAAAAAACATAAGACTAATCACCATAAATGTCAATGAGAGTCAAGATGCCCAAGTACATCTTACTAGGTACACATAAATGAGTTGAAGTTGAATCACCTAGAAGATTTGACAAACATGGGACATTTAAGTATTCCCATTGTTCCTTGGTGAGAGAACTTGCCATTAAGGCATGCAAGCATCAAGGTACTAAAAAGAAATCTAGTCTCAAGCCCAGGTAATTTTTTGAAGTCGATGGGTCAAAAATTGCTAGAAGGAGGGCCTTAATGAATCTGCCATCCTCTAACACGAGCATCATGTAATGATTTAGAGGACCATAGATGAGAGATTTGCATTTATGAAGCAAGTTTTATTTTTCAAAAGGAAAAGGAAAATGAGGTAACTCAACATTGTAAGCGAGTTGAATGACTTTATTCATGGGTTAGGAATGAAATGTCAGTGAGGCAGGAAAGCATGAAATTTGCAAAGGGAAAAATGATTTTGCAGTGATGATATAGTAGTAGGAAGATGGAAATTCATGGATGGACTGTAAGCTTAGAAAGAGGAAAATGAATGAGTAGAAATGGAATTATGGATGTGATTTGATATGGACTTGACTTCTTCATGTTCTTCTTGAAAAAGAAATTGGTATTTGAGAACTAATTATGCATAAATTGATCTTCTTTGATCATCCTGGAACCTTACAAAATTCAACACTAATTCGCAATATGTTAGTCATCAGTATTTTTCACTTGTTGGTGATGACTAGATTCCTTTATCTTAGGTTTTCTAGAAACCAATCTCAACAACCAATTTGTCCTCTAGAAAACCCATAAACTTTTTTTTTCCCTCTTACCTTTCAGTCCGCCCATGACGAGATGAAACCTCATTATCAAGTCCTATCTAGCCTCAGCCATACTAGTTTTCCCATCAGCTCCAAAGAAATAATCCAAATCTGTCCAAAGACGTCTCCCCTAAGTTAGGAAGTGGCGCTTTAGGCATTTCTCCCTTGGAAAACTATCCTAAAGCCAAAGAACTTCCATCTGCTACAAACAAGTCATAACAGACCTCCCATTCTGCAAATAAAGTTGGTTACAACCCTAGGTCGCGCCACTCTTAAACCCTCAAGTCTCAGCAATACATATACCATAGGTCAAAATGATTTTAGGTGGTTTTATAATGTTTTAATGGATCTTTCAAGAACATAATTATACTAGCATTCCTAGGACACATTATTTATTTCCACATGGGAAGACAGCTACTTCTCAATGTGACTTTGAGCCTGGCATGCAGCTACAGAGCAGAGAATTGTTTTATTAAGCTCCTGCGATCACAGTCAAAGCATGAAAAGACAGTGAAATGAAAAATAACATTGTTAAAGGTTGATGATATGGCATGACTAAAAAACCTCCTTCATCTATAAGCAGAGGGTTTTTGAAGACTAAAGAACCTCCTTCATTTTATAAGAAGAGGGTTAAGAGCGCCTCCTTCATCTATAAGCAGAGGGCCAGTGGATAAATTTTGACGTTAAGAATCTGCACTGACTAAAGGACATCTTTTGGGTATAGTGAGACAGCAACTAAGGGTTTCTGAATAAAGATGATGTCTAAGGCAGAGGAAAAGTAGTGGTGCTTTTCAAAGACTATTTGCATAAGCTCCATTGTTATTGAGTTACAATATGAAGCTAATGAGTTGATCATCAATGGAGGAATATTATTGAGCAGATGGCCAAAGGAGTCTAACAATCTTAGTCTCCAACTAGCTTCTGCCATCATAAATGAAGGAAACCATTATCAGTATGTTCATCAAGCATTTTTTTTAGTTGAGACAGAGGTTGAAAAGAAACCAAGCATTTGTCAAAGTATGCCTCCTTCATCTATAAGCAGAGGGCCAGAGCAGTGATTGATTCTAGAGTTTTCACTGACTAAGAGACAAATTGTAAAAAACAATAGGAGGCAGTTGAAGGTTTATAAACAGAGAAATGATGTTAAAAAAAAAGAAGGAAACAGGGGTACTACTGTAATCCAAGAGGTTGATTTTGTCTCTTATCAAAGTTTCTTTCAAAAGCAGTCTAGAGCAAAAATAAAACAAATTTGCTGATGGTTGAGAGATGGATCATGACACAAGCCAAAGAATGATAATGGCTTTTTAAAAGATCTTGTTCTTCATGTTCATGTAAAATTTCTTTCAAAATTACTTATCATAATGGACAAAAGGTGATCTGATTTTAGTTTTCCAAAAGGACATTGTAACTAAGCACCTATGTCCATAAATATGCAAGAAGGTTTATGGCATGTGTTTTAGATTCTGAAAAACTTTCAAAGCCAATAAGGCATGCCACTATTACAAATAAAGGCATATTCCTTACGAAAAAGGTCAAAGGTACTTTAATATTTCATTTTGAGTAAAAGGAGAGGTTTAAATGAAGTTCCCTTTTGATGAACAGAGGATGGTAAAGCATGAGTGAATGCAACTGAGTTTTTTGCACCCACAGTCAGAAGAGGAGCTTAAAAAGCACCTAACAGTTTGAAACAGCTTCACAGTGAGCATTATCATCTTTAAAGCAGCAGAAGAAAAAATTGTCAACCAAGTTTAAAGAGATAAGGTCATCTCCTTGCAAATGGAAAAAGATGCTTCACCAATAATTGGTGTGTTTTTGAGCGGATTTTCCATGTTGAAAATGTCATTAAAAGGTCAGCAGTGGCAGAGTTTCTTGTTTAATAAAGCACAGTGAAAATGCAGTATAGGAGATTTGAAATTCCTAAACAAAGCCTTTTCACCTAAACCAAAGTCTTCACTATGCTACCTTTTCAAAAATCAAACTCCACTTTTTGTCGAAAGATTGGTGCAAAGAGTTGTTAAAAGCCTTTCAAAGGTTTTCAAAACCTTCACCAAGTAAACGTGAAAAGGGCTCGGATTTTTCGCTTTTAAAGGGAGATAAGGACTGTTTCCAAGATCCATTTTTCATTTCCGAAGCACAAACAACTCCTCTTAGCTGTTCACTGGACCAAAGAAGAAGTTTTCGAGCAGGTTCACCAGATTTTCAAGGGTTTTTGACCGCACGGCGCGCCTATAGAGTTGTGTGGCACGTTCAGGAGAGTATTTTCAAATGGTTTCTGTTGTCGCACGACACACCTGTAGCAGCGCGCGGCGCGCCTGTAGGCGCCGGTCACGACGGCCCGTCAGTGACCCGACAGCCTCTTTTTGCGCAGTGCTTTCCCTCATAAACGTGTCACGCACACTTTAAACGCTCAAATCACCTCAAACAAGTCTAGAAGCTGCTCCAACCCTCACGCAAAGCCTACCATCAAATTTTGGTATTTCATGAGCCTCCTTAGTATTGTCAAATTTCTAAAAGGGTGATAGTTGGTGGAAATACCCTAACTGTGATAGGGAAAAATAAACTCTATCATCCTTATGCAGTGAAGAAAACAGTGGAAAGGAGAGTTTTTTTTATGTTTGAAGCTCGAAATTACTGTGGTTTGTTTGCCCAACACTGTCATAGTAAAAGTAGTGGATTTTGATTGATGACAAAGGACCCAATAAACTGCCCTCAAAACAATGTTTAAAGGTGGAGGTACTGTTTAAAGGGAGGAAAGATAGGTTTTGAAAAGTGAAATAGTGGGCCTATTTTCAAACAGCAGTGATCATGGTCTAAGTGTTTTTTTCATTTCAAAGGTCTCCTCTGTGTGGTAAAAAAGGAAAAAAACCAGTGTTTTCTCCTTGGTTCTATAAAGCAGACTTTAAATGAGTAAAGCAGTTTAATCAGTTTGAAAGGGTTGTTATGTAACTATGGGTGAGGAATAGTGAATACAAGAGTATTATTTTGATTAGGAGGGGTGTTTGCCTGCTACAGGGTTGTTTGTGCTCACACCAAAACATAAAGAGCTTGGTAACCTTACCCAAACACAGTGACCCTTTGACTGTGTGTATCTTTTGTTGAATGTGTACTTGTTTTTAAAATTATTTGTTGATTGGCATACAAAGGGGAAAGAAAGTATTTTGGGAGGAGCAGGGACTTAATATCAAAGAAAACATTTTACACATCTTTGAGGCAAATTTACCTTGATCAAACAGTGATTTACAAAGAAAGCAGAGTTTTGTTTGAGAAAACATTCTTGAAATCCTTTTTTAGGCAGTTTGGTTTTGCAGAGAGCATCCATAACAATATGCCTCCCAGGCAGGATAGTAGGAGTGGATTGCATAAGAGATATGAACCTATTTCTACTGAAGAAGTGAATGCACACCCATTAGTCTTGTTCAATTTCCATGAGGTCGGGTGTTTAGATTTTTGTCAAAGGGTGCAAGAGGTGAAGAGTTTCTCTCCTTTGACACATCTTTGCGCTTTAAGGTTTCGAGACAAGAATTTAAAGTTGGCAGGCCTTGACTTCAAGTTCTCCCCAAGATCCATCTCCAAGGCCACTAAAATTCCCTATATTGGTGAGAAATGGTTTAAACAAAGCCATTTGGACTCAAATGATTACAAGCCCTTTCTAAAGCCTGAGCATAGAGAGTCATGTCCTTCTATTTTCCCTTTCTCATATATTTTAGCCAGTTACGCCCCTCTCATGAATATTATCATGAAGTACTTCACTTGTGAGGGAATATTCTCACTTCTGAGAGGTATATCAAGATCCCCACGTTCTATGGACATTCATCTAGTACTGGGACAGCAATCTTCTTTCTTCTTCTTACACAAGAGCATTGAGAAAATGGCCTCCAATGTTCAAAAGAAGCCTCCTTCATAGCAAATAGCATGTCTCTTCCATCATTCTCTCGTCAAAATCATCATCCTTCATCATCTTGAAAAGAGGGAGGTCTCTTGGGATGTTTTCATCACTCATCTAGATTTCTCCACTGTCCCTCCCATCCATACATCCCCTACACCTCCTACTCATCATCCCTCACCTTCTTCTAGTATACCTATTCCTAAAAAGCTCAAGTTTACTATAGAACAAACAAAGAAACATGAAGAAGGAGAAGAAAGTGATCAGCAAGAGGAAGAAGGACATGAGCAGAAAGAAGAAAGTGCTGAACAGCAGCATGACAGTGATGATGAATAGTAGCATGAAAATGATGAAGAACAACAGACTCATGATGAGGGTGAACAACAGCCTTATGATGAAACACAGCAACATCATAGTGATGATGAACAACAACAGGGGAATGAGGAAAAGAAACACAGTGAGGGTGAGATAGAGCAACAACATGAAGATGATGAACAAGGGCATGAAAGTGATGAGCAAGAACAGTCAAAAGATGACACATAGCAGCTACATCATGATGAACAGGGGCAGCCAAAATAGACTAAATAGGGGCAGCATGATAGTACTGAACAGCAGTAGCATGAAAGTGATGAGCAAGGGCAGCCAAAAGGTGATACACAACAGCCTCGTCAAGAAGAACAACAAACTAAAAAAGAAGAGAAGCAAGGTGACAAAGGTAAAGGGGCCATGCCCTCTTCTCCTAAAAAGGCCAAGCCCCGGACAGCAAAGAAAAGAGTGCCTAGAGTTGTCACTCCAAATGTGACAAGGGCCCTCCGAAGTAAAGGAAAATTACCAAAGAAGCCCATGATTAATTTGCCTAGGAGGAAGAGCACTAGAATAGCCACTCAAAGCAAAGGGAAAGGCAAGGAAGAAGGCAGTCATGGACAAGAGAGTGCATTCAACATCATCCCAATCCAAAGTGATGATAGTGATAATGAGGCCCAAATTCTAGAAAGCCTCTTGATCCATAGAGAAAGCCAAATTGATGCATTGAAGGATGATCTCCATAGAGCTAGAAATTTCAATCAATGTTTGCAAATCCAAAATAGGCAAATGAGTGTCCATATGGATGTTTATGAGACATGGGTGACTAAGTACAAGAAGGAGGCCTCCAAAGCCCAAGTAAGGTTGGAAGAACTCATGGATGAGTTAGATGAAAGTGAAGGTGAAGATTAGCCTAGGCGAAAGAGGCCGAGAACCATGGGGCTTAAAAAGGCCCTTAAGAAGCAAAGAGAAGAGGAAAATGCCCTTCTCCAATCTACCCCTCTCACTACATTGTTCGAACAAGAGATAGAGAAAAATAGGGAGGCATGACTTGAGAGAGTCAATGACCACTTGGAGAAGAAATTGGAGAAGGAAAATAGGGATTTACACCTTCAAAGGAGAATGACGGGGCATTATAAGAAGTTAAATCAGTTTGCCCGGCGCAAGTTGAAGGCTGCTCAAGAAAAGCTCAAGGAGGCTAAAGGGAAGCACCCAGCACAGAAAGTGAGGAAAGACACATCAGGAATTCAAATTTTGGCCTCTGCTTCATAGCATGTTGCTGAGAACCCTTTAGGGTCATGCTCACTAATTTAAAAATTACATATTTGGTTTTGTCATTGTTTTGGCCAAACTCATGAGTCACATTTGTTTGGGAAATCAATGAAGGAGAGAATGTATCATTGATGCATAATGTAGACACACTTGAAGGATTTTCAAGACATTATGAGGATCATTTTCTCCGAAATGGAGAAAATGGCCCGCTTACATACACTCTCATTCTGTCTATGGCAGTTCTTATTTTTGGTTTTTACAATATATACCATTTTGAGAACTTCTAGGCATTAGATTGAAAATTGCTTTTCTAAAAATTAGACATCATAGTTTCTCCAATGGAGTTATCATGTTCTGCTTTCTTGACATTTTAAGGCTACAAAGTTGTCTTAAGTCAGGGACCATTGATGTATTTTTGAGTATTTGTAAATTGAACCTTTAACTGAAAGTTTCCTCATGTGGTGTGTTTAGCTATTTTGCAAATACAGAAGTTAAGAGAGTGTTTCTATCTATTTCCCTCTTTTAGCATTTTTTAGATATTTTATGAGATATTTTGTGCCTTGGGATTTGCAAAGCCTCAAGGACAAAATAAGATATTTTGGATAGGCCAATGAGATTGCAAATTGAACTAAGAGGTTTTCCTCACTCTAGTCTAGTATATCTGTATGTTTTCTATTTAAAACAGTTATTGAACTGGATGATAAATAACATATTATCATATAAGCTTTGGAAGAAATACTTGTCTCATGCTTTTCGATAGTTTCTTGGATGTTCTTGGATGATGAAAGAGGATTGTTGTTGGATTCCATGACTTGGTAGAATGGTATAGTGTCTCTCTCTCTATTTGGTTTCCTATTTTTCATTCATAAATCCATGTTTCTCGCTTGCTATAGAACCGTAGAGAAAAAATTTGAGACATGCCCTTGGAGGCACCTCAAATTTCCTGTTTCTTCATAGCTTCCATGTTTTCTTCATTCTTAGTCACATTAAAGAATTCTTGATTTCTCTTTAATAACTTAAGGATTTTGTTGCTTGTTTCATTCATGGTTTTATGCATGCTAAGTATGATTTACGGTATGCCCTGCTTACTCATGGCTAGCCATAGCTCCATCCATGAAATTTCTCTTTGACTGATTAGATTGTCATTTGTTGAACCAAGGAGGTCTTGTTCTGATCTTGCCCTTTGTCTAAGACTATGCAATCTTGTTTTCAAAGTGCCCAATAACTTGAAGTACTGTGTTTAGGCATTCCGGCATAGTGATTTGAGTTGTTTTTCTGTCTTAAGTGTATTTCCCAAAGTTAGAGAGTTTTATATCTCTATGCATGGCTTGAATGTTTATTTCTATGTATTGATTAGCTTATAGTTACATTTCTCATGATTAATGGTTTGCCCTACCATGTTTATGTCAGCTATTAAACTAGTTATGCTTGAAATCCTTTGTTGTTCACAAACTTGATGTCCATTTTACTCCATTTTGCCCAAAGATCCTTTCTACCTCGAATCAAATCGGCCCTTCAATAGCCTTGTATCACCATCTGATAGCTTGCTTGACCTCTTCGACCCCATAGCCCAATTTATCTGACATCTTTTTACCTATCTTATATCTTTGATCAGTTTCATCCCTCACAACCTAAAAACCAAAACCAAATAAACTTACTTCATAACTAGCCTAAAATCAAAAACACAATAAGCAAACACACAGATATCCCTTACACATATAGAGAGAGCCCTCTCTGAGTCCAGGAAGGCTAGGTCCTTGGGCTCCAAAGATTGGTTTGATGTTACACTGTCATTTGGCTTGCCAATCAGCCAAATCACGGGACACTAACACAATAAAATGTAAGATTCTCTAAGGAGAGAGGTGACCAATCTCTCTTCATACAGTGTACACACAAAATAAAAATCATAAATAGTGCTAATAAAACAAATTCAAGGAAGATTAAATTAAAACGAAATGCACTTTTACCTGTTCAGAAGTGATGCATCTTGGACTGCCCATCAGTGTTTCATTGATAAATTCTTCGTTTGATATATGTTTTAAGTGATTCAAAAGCTAGATTGGAGCAAATCCATATTAGGAAAATTATTCCAAGTCCAATCATTATAAAATCAATAAAAAATGATGATTTTTCATTGTCTCAAAAGCTAATGAAACCTATCTCATCTCGTAGATATCACTGATATCTTTCCAATGATGTTTGAATCATGTCAACCAGATGTCGTATGAGAAAGTTATTGTTGTTTGAAATTTTAGAAAAATAGTAAAAATGGGTTGCAAGGGTGCCATGTGGAAGCACCAGGAGTGCCACGTGGTAGCCTCTAAAGATGGTAAATGCACTTACAGATGCTGACATGGCATGATGACTTAGCAAATGGTCACATGGTAATGTTAAATTGGCGAGGATCACTGTACACAGTTGACATGGCAGTGACTGGGCAAGTTGATTGTGTGATGATGTGGGGGTGAGTTTGTTGTTTACTGGGCTGAAAAATAGACCAATGGATCACTGCCATGTGGCAAATTTGTTTTGCCCAAAAAATTTAAAACCATCATTACAATCCTTTCAAGATTTGAACCCACAACCTTTTGATTACAAACCGAACATCTTACCACTACAACACACGTTGCAATTGTAAAATGAAATGAAATTTTTATTATAAAAATGTACTTTTTTTAACCTCTTAAAAATCGTTTTTGGTTTATAAACAAGTGGAGACAGTTGCAGCTAAGGCCATGATCTTAGCCCAAAAAAAATCGCATGAACCAACTACACGTCACATTTTGTAAGCCACACAATATTTTATTATTCCCTGCCAAAAGGGCTAGCAGGGACTCTTGTAAAATGCTTTGGAATATGAACCAACTAAAAAGAAATCAAGTGCTTAAATGGAAACTAGCCTAAGTTTTCTTCTACATTTTTTTGTTCACTTTATCCTCAGCCTATTAAACACAAGGAGGGTCTCAGTGGATGAATCAAAAGGTTCAAAATATTTGAGGTCTTATTTAGCCTCTTCCCGAGGAAGAGGCTAGTTTTAAAACTAGGATATACAAGGATATACAAGGATATATCTGTCGGGCGGTATAAATGCAAGATTTACACCAACATTTAATTTGTCAATTTGGGTAAGTAAACTTAGAGGCGTAGCACTATATATGCCAGAATATGACCTTAGGGATTTGTCAAATAAAAACTAAACTCTTGCAAAGGAATTCAAAAGGGCATCATTCGGGAAAATGAATAAGACTCTTCAAAAGTAAACACACTCCGGGAATCTGCTTCGGGCTCCTCTTCTGGGTTGAGTTGACTCCTGCAGAAAGTCTTCCTCAGTTGTCTAGGGGACAAGGGAACGTAGACCCCATTCAAACTGAAAAATCATAAAGAACGTGATTGAGGAAATAAAACCTCTTTAAAAATCACTGTTATGGTGCAAGCATGAAATGGGACCTAAGGCAATTCCATTCCAATCGACTCAAGGAAATAATTGAATTCTTCTAACCTATATATTTATACTGCTTCTATGAATAACACAAAGTGTGTAATAAAAATAAGTTAAATTCATATGTTGCTTCCAGGCACCTATCCTTTAGTATAGAAATATGATGTGTACAACATTATTCATGATTAAAGGAACGTAGGTCGCAACCATTAATCTTCAAAACATATTAAGATTTCTGTGGTACTTCTATTTCAAAAATAAAACAAGATTACAGTCTTCCTTCATGCAAATCCTGTCATTTGGTTATTAAGTTTCCAAGAATGATTGTTTTCTTCCTAATGCAGGAATTAGTTTATCTTCTTGAATAAGGCAATCATAAATACTGCATGACGAGTTAAGTCAACCTGAATTCTTAATGAACAATTGTTTCCTTCACCATTATATTATGAAAGTAAATCTTGTTATACACCAGATGAGATCAAGGAAATTATTTCACTTATAAATCAATGCGACGCAGTAAGAAAGCATATACTTTGTCTTATTCCTGCAAAAATATCATTAATTAAACTATAGGAATCAAAACTATAAAAATAATTATGGAATAAAATTTCAAGAATAATTAAATCATGAATAAGATGAAATACAACAAAAGATGCAAGATAAAATATATCAAAATAAATCTAAGAGGTTTGGGCAACGAACTAGCTAGTGGGCCCAACCACCCAGCTCATGCTCTTGCAACAATTTGAATTACAGGATTAGAACATCAGAAGAAAAAAAGCTCCAAAATTGAATGCCAATATGTTCTTGTGAAAATTCGTGTTACAAATTCATGAAACAATTTTAATGTTACAAATTCCTGCAATAAGGCAACATTGGCTCCAGTGGTTTGCTCCAGGGGTCATCCCACTGGGCGCGCAGCTCCTCCTTCTCTGCACAACGAAATCGAGCCTCCTCCTTACAAACAAATGCGATGCCAGATCTCCCTCGTTGGTTCCCTCTCCAGTGCACAACGTTGTATTTTATAGCAGAAGCCCGCCCCTACTTACTCGGATCTGCGTTTAAAGTTTTAGCATGGTTTTGTTAAAGAAAATCAGACATGGAATTGAAGGATCCAATTTTTCTAAATCTGGAATATGGTACAACAATCAGTGCCAACAGGATATTGCTAACTTGCTCAGTTCGGCGCATAAAATCAGAGGATCCACACCAATGTTTGAACATAGAACAAGACAAACGATCCCAGTATTAATTCGGTCCTTCATTCGCCACTTGGATATCAAACTTGCTCTCACACGACCCAAACGATGCAGAGGTTACGAGGGAATCGTGTCAGATTTGAAACACGATGAAATAATACGTGCCAACTGAACTGTTGCGATGAATACACATCACATCTTAGTTGCCTGGCAACGTTGCTTCACAACTTGTTTTCATGAGAGGTTACCTAGTGTTCCACCTCCATTCTTCAAGCACTTATATAAGTGCTACCTCCAATGATGAGAAAGGTCTTTGATTATAATGGAAATAAAAGTCATCTGCTGATTTCTGAATGTCAATTTTCATGAGGATACTATATTGCTCATTCAATTCGCCATTCCTGACAATGCGCATTTCCAGTATACCCGGAAACTGACAAAAGTATGCACAAGTAATTATAATTGGGAACAAAAAGCACACAAACAAGATTCTTCCATTCAGCTGGAAGGCCCTTGAGAGCACTCAGAGGTTTGCAAACATTGCGGAAGAGATGCATAACTCTGTCGGCCCCGTCCTGGCCATTCATGTCGATAGTTTTGAAGATCTTCCACTTTAGCCATTGTTGTATTTGTGTTGTTTGATTTATACATGCCATCGTTGACGCTTTCACTCGTAAACTCTTCTTCGTGGAAAAGTATTCGTAAGCTGAATATATTATTATTTTCTTATTATCCTACTCTTGCTTACATGCCTCCTCTTGCAAAACTATATCCAAGGCGTGTTACTTTTATTCTGTAGATGTTTTGTGCAAGATTCATGTAGCATTTAAAATCCACTAAATTCATTTATGCTGCTTTGTCACCAAGTCTTACATGTATGCTCAAAAGAGGTCATGGAACCCGAGGCTTTTGATTAGACAAAACATAGCGTTCAATCCAATGTCCTTAATAATAAAATCCAACAACATAGTATCTTACGCTGCTGGTGCAGGAATGCGTAGTGCAGGAACGTGGTGCAGGAGTGCATGAATGCGGGGTACAAGAACTGTTAGCAACTGCCACAAGAGTACCCAAAATTAATGACATTTTCATGGTAAATATTCTTAAAACAAGAATAGTTCATAGATCAACAACTGTGAACTCTCAATGCCTCTAAATAACTCAATAATGCATAAAAAGGTTAATAATGACTTATAAATGTTTAGTATAGGCATCGATTTACTCAGCGAAAAGTATATAAATATGAACAAAATAGAGGCTCAACACTCCCCCACACTGACCTTCTTGCATGTCCTCATGCAAGCCAAACTGTAGGACTATAGAACCATGGAAGAAGGCAGGGGGAATGTTTAAAAAAATCAAACTATGCTTCTCGATAAAAGTGTCAGCAAAAAATATCAACAAGGGAACATGAAGATATCTGATATGTCATCAATTTTTAAGCATTCATCAAGTTTGAAACATTATTATTAAATTTCTACTAAAACCAGGTTACAATCTTTATGAAAGTATCAAATACAGGAATGATAAAATTTTGATGTAACAAAATGAGGTACAAGAAAGCAATGCTTTGTACTAGACATTATGGAAAAAGAATACTGCACCTTTATGACAGTCATCACATACCTATTGTCTTGTCTCAAATGAACTCCCTGCTTGTCATAAATTTATTTTTTAGAGCTCTTATTTCTACTGAAAATCTTATTAACATTTATGATAAAAATCAAATCTTTGCTACAAAGGTGAAATTTCAAGAAAATTATCGCACGATTCCTGCACTTACTATCGCAATCCTGTACTTAGGTCATGTAGTGCTTATTTAGATGCAACCAAAATCAATACACATATTGCTGTCTAACAACACCTGATGAGTAATCATCATTGAATAATTCATCTCTAAATGCCATGGAAAAATTGAAGTGAGTTATGATACCAGAGAAGGGAATTAAAAATAGAACAATATGACACCTTCCTGCACCAATCAAAAAGTTGAACACTCTAAATTTTGTTGTCATCTAGATGAAAAAGTAAGTTTCTCCTTAACCCAATAAAAATAATCACCTTTACTAAGGGAATCACATCATTTAAAGATCCCTAAAAATAGAACTCAAAGCATCATGCTCAAATTACCTTAAAACTGTTGTCCAAGAATTTAAAATGACGAGTTTTAGGGAAAGGGAAGGATAACCAAGTAAATCATAGTATGTAATTAAATTTAATACCACAGACATGGCCCTGCTTCCCACATGCATCCATAGCCTCGACAGGGATGTATTTTGACCCAATGAAATGCATGTGTCTAAATCACTAGATATAGATTCAGAGTTATCTTGTTTAAATTAAAAATTAGATGAAGGCCACTGTCCTAGCTTGGTAACCAGCTGATGGAAGTGCCACTCACAAGAAGTAACATGGATGAACATGCTGGCTCGTGATGAGACCTCCTGTCTTCCAGCTTTTTGGCTCAAAGCCATTACTCTGGCTTGGTGACCAGCAATAGTAATGTCATGCATGTTAGGTCTCATGATCATGGTAGGTCGGCTCATCACGAGACCTCCTATCCTTCCCTAAATATTTTGTAAACTCTTATTATGATTAAATTCAAGGGTTACTTAATACGTGGGGAGACAGATCTACTCCTTAAGAGTACATGATGGTGTGAAAATTTTTTAATGACTAATAATTACTGGCTAATTCATCTACACTAATGACTTATTTTAGATAAAATATCTCATACAATGACTGGAAGATTCTTTAAGTTAATAATTCTAGTGTTCTCATGAACAAATCATTATTATTTTCATAAGAGTGGTCCACCATAGGGGTTCTCCAATAGTACCTTCTAAGGGAAACTGAAAATATATGTCTTATATGACAACTCATTAGAATGATTAATCATGGCCGCTTTCACAAAATCATGAGGTATTAGAGTGAATCATACTCAACAAGACTTATCACAGATGTGTGTGTTAACAATTGATGTGGATCAAAAGAAGTTTAAGTTAAAACCCTTATTGAATTTATTGTAACAACTTTATTCATGGCATTGATTTATTCTTCTACTCTACTCTACCATAAGAAGCGGAAGACTCCCTTTTAAGTATAGGAGTACTTCCAATGCAACCATGTGTGCAACAAGAGGATAATCCTACTCATGTTCAAGTTTGAAAAGCATATTCGAGAAAATACCAGAACATGAGGAACCAACTGCATTAACTGATGTGATGCTACAAATTTTTTAACGATAAAGGAGGGGTGGATACTGACAGTCATCTGAAACCAAGATTCTATGGGATCCATATACTCTTTGTCATTTGATTCATGGGAAACATTCAATGTATCTTGAAAATCCTCCAAATTTTCTTGTTTATCCTTTAAAGTGCAGGTCGGATCAGGTAGATGTTCTTTAATCTTTGCTTCTGATGGCTTCTCCTCATCAAGCATGATCCACAACTTCTCGATATCCTTAGGAAGATCTTCCAGATCTTCATGAAACTTCTCTTCCATAGGAATATACCTTTCTTTGATTGATGCCAAAATGTGATCTTTATATGAAGTAGAGACCCCAGCTTCTGCTAAAATTTGAGATAGATCTTGAAGTAGCATCAAACTACCTGGCATTTTCTACTAGCTGGAAAGTCTTGTCAGCACTTGGATTGAGAGTGGGGGTTCTTTTTGCGCCTAAAAAATAGAAACTAAATCAAAATATCAATTGCAGTTAAAAAAAAAAAACTAAGAAAATCACACTTGCAGCAAATAATCTCAATTGAAAAAAAAGGAAAGCAACCCAACATCACACTTTGCAATAAAAAATCACTCTTAAAAACTCAATTGCAGTAAATCAAGCATCATTCTTTGCAGTAAAATAAATCACTTGCAGTAAGGAAAACCTGGCTTGTGAGCTCTCTGGAAATATCGTCTAGTATGCTTCAACAAGAAAGGGGAATTAATATAAAAATTCAATTGCGAAGGAAAGGGAAAAGCATAAAAAATCATGAGGCCTTATCTTATAATTCCTCCCTAGAAATGGTGCCAAAATGTTGGGCGGTATAAATGAAATATTTACACCAACATTTAATTTGTCAAACCGGGTAAGTAAACTTAGAAGCTTAGCACAATATATGCCAGAATATGACCTCAATTATCTGACAAATAAAAACTAAAATCTTGCAAAGGAATTCAAGAGGGAATCATTCAGGAAAATGAACACGACTCTTCAAAAGTAAACACACTTCGGGAATCTAATTCTGGCTCCTCTTTTGGGTTGAATTGAATCCTGCAGAAAGTCTTCCTCAGTTTTCCAGGGGACAAGGGAACGTAGGTCCCATTCAAACTGACAAACCGTAAAAAATGTGATTCAGGAAATAAAACCTCTTTAAAAATCACTGCTATGGTGCAAGCATGAAATGAGACCTAAGGCAATTCCATTCCAATCGACTCAAGGAAATAATTGAATGCTTCTAACCTATATATTTATACTGCTTCTCTAAACAACACAAAGTGTGTAATAAAAATAAGTTAAATTCATCTATTGCTTCCAAGCACTTATCCTTCAGTATAGAAATATGATTTGTACAACATTATTCATGATTAAAGGAACATAGGTCGCAACCATTAATCTTCAAAACATCTTAAGAGTTTCGTGGCACATCTCTTCCACAAATAAAACAAGATTACAATCTTCCTTCATGCCAATCCTATCATTTGGTTATCAAGTTTCCAAGAATAGTTGTTTGCCTCCTAATGCAGGAATTAGTTTCTCCTCTTGAATAAGGCAATCGTAAATACCGGATGATGAGTTAAGTCAACCAGAATTCTTAATGAAAAATTGTTTCCTTCACCATTATATTATGAAAGTAAATATTGTTATACACCATATGAGATCAAGGAAAGTATTGCACTTATAAATCAATGAGACACAATAAGAAAGCATATAGTTTATCTTATTCCTGCAACAATATCATTAATTAAACTACAAGAATAAAAAATATTAAAAGAATTATGGAATGAAATTGCAGAAATAATTAAATCATGCATAAGATGAAATACAACAAAAGATGTAAGATAAAATATAGAAAAAGAAATCTAAGAGGTTTGGGAAACAACCTGTCTGGTGGGCCCAACCACCCAACTCGTGCCCTTGCAACAATTTGAATTATAAGATTAGAACATCAGAAGAACAAAAGCTTCAGAATTGGATGCCAATATATTCTTGTGAGAATTCGTGTTACAAATTTGTGAAGCAATGTCAATGTTACAAATTCCTACAACAAGGCAACATTGGCTCCAGTGGTCCCCTCCAGGGATCATCCCACTAGGTGCGCAACTCCTCCTTCTCTGCACAAAGAAATCGAGCCTCCTTCCTGCAAACAAATGTGATGTCGGACCTCCCCTGTTGGTTCCCTCTTTAGTACACAATGCTCTCTTTTATAGCAGAAGCTCACCCCTACTTATTTGGATCTGTATTTAAATTTTTAGCATGGTTTTTTTAAAGAAAATCGGACCTGGAACTGAAGGATCCAAGTTTGATAAATCTGGAATATGGTACAACAATCAGTGCCAACATGATATTGCTAACTATGCTCAGCTTGGTGCATAAAATCAAAGGATCCACACCAATGTTTAAACATAGAACAAGAGAAACTCTCCCAGTATTAATACGGTCCTTCATTCGCCACTTGGATATCGAAATTTCTCTCACACGACCAAAACGATGTGGAGGTTACAAGGTCATCGTGTCAGATTTGAAACATGATGAAATAATACGTGCCAACCAAAGTGCTGCGATAAATACGCATTGCATCTTAGTTTCCCGGCAACATTGCTTCGCAACTTGTTTTCATGAGAGGTTACCTAGCGTTCCACCTCAATTCTTCAAGCACTTGTATAAGTGATGCCTCCAATGATGAGAAAGGTCTTTGATTATAATGGCAATAAAAGTCATCTGCTGATTTCTGATTGTCAGATGTTATGAGGATATTATATAGCTCATTCAATTTGTCATTCCTGACAATGCGCATTTCCAATATACCTGAAAACTAACAAAATTCTGCACAAGTAATTATAATTGGGAACAACAAGCACACAAACAAGATTCTTCCATCCAGCTGGAAGGCCCTCGAGAGTGCCCGGAGGTTTGCAAACATTGTGAAAGAGATGCATAACTTTGCTAGCCCTGTCGTGGTCATTCATGTCGAGAGTTTTGAAGATCTTCGACTATAGCCATTGTTGTATCCGTGTTGTTTGATTTAGACATGCTAGTGCTGGCGCTTTCACTCGTAAACTCTTCTTCATGGAAAAGTATTCGTAAGCTGAATATATTGTTTTTTTCTAATTCTCCTGCTCCTGCTTCCATGACTCCTCTTACAAATCTATATCCAAGGTGCGTTGCTTGCATTCTGCAGATGATTTGTGCAAGATTCATGTAGCTTTTAAAATCCACTAAATTCATTTCTGCTGCTTTTTTACCAAGTCTTACATGTATGCTCAAAAGAGGTTGTGGAACCCAAGGCTTCTAATTAGACCAAACATAGCGTTCAATCCAACGTCCTTAATAATCAAAGAAAACAACATAGTATCTTGCACTGCTAGTGCAAGAATGCGTAGTGCAGGAACGTGGTGCAGGAGTGCAGGAAAGCGGGGTACAGGAATTGCTAGCACCTGCCACAAGAGTACCCAACATTAATGACATTTTCACGTTAAATATTCTTAAAACAAGAATGGTTCATAGATCAACAACTGTGAACTCTCAATGCCTCTAAATAACTCAATAATGCATAAAAAGATTAATAATGACTTATAAATTTTTAGTACAGGCATGGAGTTACTTAGCGAAAAGTATATAAATATGGACAAAATAGAGGCTCAACAATATCTTGGCTTATTTTTCTTGTGAAATAATGCTACCAATGCTTTTCATCCATAATAAATGTTAGATTTAATTAACATAGGGCCTCATTCTGGCCACTGCCACGAATCTCACCACAACTATGATCACCTGCTCTCTCTGCAACACGCAGCTACCCGCATGTTCTCTTTAATTTCCATTTGGCTTGTGGCTTTGTTGCTCTCTTTAATTTTGGTATGAGCCAGATGCTTTTCTTCTCTCATACAGTGACTGAAGCCATAAACCTAGGCCAAATTATTTTCTTTTCCCATGTGGCGACTGAAGCCAAAAACTGTTGAGATTCAACAAGATGATGAGCTTAGTGAAAAGAGTCGCCTTCACTAAGTGGGCCCGCAGACTATTTTTGGCGCAAGTCTATTTTCAAACTATGTCTATTTTTAGACATGTCGATCATATTTCAGAAGTTGCAGGATGCTATTTGTGGATGGTTGATCAAGTTGGAAAAAAAGATGAAATTCCATTTTTAGAATATTGGGCGAAGTCTATTTATAGATCGTCAATCTAAAAATAGATGCATGTCGATTATTATTCACTCTTAATAATAATCAGACTCTAAACAACAATTTATTCTCTTGGAGCACTTCAGTTTAGTGCACAGATGTGGCACAACAGCTGATAGAAGGAATTACGTTATTCTTGAGGGTTTACTGGAGCTATTGCATGGAGGACTCAGTTAGAACTCAAGTGGCAGAGTTATGACATAGTTGGAAGAAGTAGTTATGGAGTTGTAGTTAGTTTAACTCAGTTAGACTCAGTTGAGCTAGTTGTATCTAGTCTAACTGATTGATACACTAGTGAGAGTGGAGTGAATTAATTAGTTAATTAATTCACAAATAATAACTCATTAATCAACTGAACAATACATCAGTTAACTACAGTGCATGGCAGTTTCAGTGGAGACCAGTGGAGAGATAGGTGAAAGGGAAAGATAGACTATCTGTTGTGACTATTAGTGATGCATTGATTACATCAAACACACAATGGAGATGCAAATGAGGATTGCGTAGTCAATCTAAGAGTAATTCGAATTCATTCAGAGCTATTCTTCATCAGAGATTGCACAGTGGAGGCAGGCTAGCAGGTGGCAAAGATCGGTGCATGGATTTGCAAGATTAGGCCTGTATAGTGTATGAAAATTGTACTGTACTGAGAGCTTGTGATAAGATTTGTATGTTTGTATGAGATTTTCATATGTTCTCCATGTTACATAATATATAATTGGGGTTTTCAGCTTCAGGCTTTCCCAGTTAAAAATTGTGTTATGTGCGATTGATAATTTTTGTTTATGCTTCACATGTGTGTGAAATTAATTTTTCCGCAAAAGATTAACAAGTGGAATAGATTCAGTATCTTGCATAAAGTTAAATAGTGTGAGATCAGGTGGATCTTGGACATATGCATGCTTAGTGCATATAACGAATTCTGTATTGTCAGAGCGGTGTTGATTTAGATATTCTGATGTGAAGTGAGTTTGTCTTGGTGGACAATTTGATTGCCTCAATTCTTGGAAACTAAATAAATTGCCATTCGATGTCTTCCATTGGGTTGGGGTGGGTAATACCATTGATGAACTCGAATTAAATAGCCTGGAAGGACAGGATGGAGGCGGTGCTGGAGGACAATGGGCTGAAGGAGTTCATCGATAGCGATGTTCCTAAGCCGGGATCTAGCGATGTTGCATTACTTGATGCATGTAAAAAGAAGACTGCAAAGACGAGGAGGATTCTGTTGGAAGGTGTGAAGGACCATATTATGTCCAGCCTTCATGGGAAAGACACTCCATTCTTAATGTGGAAGGCTTTGATAGATTTTTTCCAAAGCAAAAGTGACTAGAGCAAGTTGGCGCTTAAAGACAAGCTCAGAAAAATAAAAATGGAGAAAGGCGACAGAATTCCAAAATACCTCACGAAGTTTGTCCACTGCAAGGATGAGCTGGGAAGTGTGGGGGCTACTGTTGATGAAGATGACTTGGTGAGCTTGGCTCTCCTTGGGCTTCCGAAGAGTTGGCATAGCTACGAAGACTTTGTCAATGGACGGAGAGGAAATTCACCCGGGGTGGAGGCTGACTTTGGTGGGATCTTGTGCGGGAGGAGATAAAGGTGGGGTACCCGAGGGATGGATCTTCATGAAGAATGAAGATGAAAGGAATAACAGCTTTGAAATTTCGCAAAACAGAAAGGGAAGGGGAAGAAAAATCCTTCAAAATCTGGTGCTAAAGGCAAGCAGGATTTGTCTAAAGTGAAGTGTTTTCACTGTCACGAGCATGGACATTTCGCCAATAACTGTCCACAGAAGAAGAAGAATAAGCAGGCTGCTATATCTGCAGCTGGAGAGGCCTTAGCCTCGCAATTTGAGCTAGATTTTTTCTTGATCGCATGCTTGGTTTCAAGCTGCATGGGATCGGTGTGGTATCTTGACAGTGGTGTGTCTTTCCATATGACGGGAGACAAATAGTTGTTTAGTGACTTGGAGGAGAAGGACCTCCAGATGCATATAGAGATGGGCGACGATGGTCGGTATAGTGTGACTGGAATTGGGACCATTACCTTTGAGAGGGATTCCCGTAATCCATTCTTGTTGAAGAATTCCATGCATGTTCCAAGTCTAAAGAAGAACTTGGTCTCAGTCGCAATGCTGGAAGACAGGGGTTATGATGTTGTTTTCAGTGAGGGAAAAGCTTTCATTCGACATAAAACAACGGGTCAAACCAAGAAGATAGGGGTTCAAATTAAGAATCTCTACAAGCTGGAGGTAGATGGCTGCGCTGCAATGGTGGGAAAAGCAGAAGAAGTGGTGAGCCGAGATGAGGGCGAGTTATGGCACAAGATATTGGGCCATCTTCACCATGGTGCTTAGAAAATTTTGCAGCAAATTTCTACTAGACTTCCCAAGGGTACTCTTGCGCAGTTAGATCAGTGCAAAGGATGTACAATGGATAAGTTTGCGAAGACCACCTTTCATGAGAATGAGAACCATGCTTCGGTGATCCTGGAGAGAATTCACACAGACGTGTGTGGACCATTCTCGATTGCTTCAACAACGAAACATAGGTATTATGTGATATTTGTTGATGAATTCTCTCATAGATGCTGGATCTTCTTCATGCAGAAGAAGAGTGAAACGTTCTCAAAGTTCTGTGAGTTCAAGGCATTGGTGGAGAAGGAGTCAAGGAAGAAAGTGAAAGCTCTAAGGAGCGATAATGGTGGTGAATACATCTTTGGAGAATTCAAAGAATTTTGTAGCAAAGAAGGAATTCGAAGAGAACTCATAGCACCTCATAACCCACAGCAGAATGGGGTCACGGAGAGAAAGAACAGAACAATCGCGGGTGTTGCACGAGTGATGCTGCATGATCAGGGCCTACCGATGCACTTGTGGGCGGAAGCATGCAACACTGTGGTTTATGTGTAAAACCGTTGTCCTCATACTGTACTTGGCATGAGTACACTCGAGGAAGATTTTACTGGTAAGAAGCCTGATATTTCTCATTTGAAGATTTTTGGCTCACCTGTTTACATTCATGTGAAGAAGGATGCCAGGAAGAAGTTGGAGCTGACTGCAGAAGTTGGGATATTTTTGGGGTACATAGAAACACCCCATAACTATCGTGTGTATTTTCCAAATAGTCAGATGACTGTTATGCGATGGGATATAAAATTCAATGAGGTGAAAGCCATGCAGTTGTCGCTTGAGAGGGAGCTACACTTGCATGCGGAAGAGGAACTTCTTGTTCCCAAAGATGAGCCTCTGGATGTGGATCAGCCATATGAGGAGATTCATGGAGTGGAAGAGTCCACTCATGTAGAACCAAACATCAAACAAGGCAGGAAGTGTACCACAGAAGCTGAGAGACTGAAGGTGGATACAACAAAGAATGTAGGAGTTCCTACATCACAGTGCAGACAGAGACAGTCACCTGACCGATATACTGGATACATGGCTCCTATGAGCAAGTGTATTGTGACAGAACCATCTTATTTTGAAGAAACAGCATAGGAGTCCACATGGGTAGATGCCATGGTGGAGGAGTATGACTCCATTGTTAGAAACAGTGCTTGGGAGATTGTTCCAAGGCCAATGGGAAAATCAGTTGTAGGATCAAGATGGATCTACAAGGTAAAGCAAGCTACTGATGGGAGCATCGAGAAGTATAAGGAAATATTTTTTGCTCAGGGCTTCTCACAGATTGAGGGGATTGACTATGAATAAACCTTTGCACCTGTCGCACGGTATTCTTCCAAACGAACCATCCTTGCTCTCTCAGCGCAGATGGGTTGGCACATTCATCAGATGGATGTGAAGACTGAGTTCCTTAATGGGATCATTGAGGAAGAGGTGTACATTGAGCATCCTGAAGGATTTGAGATCTTCAGCAGCGAGTCGCATGTGTGCAGACTCAAAAGAGCGATGTATGGGCTGAAACAAGCACCCCGTGCTTGGTACACTCAGATCGACAACTATTTCACTCGACTTGGCTTCACCAAGAGTGAGGTGGATGCAAACCTGTACCAGATTGTGGTTGAGGGTAAGATTTTGATCATTGTACTTTATGTTGATGATTTGATACTAACAGGTGATGAGCAGTTGATACACTCATGCAAGGCTGATCTTGCAAAGGAGTTTGAGATGAAGGATTTAGGCCTCCTTCATTATTTCCTTGGATTGGAAATATGGTAGCAGGAAGGTGAAATGTTTGTGCCTCAAGGCAACTATGCCCGGGAGATACTGGAGAAGTTTCACATGCAAGGTTGCAAGCCTATCGACACTCCTCTTCCAGGAAATTGGAAGAAATAGGATGCTACATTGACAGAGGTAGTGGATGCCACTGTTTATTGACAGTTGGTGGGTTCGCTCATGTATTTAGTCAATACAAGACTGGACATATGCTATGCGGTGAACCAACTTTCACAAACGATGGTTAAGCCTACCAAGATCTTTTGGAAGGCAGGCAAGCATGTTCTGAGATATCTCAGGGGCACATTTGAGTATTGTTTATGGTACAGACAGACGGATGAGGTGAAGTTGCATGGCTTCACGGATGCAGATTGGGCAGGAAGTCCAACAGATAGAAAGAGCACATCAGGAGGGATTTTTAGTATCGGATCTATGACAGTTTCTTGGTACAGCAGGAAACAAATATCTGTGGCACTCAGTTTAGTGGAAGCAGTATACATGGCAGCAAGTTTAGCTTCATGTGAGGCTATCTGGATGAGGAATATTTTGATTGGTTTGTTCGGTTCACATTTAGATCCCACGGTGATTCATTGTGATAATCAGAGTTGCATTAAACTCTCGGTTAATCTTGTGTTTCATGATAGATCTAAACATATTGATATCCGGTACATCATATCAGAGATTGTGTGCAACGGAAGATCATCATTGTTGCTTCAGTACATTCCCACGGAGGATCAGGATGTAGATATTCTGACGAAGACGCTCACCACGAGCAAATTCGAATACCATAGAGGCAGGATCAGGGTGAAGGATAATCCCTATCTTGTTGAGAGGGAGTGTTGAGATTCAACAAGATGATGAGCTTAGTGAAAAGAGTCGCCTTCACTAAGTGGGCCCGCAGACTATTTTTGGCGCAAGTCTATTTTTAGACTATGTCTATTTTTAGACATGTCGATCATATTTCAGAAGTTGCAGGATGCTATTTGTGGATGGTTGATCAAGTTGGAAAAATAGATGAAATTCTATTTTTAGAATATTGGGCAAAGTTTATTTATAGATCGTCAATCTAAAAATAGATGCATGTCAATTATTATTCGCTCTTAATAATAATCAGACTCTAAACAACAACTTATTCTCTTGGAGCACTTCAGTTCAGTGCACAGATGTGGCACAACAGCTGACAGAAGGAATTACGCTATTCCTGAGGGTTTACTGGAGCTATTGCATGGAGGACTCAGTTAGAACTCAAGTGGCATAGTTATGAAACAATTGGAAGAAGTAGTTATGGAGTTCTATTTAGTTTAATTCAGTTAGACTCAGTTGAGCTAGTTGTATCTAGTCTAACTGATTGATACACTAGTGAGAGTGGAGTGAATTAATTAGTAATTAATTCACAAATAATAATTCATTAATCAACTGCACAATACATCAGTTAACTACAGTGCATGGCAGTTTCAGTGGAAACCAGTGGAGAGATAGGTGAAAGGGCAAGATAGACTATCTGTTGTGACTATTAATGATGCATTTATTGCATCAAACACACAGTGGAGATGCCAATGAGGATTGCGTAGTCAATCTAAGAGTAATTCGAATTCATTCAGAGCTATTCTTCATCAGAGATTTCACAGTGGAGGTAGGCTAGCAGGTGGCAAATATCGGTGCATGGATTTGCAAGATTAGGCCTGTATAGTGTATGGCGATTGTACTGTATTGAGAGCTTGTGATAAGCTTTGTATGTTTGTATGAGATTTTCATATGATCTCCATGTTACATAATATATAGTTGGGGTTTTCAGCTTCAGGCTTTCCCGGTTAAAAACTGTGTTATGTGTGATTGATAATTTTTGTTTATGCTTCACATGTGTGTGCAATTAATTTTTCCGCAAAAGATTAACAAGTGGAATATATTCAGTATCTTGCATAAAGTTAAATAGTGTGAGATCAGGTGGATCTTGGACATATGCATGCTTAGTGCATATAATTTCTACAAAAACCGAATCTAGTTGGGAGCAAGTTGGGTGAAGCTCATTGACTAAAGCCAGAAATTGAAGCCAGCTAGGAGCAAGTTGGGTGAAGCTGATTGACGCCGAAGCCGGTTGGGAGCAAGTTGGGTGAAGCTAATTGACGCTGAAGCTAGTTGGGAGAAAGTTGGGTGAAGCTTATTGACACAACAAGTTGGGTGAATTTGATTGATACCATGGATAAAATAGAAGTAGAAGCTACATGTGATTTTTTTCTCACATACGGCCATTGAAGCCAAGAACCTAAACCAATTGAGCAACCACTAGTTCAATTGGATAAAATTCATCGATTGAAACCCCTGCTTTTGAATAATTGAAAATATCCTAATTTTGTCCCTAGACTAGGATAATTTCATTTATGTTGTTGACTGCTAGTGGCAACCCAAAATTAGTTGAAAATACTAGGATTTTTCACCCCCAAAGCTCTCTCTGGACCAAGATACATTGATTTATTCTCCTTTTCAGGCTAAAAACAGTCGTTTCTGATGTCGGGGGTATCCCAATTATTTTCGTTTGCAAGGGTGATGATGTTCCTCCTGCAAGAAAAAAAAAAACCTGGTTTAAGCTAAGTAATTGGTACTCTATTTTTATGGTCACACTTACGATTAGCTCAATAGTAATTGTATACTACTCAATATGACTGGTATCAACTATGTGTATTAGTAACCAACCATGTTGTAAGCACTTGTATTTACAGTGATAATATTGTGGTTAATTTTAGTGTAAAAATTTGTTTCATTTTTTAAATCTAGAGCCCTGTGCATTTTTCAAATCCAAAACCATGTGCATGAGGGAGCAGAAATTGGTTACAACTAGTTTATTCGTAAGAAATATATAAAAAATAAATACATATCATTGTGGAGCACCTTGACCTTTGTCTGCAATTATTTGTGTATATATGTAATAACTCACTCAACTTTCTTTGAAATAAACACTGATGATGCCCACAAGGTGCGTCTGAAATATCTTAAATGATAAGGAATCCACCCAAGCATTGATGGAGACCAAAATGGCTATAAAGCTAGCACAAATAAGCTCAATATATATTTAATAAACAGATATTGCAGACATGGATGGGGTCATTAGGGGATTGTTTCTGTCTCTGTCTGAAACATTCTCTGTACAACCTTTAGCTACTTATGCCATGATCTCATTGCTCGTTTAGTAGAAATTTTCTCAAATTCATAGACATTGAGATGAAATTTTTCTCCAAAGTCTGACCTTGCTCTAGGGGGGTAACATGGATCTTTCTCCCATATTCAATGGCAGTTATGCAATATCACATTCAAGAGCAGAAAATGCAAAACCACACTATTCAAAACCATACAAACCACATTATTCAAAACCATACATAAATATCTAGAGTGATTTGTATTTATTATAAATAACATCAATAAATTTAACCACATTATTCAAAACCATACATAAATAGCTAGAGTGATTTGTATTTATTATAAATAACATCAATAAATTTATTTTCTAAAACACAAATAACCTGATCAAAACTAACAAGAAATTTATTTTCTAAAACTAGAATAACCAAAGTAAAATACATGAACATATGGATAATATTAAATGTGTAGTGTGGGTACCTCGCCCGTTGAAATTCCCGATGCAAGCTTTTCCATTTATGTCCTCAAGGCATCTCACTGGTGCATATCAAGCTATTTTTTCAAGGAGGAAAAAACTGATTGTACCTGGGACATCAATTCTTTCCTGACACCCATTTACACCCATTTTCTGATTAGCTAAATGTAACTGAATAAGTTCTCTTTCATGACTCAAGTGTTGCAGCTCAACATTAGGAGAGCTAGGTCCAAAGGCTCTTGGTGCGTACAACAAGCCAATCCTAATCTATTTCTTATGGTTTCCTAGAAGTAGAGCTTTTTTAAAATGTGAACCTCTTTCATTTGACTTGCTGTGGAAAATGCATGAAAATCGCCAACAATTTAGACTTGCTATGGAAAATGCATCATAAACTATTCTTTGATGTTCATGCCTCAGAAATATCCAAACATAAATGTGGTTACCTTCTGTAAATACTCATGCAAGTGTTACTTTAGTATTTTTACTCATGTCCATATGCTAGCAAATGTTAATTGGATATTTAGACAATTGTCCATATGCTCTATGCAAGCTGTACCTTTTAAGACTTTAGTCGAGGATATATGTCATGTGGATTCTGTTTATACCTCAATTTATTATATACTTTTTACTTAGATTTATAATATTGAGTGTTATTTTATATCTTAATTTATCTACTATGTTTTGAATGAATTCTTTTCAACATCCATTTTATTAAATTTGGAATAAATTCAATTGAGTTCTCTTGAAACATTAAATCGATGCGAAATTTTGCTCGAGTTTATAGCTTTATTGGCAATTATTTTGATATGAAATCTTTGTAAAGGTATTGGAGTGTTTATGGACTCAGATAGCACATGAGTTTATCTAGAAGTTTATTGAAATGGATCTATATACTAGTAAAGTTCAGTTGTTTATTTTTTTAAATATAAAGAAAATCTATATCAATTATTATGTTTAGATTAGGAATCAATAATTAAAAATAATTTTACTATTTATAAAATTCAACTTTTAAAAAGTTTGAAGTACTGATGTATTAATGAGATGATTTGATATTATTTTTTCAAGATTTCTAATATCCATGTTGGAATGAAGAATTGGATGATTTGATATTATTTTTTCAGCTAAATTTAATTATTTTTTATTTTTTATTTTAATTTCTAGATAATATTAGAAATTTCTTTTTTTTTTAATTTAAAATCACAAATAATTTAATAATTTAAAAAATTTCCGACCGACTCACTTTGAGAAAACGTTAGCAGTAATGACTGATCATTTCTCTTTTGTTTATAAATATTGTAGCAGTGTTAGTTGAAAAAATATACTTGCATATCATAAAATTTCTTATTCCTAAAATAATTCCCTCATTGAAGTTTTACATTGTGATGATTATGCAGAGATGTTAGTTCTCCGCTTCATTTTTAGTGCAGATATTTTTAATAGTTTTACTGTATTGGTACCATGAAAGAAATTTAGGTAATTTGAGGTCATGGGTTTTAATTTTTTTAAATATTTTCTTTTTGTTTAATTGATTTTTTTATTCATGTGTTTTGTATTATATCTTTCTTATGTGGTGTTTTTTTTTTAATTATTTTTATCTATAAAAATTTTTGATGTTTTTGTTTGTGATTTGTTTTAATAATTTTCTAAAATGATTTTTTTTGTTTGTGATTTTATTTTTTTAATTGTTTTTAATATTATTATTATGGTTTTGTTTTAAGTTTTGTTTTGTTCTTTCAATGTTTTTTTATTGTTTTATTTTATTGATTTATTTATTTTTATTTTATTGTTTTATTTTGTCAACGTGGGATAAAGTATATGGTTTTTTGTTTTTTTTTTTTAATATTAAAAAAAGACTTATTAGTAATTTGGAGATTTAGAAAAAATAAAATAAAATAATATTTATCTATTTTGAGACAAATCTATTTGACAATTAGAGATCAAATTTTAAATTTTTTGTTTTTTGTTTTGTTTAAATTAATGATAAATTTAGATCTCTTTTTCATTTTTTTTGTTGTGAAATTTCAAAGCTAATTGGTCTAATTTTCCTTTCTAATTTTCCAAGTCGCAGTGCAAGAAGAGAGCATACTTAGAAGTTTTTGTCAATTCTTTATACAATTGAAATTTGAAATTTGAAAAACAAATAATTTATCTCAAACCTCAAATTTTAGCTCTCTAAACTCCACTTGTTCTCCTTCTTCATAGACATCCATTTTATTGTAGATCTTTCTACCAATGGTTAGTGAATGAGGTGGCTCTTACCGCACCAAAAAAAATGAAAAATTCAAGAAAATAAAAGAAATCAAATTTTAAAACAAAAACACTACCATGCTTGGTTTTATTTGTTCATCCTTTCCTACTCTATTTTGAAAAATAAAAGTCATTCCCTTAAGTATAAGAGAATTTCCAATGCATGCATTTGCTTAACAAGATCATGAATAAACTCATATCCAAGTTTGAAAAATAAAACCTAGTGAATCTTTGACATGATCATGAAGATTTGATGTTAAAAATTGTAGCCTAATGACTAGTTGAAACCAAATTTGAATGTGATATTTAGGTTTTCGATCTTCTTCAACTATCGTAGAACAAAATTCTTCATATCTTGTTTTTGCAATTGGATTTTTATTGTGTTTTTATTTTTATTTTATTTTTAGTGAATGGGGTTTTTTATTTGTGGATGTTTTGTTTTATTTCTATGTTTTCTATATGCAAAATCTTAAATGAAAATGCCTAAATGCAGTTAACCTAAAATGAAAATGACCCTAAATGAAAAATGCTTCCTATATACAATTCTCCTAACTTGGTTACATCTAAGTTTGCTTCCTGGACAACAACTCCAAAATGTTGGACTAATTTATGAAGGTGAATTAGAGCATCTATTTATTTCTCAATCTGGGTTGGTAAATTTATAAGCAAACCAAAGTATACGGAATCTTAGATTAAACTAGTGTAGGAAGTAGCTGTTTAGATGAAAATAATGGAAATGCATATTACAAATCTAAATCATTTTGGAAAAGAAAATATTTAGATCTATTGTATGAAAGCATAAAAATTATTGGTCAATGAGATTAATTTATTTTAGAAGATAGAGAAGAGGCTTTTGTCTAAGAGACCTGAGTTGTCCTTCCACAATATTTCTATAATAACATTGCCAAACATCTAAGAAAGAAGAAAATAGTGTAACTATGAAAGCACATAAATTTAATCTAGGAAAGCATATAAGAAAGTAAATCTTGTTTCAATTCAGTCATGTCATGGAGAAGATGCTCTTTTCAAAGAGTCTTGGTTGTCCTTTCACATAAAAACTAGCTACTGGAAGGAAATCAATCTTCACATAACAAAAACATGGCTTAATATAGGAAACGAAATCACACTTAAAGAAAGTAAATCACACTTGCATGAAATGAAATAACATAAATTAAACTATGTTACAGTTGTATGCATATTATGGTTGATGGGGATCCTTCCATTCCTCAATGAGCACACATGAACAACTGTCACATCTTAAGAATCAACCAACACTCATAACTCACGCTTTGGAGAAAATTATATTACTCATGCTGAATGAACAATCATAAATCTAATGTTAATGAATAATTGACAACTTGTTAGCTTCCTTTGAAGGATGCTCCTCTTATTTATACATGAATTAGGGATGTCTTCTCAATAAATGTAAATCCCTTAAATATCTACTACATCCATACTTGTCTCAACTTATCCCTAAATACTAGATACAAATCCCATGACACATCAAGATCTCCATGATCTTTCTCATTGGAATATGGTCCACCTCTTGAGTTGAAATTCGAATTTGTGCTCGGGAGGCCAAGTAAGACCCTTATAGAACCTCCAAATAAGCCTACACATGTCGCAAAACTCATATCACATATATATGTATATGAAATCATGTTAATTTCCTAGTTTTTAATCATAAATTCACTTAAAATATGTAAAATAAATAACTTTGGAAAATGATTATTCTAACCCATATGATCATGCAGATGATTACTTGATTTAGGGTTTTAGGCTAGATAGTTATGAAATGAAGGCTAAATGGTTATGAAATGATGGAAATATGGATGAAGATGGAAGACAATTTTGAGACTCAACAATTGGCTCCAGTGGTCCCCTCCGAGGATCATCCCACTGGGTGCGCAACTCCTCCTTCTCTGCACAACAAAATTGAGCCTCCTTCCAGCCAAAAAATGTGATGCCGGACCTCCCCTGTTGGTTCCCTCTTCAGTACAAAACGCTCTCTTTTATAGCAGAATCTCACACCTACTTATTCGGATCTGTGTTTAAAGTTTTAGCATGGTTTTATTAAAGAAAATCCAACCTGGAACTGAAGGATCCAAGTTTGCTAAATCTGGAATATGGTACAACAATCAGTGCCAGCATGATATTGCTAAATATGCTTAGCTTGGTGCATAAAATCAGAGTATCCACACCAATGTTTAAACATAGAACAAGAGAAACTCTCCCAGTATTAATACAGTCCTTCATTCGCCACTTGGATATTGAAATTTCTCTCACACGACCCAAATGATGTGGAGGTTACAAGGTTATCGTGTCAGATTTGAAACATGATGAAATAATAGGTGCCAACCAAAGTGTTGCCATCAATATGCATCGCATCTTAGTTTCCTAGCAACGTTGCTTCGCAACTTGTTTTCATGAGAGGTTACCTGGCGTTCCACCTCAATTCTTCAACCACTTGTATAAGTGATGCCTCCAATGATAAGAAAGGTCTTTGATTATAATGCCAATAAAAGTCATCTGATGCTTTCTGATTGTCAAATTTCATGAGGATACTATATCGCTCATTCAATTTGTCATTCCTGACAATGAGCATTTCCAGTATACCTGAAAACTGACAAAAAGTCGGCACAAGTAATTATAATTGGGAACAACAAGCACACGAATCAGCTGGAAGGCCCTCGAGAGTGCCCGGAGGTTTGCAATCATTGCGGAAGAGATGCATAACTTCGCCAGCCCCGTCCTGGTCATTCATGTCGAGAGTTTTGAAGATCTTTGACTGTAGCCATTGTTGTATTCACGTTGTTTGATTTAGACATGCTAGTGCTGGCGCTTTCACCCGTAAACTCTTCTTCGTGGAAAAGTATTCGTACGCTGAATATGTTATTATTTTCTTATTCTCCTGCTCCTGCTTCCATACCTCCTCTTACAAATCTATATCCAAGGTGTGTTGCTTGCATTCTGCAGATGATTTGTGCAAGATTCATGTAGCCTTTAAAATCCACTAAATTCATTTCTGCTGCTTTTTCACCAAGTCTTACATGTATGCTCAAAAGAGGTTGTGGAACCCGAGGCTTCTAATTAGACCAAACATAGCGTTTAATCCAACGTCCTTAATAATCAAAGCCAACGACATAGTATCTTGCACTGCTGGTGCAAGAATGCGTAGTGCAAGAACGTGGTGCAGGAGTGTAGGAAAGCCGGGTACATGAACCGCTAGCACCTGCCACAAGAGTACCCAACATTAATGACATTTTCACGTTAAATATTCTTAAAACAAGAATAGTTCATAGATCAACAACTCTGAACTCTCAATGCCTCTAAATAACTCAATAATGCATAAAAAGATTAATAATGAATTATAAATTTTTAGTACATGGATGGAGTTTCTCAGCGAAAATTATATAAATATGGACAAAATAGAGGCTCAACAATATTCTAGCTTATTGACACAGCAAGTTGGATGAAGTTGATTGATACCATGGATAAAATAGAAGTAGAAGTTACATGTGATTTTTTTCTCACATACGTCCATTGAAGCCAAGAACCTAAACCAATTGAGCAACCACTGGTTCAATTGGATAAAATTAGTCAATTGAAACTCCTGCTTTTGAATAATTGAAAATATCCTAATATCCTTTTGAATCCACCTAAGCATTGATGGAGACCAAAATGGCTATAAAGCTAGCACATATAAGCTCAATATATATTTAATAAACAGATATTGCAGACATGGATGGGGTCATTAGGGGATTGTTTCTGTCTCTGTTGAAAAATTCTCTATACAACCTTTAGCTACTTATGCCATGATCTCATTGCTGGTTTAGCAGAAAGTTTCTCAAATTCATGGATATTGAGATGAAATTTTTCTCCAAAGTCTGACCTTGCTCTAGCGGGGTAACATGGGTCTTTCTCCCATATTCAATGGCAGTTCTGCAATATCACATTCAAGAGTCTCATTGCTGGTTTAGCAGAAAGTTTCTCAAATTCATGGATATTGAGATGAAATTTTTCTCCAAAGTCTGACCTTGCTCTAGCGGGGTAACATGGGTCTTTCTCCCATATTCAATGGCAGTTCTGCAATATCACATTCAAGAGCAGAAAATGCAAAACCACACTATTCAAAACCATACAAACCACATTATTCAAAACCATACATAAATTTCTAGAGTGATTTGTATTTATTATAAATAACATCAATACATTTATTTTCTAAAACACAAATAACCAGAGCAAAACTAACAAGAATGTTATTTTCTAAAACTAGAATAACCAAAGTAAAATACATGAACATATGGATAATATTAAATGTGTAGTGTGGTACCTCGCCCGTTGAAATTCCTAATGCAAGCTTTTCCATTTATGTCCTCAAGGCATCTGACTGGTGCATATCAGGCTATTTTTTCAAGGAGGAAAAAATTGATTGTACTTGGGACATCAATTCTTTCCTGACACCCATTTACACCCATTTTCTGATTAGCTAAATGTAACTAAATAAGTTTTCTTTCATGACTCAAGTGTTGCAGCTCAACATTAGGATAGCTAGGTCCAAAGGCTCTTGGTGCGTACGACAAGCCAATCCTAATCTATTTATTATGGTTTCCTAGAAGTAGAGCTTGTTCAATATTTGAACCTCTTTCATTTGACTTACTGTGGAAAATGCATGAAAATCGCCAACAATTTAGACTTGCTATGGAAAATGCATCAGAAACTATTCTTTGATGTTCGTGCCTCATAAATATCCAAACGTAAACGTGGTTACCTTCTGTAAATACTCATGCAAGTGTTACTTTAGTATTTTTACTCATGTCCATATGCTAGCAAATGTTAATTGGATATTTAGACAATGGTCCATATGCTCTATGCAAGCTGTACCTTTTAAGACTTTAGTCGAGGATATATGTCATGTGGATTCTGTTTATACCTCAATTTATTATATACTTTTTACTTAGATTTATAATATTGAGTGTTATTTTATATCTTAATTTATCTACTATGTTTTGAATGAATTCTTTTCAACATCCATTTTATTAAATTTGGAATAAATTCAATTGAGTTCTTTTGGAACATTAAATCGATGCGAAATTTTGCTCGAGTTTGTAGCTTTATTGGCAATTATTTTGATATGAAATCTTTGTAAAGGTATTGGAGTGTTTATGGACTCAGATAGCACATGAGTTTATCTAGAAGTTTATTGAAATGGATCTATATACTAGTAAGGTTCAGTTGTTTATTTTTTTAAATATAAAGAAAATCTATATCAATTATTATGTTTAGATTAGGAACCAATAATTAAAAATAGTTTTACTATTTATAAAATTCAACTTTTAAAAAGTTTGAAGTACTGATGTATTAATGAGATGATTTGATATTATTTTTTCAAGATTTCTAATATCCATGTTGGAATGAAGAATTGGATGATTTGATATTATTTTTTCAGCTAAATTTAATTATTTTATACTTTTGTTTTTAATTTCTAGATAATATTAGAAATTTCTATTTCTTTTTTAATTTAAAATCACAAATAATTTAATAATTTAAAAAATTTCCGACCGACTCACTTTGAGAAAACGTTAGCAGTAATGACTGATCATTTCTCTTTTGTTTATAAATATTGTAGAAGTGTTAGTTGAAAAAATATACTTGCATATCATAAAATTTCTTATTTCTAAAATAATTCCCTCATTGAAGTTTTACATTGTGATGATTATGCAGAGATGTTAGTTCTCCGCTTATGCAGAGATGTATTGATACCATGAAAGAAATTTAGGTAATTTGAGGTCATGGGTTTTAATTTTTTTAAATATTTTCTTTTTGTTTAATTGATTTTTTTATTCATGTGTTTTGTATTATATCTTTCTTATGTGGTGTTTGTTTTTTAATTATTTTTATCTATAAAATTTTTTGATGTTTTTGTTTGTGATTTGTTTTAATAATTTTCTAAAATGATTTTTTTTGTTTGTGATTTTATTTTTTAATTGTTTTTAATATTATTATTATGGTTTTGTTTAAGTTTTGTTTGTTTTCAATGTTTTTTTATTGTTTTATTTTATTGGTTATTTATTTGTTTTATTTTATTGCTTTTATTTTTGTCAACTTAGGATAAAATTATATGGTTTTTTGTTTGTTTTTTTAATATTAAAAAAAGACTTATTAGTAATTTGGAGATTTAGAAAAAATAAAATAAAATAATATTTATCTATTTTGAGACAAATCTATTTGACAATTAGAGATCAAATTTTAAATTTTTTGTTTTTTGTTTTGTTTAAATTAATGATAAATTTAGATCTCTTTTTCATTTTTTTTATTGTGAAATTTCAAAGCTAATTGGTCTAATTTTCCTTTCTAATTTTCCAAGTCGCAGTGCAAGAAGAGAGCATACTTAGAAGTTTTTGTCAATTCTTTATACAATTGAAATTTGAAATTTGAAAAACAAATAATTTATCTCAAACCTCAAATTTTAGCTCTCTAAATTCCACTTGTTCTCCTTCTTCACAGACATCCATTTTATTGTAGATCTTTCTACGAATGGTTAGTGAATGAGGTGGCTCTTACCGCACCACAAAAAAATGAAAAATTCAAGAAAATAAAAGAAATCAAATTTTAAAACAAAAACACTACCATGCTTGGTTTTATTTGTTCATCCTATCCTACTCTATTTTGAAAAATAAAAGTCATTCCCTTAAGTATAAGAGAATTTCCAATGCATGCATTTGCTTAACAAGATCATGAATAAACTCATATCCAAGTTTGAAAAATAAAACCTAGTGAATTCTTTGACATGATCATGAAGATTTGATGTTAAAAATTTTAGCCTAATGACTAGTTGAAACCAAATTTGAATGTGATATTTAGGTTTTCGATCTTCTTCAACTATCGTAGAACAAAACTCTTCAGATCTTGTTTTTGCAATTGGATTTTTATTGTGTTTTTATTTTTATTTTTATTTTTAGTGAATGGGGTTTTTTATTTGTGGATGTTTTGTTTTATTTCTATGTTTTCTATATGCAAAATCTTAAATGAAAATGCCTAAATGCAGTTAACCTAAAATGAAAATGACCCTAAATGAAAAATGCTTCCTATATACAATTCTCCTAACTTGGTTACATCTAAGTTTGCTTCCCGGACAACAACGCCAAAATGTTGGTCTAATTTATGAAGGTGAATTAGAGCATCTATTTATTTCTCAATCTGGGTTGGTAAATTTATAAGCAAACCAAAGTATACAGAATCTTAGATTAAACTAGTGTAGGAAGCAGTTGTTTAGATGAAAATAATGGAAATGCATATTACAAATCTAAATCATTTTGGAAAAGAAAATATTTAGATCTATTTTATGAAAGCATAAAAATTATTGGTCAATGAGATTAATTTATTTTAGAAGATAGAGAAGAGGCTTTTTTCTAAGAGACGTGAGTTGTCCTTCCACAATCTTTCTATAATAATATTGCCAAACATCTAAGAAAGAAGAAAATAGTGTCACTATGAAAGCACATAAATTTAATCTAGGAAAGCATATAAGAAAGTCAATCTTGTTTCAATTCAGTCATGTCATGGAGAAGAGGCTCTTTTCAAAGAGTCTTGGTTGTCCTTTCACATAAAAACTAGCTACTGAAAGGAAATCAATATTCACATAACAAAAACATGGCTTAATATAGGAAATGAAATCACACTTACAGAAAGTAAATCACACTTGCATGAAATGAAATAACATAAATTAAACTATGTTACAGTTGTATGCATATTATGGTTGATGGGGATCCTTCCATTCCTCAATGAGCACACATGAACAACTGTCACATCTTAAGAATCAACCAACACTCATAACTCATGATTTGGAGAAAATTATATTACTCATGCTGAATGAACAATCATAAATCTGATGCTAATGAATAATTGACAGCTTGTTAGCTTCCTTTGAAGGATGCTCCTCTTATTTATACATGAATTAGGGATATCTTCTCAATAAATGTAAATCCCTTAAATATCTATTACATCCATACTTGTCTCAACTTATCCCTAAATACTAGATACAAATCCCATGACACATCAAGATCTCCATGATCTTTCTCATTGGAATATGGTCCACCTCTTGAGTTGAAATTCGAATTTGTACTTGGGAGGCCAAGTAAGACCCTTATAGAACCTCCAAATAATCCTACACATGTCGCAAAACTCATATCACATATATATGTATATGAAATCATGTTAATTTCCTAGTTTTTAATCATAAATTCACTTAAAATATGTAAAATAAATAACTTTGGAAAATGATTATTCTAACCCATATGATCATGTAGATGATTAATTGATTTAGGGTTTTAGGCTAGATAGTTATGAAATGAGGGCTAAATGGTTATGAAATGATGGAGATATGGATGAAGATGGAAGACAATTTTGAGACTCAACACCTAGCACGGGAGTGACGCATCAGTGGATTAATGGGAACCACAAAGCTACTACTCATTTCTTAAATTCCTAGAGTGCCCATACTGTCTAAAAAAGAAGTTATTCCCGCTGTGTTGGCTGTCCTACCCATTATAAAACATCGCATTTCTTGACATACTCCTTTGTATCTCGGAAAATCGTGGGACACCAAAGTCCTGCTTGCAACAATTTTCTCACGGTGTCTTTCCCAACCACGTGTCCACCCAAAACTCTCGAATAAAATTCCATTGCACATCCTGCTTCTCATGATCGAGGCACATCTTTTATAATTATCCTGAAATCAATTGGTAATCTGTAGCTTGAACTACCATGTGCCTTCGCTATGCCGTCGTGTACTCTTCTAAACATTTTCATATGGTTAGAAACAATGTGATTTTTTCCAAGTAGTTGGGTATGGCCTTAACCCAAAACATGTCAGCATCTGTCAGTTGATCATTTATTGACCCCTCAACTTCGCTCGAATCTAGCTGGGAAAGATGATCTAGACCCACATTCATCCTCCCTGGCTTGACAATTACTTCAAATGTGAACTCCTGGAATAATAGGATCCGTCTACAAATCCTTCCTTCGATCACAAGTTTATTCACTAGATACTTCAGTGCAGAGTGGTAAGTAAAGAACTTGAATGGACCCCCAAGAAGTTAGTGCCAAAATTTATGTAGCAAGTACACCTTTGTGAGAGCTTCTCGCTCAATTGTGGTATAGTTATTTTCCTTCATGGAAAGTTCTATGATGGAAAATTAGATTAGCTAATCAAGGTTATCGTCTTTGGGCTTATCCAAAACAACTCCCAAAGAGATTCCTAATGCATCAATATGGACATGAAATTTCTTGCTCCAATCTGGGTAAACTAGGATTGGTGCACATTGCAGCTTCTCTTTTAGCACAATGAAGGCATCATCACTTTCATCGGACCAGAAAAATGTCTCAGATTTCTTCAGTCGTTTCTATAATGGTGCAGTGATCAAGGCATAGTTGCAGATGAACCTGCAGTAATATCTTGGGTGGATGAGAGTTGATTTCAACTACTTAACACTTCTTGGTGGAGGCATATTCCATATTACCGCAACCTTATTAGGATCGACACACACTCCCTCTTTACAAAATATATGCCCCAAGAGTGTTCCATAAGGGACAACAAAAATGCACTTCTTCAAATTCAAGGAGATCCACAACTGCCTGCAATGGTCAAACATCACTTGAAGCAAGATGGTGTGTCTTTTTAATAAATTGTAGACTGTCCAATCGTCCATATAAACTTCCAGAAATATGTTAATGTAGTCCGAGAATTCAGAGATTATAATCATCGAAAATATTTTCGGTGCATTCTTTAGTTCAAAGGGAATGCACGGTAGGCATAAGACCCCCATTCAGTTGTTAATGTGGTTTTGTTCTTATCCTGATCTACAATATGGAATTGGTGGTAACTAGAGGACCCATTTATGAAATAATAAGCTTCATTACCTATAATATTATCGAGGACTTCGTTCTTGAATGGAGTAGGGAAGGGGTCATGAGCACATGCATTATTCAGACTCCCATAATCCACATAGATCTAGTTTTCTTCAAAGTCCTTGTTTTGGATGACAATTGGACTGACCCACTCAATCTCATCAAATAGGAATATAAGCCTTGTTTCCAACATTTTTTCAAAATCCTTCTTCACCTTCTCCTTGACCCTCAGATTCAACCTATATGAAAGTGCTTTACTGGTCTCACATTTGGCTTCTACACGATCTTCATTTCTCCCAACTCCCACTTAATTCCTTTAAGCTCTACAAAAAATGAAGGGAATAGGTCTTCATAATCCATTAGGATATTGAATATTTCCTTGGAGTTCTGCTCATCCCAATAGTCCCCAACAGAAACTAATTTTGGATTCTCTTCAATGTTGATGTTGTGCTTGGATAACTTCAGAGGTTGTAGTTGCGGACCATTGGTTATAGGTCCATCTTCGACGTTCCAATCCCCTTCAGATTCATTAAATTTTAAGTGCCTTAACCCCTCTAACTCATCTCCATCATATTCAAGGTTTATCTTCCTGCAATCCACAACTTCATGGAATCTGGATTCATATATGTGATTGAAGGCATCGTGATAAAAGTATTCCTCAGTAATCTTGCCTACCAAGAACAAGACCCTATTATCTATTTTTAAAGCAACTATTATCCTCTCGTTGTCCACAGTTAAGGAGAAGTCACTAATGAAATGAGTTGTCATATATTCCCATTAAACAATATGCCTCCTTATTCCCTCCTGGGGAAATGTCCCCAGGGTATGGATGAATATATACACCCACATATTTTCTGGAAGTCCTTCCCTGACCCATCTAGATTTATAGTTCTATAGATGTTGGTGAGGATCATTATACATTTCATAATTAGTAATATTGGACCACCTACCACTCCCTGGATGATTGCAGTAGAGAGCCCAAACACCTTCATGACTTAATACTTGAAGGACAAAATCATGAGGAACTTTATGTACATCCAAAATGTTTGAATCAAATTCATTGATAAAATCGATAACAATACCCATACCATTAAAAATAGGAAACTCTCGTACCTCAGTTCCAACCTAGGGGATACGATGGAACATTGTGTGCTATGGGGTAAAACACTTGGGTGGTAGTTGATGTATATCCCTCTCAGGGCTTCCTGGTGCCTGAAGCAGACAACCATATTAGTTGTATAGTTACAAAGAAATTGCACACATGTTCATACTAATGCATAATTGACAAAGTCATATACTAAAGGATTACCTCTTTGTGAACAACAGATCCTTTGGAGGGTGCTAAGCGGCATGGCTAAAGTCCTTCCTCACGGGCTCCAAGTCTAGATCCTGCAAAGAAACAGAGCACACGTGTAATCTTCATAGTTGTATCACTTACTAGCAATTAAACAAGTATACAATAAACATTAAAATTATGCAAATATGAGCCATTTATATCATGCTTCATAGAAAAATAAACAATAAATGTGACACTGAAACATCAAATGGACAAAAAATATACAATTATATTAATATATAAGGAGGAAGATTACAACTGTTGGTTGAACCAAGCCTTCCTCAGTCTCCCAACTCCTCTCTATCTCTCCTCTATCTCTGAGTGTAATGATACTTGGGCTAAGAGTTCTTAATGAACCTTGCCAACCCTTAAGCCTCACACTCAACAATGAAGTTATGCTCTACACACGATCAAACCTTCAACCCTTGACCAAGAGCCCAAGCCTCCAATTTATAGGAATTGGGGAGGACAAACCTTGCAAATCCTTTCAATAATTTTGAATGGGGAAAAATCTCGATGTTTCCTTGCCTTTCCTTGCTTTTGCCCTCTATAGGTGTTTAGTTGTGTTTGGAAACATCCAATAAGAGGTTTGTAATGCAGGTTGTTGCTTTTGAATTGACTCATTCTGAGAAAAAGTAGGAAATTCCAGTCATTTTCTACGGAATTTGTCCCTTTATTCATGAAAACATAGGTAACGTTGCCCCTTAAGCAAGACATAGCATTAACCTAGGCACTAACACCCCTTTGAATGGTTGGGATGCGTTTATAACTTGGCCTAGCTGTCTCTAGGGTGCGTTACCTTGGAAAAATGGGTCTCTGTCTAGGTCATTTTCTTCCTTCCATGTTTCCTTCTCCTCTGAGTTGATGAGGAGGTCATTTGTCCTGTAACATATGCCCCCTAAAGTGTGATGTTAGAGGAAAAGATGATGGCCGAAACACTTTATAATATATGTAGTAAAGCGAGAGGAGTTGGAGGACTGAGGAAAACTTGAAATAAAAACATATGTGAGAAATATAAGTATATGTCCTGAGTCGGGCATTCCCATGCTCAATAGCTGTATCAAAATGATTTCTCTAGAAAGAGATATGACTAGTATGTCCACCGATAAGCACAATGTGGAAGCTTGTGTCATGACAGGATCAATCTAATAAGTTGTATCTGAAAACAATATTGTAGCTTGGGAGAGGAAGCACAACTGAAATGATGTAAGCCTCAACCCAAAGTCTTGGTCGTCGCTGCACTAAATTTCATATTTCCACACATGTGAATGAAGGATTTATAGTCGAACATATGGGAAATAGTCTAATTACCAATCAATGATGAACACTGTTAATAGATGCGAGGGTGGCCACCGACAAGGATGATGGTCCCCAAGATTCACAATACAATCTAGCGAGTGTGAATAAAAGGTGTTGATGTAGAACACTCATAAAATCATTCAACTGGGAGCCAATAATGAGAACCCCCAATCAAACACAAGGTAACCTTCCACTGAGGTCTGCAAGCACCTGGGTACTGATGTGTTTCTGGATCAACTTCCTGGATAAGATGTTAAAGTCGATAGGAAGAGATATGTCGAAAGGTAGGCACTAAGGCGTCCTACATCAGTCGACACGAAACGGGAAAATATGATTTTTTTTTTAAGATAGTCAAGAGAAAATGGGAGTAACTGATGATGAAAAATGATTTATGGCATATGATGGCTTGGCTGGTACAGGAAGCAGTAGATGGCGAGATCTTCTTGAACAATAGAAGGCACAGTAATAGGGTACTAGGAAACTTAGGCTTATGAACACCAAAGAGTGTCAGGATTCACCAATGCGAGGGCATTGGTATACGAAGGCTAAACTCATAGAATGGTAGGGTTTGGCTAATTGCGAGTGAATTTTATAGGAAGTGCCATGTTCAATATTTTTTGCTACCAGATCGACCTTCAAAGCATAACATAATAAGTATCCACTCTGTCCAAATTTTTCCCCATATGATTAAGTTTAACAAGTCCAGACGAGTAAACTCAGTGGTCTTTTCATATTTAGGGAGTTTGAAAAAAATCATAAAAGACAACTCCAGGGGGGTACCTTTGTCATGTTTGATAACCAGGAGTGGAAAAGGGAGAATAGTAAGCCTGACATAGTTCCTTTTTCGTAAGTTAGTCCATTGAATCAAGATAAAGTGATAAACCTATGTTCAATGGACATCTGCCTCATTTTTTTATGAGTACGAGGAGACAGAGTAAAATCAATATTCTTCGTGAAGTTTTAATGAGTCAGACAAAGAAAAACTCGATCCTCTCCATGAAACTTTAACGAGTCCGATGGAGAAAAAAATCCGTTACTTTTTCGGTTTTTTAACGAGATAAAAAAATATGGAAAATAATGGCTCATAGTTCTTCATCGTGGTAGTTTAATGAGCCCGACGAAGGAAACTCAAGGTTTTTTCAGTTTTATGAGCTATAAAATGTCCCTAAAAAGAAGGCTCATTCCCGGTCAAACACAGTCAAATCTGCACATGAACACTAACAACTCATCAGAGCATCGGTGACTTTGAAAAACCAATAGTTGTGACAAAAAATAGCAGAAATTTACTAATTTTAATAGACTAGCTGAGTGAGTCATATGTCCAGAATGTCTATAAGAAGGAAACATAACTTCATTTTCACTGTTTGAGTGCCGTGAAAGAGCTCTGGAGTGAAAAAAGAGGCGAAAATTATGTTGTCGATTGTGGATGATTTAGGAAACGATTTTCGATTCTGCCTTAATATAGCTTTCCATTGGCATTTTAGTTGTTTTAAATGGCTGAAAACTGGATTTTTAGCAGGCCATAAAAAAATAAATCTGGTAATGCGAGTGCCCAGTGTTAGGGTCGTGTTACACGCACTGCCCGTTAAGGGACAGTGCGTTAGCATGCTCCATTTTCACTAGGGACCACGTTAGCTGACCCAAAGATATTTTAAACATGGTTTTCCCAATCCTGGAGTGTTTCTGCCTAAAACTGATCCACGAGAAACTTTCTTTGTGTAGGTGAAAAGTTGTTACCATGAGTATTTGGCGTGAGAGAGAGCACGAATGGGAAGAACACGAAATGGTCATTGATCCAGCTACTTTTCTTGTTCTCCGAAGATGCGGTTTACTAAAGTATTCCTGGTTAGAGATGATAAGGGGGAAGGAAGACCTTTTGAGGTGGATAATCTAGCAGTGTGATGATCAGCAACATGTCTTTCGGGGGTCATGAAATCTCGATTGAGAAAGACGACATATACTTTTTGATCAACCTGTCATGCAGAGGACTGAGGCCCAATTTGACAGGTTCGAGAGCTGATCTCCGCACTACTGCAAATTTGATTAAGGCTCACTACATGAACGACACTGCGCCAGTAAGCAACTAGGTTCCTATAGCACGGGTGGTCTTGAGACCAATGAGGTCTCTTTTATAGATGATAGTTCGCTTGGAAGGAGCTAAGAGTCAGCACGTGGCCACCAAGGCCTAAGTATTATTGGTGTTGGATTGTGTGCAGCCACAGATTTTTGACTGGTGTGAAAGTGTTGTCCGCTGAGTTCGAGAAGAAATGATGGTATGTAAGACCCGGTCCCAACGAGAGTTTGGTTTGGCACGCTGATAGTTTCCTTCATACTTGAGCGAGTGCCCATCATGAGGCCGAGGATGATCACGGATGCGATGGGACTGAGAGAGCCTAGACAAGGTCGCTAGTCTACTTTGATGCCACGGACTGGAGAGGGTCCAATCCATCACTTTTTTTATGATGCATTTTTCAAGTGGCTAGATGGCCATATCTTGATGATCAAAGGTTATCCCTATGTAGGGATGAACTACATAGGAGATCCAGAGTTGATATTGCCACTAGGCACTCAGTGGGGTCCAGATGGTAAGAAGGAAAACAATTAGTTTTAAGTATTTTTGTCTTTTGAATGTTTATGCAATTTTTTTTTGTTTAATGGGTGAAAATATTTTGATATGAAGCTTATTTCTTGACACAAATGTGGCACCTGTCCGACCATCCGGAGCCCCTCGCTATGCATGGTGAGGAATGCAACTACCTGGGTTGGAGTAGCAATGGAGGCTGCGACAACCGCTGAATAGGTTGATGATGCATGAAGTTTGCACGAGGTTGCCAGGAACCTCGAAGGATTGAGCATGGGCGCGTCGCATCTTCCCATGAGGGAGATCCCTATTCACCTACATCGACACACAGTGGGTGTGTTGAAGAGGTTCTTGGTGCCTATTAGGAGGTTAGCCAGACTAGTTCTCTACTACCATGAGCAGTAGGCTCAGGAGGATTAGTTGATAGATGTGTAGATGTCAGAGCGAGGTTTAGCAGAGCCAATTTTTGTAAAAAACCAAGTTTTGGAGATTTTTTTGATGTAACATGACTAGACACGACATATATATACATATACATATTTTGGCCATTTTGATCTTGTGTTTTTCAATTTTTATGTATTTTTTATGATGGAAAAATATACTCTCATGCATGACTTTTTCTATAATAAGTGTGACAAATTCCAATCTAACACATAATTCGCCAATGAATCAGCTAATGTGTTAGATTCTCCAGGAATTTTCTCAAAATTAATGAATTGAAATTGACGTTCTAGAAGTCGTACCCTTAAGTAATAGTGTAATAAGACTGGATGATAGATGCGATAACAATTGTTCAAATGCATAACGACTAGCTGGGAATCTAACCTAACCACGATATTGGAGATGTCATGAAATGCAGCTTCCATGAGGATTTGTATCACCGACATGTACTCAACAATATTGTTGATGGCATCACCAAGAAAGATTCCCCCAGAACCAAGTAGTTATGACTCAGGTATATAGAGGACCCAAGCAACTGATGCAATGTGCCTTGTGTGATGATTGACACCATCCACGTATCCAACGTATGGTAAGGATGATGAAGACATTTGTGTAAAAGAAGAGAGCCTTCATGAAAAAAAACACTCAGAAAACCAAAATATCCAGATACACCAAAAAGAAAGAAAAAATTATATACATAAAATTACAAATAATATGCCTAGGAACACTAGGCGAAATAATTTTTCAGATAGAGCCTGTTGCAGGGCTCAGCAAGTGGAATCCCATTATAGTCCTGAAGTTCATAAGCTCCTTTCGAAAGGACTTTCATGACGACGTAAGGACCAAGCCATAATGGCTGAAGTGTTCCTGGCCCCAAGAGGTCGTGTCTTTGATCGTAGAGTAGAACAAGATCATCGTCTTGGAAAGAATGAGGCTTGACAGATTTGTCGTATTGAGATTTTACTCGACGCTTGTGAGCTTCGAGTGTCAGTGTGGCATCTCAAAAAGTTTCATCCAATTGATCGAGCGAGAGCAAGCACTCTTCTTCAGCAGTGGTACAAAATAGGAGTTCGACATCTAGCTTAAGTGATGGAATCTTACACTCAGTTGGAAGAATTGCTTCCAGACCGAACGCTAGTTGGAATGGCATGAAGCCTGTAGTAGTTTTCACTGACGTTCGGTATGCCCATAACGTGGAGTATAGTTTTTGATGCCATGTGGTTTTATGATTGCTGACTAACCAATGAATCATGGCCTTGAGGATGCCATTTATGGCTTCGACTTGACTGTTAGCTTGCAGATAGTAGGAGGAAGACTGATCCTGTCAAAAACCTAGCATGGAAGTTAACTCCGTTATCATTTGGTTCTGAAAGTGTGAACCATGATCTGTTACGATTGAGCGGGGTACACCGAAATGATAGATGACCTGATTAAACAGGAAGAGAGTGGCGGTTTCCCCATTGGCCTGAAAAGTGGGAATGACTTCAACCCATTTCGTGAAGTAGTCGACCGCAACTATTATGTAGTTGTTTCCATCAACAAAAGTGGGATTGCATATGACGAAGTCTATTCCCCATTTAGCGAAAGGACCAATGAAGATAACCGGATGAAGAGGGGCAGGATGGGCGCACATTTTCTTCGTAAAAATCTGACACGGATGGCACTTCTGGACCACCGTGATGCAATGTTTAAACAAAGTGGGCCAATAGTATCCTACACGCAATATTTTTTGGCCAGTAGCTATGCCAAAAAGATACCACGCACACCCCAGCGTGGCAGTCATTTAAAACGTGTTTTGCCTCGTTAAGAGTGAGACAACGTCAAAGAACTGTATCGACACCAAAACGATATAGAGTATTGTTCAACACGAGATAGTGTTTCACTTGGTGACAAATGTGACAACGGTTGTCTGACGTGAGAGTTGGGCGGAAATTTTGACTTTGGAGGTAGACCAGAATGTCTCCATACTGTTAGAATCTTGTAATTCACAGTATCACAAGGTGACTCATTATTTCTTAGATCTTTCATATTTAAAATGATATTCCATGGTTGTCATTTATTTCCAGAAAAAGGAAGGGAAATATTGACTCTCAAGAACTTCAAAGGAATCAATCTTCCTTTTTAGTTCAGTTGAAAGAGGCAAGTGTTGCTGATAAAGTGTAATGGTGAGCAAGCTTCATTCCTGCCCTCATTAATTTCATTTACCCTCTTTTACCCATCATTTTTCCAAATTCTGAATTCCAATGCTCGAAATTCCCTTAAAACCATTCATATCCAAATATCTATGATTTCGGGACTTTATAGCAGCTCCACCCCCCACAACAAGCCTTTTAATATATCACATATTATATATGTGATATCATCACCACACTTATCATATTATGGACCCACTTACCTTTATCGCGTCGCATAAAAAAAACCCTTTCGCTCTTCATTTACTCTCACTATTCCAAAGTCCCGATGCAATAAAACCTCACCCTTGTCCCTTTCTCGCTTTACCTTTATCCTTACCTTTTCGCACTGGAATATCAAAAATATTCTCACTGCATCCATTTTTTGTTTCTCTAGACTGCCGATGCGATATGTTGGTCCCCTACCCACCACATCACCTACCCCGTTGGTCTCTTGCCACCTCACATTACAACTCTGACCCCACATCCAATCATCCCCTCCACTCTAACGATACCACACCTCTCCATTCGCATACCGGCACATTCGACTTACTGTTGCGCCATGTTTCCTATGCCACCTAGCCTCCATGTCCGTCTGCCAGCTTCTGCCACAATTTATCAACCGGCTCCTACCATTGAAATTTGCTCCACGTAGTCATCCCACATTGTTCCTGTCCAAGGTTCATTGAGATCATCTCTGTTTGTTACGAAGGGAGCAGTTGGTTTTCGGTTTTAAAGCTCCATGGAAATAGTAACTAACAAACATAATGACCATCATGAAAGCTAGCACAAGAATCAGATCTGCTGAATCAACCAGCACAAAACCAGATTTAATTATCCAGCAACGGTTTTATGAAAAAAAATAAAAAATAAAAAAAATAACGCACTTCATGATCCCAAGAGCCAGATTTTCCCTACTTTGTAATTAATAACGCACTGCAAAAGCCACTTTTTTGGCTAGACTTATCTTATCACCACTTGCATGGTTCCACTTGTCCAATTTATGCTTGAATGTAATTAATGACAATCACTGCATTAGATAGAGTAACAGACTTAAGTTTTAGTTAAATACTGCATGCATTAGTAGTATTGGGGGGGAGCCGAAGGGAAAAAACCATTGTAAAGGGCTCATCTGGTTGTAAACACTTTTTTGGATGAATGAAAAGATTATGTTGTTTTCCATATTATTGTGTTATGATCTGTGGTGAAGTGCTTTCTCCATGTAATTTGTATTCTCTTGTTCACATATTGTTACTTTACTGTGGATAAGTAATTTTTGTTCAGGATTTGTCACCAGGCACCCTGCATAGTCTTGAAACAATACCTATGTTTTCCTGTGAAATTTGAATGCATAATTCAGATAGGGTCTGCTCTATATTCACATTGAACCTTAATCTTTTCTCCTTTTCCATTTCACAAGCTGTCAAGATCCACTGGCATGACTAGCTTGTCTGGTCGCACCTAATCTTAGTTATTCATCCATTTGAATCTGTTTACACCTGTTTGACTCCATAGCCCAATGCCCCTCTTCTGCTGTCTCAACCACAAATTTTCAAACAAACCCCTATTCAATAATAGCTAGCCTAAAATTCCCAATTAACAAAGCTATATCTAACAGAGAGATCCCTCTCTGGGTCTACAAGGGCTACATCCAAGGCTCGAAGAGGTTTTGATGTTGGCCCTCCAAGATTCTATCTTCAGCCTTCGGAATTATGGGGCGCTAACATAATGGCAACTCCACTAGGAATCTTTCTCCAGAAACACGCTTCAAGTTTGAGTGTTGACTTTGATGGTGAATAGAAGTCAAACACCAGAAGGTTGTTCCATGCACCTGGCGAATCCATTGGCACCAAAATCCAGAAACAAAGATTCAGTCACGACTCCACAAGCTCAAAATGGGATCAGTTGCAAGGAGATATGCTCCAATGAACAGAGATCACATTCCCAGTTTCCCAAAAAAAATGCCTCAGGTAAATTGGCAAAGAAATCTTCCTATTTTTCAAGATGAGAATGTTGATGATGCTTTGTTTCATTTCATTAAATTTCATATAAATTCATGGAAGTTGAAAGCTGAATGGCATGAGGACTACCACATGAAGATGTTCATGGAAACATTAGAAGGAAAAGCGAGGGAATTGTATGAAGGTTTAAACCATGATAGCTTGTTTTCTTTAAAATATTTCCACAAAGTGTTCTATGAGCATTATAAACAATATTCTCAATATTTATCATTAGTTGAAAATTGTTGTGATCAGTTCGAGGATTTCATACATACCTTGAAAGTATTGATGAAGATATAGGAGATATGCATGGTGAGGACATCTTAGAAGAAATTTATTGGATTTCATTCTCAAGTTAACTATCACGATAATCAAGAGAAGTTAGTTGAAGATGAAATAAATAAAGAAATGAAAGTAGATTACATGATCTATCTTCAGAGACAAATGATAATTCATCTGCTCCTTTGTATAATTCGCGAGAGAAAGAAAACAATGATTATTTCATCCATAGGAAACAAAGATTACCTCCTCCTCTAACTGAAGAAGAAATTAATCAGATTCTAAGCATGCAGCCAACCCCTCAATCTTTATGTGATCAGGAGAATAATTCTATTTGTTCTACTACTGATTTATGTATTGAAGTCGTTCCTCATGAAGAAACAATTGTAGAAGAGATTGATGTTGACGTTGTTTTACATTCTCAAGAAGGCTTATTACTAGAAATTACTTTTTCTCATCAAAACGAGGGCCTTCAAACATAATTCAACAACCTCAGTCAAGATATATCAAGTTTGCTTGAGGAGAGAATCTTGGTATACGATGAATATGCCATCTCAGATGACCATGAAGAATGTATAGATATTCTCTTTGAGAAGGATCTTGAGAATAAAAAATTGGAACAAAGAGTATTCCTAGATGAAGCTTGTTATTTGAATCCTCAGGACCAAGTATTTTTCCAAGATCCTTTTGCTGCCCTCTTAGAATAATTTAAATAAGGTGTATGCTATGCCATGGATGGTTTGCTGTGGAATTTAAGGAAAAGTTTGAACAATTCTGTTCAATGGCAAGTAAGATGGGAGTGATAATTTTGTTTTTTCAGTCTGCTCAAAAAAGTGAACAAGAATCTATCATGTATTCATTTACTTGATTGGTTATATTGGAAAAATGAATTCACTTAGTGTATATATAATCTATAAGTTAGATTAGGGTAGGTAGGTGTGTGAGTAAGCTCAGTACCTTGAGTATTTTTCCAGTTTTAGTTTCAAACTTCTTTTCAGTTTTTAGTTCAAGTGTGTTCCAGACTTCATTTTGCAGAGAGTGTTGATTTCAAATTGAATCTTTTTAGCCACAAAGGTGTTTTAGTAGATCAAGTTGCTGATTCAGGATCAACCCAATGGATTAGGATACTAATCTACGGTGTTCTTGACACCTCCTGAAGCAACTGCGATTCCCAGCTGGAGCCACTGTTAGACTCCCCTAATTCATAGTATCATAAGGTGATTGATTATTTATCAAATATTTCATATTGAAAATGATATTCCATGGCAGTCATTTATTTCTAGAAAAAGGAAGGGAAATCCCGACTGTCAAGAACTTCAAAGGAATCAATATGCCTTTTCAGTTCATTTGAAAGAGGAAAGTGTTGCTGATAAAGTGTAAAGGTGAGAAAGCTTCATTCATGCCCTCATTCATTTCATTTACCCTCTTTTACCCTTCATTTTTCCAAATTCTGAATTCCAACGCTTGAAATTCCATTAAAACCATTCAGATCCAAATATCTATGCTTTCGAGATTTTATAGCGGCTCCACCCCCCACAAAAAGCCTTTTAATATATCACATATTATATATGTGATATCATCACCACACTTATCATATTATGGACCCACCTACCTTTATCGCATCGCAAAAACAAAACCCTTTCGCTCTTCATTTACTCTCACTGTTCCAAATTCCTTGTTAGCCTCTCTCATAAAACAATAATAAATCCAAAAATAAAATAAATAAATTAAATATTAAAAGTTAGGAATTTATGCCTAACTATTTAGTTTGGGTTGTTCCTCTAAGATAGGAGTTAGTTTAGGTAGCTCCTTATTGGTGTGTGTTTGGTTGAGAAATTATCTCAACCAAAGTGTTCAAGATAGCACGTACTATCTTGAGACACTGTCTCCTCATCTATTTAATTGTAACACTACATTATTTTAATAATGAGAAAATATGTGAGGAAGCTCTGAGGCTGAAGTCTTTTCCGCCAATATTTGGTCTCTGGTTTATTATGTGCATTTTCTATATTTTTTCTGAGTTAATTTGATTTTCAATATGTGGTATCAAAGCAAATATATTTCTTAGGGCCTGATTTGTTATGATTTGTTATTATACCCTCTATGTCTCTGTGTGATTTTTGAGTTGTGAGATTTCAATTATTTTCTAGAATTCCTGGAACTAGTGTGCATGCGCCTCCCGTAAGGATTCATTGTTTAAATCTGGGCATGGTGAGCCAGCCTCTCATTTCTCAGCACAAGAAATGATACAGTGATGGTGAGAGGACCGAAGCCGGCAGTGTTTTGAGCAGTCTCGCGAAGAGGGGCCACTAAACAGTTTCAAGAAACGAAGGAGCCCACGTGAAAAAAGTGAGAGGAATGTATTGTTTGTGATTTCTTGTTTGTGATTGCGTGGTTCGGCTTACTAACATACCACTTGTCCAAGACTTTAATTGCGTTGCAATTGAAATATGATGATTTGTTGGCGCTAGCGGTTTCAAAATGGGGCATGGTGTTTTAACCATCTCACTGGAATAACACATGTCATTCATACAACATCCACTGTCCATCACAGTCTGGGAAACATCGAATGTTATCATCAACCTCCAATGTCATCTAGAATTCAGCCTGATATCATTGTTGCAGTTGCATCGGCTTGATTGTGCATTGTTTTCGTGAAGAGCCTGTATGATGGTCATACACTTCTTGTCAAATACATTTTGTGTGATCGTGGCAACAATGTATCTTTGTTTCTATTCCTGGTCCGCAACACCGACAGATCGTTAGCCTGAAGATTGTATGCAAAATCCACGCCAGTGTTGTGAACACCCTCTACATAGCGTGAAAATAAAAGGCCAATTCTCATTTTTGGTTTTACAACAACACAAGTGCTTGAAGTCCCTGCTGCCGAGAAGTCGAACCAGCTGTCAACCTTCCAATACAAAGTGTTGACACCTGAGATTACTTATAGTGGAATAAAAAAATTATGTGCGCAGATCTCTTGATTTTGTTTTTCTTCCAAGGAGAAGGTACCAATTTTTTTTTTTTTGCCAACTGATGCAATGATTGAACATATTTAGATTGGCTTTCTTTATTTTCATGTCGCAAGCCCAACCTAGCGATCCCAGAGCAGAATAATATACAACCATCACAGGCTTCTTGAATATAAACCAGAACATCCCGATAACATACGTTTTCTTGTTTTGATCTTCCACCAATAATACAAATGCTCCCTTGGTTGGTTGAACGAAGTGCCTGGGCAGATTCTTTGAGGGTTGAATCACAGCTCCGAAAAGCGTAATAACAGAGGGTTGTTTCATATTGTGAGGTTTGTTGATACGCAAGAGGTGTCAGGTCCTCAAAGGCGTCGTTACCCATTCTCAAAGGTTTGAATGAAGATTCATATGATCATTCAAATTTTTCGACGGTCGTGAAGCATACTCGTGAAGTGCAATAGCTTCTTTAAATAATGTAAAAGCATTTTATATATCTTTCTTTTATTCGATATGCACATGGAATGGGTGATAACAAGTTTAAAACTTAATATTTCATGAACTTTAATATGTTTAGAGTTAGTGGAGAATAATATTTAAGTTGGAGAGAGACTAAGTGGAGACAAAATTAGTTAATATGTTTAGAGAGTGGAGTAATTTTTTTTATGTAATTTGGAGAGATGAGAGATAAGGTATGGTTTTTAATTTGTAAGATATTTTTAAAGTGGCATGTGGTGAATAATTTTGGGACATATAAGGAGTGGCTATAAAAAAAAAATTTTTGGGAAGTTGTTTTTTTGGTAATCATTAAGATAATGGAGAGATAAGGAGTATTTGAAAATCCTTTTGTAATTTTTTGGAGAAATAAGGGGTATATTTTGTAATTTTTGAAGACATCTATTTCCAAAATTTGTGAGCATGAGATTCTCATTGTTTGAGAAAGCTTCAATGCTGATGGTGTAAAAGATGAAAGGTCGATGACCTCAATACTTAATAAAGACATATTATTTGTGGTGTTGAAGTGTCCTAGATCCGCCCGAAATTGAATAAGGGGATCTTAGGTACACCATGTGTGTGTTTGTGATGGTGAGTGTTTTTTATGGCTTCATGATGTTGCTTATGATTTGTGTCTAATTTTGACACATTAATGATTTCATTTAACCCATACATAAAGTTCAATACAAACAAGCACAACACCTGTAACGAAGTAGCTGCAAGGAAGGATATTTAAACTCAACACATGCATTTGCACCACTACAACAAATAATCAAAGTTTCAACATTAACATTCTACCTCAATAAGCAAATTCACTTAATACAATCAAGTTAATGAATCTGCAAACTTCAACGTTTCAAAGCACAGTCTACATCAACATTCTTGAAAATAAATTTAAGAACTTGTAATCTGAGTTGGATTGTAAGGGTGCACTCTCGGTTGAAACCGACACCCAATTTTTTCTTTGATAAGAAGTCAAGCGCGTCAATTCTCTTCAACTTAGTCAAATTAAGACAAGTGAATTCATTTTTTTATGTGAGTCATTAAAATCATTGTAAGCTTTTTTGGGTGCATTTTCGATAGTGTTCGACACCCTTCCTTTAAGCAAAATCAAGTGAGTGCGCGAGTTTTAACTCTAAAGAAAACAAGCAACAAGTTCACATCTCCTGCAAGTTAGCGTGAGTATTCATTCAAGCAATTTGCATCAAGTCAGTACAAATTTGCAACAAGTGAGCGTGAGTTCCAGTAAACTTGAAACAAAAGAAAAAAGTTTCACCAAGCAAGAGATCCAGCGAATTCTGAAGCAAGCGAGCATGATAAACTCAATCAAGTGCACTTGTAAAAGCCAACGTGCTATTCAAGCAAAAAAGCAAGCAAGCATAAGTATTAAGTCAAGTGAGCGTTCAAGTAAAGCGATCATCAACAAGAGGGTGAATTCAAGAGTTTAATCAAGAAATTTTTACAATTCTAGCAAGTGTTCCAAGCAAGCACAATAAGAAACAAATCAAGCGAGTGTGCCATTCAAGCCACATAACAAGCGAGTCTGTCATTCAAGTAACAAAATTCAGTGAAACAGTTTATCATTCAAGTAACAAAATCAAGAGAGCCTGAATCAAGAGCGAGTTCAAATGGCTCAACACATCAAGCTGATAGAATTTCTTCACAATTTGATCATCTCAAGTGATGAAGACATGGTGCAAATCAACAAAGAAACTCTTGCTGATCTTTCACGACATCTACAACAAACAAATGAAACCATTGAGTTTCTTCAACTAGAGTCTCAACTACAAAGAAATGAGTTTCAAGAAAAGAGTGATACTTTCAAGTCTTTGAACCATCCAGATGATAAGTCATTCATCCAAACAACTTCAAGTGTTGAAGTTGTTCCAGTTCAAATTTCTTCCAAGCCCATCATCAAGCCATGGGAAGAAATTCAAAATAACAAGAATCGACGAGGCTTAGGATATGTCAACGATAACATCAAATTGCATATCCCAGATTATTCCAAACCAATTAAGTTCGTCAGTGCAGGATTTCTTGCACAAATCCCCTCAGCAAGTTCTGAGAAAGTTGCAAACAAACAGAAATGCACGCAACCCGAAGTTGCAGTCAAAATGACATGTTCTCATTGTCAAAGAACCGGTCATATGGAAGATCAGTGTTTTGATCTCCATCCTTGTCACCATTGTGGCAAGCCCAATCATTCCTCAGAGAAATGTCGCAACCAACAACAATCACCCAGATTGAAGATACATTATGAATGGATCGATCCTTGGAAATGGTCATCCATAGTCAAAAGATTGTCTCAGTTCTACAACCGAATACAATCACACATAGTGCAACCGACAGTGAAAAGAAGATGGTACTCTCATGCAGTTAAACGAGGGAGTACACCAATGCAACACTCCTACACCTAAAAGGGGGGAGTTCAGGAATACTTTCCAGAGAAGTGTCTCTCCTTTCAGCTGACAAAGGGGGGAAAATGTCAATGAAATTGACGATGGTTGTTAGACTAAAAGTCTCGACAAAACCAACAAAAGCAGCTAGTGGGAAGCTTTCGTAGCCAATGGGCATCTTCAACAGCCAATGGGCATCAAAAAATTCGCCAGTGGGTAGTCGACAGTAAAGAAGAAGTGAACAGTTTTCAATACAACAAAAGCAACTGAGAGTTGTTTTTGGCATCATCAGCCAATGGGCGTTGAACAAATTTTGTCAGTGGACAAAGGATGCTGATTTCACGCAAAGGACAGATGGATCCTTTTGCAACTTGGCACGTGATGGAGTTGTCAAGTGAAATTCAGAGATGAATCAGACATGCAACTGACTCATGATCTCTTCAGATTGCAATTTTTCAGCATCCAGCTTTGGCGGTTTTTCAGGCAATGTTTTTGAGGATCAACATGAGAACTTGGAAGATGGTTCCTCATTCTTATTTTGGATTTATCATTGAAGGGGGGCAATGTTAGCCTCTCTCATAAAACAATAATAAATCCAAAAATAAAATAAATAAATTAAATATTAAAAGTTAGGAATTTATGTCTAACTATTTAGTTTGGGTTGTTCCTCTAAGATAGGAGTTAGTTTAGGTAGCTCCTATATTGGTGTGTGTTTGGTTGAGAAATCATCTCAACCAAAGTGTTCAAGATAACACATACTATCTTGAGACAATGTCTCCTCATCTATTTAATTGTAACACTACATTCTTTTAATAATGAGAATATGTGAGGAAGCCATGAGGCTGAAGCCTTTTCCGCACTAGAAAATTTGGCGGAAATTCCGACGGCCAATTCGTCGCTATTCCGACACATAGTCGTTGCAAGAGCGACAGTTCGAGGGCGGACAAACCATGGTTTGTCATGCCGTCGCAGTTCCGACGCACGTAAAAAGTGTCGCACTATCGACACTTCTTCCGTCGCTTCCGAACAAGCGTCACTCTTCCGACGTCTCACAAACCGTCGCGCCTCCGACGTTTGTAAACTGTCGCACTTCCGATGAAATGTGGTTCAACGTTTGGAACGTCGCTCTTCCGACGCTTGTAAACGGTCGCAATTCCGACCCAACGTGGTCCGACGTTTTGGACGTCGCTCTTCCGACGTCTGTAAGATGTCGCAATGTCGACGATATGTGGTCCGACGTTTGGAACGTCGCTCTTCCGACGTTTGTAATCTGTCGCAATTCCGACGAAATGTGGTCCGACGTTTTCATACTGTCTCTCTTCCGACGTTTCTAGGTTGTCGCAGTTCCGACGTCTACAAGGCGTCGGTAGACCGACGGAGGGTTCAATTTTAAAAAAAAAAATTGAAACTTTAAAAGACGAGAAACGTTGTTTTGAATATATTATATGAAGTAAAACAGTCCATGAAAGTGAAATAGCAGTATGTAGAATAGTAAAGCAACAGATAGAGTACCGACGTCCATTGTTCCAAATACAAATTAAAGTACCCAAAACCCCGCAACAGAGAAAAACGCTAATCATAATCATGTGAGGAGTGTGATATGTCCAAAATATAAAAAGACCATCAGACCATATCAATAAACCAGCAACATAGACCAGCATCGCTAGTTTTGAAGGCAGAGTGATAAACATTAATCATTTTTTTTTTCACAAGAGAAAAAACGTTGTTTTGAATATATTATATGAATTAAAACAATCCATGAAGTCATTACATTTTCACATCTGAAGATTGGAACCCAAATATCCATCCAGAAAAGTGGAAGTCCCACCCCAGACAGTGATAGAAAAATACCCCATGTCACATACAGGGACTTGATATAAAACCCAGTAACGGTCCACATGGAGATTATTGACAAATCTGAGAAAGAATCCAAATATGCCCGAGGCATCTATAAGAAAGTGAAATAGCAGTATGTAGAATAGTAAAACAACAGATAGAGTACCGACGTCTATTGTTCCAAATACAAATTAAAGTACCCAAAATCCTTGAACAGAGAAAAACGCTAATCATGTGAGGAGTGTGATATGTCCAAAATATAAAAAGACCATCAGACCATATCAATAAACCAGCAACATAGACCAGCATCGCTAGTTTTGAAGGCTGAGTGATAAACATTAATCATTTTTTTTTCACAAGAGAAAAAACGTTGTTTTGAATATATTATATGAAGTAAAACAGTCCATGAAGTCATTACATTTTCACATCTGAAGATTGGAACCCAAATATCCATCCAGAAAAGTGGAAGTCCCACCCCAGACAATGATAGAAAAATACCTCATGTCACATACAGGGACATGATATAAAACCCAGTAACGGTCCACATGGAGATTATCGACAATCTGAGAAAGCATCCAAATATGCCCGAGGCATCTATAAGAAAGTGAAATAACAGTATGTAGAATAGTAAAGCAACAGATAGAGTACCGACGTTCATTGTTCCAAATACAAATTAAAGTACCCAAAATCCCGCAACAGAGAAAAACGCTAATCATGTGAGGAGTGTGATATGTCCAAAATATAAAAAGACCATCAGACCATATCAATAAACCAGCAACATAGACCAGCATCGCTAGTTTTGAAGGCAAAGTGATAAACATTAATCATTTTTTTTTCACAAGAGAAAAAACGTTGTTTTGAATATATTAGATGAAGTAAAACAGTCCATGAAATCATTACATTTTCACATTTGAAGATTGGAACCCAAATATCCATCCAGAAAAGTGGAAGTCCCACCCCAGACAGTGATAGAAAAATACCCCATGTCACATACAGGGACTTGATATAAAACCCAGTAACGGTCCATATGGAGATTATCGACAATCTGAGAAAGCATCCAAATATGCTCGAGGCATCTATAAGAAAGTGAAATAGCAGTATGTAGAATAGTAAAGCAACAGATAGAGTACCGACGTCCATTGTTCCAAATACAAATTAAAGTACCCAAAATCCTGCAACAGAGAAAAACTCTAATGATATGAGGAGTGTGATATGTCCAAAATATAAAAAGACCATCAGACCATATCAATAAACCAGCAACATAGACCAGCATCGCTAGTTTTGAAGGCAGAGTGATAAACATTAATCATTTTTTTCACAAGAGAAAAAACGTTGTTTTGAATATATTATATGAAGTAAAACAGTCCATGAAGTCATTACATTTTCACATCTGAAGATTGGAACCCAAATATCCATCCAAAAAAGTGGAAGCCCCACCCCAGACAATGATAGAAAAATACCCCATGTCACATACAGGGACATGATATAAAACCCAGTAACGGTCCACATGGAGATTATCGACAATCTGAGAAAGCATCCAAATATGCCCGAGGCATCTATAAGAAAGTGAAATAGCAGTATGTAGAATAGTAAAGCAACAAATAGAGTACCGAAGTCCATTGTTCCAAATACAAATTAAAGTACCCAAAATCCTTGAACAGAGAAAAACGCTAATCATGTGAGGAGTGTGATATGTCTAAAATATAAAAATACCATCAGACCATATCAATAAACCAGCAACATAGACCAGCATCACTAGTTTTGAAGGCAGAGTGATAAACATTAATCATTTTTTTTCACAAGAGAAAAAACGTTGTTTTGAATATATTATATGAAGTAAAACAGTCCATGAAGTCATTAGATTTTCACATCTGAAGATTGGAACCCAAATATCCATCCAGAAAAGTGGAAGTCCCACCCTAGACAATGATAGAAAAATACCCCATGTCACATATAGGGACATGATATAAAATCCAGTAACGGTCCACATGGAGATTATCGACAATCTGAGAAAGCATTCAAATATGCCCGAGGCATCTATAAGAAAGTGAAATAGTAGTATGTAGAACAGTAAAGCAACAGATAGAGTACTGACGTCCATTGTTCTAAATACAAATTAAAGTACCCAAAATCCTTGAACAGATCAAGAAAAACGCTAATCATGTGAGAATTCTAAGTAAATTTAATCTATTAACATTGCGAATAAAATTACACCGAAGTCAAAAACATTGCCTGGCCATACTCATGGCAAATTTGTCATCAAAAAATTAAGAAGACTGCCCTCATACGGGGAAACCAGTCTTGAACGTTTAATTTACAAAATTCAAAAATATTACAAAGGTCCAGCACAGTAAAATAAACTAAAAGCAGCCCAATTAAGTGGGCCTGCTAAGCAAGAAAAACAAATTAACCAAACTACTCCTCCGATGGTTCCTCCACGATTCGGCACCATCCTTCGGAAGGTCCAGGATCGCTAGGTGCTACCTCCACATGCATGCCACGGCTCCCCTCCTGAAGGCCCGAATGCTGGCCGGCTTTTTCCGAGCTCAAACCCGCCGGACGGGTGCATTCTTCCTCCGTTTGGGCCTCCTCGCGGAAGACCACAGTGACTAAAGCCATGATTCTTGGGCGGTTGAGAGAGCAATTAAAGGAAAATTGCGCAGTGTGCGTCGTGGGAGAAGGTGAACTAACGGTGGGGAAGCCAGGAGCAGGGGAATCCATACGGTGGCCAGATGCTACAAGCCAACCCCGCCCACTCCTAGTATTTGGATATCGACCTAAGTAATAATCACTGGACTGGCCGGAAGTCGACTCTGTTGAGGGGCTGGAGGGAGCGCGCCGGGGTTGACGTCTAGTGCTCCCCCTGCGGCAACGCATCCTATGACGCACGCGAGGCATGGGTGCAATCTCAGGGGCAGTGGGCACAAGAGGAGACGAAGAAGCAGAATTCCAATTAACAGAGGAAGACAAACAGAGACAGAACCGAGAGAAATGCAAATATGCAGCAACATCTAGGCAGAAGTTCAGCTGGCCACTTCTCCTTATCGTCACAGTTAGCAGGCAGTGTAATCCAGCAACCGGCTTGTCTGAAAAACCATGGCTAAACGCCATTTTGTCGACCCGTCTGTAATGCAATCAAAGGACGCCCATCATAATTAATCTCTGATCATTAATAATGAGAGCCGAAGGCCGGATCAAATTGGAGCGTGCGGAATCGCTAAGAGGAGTGGAGGTCCGATCTTGAACAGTGTTAAAAATTAATTAATGCGGATTTGATGTGAAGAATTAATTGAACAGCGTTAAATGTTAATGCGATTGATATGAAATCGCCATATCCATGTCCCATCACCTTAAATGCCATCGAATGCACCCGCAGCTGGGAGCAGGGCAAGTTTTTATTGAGGACACGTGGCAGAAATTGATTGGAGTGGATCTTTGTTTGGGCCGCTCGCGCAGTGGAAATCCAGACCCATAAAATATTAGGGCGAATTTGATAAGAAATTTGCGTCACAAAATTGGCCGACGTCAGCAGGCTATTTTGGAACGCGAATTTGGTTTGAATTATGGTTTATCGCCGTTTGAAGTCCGGCGGGCTCGACTCAAGAAAAATTTTGTTTGATCCCATCTTATAAAATTTGTGTTGGTTTTCTTTGATAATACACATATTTATAATAAATCATGGGAATACCACACTAAACATGTGGAAAAGTTATATAAATAATTATTGAGAACAATCATTTTTAGGTAAAAATATCCAAGGCGAGGTTTGTGTAGAGAACCGGGGTCGTGAAAACTGTTCAAATATAAAAATCCCGCTTAATAAAGAGACAAAATTGTTGTGCTTTCGGAACCTGACCCGAGGATTGGACATGAGTTAACAAACAAAAGGATAGCGGAACTAGACTTGCACCCGTGGTCAAGCCCTGTACCAAAACCACGAGCGGAATCACAAAAGCGGGTTGCCCATATCGCACCGCTTTTGCGGAGTAGGCGGTATTTCCTATTCGCGAGTGATTCCATAGGGAATGTGACACGTGGCGAAGTGACCCCTGGAAACCACCGTTTAACCCGCGCCATCGCACGTTAAAGCTCGACGTTGGAAGCCGAGCGAAATTTCCAAGAGTCGTTGATTTGGAGAAGGGCCATCGGACGGTGGTCGCACGTTGAACTTGCCCGGAGGTTAACTAAGGTGTGCGGAGGATAGCCAGGTACGATACTAGTGTTTGATTGGTTATTGATATATATAGGTGGGGCCAGAGTATAATGAAATTGTTTAATTAAACGATTGGTGGATAATTAGCATAAGTCTGGAGCGTGATTGTTGTAAGGCTGGGTGGTGAAATATAGAGCTAAAAGTTCATTACAAGTTATTTATTTAAAAAGAAACGTGGAGTATAAATAAAAAGTGTTGAAAGTTAAACATTGGTTATAAGGCTTGGAGATAATATAAAGTCGGGAATATAAATTAAAGTCCAACCATTGTGGATAGTATTTATTTATCAAATTCTACGAATTTGATAAATAAACCCGAAGAAAGAAGAAGTCAATTAAGACTCAGGCTGGAGGAAAAGAACGAGGTACACCAAGGGGAAATGCTGATAGAGCGATTGTAGACACACCAACTCTCCTTGGGGGTCCAATTTTAGTTTTGTTGCGTCACATGATGATCTCTCTTCTCTGGCATTTACTTGTATTGAAGATCACTATTCTAGGAATAAGGAGTTATTTTCTCCAAAAATAACCCTAGCCAAACATTGACAATGCATCAAGGATATCTTTCTATGCTTCATAAGCACATTTTTTCTACTTCTAAATCATGTCTTGGAAGTGGTTGTTTTGCTGGAAATTATTCACCAATTGGTTTCATACCAAAGTCTTTTTCACATTTTCAGCATCCAATACATGAAAAAGATAATGGTTTAAAACAACATAAATATTTGAAATTTGCAAGAATTGTCTGGCACACTTTGAATATGAATTTTGAAGTCAAGTGCATGATGCTGTATAGGATCAAGTGTCATTTTGAATACCAAATGTTTCACAAGAAACTTCTCAACATGCTACCCTGCAGTAAGGATTAAATGACAATATTGCATCAACTATTTCCATAATAAAAGTGCACCTCTGCCATAAGACTAAACAACTACAAATGTTGTAGATCTAACAAGACCACACAATCAAATGTATTCCACAAGGCCAATACTGTATGAAAAATGAAAAGGAGTTTGCAACCAAAAATACCTTAGGAAACTAATTCAATTAGATACACCAAACCATCAACAAAAAGGAAAACTAGCCTACTCAAAAGGCAAGCGTTTACCTCCTTTGACAAAATTTTGAGTTCCGAAACAAGGGCCTTTATTGTCTTGTCAATGCCCCTAGTAATTTGAATGGGGTTTTCACCTACTGCAACAACCTAAACAAAAAGGTTTCATTTCAAATTATTTTCCACAAATTTAAGATACAACCATTGTTAGTTTTGTATTTCCTAACAAGCTCATAAATTTTGACAAAAGAACCAAATTTTTTTAATACCTGATAGCAATTTTTTCACTCAAAAACCATCTTAGACTCAATAAGCCCAACCCAAAACTAAAAAACCAAACACCATAAGACCCTACAAAAATGAATAGATGATCTTAATCCAGTACTATCGAAAAAAAGTTACCTTTACACCCTCACTTATTAAACCCTGTGCTGTTGAATTTTAACTTCAACTGCTGCAGCAGAAGGACGGATGCAGCAGCAACATTTTTTTTTGGAGGTTGCTTGCATGCCATCCAGAAATTTAATTTAACATTTAAAATTCCTGCAAGTTTTTTTTGTAGACGGTCGCAGCCATATTTCTGTACAAGATTTTATTTAAACACAACAACCAAAATTAACGCAATTCACCAACCAGAAATTAAACAAACATAAATTTACCCGACAGTTTTGTAAATTCAAAAGGAGGACACGTGGAGCATTAATATCAGATCGCATGAAATTGAAGGGAATCTGAAAACCTGAAAACCGGACCCGAATTTTTTGTAGGGCACATTGGATTGAGAATTCGAGTTAAAATTAAGCAGATGTCAGCATCCCATTTTGGAATGCGAATTTGGTTTGAAATTCAATCTATTCAGACTTTTGAAGTCTGACGGAAAGGGTTCTTTAATGTTTTGATAGTTTAATTTTATGTGTGCTTTAATATATACATATGTTTTAAACATATGTTATATATATATCATATGCGAAATGAAAGGTGGGCCATAGAATTTAGTTTTAATTTTATTTTTTTTAAAATAGGGTTTATTATAATATGTTTTATATGTTACGGCATATAAAAATAAAAAGGACAAAAAAGCTTGGTAGTTTTTTTTATAGACAGTACGTAAATTTTTTATTACACAGCAGTGTGTAAAAAGTGAAAGACTGAGTGCAACTTTTTAAGTGTGTATGCACAGCAGTGCGAAAGGGAAAAACACAACAGAGTATTTTAGAGACAAAGTATGTTTGTTTTGAACAGACAGTGAGTTGGTTTTATGCACTCTGTTTTGTAGCAGTCATAATTTTGTAATCCCTCTCAGTGAGGAAGAAGTGTAATAGTTTTTTTTTGAGTTATTGAAGGGAATAGAAGTTTTTTTTCAAAGTATTGAAACTCTGTCTCCTGTCAAAGAAATTTTTATTTTCTCTGTGTTAGAGGAAGGGAGATTTATTCTCCATTCATTGTTCTCGAATTTTTCAATATTCCAACATGTGCAAGAACAACAGATGTTGTGGTTCCATCCCCAACTAAATCATTTGTCTTTGCCGCAGCTTGCCTTACCAACTTGGCCCCAATATTTTCAATTGGGTCCTCTAATTCAACCAATAAAAAGGCCAAAACCATAGCATTGAGATACATTTCATTACACTGTCAATAACAATAAAATTTGACTCACCCATAACCCTTTCCTTTTATTGTTGTGAAAAGCTTTATGCATTACTCTAATGTGGCTAGTCCATAGGCCAAGTAGACCACTGGGTAACAAATATGTTTCCTTTCACCTTTGAGTTTTCAAATTATGCCTACCAAATCTAAGACATTTAAGAGGGGAACTAATACAACGTTAAAAAGAAAACCAGAGCACACATCTACAAATTACCTCCTTAGCTACTGTCACACCATCATTAACTATTTTCGGAGAACCATGCTTGCTCTCCAAGACAACATTTTTCCCTTCGCCCCAAGGGTGACTCCAACAAGATCAGCAAGTTTGTTCACACCGCCCGCAAGACAAATTGACAATGCTTTCAGTAAGTGTGCAATTGAATGCCAGACCATATGCCAAAACAACCCTCCATGAAAAATTAAAATAACACATTAAAATCAAATATAAGTGGACAAGGAAAGATCCACCACAGTGAAGTTTCACGTGCAGGTGACCTTCCTTTAAACATAATTTTTTCTCTGACCTACAATTTTTTTGTCACTGAGCCATCCTTGCTGAAGTACAACTCCTTTTCCATAGCTCTTGTATCAACTACCTTCTCTCTGTCGCGTAATCTTAGAGTCCCTCTTCTGCTTGAGCGATTAAAGGAAATGGGTGAAAAAACTGAAAGAGAAGACAATTGTCTGCCATAATTATCAAACATTGCACCCAACTTCTCCCCTTTCCATTGTTACCCAATGAGGTAGATGTGGCAATTGTTGTCATACTGCCCAAAGTAGAGGCCATATTCTCTTATGCTGAATATAGAATTACAAGATCTTCATATTAGTATGAACCTTAAAAAACATGACTCCCATTGCTAAAAACCACTTTTAAGTTGTAACATGCAAACTAAACAACTATCACAACTTTTGGCAACTTCTGGAGCATTAAGAGAGAAACAACCAAAGAGAAATACAACCACAATCCTCATTTTAATGAGACCGGACTATATATTTGCATTAAGATAATAGAAAGAAATCACGACTATATTAAGGCCAACACAAAACAATCTTTAACCAGTGTCTCTCGCGGCCTTCAGGTTTCCATGCTAGAGGTTGCATATTTTTAATTTAAATTATTGACCTCTCGTGCCCATCTATGAATGCATCCAATGGATATCTACATCAAATGCTTCTTTATATCCCCAAAAACAAATTCCCTACTACAAGAGCACCAGTATTGATGGATCACCCCACACCATCCCACCCACTAGAAATGGTGAAAAAGGAAACCCGAGAAACCTTCTGAAATATCTCAAGATGACTATATGGGTGGTTCTTATGAATCAACCAACCATTCATAACATGCTCATCAATCCAAACCATGAGTATTATGTGACAATATTCAAGCAGGCACTGAATCGGATTTCTGAAGCTATGTTAGAGAAATCCTAAACTCTCACTGAAAATAGGTGAAATGTGGCACCACTCAGAGATTGACATGTGCCAATTGGTACAAGTGGTAGACAATTGGCATGCTCAAACAACGAGGTGACGCGAGAATGACATGAGGGAGAAAATATCAGAAGAGCCCCAAATCTGGAGAACTAAAGCTCATCACCAACCTGAGATTGACAAATTTACATGATGTAACCTATGAAATCGTAAATGGAGAAATCATAGTAACAATAAAGTAACCTATGTAACAATAAAGCCGGATTCATCCTGGGAGTGGTAATGGGAGAAATCATAGTGAACAACAGGAAACATGCATAGTTGCTTACAATCAAATAGATGAAAAAACACATACAAAAAACCTAGATAATAATCATGAACAAGCTTAATATTCAATTATGAACAGTAAAGGAACTTACAAAATGTGACATTACGAACCTGGTCAAGCGCACAAGAAAAAATATCCTGGACATGACCCTAGTTGACAAGTTGTATTGGTCATGATGCAAGAGGATTTGTACCTGCACTGCCAAGTCAATCAAAATCCATCATTATCTATACAATAAATACAAGTAATTGATGTAGTATTTTTTACTCTAAGATGCATTCTTATGATAATGTTAGAACATATGTTGAAAATGTCAAAACATACCTCAATAAGCTCCTCTTCGTTTCAAGAACAATTTATTGAGTCGCATGAACTTGGAACAAGCCTCCCACGATCTGAAAGAGTAGCAACTAAGTCAACAGTGACTTTTTTGTTGCTACGCTGGATCAAGGGAGGTTTGCTCCAAGATTAAATCGCTCCAATAAATTATTCTCTACTAAACAGGGCCAACCACGTGAAGGTGGAAGCTCTTATGGCCCCTCCCCCCCCTCACATCACTCTCAATTCCCCAATACCCAATCTATATTTCATTTTTTACTTTCATGAGAATAAAAAAAAATATTCAATAACTAATAAAAAAACAATTCAACAAAAAGTATGCAAGGAAACATTGCAATTAATGCTTGACATAAAAATAGTATGATAAATGAGTTTTTTTATATAACGCAAAAAACATTCCAAGTATGGTAACGTTTGTCTTATAATAATACAATATTTTACATTGTCAAATTTTCTTTTTCTTCTTCCTATTTTTAAAGCTCCTAATTACATCATCAATATCATCGTGCTCTGCTCCTGTTTCGTGCCTTTCAACCCGCACTGCTGACCTAGTTGCGTATTCATGTTGTCTGGGCTCATCCAGTGACGGGGCATCGCCTACAAAAACAGATAATATTAAATTTTAATTGTCAGTTTTTAAATATCACTCAACTAGTTCGGTAATATTAATAAAAAAAATTGCAATGAGATTATTTACCTGGTGCACCAGTTGTCGCCGCTGACCTAGTTGCGTTGTCACGATGTCTGGTCTCATCCAGTGACGGGGCATCGCCTACAAAAACATATAATATTAAATTTTAATTATCAATTTTTAAATATCATTGAACTAGTTCGGTAATATTAATAAAAAAAATTGCAATGAGATTATTTACCTGGTGCACCAGTTGTCGCCGTTGGGACTGTTGCCCTGTCTTCCTCTCTGGTGGTAAGATCCTCAAGGGAAACATTCTCTGTCATTTAAACAAAAAACGCTATAAGGACAACCATCAAGGTATAATTAGAAAAAATTATAAGTGGAAATTAATTACCGTCACGGCCCTCACTGATAGCAGCATTGTCGGCCTGGTCCCCACTACAATGATCAGGTTGCACGAGAGGATCATCTACATATGGCTCTAAAACTGGGTTATTTACCTCGTCGGTAGTGTTGCTCCCCTGATTTAAACAAAGTTGTTAGACATTAAATTTATGGACGAAAACAAAAATATCGAAAGGTTAATGTTTTACCTTATCAGGCATTGTAGATCTTGGGACCTGCCCCAAGCTTCTGCGACGTTCAACTACAGCTTGATAGCCAAAACGGAAAGCAGTATTTTTATCTTCCTCTGTAGTTATTGTTCCAAAGTCATCACCCTACATTATATATGATTGTGTATTTTTAATCATATCCGATAGGATTACAAAAACGTTGGAAGGCGATACAATTAATTATAAGATGTTTAGCTACTTAATTACAATTCTTGCAGCTAATTTCAAGTAGCCACCCTGGCCGAGCTTGTGATGGCCCTTTTTCTCTATCCTAGCTTTGGTTGCCTTTGAGGTGTCATGCAACCTAGCATCAAAAGATTGAAGTCAGATATGACGTAGCACACTTTTATTTTAGACATAAAGAAAATTAAAGCTATTGAATTAAAGTTGTAATTTACCTTGCGGGTCCAGTTGGCATTTTTCCTTCTTTATTTGCCCTTTTCTCTTTTCTGTCATGGATGAGTGCTCTCCACTCACTCTCTGAAACTGCGAGAGGACGCTCATATCTAGGGTTAAATTGCAATTGCGTCCTATAGGTGTCCCTGGTATATTTCAAATATTTGCCAGCTACCTGAGCCACCGCTTTTCTGTCAAATGTGCCGACCCCAAAAAGGGCTTCTAGATAATCTAGAAGTTCTTTTTCAGGTTGGAATTCTGGGAATTCCACCCTGTACGTATGGTTGGGCCAAAAATTACCAACGCATGGCTCTCCAGAATCCTGTAGAACTCATTGTTTCCTACACAGAATAAAACCAAAAGAAAAATAAGATATTATCATTAATTTAAAAATAAAAATCATGATAAATATGTTTTAGATAAAGTACATGAAATAGTTAAAATATTAAAATTTACCTGGGAGTTGTACATGCTTTATAGAGACACCTTCATCGTTCACCAACAACGTGCCATTAATGGTCCCTGTGGAGCTGACACGTGTAGCTCCAGGAAACGCAATAATGTAGTTGGCCATATCAGCCTCATCATTGCCAACACGTTCAGTGGTTGGCTGGGTGTCTGCTTGGGCAGAGTGTGTTTCTTGGCTAGCACCTAAAGGAGTAGAAGGTGTACGAGAGGGTTGTTAGGCAATCTCTTGCCCTTGTGTCCCACTACCACCAACATTGGGTTCAGCAAATGCCAGAAAACGCTACATACAAAAGAATTTTTTGTTAGTTTAGTCAATGTAAAAATTAAAAATCAAACTATCACAATTCATCTCATTCAGAACAAAAAAAATATCCTTTTGACTTTTTATTATTACCTGATATCTTTCTAGCTGCCTCATAAGATGTTGTATCCTCTCTTCTGTTTCAGGTGTTTGAGGCGCGTCTATCAAAGCATTAAATTTCGACCTTGCATCTCGTGCCTTTTTTTGCAACAAGAACACTGGAGATAGGGATGAAGAAAGCTCTTCCTCAAAGAGGGAATCATCAAGCGTACCATGGCTAGGTGTCTGCATATTTGAACAAAATTAATATTATTTCAATTATGTAAATAACTAAAATACCTGAAGATAGAGCAATGCTGGCACTTTACATGTTCTTCCGCCGGCCTCTTTCCGCGATCATCCCGTCTCGGGGTTGTTCCTGTACTGCCCTGATCAGTCTGCCACATTGCAATAAAATTATAAATGTAAAAACTTGAAAACAATATCTAACTTGAAAACACAAAATGAAAACTGAAATAGTTTCTAATAAGACACCGGAAGACAGAGTTAGAGTTTCAAATATGCCTTGCATTGAATTCAGTCCTGGAAACATGTCATTGCACATTAAGGCACCCAAACATTCAATCCACTAATGATATATTTAAGTAGGCTTCTCCTATTCTGGGAAAACACCATACCTATAATGCATTCACTTGCATGTATAAAGGGAAAGGAAAACATGTTTTTATACAACGGTGACAAAGGCATCTTGGGGAAAGGTATCTTCACTTTTTATTTATGTTGTTCACCCACACCACTCTCGTGTTTTCACTAATCCCGTTTTGTCATTTTTGGATTCAAATTAAGTTAAGGTCTTAAGTATTTTTTGACCTTTCGGTGTAGTTTTTATAAGTGGCATGTATGGATTTTCCATTAATTCTGCACTTTTTCTCTTCATGCACATGTTTCCCTTGAAATCAAATGCATGATTTAGTCCCATACATTTAACAAGTTGTTGGATCAACTCCATAGGAAATATCATGTTTCCTATTCAATCAAAATTTATCTCAATTAGGGTAGGTAGGAAGGTTTTCCCTTTGTATTAATAGGGCACTTCTAGCTTGCATTTTTATTATATCTTTCAAATTTAGTGTCGTTTCAATTAGGGCATGATTTTTTGCAACTTTCAAAGTGAGAATGAACAAAGACAAATTTTTGTGATGGATGACTGTATATGACTCCATGGCCAGAGGAAAAGGCACTAATCTACTTCTTCAAATATCTATAGTTCTCATTCACCTCATACGGAGATGGTCCCTAATTTTGAGCCAAATGTTGCAGCAAAAAGTCCCCCCCCCCCTCCATAATTTGATATTCAATGGAAATTTCTTAAATTGATGATGGGGCATGATTATGGAACATTGGCACATACATATGTAATGGAATTCCAATATCATGATATATGTTTGCATATGTTTATGGAAATGTTCCACCAAGTCCCCTGGAGGTGGGAGCGAGGGGGCGAGGGAGCGCCGGAGCGGCCTATGCAAAAGCTCCCTACCAATTTTCAGGAAACGTGGGGGGACGTCGGGGTCATAAAAATTATAAAATTTAATATTTATAATGTAACTATATTTTTGCAAGGAATGTATATACATTCATCATACACTTGCATCATGAAATATAAATCATAAATGATAAAATTACAAATCGATGAATGATGAATCATATAATTGAAACAAATTTAAAAGTTAAAAGTTAAAACATACATCATACAATCATGCATGTAAGTTTGTAAGTTTGTAACTATATAATCATTAATGTAACTACTAATAATGTACAATGAAAATAAATTTTAAGATATCATATGACATATTATATCAAGATTCAAAATAGAGTTTAAACTGAAGTTTACAACTCAAGTCTGAAACATAAAACTTAAACGCAAATAAGTTATGTCTAAAACATAAAACATAAAACATAACATATGAATATCAAATGATATCATCATACTGATAAATGAGCATAAATGCTCAAGTTAATGCCCCACTAGTCTCTGCATCCAACTTCTGCATGAATATATCAAGATCAACCATGTCACCATCTGAATCAGAATCACTTGGATTCTCAAATATGCTAAGTGGCACATCAAATTTTAACACAAAACCATAAACTAAAAGGGGCGGTGAGGGGACGTGAGGGGGCGTGAGGGAAACATCCCCTAGAAGTCCCCAAGACCCCGGAGCGCGAGGGGGCGAGGAATCTAGACCCCTAGGTGGGGGGGCGAGACCCCATGTAACATTGGTTTATGGAGGTGGTGGAGAAAAAAAGAGCTCAAATAGAGCTGAAATTTTTCACATAAAAAGGACTGTGGGCTTGACTAATGGTTCCATTTAAAAAATGATATCTAGACAGAGAATAAGTGTAGCATGCAAACATGCATTGAAAATCCATCCGAGTTTGCATTGTATTACTTATGATGGATTCAAATTTGGGTTTCAAAATGCTAGGTTATGGCATGATTTTGTCGAGAAACCCTTAGTTGGATTCTCATGTTGGTTTAATTTATATTTTAATTTTGTTTTGCAATCTTTGGGTGATAGTAACTCATGAACTAGGTTACCAATGTGTAACAATCATATTTAAAGAATAAAGTTGTGATTTTTTTATATTTTTATTATTATCTATTAGCTACGAGTATTGACACCTAATGCCTGGAATTTTGACATCTTGATAGCATGGATAATTTCGAAAATGTTTCTAGTAATGTTAACATAATAACTATCATTACGTGTCTTCACTTTTTTCACCATAATAGACCCGTGATATGGACTCATCGCACAACTTCATATGCTATGTCCCAACAATTTCAAACTGGTTGAACCTACCTCATAGTGTGGTTATTAAGGACAAGTTGCTTGATATATAACTCGATAGCATAGACCACGTTGTAGTTCTAAAAAGAATCCTCGAGTGTCAAAAAAACTTCACAATATGTTCTACTATAAAGCCTTTTGGGATACCTGAAATAATATATGTATCATTGATGACTTTTAAAGTATGACAAGATCCAGAGGGAAAGGAAATCAATGGAAGAGTGATCCACCAATGAGAACCTAGAATTTAGCGTCAGATGAGTTAGAGTCTAGGAAATTGAAACTCTATAATTTTAATTAGTGATGAAGGACATCACATAGGTAATTATATTTTCATGTAGAATAATCTGTTAATTCAAATTTAAACTACATAATATGAAAGGCATACCATAAATTTTTCCAAGTAAGTCCAAACACCCTATAAAAAGGGAAAACCTTCTTTTTCCATGGGAAATAATTTACCTTTCCTTTTTCAAGACAATCTAAATCACAAAAAATATGAACTATACTACACACATTCTTGGATAATGTGAAAGTGGAAAAGGAATACCCTACACAAGTGATGCACACATGTACATTTGAACACTAATATATTTTTGTAGTTGAAATGCAATGCTTGTTTTCATTTAAATGTAGGGTTTTTAAAGCAGGGAGAAACAATGGCTGCCAAATTAATAAGCGTTTCTTTGGGAAAAATTTAAATCTTGTATTGGGTGATGAAGATAATAGAGGTATTGAATCTTGATTCTTGACATCTAGAGAGAACCCTACAGCCTAACACAATCTAATGGAATTGACCAAAAAAACCCAAATAGAGTCAACCCTACTATAGGAGGAAGGGCCTGCAGTAAGAACTTACCATTTTGCAAGAGCTGAGGCCAACGCCGGTGGCTAATGTTGAGGGAAAATAATCGTTTCGCAAGAGCCGAGGGCGACGTGTGGCAAATGCTGTTCGAAGAGCCGAGGGTGAATCTGTGGTTACAAGAGCTGAGGGCGAATGCTGTTCTGCAAGAGCTCAGGGCGAATGCTGAAGGCGAATGCTGTTGTGCAAGAGCTGAGGGCGAATGCTGTTCTGCAAGAGCGGAGGGCGAATGCGCACATGATATCAGACGTTAATGTAGCACACATGTACATTTGAACACTAATAGATTTTTGTAGTTGAAATGCAATGCTTGTTTTCATTTAAATATAGGGTTTTTAAAGCAGGGAGAAATAATGGCTGCCAAATTAATAAGCGTTTCTTTGGGAAAAATTTAAATCTTGTATTGGGTGATGAAGATAATAGAGGGTATTGAATCTTGATTCTTGACATATAGAGAGAACCCTACACCCTAACACAATCCAATGGAATTGACCAAAAAAACCCAAATAGAGTCAACCCTACTATAGGAGGAAGGGCCTGTAGTAAGAACTTACCATTTTGCAAGAGCTGAGGGCGAATGCTGTTTTGCAAGAGCTAAGGGCGAATGCTGTTCTGCAAGAGCTGAGGGCGAACGCTGAGGGCGAATGCTAAGGGAAAATTTTGTTCTGCAAGAGTTGAGCGTGAATGCTAAGGGCAAATGATGTTCTGCAAGAGCAGAGGGCGAATGCGCGCATGATATCAGACATTAATGTAGCTATTGCGACAAATACGAAACAATAAAATCATTTTTATGTAGCACGCATATAAGTTTCGAATTTTTATGTAGCGCGCATATAAGTTTGGTATTTTTATGTAGCGTGAAAATAAGTGTCGTTATACCAACGGCAGAAAAGGCGTCGCTATTACGACGGGTGCCTCCAAACGTCGCAATGGCTACACCTAGACATTGTATCGCAGTTGTGACGTTTGGAGTCGTCTCAATAGCGACGCTTTGGGCCATGGTGTCGCAATTGCGACGTCTTCCTCCAAACGTCGCAATTGCGACACGTTTTTAAGTGTCGGTATTGCGACACTTTTCTATAGACGTCGGTATAGCGACGGTTTCGGGCAGGATGGAAAAAAATTGGGAAAATTTCCGACATTTGGTCAAAAGCGTCGGAACCAAGTGTCGGAATTTCTGCCAAATGTAGTAGTGCCGCCAATATTTGGTCTTTGGTTTATTATGTGTGTTTTCTATATTTTTTCTGAGTTAATTTGATTTTCAATAGTCTCAATGCGATTATACCTCACTCTTGTCACTTTCTTGCTTTACCTTTCAATCCTTACCTTTTTGCATCAACATATAGCAAATATTCTCACTGCATCCATTTGTTGTTTCTCTGGACCGCCGATGCGATATGGTGGGCCCGTCCCTGCCATGTCACCTACCTCGTTGGTCTCTTGCCACTTCCCATTACACTCTAACCCCACATCCAATCATCCCCTCCACTCTAACGATCCCACACCTCTCCGTTCACATACCCACGCATCCACCTTACCTCACTCCATCGGACGGTCAACACAACGTTTTGGTCCCCCCTCTCCATCTGAGCTTTACTTACCACGGGGGTGGGGGTCCGAAATGGGAATTTTCATGGCCCGAGCCCTACCCTTATGTGGTGGCACCAGGGCATTTTTCAGCCCCCTTGGTCAAAACCACTCACCGCTATCACCCCCCTCTGAAATGGTTTTCGCTGCAAACAAAACCTCCGTGCCAAGTGACAATTGCAAATATCATTGCACCACGTTTCCTATGCCAGCTCGGCTCCACGTCCACCTACCATCTCCCGCCACCTCAGCTCCACATCCACCTGCCAGCTCTCGCCACCTCAACTCCACGTCCACCTGCCAGCTTTCACCACCATTTATCCACCAGCTCTTGCCATTGCAATTTTCTCCATGTAGCCGTTCCGCACCGTTCCTATCCAAGGTTCACTGAGATCATTTATGTCTGTTACGAAGGGAGTAGTTGGTTTTCCATTTTAAATCTCCATGACAACATTAACGGATGCAGTAAAATAGAATGGCCATCATGACAGCCAGCACAACAATCAAATCTGATGAATCAGCTAAGGCAACACCAAATTTAATTACCCAACAACGATTTTTTGAAATTAAAAATAAAAATAAAAAAAAGGGCAGGGCCAGATGTCAGATTTATTTATCATGTCCTCTTCGTGATCCCAAGATCCAAATTTTTCCTACTGTGTAATTAATAACGGACTGCAAAAGCAATTTTTTTGGCCAGACTTATCTTATCACCGCTTGCATGGTTCCACTTGTCCAATTTCTGCTTAAATGTAATTTATGACAATCACTGCAGTAGATAGAGTAACCGACTTAAGTTTTAGTTAAATACTTCATGCATTAGCAATATTGGGGGGGGGGAGGAGCTGAAGGGAAAAAACATTGTAAAGGGCTCATCTGGTTGTAAACACTTTTTTGGATGAATGAAAAGATTATGTTGTTTTCCAGATTATTTTGTTATGATATGTGGTGAAGTGCTTTCACCATGTAATTTGTATTCTTTTGTTCACATAATTTTTTCTTTCTTTAATGTGGATAATAAATTTTTGTTCAGGATTTGTCACCGGGCACCCTGCACAGTCTTGAAATAGTACTTATGTTTTCCTCTGAAATTTGAATGCATAATTTAGATAGGGTTTGTTTTTTATTCACATTGAACCTTAATCTTTTATCCTTTTCCATTTCACAAGCTATCAAGATCCACTGGCATGACTAGCTTTCCTGGTCGCACTTGATCTTAGCTATTCATCCATTTTAATGTGTTTACACATGTTTGAATCCATAGCCTAATGGCTCTCTTCTGCTGTCTCAACCAAAAATTTTCAAAAAAAACCCTATGCACTAATAGCTAGCCTAAAATTTCCAATTAACAAAGCTACATCTAACAGAGAGATCCATCTCTAGGTCTAGGAGGGCTAGATCCTAGGCCCGAAGCGGTTTTGAAGTTGGCCCTTCGGGATTCTTTCTTTAGCCTTCAGAATTACGGGGCGCTAACACATACCAAGGATTAGAAGAATCGACCATAAAGACGGATTCATCAGGAAATGGATCATGAGCTACTTCTTTTGGGTCAATGGGTCAATCATGGGAAGGTCAGACAGTAATTCGACGAAGACTAGATATTTATTTGATTTGGAAGAAGTGAAAACCAAATAAAACTGTTGGAGGATAAAAATCCATTTGGAATATTTTCCTCCAATGATATGACGAGACAAGATGTGTCAAATGGGATTATCCAAAGCAATTACGGTAGTCTTCCATAGCAATATATAATGTTGGAGGCGGGTGACAGCGAAGACCACCGTTAGAGATAGTTTATCCACATGTGAATATCGTAATTCAGGTCCAACGAGACCTTTTGATAGATAATATATCACATGCTCACTATCTTCATCGTGAACTTGAACCAAAACCATGCCTAGCGAGGATGGTGAGGCTGCCAGGTAGAGGAGAGAGTTGCGCAAATAGTTGGGGGCACTAAGAAGTGGGGTAGAAACGAGCACCCGTTTCAAGGCGTCAAATGACACTTGAGCTTGATCATCCCATAGATACAGTACCCCTCTCTTGAGAAATCGCATGAAGCCTTTCGTCATCTTGACATAGTTTACGATGAAATGACATAAGAATTTTTCGTTCCCTTCCAAACGTTGGAATTGTAGAATGGATTGTGGCGTAGGTAATTAAATGATCGCCTTAACCTTATCAGGATCAACCCTAATCCTATGATTGGAAACAATGAAGCCAAGAAGACGTCCAGACTCGACAAAAAATACAGACTTATGCGGATTCAGACGTATGTTGTAGAACCTACACTGAGCAAATATTTATTTAAGATGCACAAGGTGATGGGCTCGTTTCTTGGAGTGAGCCAGAAGATCATACAAGTAAGCTTGTACAATGTGTCTAATATCATGAAATGCATAGTCCATGGCCCTTTGAAAAGTTTCTCCCGCAATCTTCAGGCCAAATGGGATTTTATGATACACAAATGTGCCCCAATGACAAATGAAGGCAGATTTATGTTGGTCATCATTTTTAATTGCTATCTGGTTATATCTCGAAAAGCCATCCATAAAGGAGAAAGATTCGCATCTGGCGCTATTATCACCAGAATCCAAGTGGATTGTTCTTGCGTGATGGGTTTGAATTGGATTGGGATTCTTGCTTATAGATGGAGACCCAATATGAAAATTGTTTTCAGAATTATTTCAGCCCTTAGTGGGCTTCAAACCCTTACCTTTTCTAGGCATTCATTTCAAAGGAAAAAAAAGAAAGAAAAAATAATGGACAACTTCTAAAAAATTCTGTCAGAAATCAATTAACACCAGTTAAATTCCTTCAAAGAAGCTCTTCCAAACAATACTACAAAAATAAAGGAAAATTACCTCTATTTGTATAATCAGAAAATTCTTACCAAATCAAATCTCCTCCCCGACAACGGTGCCAAAATGTTGGGTGCAGGAATTACACTTAAGCAAACTCCTCAACACTTAATTTGTCAACCCGAGGATTCGTAAAATTAGAGACAAAGCATACACAATGCCAAAGATGGTATGAATCTTCCTAATATAAATCCCTACTTTCTTTAAAGGAAAGATTGCAAAATCAAATCAAAAGATAAAAAGGGCAACTTGAACCATCAAAATAATCTAAGACTTGGAACAAGGAAGAATGCATTTGCAAGAGGGAATTAAAGATAAAAGGCAATCACTCCAACTAATGGTTGTTTAATCTACTAAGTGTGTATATTTTATTTAGCAGAGACACTTTTAGCAGTCTTATCAGATGGGCCCTTAAACCTGCTTCTTTAGAGATTTCGTTCTTGCACTAATTTGTCCTGCACTAGTGCAGGAACAGAGATTTACGTAGAAGGTATAAATGGTGTGTTTACTAAAGTTTTTTATTTACTTCATGCAAGGGCTCGAAATTTTCAAGGTTCATAGCACTCGGATCTCGTGGTAAGAAATTGGTTCTTGCACCGGATCAGAGCTTCCTGCACTTAGTATTTAATTATTAAATGAGTGTTTAATTATTGCAAGTGCTGTTGTAATGTTAAATTGAATTGCACACATAAAAAGTGAATGTTTCTGATCTTAATAGAGTGCGGGAATAAAGAAACAATCAATATGCATTTATCCTGTCATAAGCATTAAATGAAAGAAAGAAGGTTACGAAAAAGTAGACTACGAAAGCTTGCTGCATCACACCAACGTGCATTGGTTCAGGTTCATTTCTCCTGCTTGGACCAGGCAGGAATACCGTTCAAACAAAATTTCAGAAAAATTAAATATTACACCAACGTGCACTGGTGCAGGTTTGTTTCTCCTGCTTGTACTAGGCGGAGGAAAACCAATCTGAAATCAAGTGCAGGAAAGTAAATTGCAAGGAAAGAAAATGTATCTACTTCACACAATGGATCTGCTTGCACTCAAACAAGAATACATGTGCTTGAAGTTAAATCACACTTGACAATATAAACACAAATTACAGGAAAAACAGGAAATGGGGTAAACGTGCTGGGTTGGCTGGGCCCTAGCCAACCAGCGCGTTTCCCTCTTTAAATAAAAACGCTATTCAGTAGCTTAATCAATTCATCAGCTTAAAAACAGAAACACAATTTCTGAAACATGAGGCGGAGCTCTCTTTTATTAATTCATTGAGGCAAATACATGTGTGAATACATTGTGTAGCCCAGATTCGGGCGATAACAAAATAACCTATTACCGCCTCTCTGTTCTCTTTCTACTATCAAAATTTACTCAAAAAATTTTGCTCCATAGTCCTATTTACATTTTACATTATATAGATCTCTAGCCAAATGCCAAAATAGATCATTCAACTGATTCATAACAAAATGCAGAATTTAGTTTCGGCCTTCAAAATAAGATGGTTTTGCAAAACTAGCCGTAGCTAACCAGCTTTCGCCCTTCACGGATTGGTCTCGACTGCCTTTGAATCAATCTGCTGTCATGGCTGAAGCGGATCAAGACGAGGCTGTGATCGAGGAGGTTCGGATCTGCTACAAAGATTTGTTGTGCTGGCAATGGTGCAGGATCCGATCCTGCACTAGGATCAACGGTCATAGTAAGTAATCTATCTACCAAATAACCATTGGAGATATCAATAAGTTACAAAGAGTGATTTAAAAGTAAGAAATCATGTAATAAATATTTATTTAATGCTAAGTTGAATTAAAAATATGAAGAATAAAGTTTATACAAAATATGTCAGCGTGCTTGGACTGGTGGAAGATGAGGGTGCATAAAAGGGGTAAAACAGAGGTAAATGGTTATGATTTAGGAAGGGGAAAATGGTAAAAAGAGAGCAAATTATGGGGCTAACATCCTCCCATCCCTAAGCTGTTGTGTGTCCCCACACAAATCTTTACCTTTGAAAAATACCTTCAAAAATTTGAGCATTCCAGCTCAATCCTGCTTTGTCATACTGACATCAGCCTGCGATGTTTCAGACTTCTTATTTCTGATTTTATTCAGTTTCTTTGTCACCTTTTTAAGTCGCTTGAAACACTGCGCAACTTGGTACTTCCAAACTCTGACTTCTCCTTTCTTTTTCTGAATCTCTGCCATTAATTCTTCTTTAATATGTTCTTTTTCCTCCTGCGCTTTAACTAGGAGCTACTCTAAGTTCTGCACTTGAAGCTCTAGTTCGACTACCCGAGCAGCAGGAGTTACCAAATATTCTTCGTCTTTTGTCTTGACAGGGGCTGTGCCTTCCTCAAGGACGTCAGTATCCCTCGTGGTTTCAACAAAATCTTCTTCTTCTTCTTCTTCTTCTTGCTCTTCCGGTTCTTCTTCTTCTTTTTCTCCTTCTTGCTTTTCTGGTTCTTCTTCTTCTTCTTGCACTGGTGTAGGAGGGGATTCAACGTCATGTGGGGACTGTGGATCTTTGCTTGCACTAGATTCCTCATTCTTTTTCCGGGCCCTTTTAATAAAATCGGCCAACAGGGTGTCATCTTCAACTTCTACAGAATTTGTTGCGTCGGCAAGGACTGACAGCAAGTCGTCTTCTTCGGGTGTCTGTTCATGTACTGGTGTTGAAGAGGGAGTCTCTTCAACTGGTGCACTAGCTGTCTTCTTTTTATTTGGAGATGGAGCCTTTTCTTTTGTTGATTTCCTGGGTCGTTTCCTTTTTGCACTGGTGCAAGAAGGACTTCCCTTTTCATTTTTACATGAACCCTTGCTTGTGCTGGCGGGGTCCCCTATCTCTTTCCAGCGGCTTTATTTTTATGCAGCTATTTTAACAGTGCCTCCCAGGTCATACCTTTAATTTCCAACTACTTCTGAACCAAAATATTTATCAGGCCACGGTGATATAGCTTCTTATCGACATGGTCTGCCCATGCGCCCTGCACACCCTTGGCCATTTTTTCCAAGCTCTTAAGCAAAAAATAAGGGAAATTCATCCTCCATCGGACGTGCTGGTCGGCTTCGAAATGCTGCAACATCCTGAAATGATACACAAAAGTGAGGGAATATCTCCCTTCACAGGTTACAAATTTTTGTAGGATGAAAAGGAGGTCCCACCACTGTCCCAGCAAGGCACTGCACGTAATTCCTTTCTTCCAATCTACCTTCTTTTTCGTTATCAACGACAAAATGCTGCCATTGCTTCCTTTCTAGTTTCTGATTTTTAAAGTACTGCTACAATATCCCAAATTAGGTAAATCCTACAACAATGAGAATATCTCAAGATATTCTAAAGTTGGAGACCCAGCAATATGCAAACACAACAATGGAGCAGCAGTAACACTCAACTCATAGAAACATGAGAGAAATCCATAGCCATCTTATTAAGAAATATCAGCAACAAATGAATACAAGATCTTGAGGAAAATGCTACTCAAGATGAGCAATACTCAGCCTCAAGAGGCAAGTACATAAATCATGATGAAACCACTGCTACACAAATGTGTCCAAGCTATGAAAACACAGTTTTATAAGAAAATGCATGCTAACATATGTCAAATACATAGATGTACAAATATATGGCCCATATAACATTGGGAGTGAAGATCTCAACTCCCAAAGACTACCTTAAGTCAATCCTGGAAGGATTGGCTGCAATATACAAAATCTGCAAAATGCTGAAGTTACTGGGTAGCAGCAACAACTCAAGAACTGGAAATAATTGGAGAAGGCTGAAGATGCTGCATCCGATGAAAGATCTTCTCCAATGGATCTCTAGAATTAAAGGCTGATCCTCTCACCTAAGATCTCACCCTCCAAACATATCTGCAAAGCCCCATAGTAAATGCTCACTAAAAATAACGCAGTCACTCGGTGAAACTGCATTGTAGGGGCATGGGAATGAGTTGTCTTGATGCCAAGATCTAAAATAAGTCCAGAAACCTTCCTCACTAGCTTCCCAAAGGAATGGAGACACTCTGCTCTGAAAATCAGCTCTAGAAATGGTGTTGAGGTCCTCCACTACAACACCCTGCAACACAGAATTATTCTGCTGTAGCAATAACGCTATCCTGGAGGAGGATGCTTTGGCCTTGAGCCAAGAAATGTGGAGAATGAAGAACAATCCCTCAAGAGGCCTCTCAAGAAGGAGAAGGAATCCTAAACAAGAATTCCCCTGGCAACTCTGCTGAACAACAGGAGAATGCACAATGTCTGAATAGACAATGAAATCAATAATCCATAACATGAGAAACAATGGCTGCCTTGCCCTCCTTTTAAACAAGTGAAAACCCCTCTCCATGGGTCCCACTCCTCTTAGGGTTTCCTCCACCAAATAACCCTCTTCATATTCATACTGCGCTGTTTCTCTAGGTGTTCTCCACCTCTTATCCTAGCGTTGTTGACTTGGTCAAACTGGACCTTGTCCACTTGCAAATGACCTTGTTCACACATGAAGGTGTGAAAACCAGCTCCAATGATGATCCCCTTTCATACTATGAGGGATTTTATTGAGACTATCATTATGCATGGGTCTCCTTACCCATTTATTCTCCTCCTAGGTGAAATCAACAAAAATTAATATTCCAAATTATTGTAGGAAAATTTTGGAATATTACAGTCCTCCCCTCCCAAATGTTGCTTGTCCTCAAGCAACTGCAAGGATAGAACTGGAAAGCATCCTCCCAAGGCATGGAGTCTATGATGTGTGAGGAACATCTTCCTCATGTATATCCTCCATCCCCCAAGCAATCATCCATGCAAAATTAGTTACCTCCCAACATGGCAACTCCTGAAAGTCTTCTTCCACCTCTAGCTTCGGCAATGTAGGTGGGCTGAAAATATAATCTTGGTAGAAAAAAGAGCCTACCCCATGCTGTCCTCCTCTCCACTTAGTATAAGTGTATATTATATGTTGATCCTGGGCTGCAATGATATTTACCTCAATTGGAAAAATGGAGATTGGACCTCTAAGGATCTCTCCCCCAACGTTGTTAAACATGTTGGCTCAAATCATCTCATATGTGATGAGTTGGAAGTCATCATCATATGGCATCGCATTCCTCATATGGCTCACCTCATAAGGAAACAAATGTGCTGATGTAGTGGCCATACCATCTCCCATGCTCCCTTTAGAACATGTAGTGCAAAGTGTGTGGGAGTTTTCTCCCTCCAAGGACACATTCACCCAATGTGTCTCCCCTCCAATCATGCTACCAAGAAAAGCAATAGCAATATCAAACAAGGGAACCATAAGGAGAATAATTCTGGCTGCCATGTGAAGTAAGGGGGAAGGACAATGGTCCCTCATATGTATCCAATGCAGTTTGACTCTCCACTGCCATAGAAAATAAAATGATGGGTGGCCTCCCCACCATTTTCTTGTTTCCCCAATCTCCTCACAAGTCTGGAGAAAGTAGATGATATAATGTGAAATGTGAGTATGTTATCCATGAGAAATTTCCTCCCCATATCCACTTAGGGAGTGATCATCCACAATGGCCTTATGTAGACCACCAAATCTAGAAGGAAGGATATCCATCCTTTGAGCAAATCCCTGCACATATATGGTTAAGAGATGCATATATATAGACAAATCACTATGCAAGTCAACAATACTCTTACCATATGTTTTGCTCATATAAATGGAGTGGCTCATAGATGATTCTTCCCTCATCCTCAAAGGGAAAAGAGTTGACTGTGCTAGCTCCTCCATCTCCTCATGATCCATGGAGTGCCTCCTCAAATTCTCCAAGTGGTTCCTCCCACAAGAAGAAAATAAATGTAATGTGGCATTCATGGTTGGCCCATGGTTCCTCCTAAAATGTACCATATTTTTAGTAGGGAGAATCACACTCCCCATGGGCATCTTCAGTCTCAAGCCCACTCTCCAATCAAAGCTCCCCATGAACATAGAGATACCAGCAATACATGGAAGCAAAAACCAATAGAAACAAGTTGTCACATGACAACCAGAAAGTGGATCTAGGCCCCATACAAGGAACCAACACAATGCATTCCTTTCCTGCCTCAAATAAAACAAAAACAAGGGATTTTCCAGCCACTTTTTTGCTGCCACAATCATTTTACAAGATATAAGCATGAAAGTACAAAAGGGTGTCAATGGTACGCACCAAAAGTCATGTGGATTTCCCCACAAACCACCAATGAGATAGCCAATCTCAATGCTAAAAATGGCTTCAAGTACATCATAATACAATATACAAGAAGGAATATTCCTCCTTGGTACAATATGCTACTCATAAAAAGACAAGAAGTACAAAACATAAGGTGAAATTGTACATTCTCCATCATGTACTCGAAGACTTAAGCTGAAATGGCTCAACTGATAATGCTCCCTTACTCCCCATGAGTAGGAAGGTGGCTGTGACATCCTCTCCATCATCATCCAAGCTCTGAATCTCTCCATATGCTGAAATATGTCTCGCTGAATGCCCTCCCAAATGAACTCCTCTGCCAAGGCAAGATATGCATCAAAATGCATGGAAAAGAAGTCCTCATGTGCTGCATGCAACAGCTTCTCCTTGAGACTAGAATATCTAGTCAAGAAGACTCTGCCATGTGAATAGATGACCATATCATTCACCATATACCCATCATCTCCATCCGGGTCATCGAGAATCATGCATGCACCAAGATCCTTGGAGTACTCTACCAAGAGCTGAGATCTCCAGTAAGGATCAATCCTCCTAAGAGACAACGCTGGTGATCTGGCATGTGAAGCTCTACTCATGATGCTGCCTACTACTTTGAAATACCTCATGCCAAAGTTCTCCTCCAAACTCTTCACCTCTCCAAAATCTGAGAGTGGTGAATCCGAAGACAAGATGTCTTCCATCAATGCTAGATCTGGTGGCCTCTCTAGTGGAATGCCTCTATGCAGTGAGACATCAATGTCAAGAGTGGACTGTACATATGGTTAGGCAAAATTTCCCTTGCTCTCACAGCGCAATACAGTCAGCCTCCTCTTTTCACTAGCTCTATGGAACAGAGAAGGGTGTGTGCCTCTCATCACCTGATGCTGCTCTTCCTCCCTTCCTCCTCCTTCGGGCTGCAATGCTACACAAACATGCTGCTCACTGATTGTGCTTGGACCTCCATGTATGAGATCCTGGGGACTTCCTTGTAAAGATGCAAGAACCCCTCTAGTTGGAGGAAGAGCTCCCCCTTTCTCTGCATGAGGTGCTAGATCAACTCTAGAAATGACAACGCTGTTACCCTTAGCCTTCTTAACATGAGTGGGCAACCCTCCACTGATGGATCCTCTTTTGGAAAAGGGATCTCTTTGCCTTCTTGTGCCAAAATACAAGATGAAGGTCTTTCCTACAACAAAATATCATGCAAGATATTATCCTCCTTCATGGCTCTCTGAAGTGATTATGAGTCTATGGTTTCCTCAATCACATGCAAGGGTTTTTTTTGTTTGGATGTGTTTGTTTCCTCCACATATGTTTCAGAATTATTTCTACCAAATCTTTCCATCAAAGTTCTATGGAAAATTGCATAGGAAGAGGTATTTACATTCTTCAAAGTAAATGACTCAAATAACCACCATGCATAGACCTTACCTCCAAAGTGCAGTGCTGCTACTCTGATGGCTTCATCTTCAGAAATCTGATGCTGCTGCAGAAAGGTGTATAGATATTCCACCCAAGCCCTGGCTAAACATGTAGGGGAACCATCAAAGATAGATAGAAGATATCTATCCACATTGTGCTGCTTGCTCCTCCTCACCATGATCTTGCAAAACTCCGAAAAAGTGATATGATCTCTGAACTTCTGAGTTTGAGATTCATATTCATGCAAGAGACCACTAAGAGTTCCTCTCTTAGGCATTCCTTATTCTTCTTTTCCTCTTATGGCAAAGCTGGCCATGTGACTGCACTGTACCTCATAGGGTGTGGCTGCATGCTCACACTCCCTATAGGAAAAACTAGAGTTTGACTCAGTTTCAAATCCTCTTGGAGATCCTGTACATATCTCCCTTCTTATCTTCTCAAATTCTTCATGAATGCTCTGTACAGATCTTGGCAGAAGCTTTGTAAGCTTATCTTCCTTTTTCTCTCCACATAGTGGAGTATTCATCTTCTCTCTCCTTGATAGCATGATGGCTGAGATCCACTGGCTGAGCCAGAGATCATGCTTTGATAGCACTGTAATATCCCAAATTAGGGAAATGCTACAACAATGAGAATATCTCAAGATATTCTAAAGTTGGAGACCCAGCAATATGCAAACACAATAATGGAGCAACAGTAACACTCAACTCATAGAAACATGAGAGAAATCCATAACCATCTTATTAAGAAATAGAAGCAACAAATGAATATAAGATCTTGAGGAAAATGCTACTTAAGATAAGCAATACTCAACCTCAAGAGGCAAGTACATAAATCATGATGAAACCACTGCTACACAAATGTGTCCAAGCTATGACAGTGCAATTTTATAAGAGAAACTGCATGCTAACATATGTAAAATACATATATGTACAAATATATGGTCCATATAACATTGAGAGTGAAGATCTCAGCTCCCAAAGACTACCTTAAGTCAATCCTGGAAGGATTAGCTGTAATATACAAAATCTGCAAAATGCCGGAGTTGATGGGTAGCAGCAGCAACTCAAGAACTGGAAATAATTGGAGAAGGTTGAAGATGATGCATCCGATGAAAGATATTCTCCAATGGATCTCTAGAATTAAAGGTTGATCCTATCAACCAAGATCTCACCCTCCAAACATATCTGCAAAGCCCCACAGCAAATGCTCACTAAAAATAACGCAATCACTGGGTGAAACTACGCTGTAGGGGCATGGGAATGAGTTGGATTGATGCCAAGATCTGAAATAAGTCCAGAAAAATTCCTCACTAGCTTCCCAAAGGAATGGAGTCTCCCTCCTCTGAAAATCAGCTCCGGAAATGGTGTTGAGGTCCTCCACTACAACACCCCGCAACACAGAATTATTCTGCTGTAGCAATAACGCTGTCCTGGAGGAGGATGCTTTGGCCTTGAGCCAAGAAATGTGGAGAATGAAGAAAAATCCCTCAAGAGGCCTCTCAAGAAGGAGAAGGAATCCTAAATAGGAATTCCCCCGGAAACTCTACTGAATAGCAGGAGAATGCACAATGTTTGAATAGAAAATGAAATCAATAATCCATAACATGAGAAACAATGGCTGCCTTGCCCTCCTTTTAAACAAGTGAAAGCCCCTCTCCATGGGTCCCACTCCTCTTAGGGTTTCCTCCACAAAATAACCCTCTTCCCATTCATACTACTTTGTTTCTCTAAGTGTTCTCCACCTCTTATCCCAACGCTGTTGACTTGGTAAAACTTGACCTTGTCCACTTGCAAATGACCCTGTTCACACATGAGGGTGTGAAAACCAGCTCCAATGATGATCCCCATTCATAATATGAGGTATTTTATTGAGATTATCATTATGCATGGGTCTCCTTACCCATTTATTCTCCTCCTAGGTGAAATCAACAAAAATTAATATTCCAAATTATTGTAGGAAAATTTTGGAATATTATAACTGCTCACTAGTATTTTCTAACCTTGTCACTGTTGCTATAAACTCTTCCGTAACCTTGAAGTTTAGAGGCCCGATTTGCACTCGGCCATTTTTGAAACTTTTAGAGAACTGTAGGGCCACTTCACTATTGTGCCCATCAATTTTTTGTAAAAATTGAAGAAAGGTTGAGTCTCGCAATAGTACAAGACTATTGCGAAACTTAGCAGTCTGTTCTACCTCACTGAGAGATGAGGGTTCACTTTGAACAGGCGGCATCGCGGCTTAACGGTTATGAGTATTATAAAATAATTACATGCAAACACCCAGAAACTAGTTCTTATAGATAGGGATCCAACTGTCCACTATCCCTTCCATCTTATCACCCACTTATTTCATTGAAATAGTTGTGGATGTGTGACATCTTGAGATCGTACTAGATTGGGGCTTGCGGTGGCATTTTAACGGCTAGGTGAGGTAATCATTATGAGTGAAGGACATCTAAGATTATGGCAGAAAGGGGGTAATTATGTTCAAGCAACGGTTAAACATTTCTGCACTACTTCATAATTCAAAAAAGAGAACTTTAGCATTTATTAAAAAATGATCATGATTCTTAACTTAAAAACACCTTGTAATTTAAATAATTTTCTCCTAGTTAATATGATAGCACAATTACTCATCAAATAAGTGAAAAGGCTACTTGTAAAATTTTATGATGACCACTTTCCTATGACATATGCTTATGAAAAGAACAAATTGTACTATGTCTCTGACAGGGTGCATGCTTGTACCAATCTGTTTACACCGCTTAAACTATGTTGTTCTGTTGATACCATTCTGCTTGCATTATTATATAGGACAATATGCTTGCACTGGTGCAAGCATATTGTCTGAAAAAAGAAAACAGGGAATTTAAGTAAAATGTAGGCTGGAACTTCTAACATGGCTCCCTCAACTGGTACTGGAAATTTGCTTCGCCCTTTCTTGATGCTTCAGAGCATATCCTTTTGCTCTTTGTGTGTGAGATCCTGCAATGAATTCATGAGGGAAGAAAGAAGTGGGAAAAGGAAAATTTCAGAATGGGAAGGAATTCTGTTACAGGGATTCCAGGAATAGTACCACAAGAGGGGATAAACAGAAGTGGGATAGGGAAATTTTTTTTAAGGGTAAAGCGGGGTTTTTACGAAGTGGATAGGGTAAATTTAGAAAAATGTGGGAAGGTTAATTATTCTGGGATTGAAGAAGAAAACCGAGGGAATATTACGAAAGTGGGATATGAAGAAAGGCAAAAAAATTTCTGGAAGATCTGCCTGCACTGGTGCAATTAAAATAACCACAGCGAGAACTAAGCGTTACTTGAAATAAAAATATCCATGATAATTACCCCAATTGTATAAAGGTTGGTTCTGTTGAACCTAATTTTATTTGGTGGTCGCTAGCATATCTAAAGATCAAGCAACATTCTCTTTTTATTAGAAATTTTTGATCTTCCTGCCAGCAGGCTGGTTTTCAGGTTGAACCTTCTGCAATCATGTCAGCAAACTGATTTTCATAATTACAGGAATATATTTTTCTTTAATTGTTTTTGTATTTTTAATTTTTTTTTTATAAGAAAAGTGATTCATGTCTTCAAAAGGTTGGTATTACCATTCACCATTACTGTCCTGAATTGCTGTTGGACTTGTTGTGTAAAATCTTTCCTGGAAAGTGGTTTAAAATACTTCTTTAATCTATGTCCATTTACCAAGAATACTAAATTTTGTCCATCAATAGTTTTAACTTCTACTACTCCATTCTCAAATACTCGGATCACTTCATAAGGTCCCATCCAATGTGTATGGAACTTCCCTTTAAAAATTTTAAATCTAGAATCATAAAGGAGTACCCAATCACCCGGTTGGAATTGATTTTTCTGAATATACTTGTCATGCCACCTTTTGCGTTGCTGTTGAATTAGTATGTTCTGCTGGAAAACATCCCTATGAAATTCATCGAACTCATTTAATTGGAGAAGACGTTGTTGTTGTGCCTTAGAGAGATCTAGTCCTAACTGAACTGTAGTTCTGAAAGTTTTGATATGGAACTTAATTGGTAACAAAACCTGTTTGCCATATACCAGCTCATATGGTGTATGTCCCGTGCTATTTCTCAAAGTGGTTCTGTATGCCCACAAAGCTTCTGGTAATCTTTCAGCCCAGTCTTTCCGACGTATATTTACTGTCTTTGTAAGAATGGAATCGATCACTTTGTTTGTAGGTTCCACCTGGCCATTTTCTTGCAGGTTATACGGCATGGATTTCTTGTGTCGGATCTTGTATTGCTCCATCACACCCTGTACCAAATTAGAAATAAACTGTGGACCATTTTCAGAAAAAATTTCTCTAGGCACACCAAATCTAGTAAAGATTACAGTAAAAAGAAAATCAACAAAAAATTTTTCTATAGCAAAAGAAATAGCTTTAGCTTCTACCCATTTCGTAACAAAATCTGTACAAACCAAAATATGCTTTTTACTTAATGATGTTGGATTTATTGGCCTATAAAATCAATAGCCCATTTTTCAAATGGCTCGATCATAACTTGGGGACATAAAGGCATTTCATTGGTTTGATTAGGTTGGCCCATTCGTTGACAGCTATCACATCGCCTGACATACTGTTTGGCATCCTTAAACAAGGAAGGCCAAAAGTAACCAGCACACAATACTTTATATGCAGTCTGCTTATCAACGAAGTGGAATCCAGAAGGTTCATCATGAGAAGATTTCAATATGTCAAACACTTCCTCCTCTCTCACACATCTACAGATAATTAGATCTGGACCAGTGTAAAAGAGATCTCCTTGAATCCAGGAATATGTAGAATTTTTCTGAATAATATTCCGTTTTTCGCAAGCGGATAAGTGGGGTGGTGTTTTCCCAGTAACCAAGTAATTAGAAATGTCAGCAAACCATGGAGAATATGTTTACATAGCAAAAAGATGTTCATCTGGAAAATCATCATTAACAGGAGTTACTTCACCAGGATTATCTAATCTAGAAAGAAAATTTGCTACAACATTAGATTTCCCTGGTCTATCAACAATAGTAACATTAAACTCCTGGAACAATAGCAACCACCTAGTCACTCTACCGCTTGTCAATGGTTTTTTCATCAAATATTTAATCACGGAATGATCAGTATGTACAAACACTTCATATCCTGTAATATAGTGCCTGAACTTATTAATTGCAGAAATTATAGCTAAAAACTCTTTCTCTATAACTTTATAATTCAATTCAACGGAAGACAAATTCTTACTAATATAATAAATAGCATAGGATTGATTATTTTCCTCTTGTTCCAAAGCTGCACCAATAGCCAAATCTGAAGCATAAGAGGAAATGTGAAAAGGCAGGGACCAGTTAGGACCTCGCAAAACTGGTGCCTGTACCAAGTTTTCCTTCAATGTTTCAAAAGACTGTTGGCAAGCTGTGGACCAAGAAAATTCAATATCCTTAGCTAGAACTCGGAAAAGAGGGGTAGCTATCTTAGAAAAAATTTCAATGAATCTTCTATAATAACCAGCATGTCCTAAAAAACCTCTTACTTCCCTTTGAGTTTTGGGTGCAGGACGATGCAGAATGATTTCAATATTTTCCAGATCAACCTGGATACCTTTATTAGAAATAAAATGGCCAAGTACCACTCTCGCTTTGCACATTAATCTACATTTCTTGTCACTCAAAGCAAGATGGGCTTCTTGAAAACGAAGAAGTACTTTCTCCAAATTTTTGAGAGCTTCCTGAAACGAATCACCAAACACAGAAAAGTCATCCATATAAATTTCTACAAATTCCAGATCAGCAAAAATGGCCAGGACTGCCCTTTGAAAGGTAGCCGGGGCATTACATAAACCAAAGGGAAAAAATTTATAAGCAAATTTACCCCATGGACATGTAAAAGTAGTTTTATCCTGATCTTCGGGTGCAATCTGTATCTGGTTATAACCACTGAAGCCATCCAAAAAGGAAAAATATTTCTTTCCTGCAAGGGTATCAAGCACCTGATCAATGAAAGGGAGAGGGAAGTAATCTTTGAGAGTGGCTTTGTTTAATTCTCGATAATCAATACAAATACGCCATCTTCCATATTTCTTAGGTACAAGCACTAATGGAGAGACCCACTGACTGTCAGAAATAGGATAGATAAAACCAACATCCAAGAGTTTTTGCACTTCTTCCTTCACAATATCTCTTAGAGCTGGATTCATTCGCCTTTGGGGTTGTCAGACAGGTCGGGTTCCTTCCTAAATATAATATGATGTGTACAAGTTTCAGGAGGGATACCCTTCATATCTTCATAGCCCCAAGCAAAGGCAATAAGATGGTTTTGCAACAAATTCACAAGTTGCTCTTGCTGAGATGAGTCCAAATCTGAACTAATATGAAAGGATTTACCAAGGCTAATCTCAACAAGAGTAGTGTCAGGCTCAGGAGTACTCAAGGGAGTGTTCAAATGAAGCGGTATAGAAGAATGAGAATCATGATTATCTTGAAAATCTAGGTTGAAAATCTGGCTCAATGGCTCATAATTAGGCATAATGTCTAGATTATTCAGAAAATCTTGAATCTCATCTTCTGGTGAAGACCTAGTATAATGATGGATAAGAGAAATGGACTGAGTCTCCTCATCACTTCTTTTATCCAACCATAAATTATCTTGAAGGTCCTGAATGGATCTGGCAGGGGGGTATAAGGTAACTTTCTTCCTAGAATCTCCATGTGAAATATACATATCACTGGAACGACATCCAATATATGCATCGGCCGTAGCAAGCCATGGTCGACCCAAGATCAAGGGATGTCCTCCTACTGGGTTATTTGGCTGAAGCACAATGAAATCAGTAGGATATTCCCAAGAATCTAATGAGATGATCACATCGTACAATACTCCTTCTGGCTTAATTTTAGATCTATCTGCTAATTCAAGCACAGTGGGAGTAGGGCGAAGATGAGATAACCGAATTTGATCCATGGTTTTCTTAGTCATGACATTAATGGCTCCCCCCAGGTCTATAATAACATTAGAGACAAGGAAATTACCAATCTGAACTGAGACAACATGGTTTCTGAGATCAGTATATTTTTCCATAGACACACATCCCGTCATCAACTTTGCTGCCCAACCAAAAAATTAAATGGTTTGGGGTTCCAATCTCTTCCTCTCGAGTTTCTTGGGATAGAGTTCCTTAATAATATTGGTACAAATGGGAATCTCTTTAATGGCTTGAAGCAAAGGTATCTTAATGAAAATATTCCAAATCTCAGATGCCAAACTAGTCTCAGAAATAGGCTCACTTCTTTCCATTACTAGCCTCTCTGGAAAGGGAGGCTGGTTGGAAGAAGATGGCAGGGATTCAGAGGGTAAGGGCTGCTTAGTGACAAATTTCGGAGAATGGTTAAGAGTTTCCTCTTCTCCTTTCTCTTCAATGATCACCATAGGTTTCTTTTGTTTTTCTAATGTTACAATCCTTGCTGATGAATATCATGAACCCCAACTGGAATAGACTGGTACTCGAATGATTAAGGTGGGTTTGTTACCTGAATCATTTGCACTACTTTATTATTATTAGGATTAGGCATAGATTGAGTAAGCAACTTAGGAGGTCGAAAGGGTGGAGGTAAAGGCAACGGTGGAGTGGACTGACTCAGAAGTTGAGGCATTGAATAAGGTGTATGCGTAGATGGATATGACTGCATAGGTGGCTAGTAGGAATATGAAGAATGAGTTGGCCCTCTCCAACCTTGTTGCCATGGTTGAGAAGGTTGCCCATGTTGATATTGATTCCCATACTGCCACTGTTGATGAGAGTTAGGATAACAATATGCATGTGAATTATAACCAAAATAGTGTGGAGAAATTTCAGGAGCCATACCTGTACCTACCTGAGGCCAGTTCCTTCTTGCTCCCATAACATACAAGTATTCAGCTTCAGGCTGTCCCCATGTAAATATAGCTTTAAGTCCTAGTATAGAGGGACATTTTTCTGTGATATGGTCTTCTACACAAATAGCACACTTATTAGTTTCTTTCAAATTAAGAGGGCACTCTTTAGGAGGATGCTTGTCTCTACATTTAGGAAAGAAAATACATAATGACTCTTGTTCCTTCATAAGTTTCTGCTGAAATTTTAAAGAGTCTAACTATTTGGTAACGGTGTTCATTATATCAATTTTCATGTTTTCCATTTTATTTTCTAGTCTAATAATCATAGCATCAGTAGATTCATTTTTTCTATTTCTATTTCGAGTTCCTCTATCAGATCTATACTGGTTTCTTGAAAATTTCCTGCATAGTTCACAAATTTGGTCAAAATTTTGTTGAGAAATATCACCTTGTCCTAACATATTCAAATTATTTCTAGCATTATCAGTAAGTACTCTTAAGAACAAGGTTCTAATAGTGTTGGGATCAAGCTTAAGTTTTGATTTTGTAAAATATACAAAAATATTTCCAGATAATCTTCAAGAATTTCATCATCATCTTGTATGATTGTAAAAATTTCATCCTGCATGTCTCGAGTTTTGCAATATTCTTGATATTTAGACAAAAAAATCTCTGCATCTAATCCCAACAGGTTATAGTGTTTCCTCCTAACCCCATAAACCAGCGTAGAGTTGAGTCCTTAAGAGTAACAGAAATAGTCTTAACTTCTGAGCATCAGTTGCATAATCATAACTTCTACACAGAATATCAAACTCGAATAGAAAAGAGTTAGGATATTCATGAACTTTACCACGGAAATGAGGGAGAGCTGATGGTGGAATATTCTTCATTTGCGCCATAGTATCAGGATCCAAAATTGGAAACACAAAAGTGGATTGTTCTTCACTTACCTGGCTGTCACCAGTCCCTTCCAAATGATCTTCTCGGTCCACCATTGTTCCCCTTTTACTTGTACCACTTTCAACAAGCTGATCCACGTCTGAGTTGTTATCACCAGAATCCAGGTGGATTTTTCCTGCGTGATGGGTTTGAATTGGATTGGGATTCTTGCTTACAGAAGGAGACCCAATATGAAATTTTTTTTCAGAATTCTTTCGGCCCTTAGTGGGCTTCGAACCCTTACCTTTTCTAGGCATTCATTTCAAAGGAAAAAAAAGAAAGAAAAAATAACAGACAACTTCTAAAAAATGTTGTCAGAAATATATTAACACCAGTAAAATTCCTTCAAAGAAGCTCTTCCAAGAAATACTGCAAAAATAAAGGAAAAATTACCTCTATTTGTATAATCAAAAAATTCTTACCAAATCAAATTGCCTCCCCGGCAATGGCGCAAAAATGTTGGGTGTAGGAATTACACTTAAGCAAACTCCTCAACACTTAATTTGTCAACCCGAGGATTCGTAAACTTAGAGACGAAGCACAGGCAATGCCAGAGATGGTATGAATCTTCCTAATATAAATCCCTACTTTCTTTAAAGGAAAGATTGCAAAATCAAATCAAAAGAGAAAAAGGGCAACTTGAACCATCAAAATAATCTAAGACTTGGAACAAGGAAGAATGCATTTGCAGGAGGGAATTAAAGATAAAAGGCAATCAATCCAACTAATGGTTGTTTAATCTACTGAGTGTGTATGTTTTCTTTAGCATAGACACTTTAGTAGTCTTATTATATGGGCCCTTAAACCTGCTTCTTTTGAGATTTCCTTCTTGCACTAATCTGTCCTGCACTAGTGCAGGAACAAAGATTTACGTAGAAGGTATAAATGGTGTCTTTACTAAAGGTTTTTCTTTACTTCATGCAAGGGCTCGAACTTTTCAAGGTTCATAGCACTCAGATCTCGTGGTAAGAAACTGGTTCTTACACCGGATCAGAGCTTCCTGCACTTAGTATTTAATTCTTAAACGAGTGTTTAATTATTGCAAGTGCTGTTGTACTGTTAAATTGAATTGCACACATAAAAATGAATGTTTCTGATCTTAACAGAGTGCAGGAATAAAGAAACAATCAATATGCATTTATCTTGTCATAAGCATTAAATGAAAGAAATAAGGTTGCAAAAAAGTAGACTACGAAAGCTTGCTGCATCACACCAACGTGCATTGGTGCAGGTTCATTTCTCCTGCTTGGACCAGGCGGGAATACCGCTCAAACAAAATTGCAGAAAAAGGAAATATCACACCAACATGCACTAGTGCAGGAAAGTAAATTGCAAGGAAAGTAAATTGTAAGGAAAGAAAATGTATCTACTTCACACAACGGATCTGCTTGCACTCAAACAAGAATACATGTGCTTGAAGTTAAATCACACTTGACAATATAAACACAAATTACAGGAAAAATAGGAAATGGGGTAAACGTGCTGGGTTGGCTGGGCCCTAGCCAACCAGCGCGTTTCCCTCTTAAATAAAAATGCTTTTCAGTAGCTCAATCAATTCATCAACTTAAAAACAGAAACACAATTTCTGAAACATGAGGCGGAGCTCCCTTTTATTAATTCATTGAGGCAAATATATGCGTGAATACATTGTCCAGCCCGGATTCGGGCAATAACAAAATAACCTGTTACCGCCTCTCTGTTCTCTTTATACTATCAAACTTTACTCAAAAAATTATGCTCCCTAGTCCTATTTGCATCTTACATTATATAGATCTCTGGCCAAAGGCCAAAATAGATCGTTCAACTGATTCATAACAAAATGCAGAATTTAGTTTCGGCCTTCAAAATAAGATGGTTTTGCAAAACTGGCCGTAGCTAAGCAGCTTTCGCCCTTCATGGATTGGTATCGGTTTCCTTTGAATCACTCTGCTGTCGTGGCTGAAGCGGCTCAAGATGAGGCGGTGATCGAGGAGGTTCGGATCTACTGCAAAGATTTGTTGTGTTGGCAACGTTGCAAGATCCGATCCTGCACTAGGATCATCGGTCACGGTAAGTACTCTATCTACCAAATTACCATTGGAGATATCGATAAGTTACAAAGAGTGATTTAAAAGTAAGAAATCATGTAATAAATATTTAATTAATGCTAAGTTGAATTAAAAATATGAAGAATAAAGTTTATACGAAATATGTCACCATGCTTGGACTAGTGAAAGATGAGGGTGCATAAAAGGGGTAAAACAGAGGTAAATGGTTATGATTTAGGAAGGGGAAAATGGTAAAAAGAAAGAAAATTAGGGGGCTAACAAAACCTTTTGAACAAGTTTTGCAGCAGTTTTTGGACAACTGGAGGCTAGGGATGAGTGATGAGACATGTTAAGATAATCTCCAACAGACAAGGACCACAAAATAATTTAAATGATGGTCAAAATGTTCAAAGAAGGAAAATAATCTTATGCCTAAAAAACAAGGTTTGGTTTCCTGCTTTGTGGAGGTCAACAAAGTGGTCATGAAGAACTGAAGCCCATCATCCAAATTATACCATGTGATGATACACTTGGAAAATGATGTAATTTCAAATAAATAAGGTTGTTAGGATAAGGTTGTTAAAGATAGTAATGAAAAGTTTGAGTCCTAGTTGAAATAGGACTGTCATGTAGGATAGATATCTATTTGTCATAAATTTGATGTTTTATGGTTATGCAAGGTGTCAAGAGTTAGAAATTCAATGTATCTAGCCTAAAATGAGATCATCTCAAGTTGTAAATGGTCTATTAAAGGCCATTGGGTCGAATTAGCAAAGGGTTGGAGACTTTTTAGCAAAACTGTTGCTTTATGTAATGGACTGTGATCAGTAATGCAGAGAGGTTTTCATCTTGATAGACCTGAGATTATTAGTGTATTTCAATGAGTTTTATGTCCTATATTTGAGATGTTTTCCTTCCATATTCTTAATGCTTATTACTCAGAATTCATGGATGTTCATGCTCTGCCTTCCTTTAAGTATTAAACTATGGTCAAATGAGTTTTAGGTCCTATCTTTGAAAGGTTTTCTTCAATATCTTAATGCTTATTACTCAAAATTCATGGTTACTCATGCTCTGACTTCCTTTAAGTATTGAGTTATGGTGATTTTCTTTTAATATTTTATTTTCAATACCTTGATGTCTCATAACTCAGAATTCATGTATCACATGCTCTGATTTCTTCTGAAACTCAAGTTATTGGGATTTTCCTGAATGTGTTACTCTTTCATTGAATTATATATAAGCCTCATCTCCTACAAGGAGATCCTTTGTTATTGAGAGCCCTATCACTGACTCCATAGCCCAATGGTAGCAAGCATTCATATTTTTGACCTGAACCAAACACAAATAATAGAGTTAGCCATCTATCTATATATTTTTCCATATTATTAACCCTTGAGAGAGCCCTCTTAGATTGATGAGGCTAAGCTTCAATCAAAAGATTGGTTTGAAATAGTTACACTAAAGTTGTCTGATCAACAACCAATCAGGTACGATTTTGGTGATAACATTTTGGCGCCGTTGCCGGGGACCGAAGGTGTATATTTTCCCTGGGAGGAACGACAAAGTTTAAGTTCTAAGGTCTGAGAGCAACAGACACTTAGGCACATATTGGCTGTATTTCTTCTCTAGCAACTCGACACATCAAATAAAAAATTGGAAGTTGACTCCACTACTTGAAGATCAGTAGCTTGATGAAGTTTCAAGATGAGTTCAATTGCAAGAATAAATGTCAGGTATGCCCCTATGAATCGGTCTCATATCCTTGGTTTTCCAAATTCTATGCCAAAGGTCAAATGGTTAACTTATCTTCCTATATTTAAATATGAAAAGAAAGACAATGATGCTTTCATTTGGTTAGATTCCATATGCATGTACACAGTATTAAGGTTCAGTTCCCTGAGTATTTTCTCATGAAGATGTTTATGGCCACTTTGGAAGGAAAAGCATGGTCTTGGTATGAAAGCTTGCCAAATGGTTCATTATATTCTCTTGCCAATTTCCATGTTGCATTTTATGAGATGTATGAAGAGTGTCATCCCTCCTTATTGCTGGTCAAAGACTGCTGTAAACACTGTGTGAGTTTTATTGAATATTTGGATAATTGTTATGAAGATGATGAGTTCATAGATGAGGAAAATTTAGAATCCCTTCATGACAATCCCTTTCATCACCAAGAAGAAAGGAAGGCCTCTTTCTTAGATGAAAATGAAACATAGCAGGAGTTTATTTATGAAAATTATGATACATCCTCTGAGTTTGATGAAAATTTGCAGCAGACTTGTCAATGTTTTGATCATCAGGAGTATGAGAATCATTTCAAACAACAAGAGGAAATATTGGAAGATAATTGCTACAATCCTCAGGTAAAGGAGGAATTTTATTATTCATGTCATTTCTTGCATCAGCCTACATCAAATAATAATCACACTAATGAAGAAGTGGGTGAAAATTTTTCTTTATCCTTGTCTTCTAATCTGAAGTCATTTGAGTGCAAGTCAGAAGATAAGATTCAATTTGTGGATGAAGTTGCTAAGAATATTGGGAAAGCCATTTAAGTTTTTGAAGGTCAAATTCAATATTATTATCTTCATGATCAAGATCAATCTTTTCAAAATCTTTCCATGCTAGAACACAAAGAGAGGGTGTTGCTTCCTTTCTCTTTTGAGATTGAGGAAGAATACACTGTTTTTGAAAATAACTTTGAACAACAGTTTGATAGCACAGAATTGAAATATTGTGTGGTTGAGAAAAGAATATATAAGTTTTCCAAAGCTACAGAATGTCATGAGAAGCATCAAACAAATCATGTATTCTTTGATCCTATAGCTGACTACATGAAAGAGTTCTACAGTCCAGATTTCTAGTTATGTTTTCATTATGAATATCAGTTACATCTCATGCTACCTTGGTCATTCCAGTATCATGTTTAATTTTGGTTCAAGTGCAGACAAGAGGTTCAAGTGTCAGATCAGATCAATGACTGGCTTCACTGGAAGTTTCATGATGCTTGAGTTAAAAATGGAGATTGCAGCGGATAGGGTAGATAGGAGCGTGTGAATAAGCTCAAAGTTGACTAAGCATATTTTTAGTAGGTACAGATTTGGTTCTTCTACAGTGATCATCAAGCTTGAGCCCGAGGTGAAGGCTATACGAGTTTGAAGAAGACTTGATAAATTTTCAAAGATTTTATTCCAAGAAGATGGATATCAGCACTGGAACTACTAGTTCTTAGTGTACCACAGGGGCACACTATCCCAAGTGGAGCCACTGTTATCACCCAATTTTTTTTCAAAAAATCATTGTGTCAAGTTTGTTTTTGATCATGGGTCAAAATAGGGTCTTAGGAGTCATTTCTTGAATTTGACCAAAAGGGAGTATTAGATTTTTAGGTTTGAACCTTCCTTAGTGTTAAATAAATTCATTTTAAAGGTTTTTCATGTCAAGTCATTCATCATTTCATCATTCATTTCATTTCCCTAAGTTTTTTCATCAAAAATGTCCAATTATCCAAGAAACCTTACTTTCGTAGCGCCACCCATTGAAAAAATTCGTTTTGCGCTATGAAAGCACTGTCTTTTCGTAGCGCAATATGAAGCAAAACTATGTTTTCTGGTTTTGAGCAGTCAACTTCAAAGGAGGTTTATGAGCAAAAAAAAAGGTATTTTAAGACATTAAGAGAGGTTATTTTCAAAAACATATCAGATAACAATAAACTCTTTCACTTTTCTCACAGGTGTTATCATTTGGGAGATACAAGGCTTTCTTTGAAGCCCTATTTTCAGAAACAAAGTTTTTCTGTTTTACACATGTTTTTCAAAGGCAGTGTCTGGATAACAGGAGATATGTTTCAAAAACAAAAGAGAGGTTTTTATTAAAGAAATAATTTCCTACAAAAACCTCCTTCAATTTTTCAAAATATATCATGGAGTAGGGGATATAGGATTTGTTCCAAGACCTATGTTTTAGGAAAAAATAGGAAAAACCAATAGGCCAACCTATTGCAAATGAAGAAGAAATGCCTCAAAATAGCTAAAATGAAGTTAGTATATGGTTGCTGTGGTTTTTAGATGGTGAGATAAATAATGTTATGAGTTTTGGGGCAATAATAATTTTCACTTGGAAATTGTTTTGACAAAACTGCATACTCAGCAGTTTCGTAGCGCATTTAGTGTAAAAAAGCAGAAAAGCGCCACGAAACTATTATAGTTGCCTTTTCTGCTCCTTTTGATCAGTTTTCAAGCGGTTAAAGGATGAGTTAAGAGCTGTAATTGTCATGGAAGATTTATTGAAGGATGATTGAAATTTTGCATAAGGAAAGAACCAAGTTTTTGTAGAAAAAAGGTTGAAATGGCAGCGCTACAAAGGGCGCTACGAAACTGCTGTGTTTTCGTAGCGCCATAAATTACAGCCTTTTGAACAAGTTTTGCAGCGGTTTTTGGACAGATGGAGGCTAGGGATGAGTGATGAGACATATTAAGATAATATCCAATAGTGAAGGACCATGAAATAAAGTTTAAATGATGGTCAGAATGTTCAAAGAAGGAAAATAATCTTATGCCTAAAAACAGGGTTTAGTTACCTGCTTTTGTGGAGTTCAGCAAAGTGGTCATGAAGAACTGAATCCCATCATGAAAATTTGACCATGTGATGATACACTTGGAAAATGATGTAATTTAAAATAGATAAGGTTTTTAGGATAAGGTTGTTAAAGATAGTAATGAAGAGTTTGATTCCTAGTTGAAATAGGACGGTCAAGTAGGATAAGTGTCTATTTGTCATAAATTTGATGTTTTATGGTTATGCAAGGTGTCAAGAGTTATAAATTCGATGTATCTAGCCTAAGATGAGATCATCTCAGGTTTTAAATGGTCTATTAAAGGCCATTGGGTCGAATTAGCAAAGGGTTGGAGACTTTTTAGCAAAATTGTTGGTTTATGTAATGGACTGTGATCAGTAATGCAGAGAGGTTTTCATCTTGACAGACCTGAGATTCTTAGTGTATTTCAATGAGTTTTATGTCCTATCTTTGAGATTTTTTCCTTCCATAGTCTTAATGCTTATTACTCAGAATTCATGGATGTTCATGCTCTGACTTTCTTTAAGTATTAAACTATGGTCACATGTGTTTTAGGTCCTATCTTTGAAAGGTTTTCTTCAATATAGTAATTCTTGTTACTCAGAATTCATGGTTATTCATGCTATGAATTCCTTTAAGTATTGATTTATGGTGATTTTCTTTTAATATTTCCTTTTCAATACCTTGATGTCTCATAACTCAGAATTCATGTATCACATGCTCTGATTTCTTCTGAAACTCAAGTTATTGGGATTTCCCTGAATGTGTTACTCTTTCATTGAAGTATATACAAGCCTCAGCTCCTACAAGGAAAGCCTTTGTTATTGAGAGCCCTATCAATGACTCAATAGCCCAATGGTAGCAAGCATTCATCTTTTCAACTTGAACCAAACACAAATAATAAAATTAGCCATCTATCTATATCTTTATTCCATATTATTAACCCTTGAGATAGCCCTCTCAGATTGAGGATGCTAAGCCTCAATCAAAATATTGGTTTGAAATAGTTACACTAAAGTTGTCCGATCAGCAGCCAATCAAGTACAATTTTGGTGATAATAGAACCTCAGGCAACACGAGAGGAAAACAACCCATAAGGGAAGATGCCTTCAAAAGACCGGTATCGACGCTGATGTAAGAGTCAGAAATACCTCCTACTAAGGGTAAAATTCTTTAGGTAATGCGGAATAATCAGGGATGCAAAATGATAGTTGGTACATTGTAACTATCTTCCCATCCGATGGAAAAAGGATGAGTCAGAAAACCTAAGAGACAATGGCAGTCATCGCATAAGACCAACTACGACCCAACAAAAGATTATAGTCGAGATGACGATCTACGACTTCTATGTCCACAATTATATTTTTTCCACTAAGTGTAATGGGATAGCTAGCAAGGTAGCCTTTTGGGAGGAAGGTGTGGCCATCGAAAGCTGTGAGGGAATTCGACAGTGGAGACAAAGTGGGAGAACCCAAAGCGAGCCAACACACAATTGACATTACGGAGGTTGAAGCACATTCGTATATGACAATGCAATGGATTATTATCCCTTTTGACACAACTTGAACTTGGAAAGAAAGCTGGTGTGAAAGGCGAGGTTTTCATTTTTCCATGTCAAAGATGGCTAGCGTAGAATCCTGGGGGTAAATTCCACCAATGGCCAAAAGTAGAGCTTTCCTTTGCGCTGGGCAAGTTTACAACACTTCGAGTGTAGGCATAGCTGATGATTCTTGCGCCAAATCTTCTACAATGTTATAGTTTTGGGGAGCACGTGCAGAGGTGTTATGAGTGATGCGTCGAAGGGTCCCTTTGGGGGGACGAATGACAGGGTCAACAAAAGGCCTTTCGATATGAAAATCATTAGGCAATGACAGATTTTAACTTGAACCAGGTTCTTGAGCCTCAATTACTACGTTTCCATAGATTTTAGCTCGGTTTTGGAGTTCAACAGTCTCCATGCCATAAATGGTAGACGATTCTTCACTGGAAGGATGAGTACTGTTGGTGTCCAGAGGTGGCTTATTATAAACAACTCTAGTGCTTCTCATTTAATTATCAACCCGAGGTAAGTCTTCTTATTTCAAGAGTGTTGGCATGGTATATGTGAGTGAAATTGATTAATAGCTACTCTACATTACTTATGAGGAAGGATTAGCTAACCTTCTAAATTCAATTAACCTAACTAAGATTGGCTTAGGTGATTCTTCTGTCGAGCCTACAGTCGAACAACAGAACAATGGCTTGAACAACAAGTTGAATGGAGTGAACAACTATCTAATTGAATTTAAACAATGGTCTAACTGAATTGAACAACAATCTAGATGAATTGAACAATAACCTAACCGAATCGGACAACAATCTAACTGAATTGAACAACAATCTTAATCGAATTGGACAACAATCTAAATAGAATGACAGTAATTAATTTACATCGAACAAAAGAAATAAAACTAAATTGAAGGGCAATCTAACTGAACCGAACAACAATTAATTTGTATTGAACAACAATAACTAAGATAATTTTGCAATGGAATTCTCTTGTAAACTAATTAATTGACATTAATCACTGATCGAACGCTTCGCTATGCTGAAAGGAGATTGAAATCTGTAAGAGCGAGTAACATGGAAATCAATTATTCTACGATATGTGAACCAATTTTAATGACATTGAAAGAGACCGAAAGCATTATGACAACTTAGAAAATATGAATGCGATTAATCTAACTCAAGGACACAATTGCTAACAATTATGAAGGAAAAGTAATTAGAATTTTATTGAATGGGATATACTTTACAACTGCATCAGATACTTAGACATTGGCTCTACGACTACACACAGTATGCAAATTTGCGAGGAACTTCTAGGGGTTGGGCCTAGACCACCAGAATCTCTAGCACAGTCTAAACTTCAAAAGACCGTTGTTTGCAACTCTATACTACCTCTGGTGATATTACAAAAATACAATTAGACAAGTTGATTCTCCCCGTCAGAATGAATTTCCCTCGTACTTTTAAAGGTGATTTCATAAAATGAGAAGGTATTCTCCAAACAACAACCCGATGTGCGTGGCTATCGTTTGAGTTCTTGGATTTCCATTCGACTGTCTGCCTTCTACTGGCCTCTAGGCATTTACTGAGATCTCTCATGTTTTCTTTTGTTGATGAGCTTCTGTTTCCTATCGGTCTAGCTACTCTGCCTTCCTGCATGCGGAGATAAAAGAAGTTAGTTTTCTCATAAAAACATCCCTTTTGTCGTAAAAACATCCCTTTTGTCGTTAGCTTAGTTGTTCTTGTTTTCATAGATATTTTATTCCTTTATTGTTGAGATGAAGGAGAATTCCCCAAAATTATAACATAATTTGAAGTAATTACTGGTGATAACATAACTTAATTTGGGCCCAACATACTCCCCTGCTTACCTAATTGCATGTCCTCAGGCAAACAGATGGTTGAGATGCAATTGAGTCAAGGAGTAGGCAGGGTAGACCTTCTCTTTGTAGGCCTTGAAGCCCTGTTTTTGTTTAATGATTACAAAGGTAGCACTGGTGGATCCCTCTGGTAATTCGTAATTGTGATTATAGTCCTCGGGAGGATACCAAAGGAGAGGAATTTTGTATCTATGCCCTAACCACGCAGGTCCCATACTGTAGACCAGGATACTATATGAGAGGAACTTAGAGGCAACAGCCTTGAAATTCCTATAGTCGAATGGCTCTCGATTCTTCACGTTGTTTGTGGAGGCCATCCACCTTTGCTTAGCTGCTGCCAATGCTGCATCCCAAATTTCTCCAAAGTATTCTTTCCCATTCTCTATGATGTCTTTATCGATGGGCCCAAGCCTAGTCCTTACTCCTCATCTTCTCATGAATTTTTTGTGCTGAATGAACAGTTGTAGGGGCTTTGTAGGTTCCCTTCTAACCCATAAATCTAGGCCGTGCTCCCTTTTTCTAGAAGATGTTGTAGGCCTTGGCCCATCTGATATGGTTTTTAGAAAATGAAAGGAAAGCTTGTAGCTGATCATCCCCTATGAAGGGACTAGGGTTGTTGTCTATGTCTTATTCCAAAAATAAATTATGCATGTACAGTTCGCATAGGAGGCGCTGGACCTGTTCTTCCTGCTTGTTACAACAGTGGACAAATTCCTCTATAGTCCTAAAAGTAGTGGATTTTCCTGCCCTGACAGCTTTGACTTTAGGAGTAAATACCGTTCTGTTAGGAATAGGTCATAGTTGGTTTCCGAGGCTCTGCATGATAGCACATCATTATATAGAGAGAAAATTTTATATATTTGTTTCTTTGCTTGCTCCCCCTGCTCTTGCGCCCTTTTTACCTTTGCTTGTTCTCCTCTGAGCTGTGCAAATGTTTTGTCTTCTGTGGAGGAAAGGTTTGTAAAATGTTTTAGTAGTGTTTGGTATTCTTGTAATGGCACCACTTCCTTCCTACACAGTGCTAGTTCATGCTATGTTTGCACCAGTTCATTGCGTAGTTTCTGGTTGACAACTTTTTCTACCAGATGGGCATAGGTAGGTGCTTCCTCTGTTTGGGTCCTCTTTTCTTCTATAACTTTATATCTAGTTTGAGTAGAGGATTCACAAGTAGTTGCTAGTTCTGTTTGAATTCCAGCCTCAGTGGTGTCTGCTAAGTTGGTCTGCACCTCAGCTTCTGAAGTGGTTACCAAGTCAGTTTGGGTTCCAGTCTCAACGATGTCAGCCAAGTCAGTTTGCATCTCGTTTTCAACGGTATTTACTAATTATTTTTGAGTTCCTGCAATGGAGGTTTCCTTCTTTGGCTTCCGGGCCCTTCTTTCCTCTTTCAGTTGTTTTCTCAGATATTTTACCAATTTCTTTAATCTCTTGCAGGCCCTGATTTTCTCTTACTTCTCTTTTCCTCTGAATTTTCACCTATCCTAATTTCAGCAGGTGGTGGGGGAGTGGAATTCCCATTTTCAGGGACGGTGTTGCCATCCTCAAGGTTGTCTAGAATGATGTTTCTAATCAAATCTTCAGAGTTTAACTCAATGTGAGGTTCCTGATGGAAAGGAGTGGTGCTACCTCCTGGTGTTAAAGGATCTGTTTCTATGTGTGCTTTGCTCCACAAGGATAGTGTCACCTAACTGGTTTTCTGATTCCATTCTCTCCTCTATCCACCCTTCACTGTACACCTCATAATTCTCTAGAGGGGACAATGCCTCCTCATCTTGTGGTTCCTCTTGGTCAGGTAGGATGTTAGTGTGACCAAAACTACTGGGCGTGACGGATTTATCAACGAGTTCCTCCTTCTCCTCTATTCCCAATGGGTTTATAGATTCGTAGTCTGTCCTAATTTTCCCTAGGACTCGAGCCATTTCTTCCTCAAAACCCTACAAGGGTGCATGGGATGTTATTTCTTCCTCCATGAGGTCCGATGTTCCTTGGAGTGTTTTGGACCGTTTTTTCCTGCTTGGTTCTGAAGTTTTCATTCGGGTCCTTTTTCTCCTAGGTGTATTCACCCTAGGAGGTTCAATTTCAGTTCCGTTAGGGTTTAATTCAGGTTCCTACACCTCAGGGTTAACGAAATTTTCCCAGACTATCTGTTGCCTATCCATCTCATGAGTGATGGTTATTTTAATTAACCCCTGATGACTGACCACTGCTTGGTGAGTTTTGGCTCTTCTCAATCGAACAACAGTGTCATGCAATATGGAATTTGTAGAAATTATATAACTAATGCGTTATATATCTAATATTATCCTAATCACACACTATTTGACTTCATGCACAATACAGAATCTATTCTACTCATTGATCATCACATGCAGAAATTAAATCAATTGCATGCACATACTGAAACCATAAAAATTCACACATATGAACACAATGTTTTAACGGGAAAGCTTAAAGCTGAAAACCCCAACTATCTGTATATAATATATGTCATAGAGATCATGTAACAATCCTCATATAAATCTGAACATGTCAAGTTCTCAGTACAATACAATTGGTACACACTAATCAGGTCCTGATTTTGCAAATCCATGCACCGATCCTCTGCCACCTGCTAACCTACCTCTACTACACAATCCCTGCTGAAGAATAGCTCTGAATGAAATCCAATCCACTTGGCTTTCACTACGCAATACTCATTGGAATCTCCATCAATGTGTGGTGCAAACTCATGCAACACTATAGTCACAACTGATAGTCATCTTGCCCTTTCACCTATCTCTCCACTGGTCTCCACTAAAACTGTCCATGCACTGTAGTTAACTGATGTATTCTTCAATTGATTAATGAGTTAATAATTATTGAATTAATTATTAATTAATTCACACCACTCTCACTAGTGTATCAATCAGTTAGACTAGATACAACTAGCTCAACTGTGTCTAATTGAGTTAAACTGAACACAACTCCACCAACAACTTCTACAACTCCACCAAACTCTGTCACATGAGTTATAACTGAAGTCTCCATGCAATAGCTCCACTTAACCCTCAGGAATAGCGTAATTCCTTCTATCAGCTCCTGTGCCACATCTGTGCACTTAACTGAAGTGCTCCAAGAGAATAAGTTAATGTTTAGACTCCAAATATTATTAAGAGCTAATAATATTCGACATATCTATTTTTAGACTGGCAATCTAAAAATAGATTCCGCCCAATATGTCTAAAAATAGAAGTCCATCTATTTTTCCAACTTGACCAACCATCCACAAATAGGATCCTGCAACTCATAGAATATGATCGACATGTCTAAAAATAGACTTGCGCCAAAAATAGCCTGCTGGCCCACTTAGTGAAGGTGAATATTTTCACTAAGCTCGTCATCTTGTTGCAATCTCAACATTCCCTCTCAACAAGATAGGGATTATCTGCCACCTCGATCCTGCCTCTATGGTATTCAAATTTTCTCTTGGTGAGCACCTTCGTCAAGATATCAGCATCCTGATCCTCTATAGGAATGTAAGAAAGTAACATGATCTTCCACTGCACACAATATCTGATATGATGGTACCGGTCTGTGAAGCCATGCAACCTCAACTCATCCTCCTGTCTGGACCAAGATCCATATCCTGATGTGCCTCTGAGATACCTCAATACATGCTTCCCCGCCCTCCAAAAGAGCTTGGTAGGCTTAACCATAGCTTGTGAACGCTGGTTAACAGCATAGCATATGTCTAGTCGTGTATTGACTAGATACATGAGCGAACCAACCAACTGTTGATAAATAGTGGCATCCACTACCTTTCCCAATGTAGCATCCTCTTTCCTCCAACCACCAGGAAGAGGAGTGTCGATAGGCTTGCAATCTTACATGTTGAACTTCTCTAGTATCTCCCGGGCATACTTGCCTTAAGACACAAATAGTCCATCATCACGCTGCCAAATTTCCAATCCCAAGAAATAATGAAGGATGCCCAAGTCCTTCATCTCAAAATCCTTTGCAAGATCAGCCTTGCATGAGAGTATCAACTGTTCATCACCAGTCAATATCAAATCATCTACATAATGTACAATGATTAGAAACTTACCCTCAACCACTATCTGGTACAGGTTGGGATCTGCCTCACTCTTGGTAAAACCAAGTCCAGTGAAATAACTGTCTATCAGTGTGCACCAAGCATGAGGTGCTTGTTTCAGCCCATACAACGCTATTTTGAGCCTGCACACATGCGACTCGCTGCTGAAGATTTCGAAACCTTCAAGCTTCTCTATGTACACCTCCTCCTCAATGACTCCATTGAGGAATGTAGTCTTCACATCCATCTGATGAATGTGCCACCCCATCTGCGCTGAGAGAGAAAGGATGCTCCGTATGGAAGAATACCTTGCGACAGGTGCAAAGGATTCTTCATAGTCGATCCTTTCAATCTGTGAGAAGCGCCGGGTAATAAATCTTGCCTTGTACTTCTCTACACTCCCGTCAGCAGCTTGCTTCACTTTGTAGATCCATCTCGAACCTACCACTCATTTCCCTTACGGCCTTGGGACAATCTCCGATGCACTGTTTCTGACAATTGAATCATACTCTTCCACCATGGCATCTACCCATGCAGGGTCCTCCACAGCTTCCTTGAAAGAGGATGGCTTTGTCATGATACACTTTCTCATCAGAGCCATGTATCCGGTATATCGGTCAGGTGACTGTCGCTATTTGCGCTGTGATGTAGGTGCTCCTACAATATTCTCTGCATCAAGATTCAGTTGCTCAGCTTCTATAGTGCGCTTCCGCCCTCTGATGGTTGGCGCTGCATGAGTGGTTTCTTCCACTCCATGAACCTCCTCTTGTGGCTGATCCACATCCTGAGGCTCATCCTTAGGAACTAATAGCTCCTCATCTACATGCAAGTGTGGCTCCCTCTCAAGCGAACACTTCATGGCTTTCTTTTCATGAAATTTGATATCCCGCTTCACTACACTTTTCGATCGTTCGGCAACACATTACTTCCATAGTCATGGGGCATCATGGCCTCAAAAATATCCCAACCTCTGCGGTCGGCCCCAGCTTCTTCCTAGCATCCTTCATCACATGAATGTAAACAAGTGAGCCAAGAATCTTCAAATAAGAAATATCAGGCTTCTTACCAGAAAACGCCTCTTTGGGTGTACTCATGCCAAGTACTCTGAGGACAACGATTTTGCACATAAACCGCAGTGTTGCATGCCTCAGCCCACAAGTGTATGGGAAGGCCCTGATCATGCAGCATCACCCATGCGGCACCCACGATCGTTCTGTTCTTTCGCTCTGTGACCCCATTCTGCTGTGGGTTATGAGGCACTATGACCTCTCTTCGAATTCCTTCTGCATTGCAAAAGTCCTTGAATTCACCAGAGATGAATTCACAACCATTATTGCTCCTAAGAGCCTTCACCTGCTTCCCCGAATCTTTCTCCACTAGTGCCTTGAACTCACAGAAATTTGAGTATGTCTCGCTCTTCTTCTGCATGAAGAAGATCCAGCACTTACGAGAAAATTCATCAACAAATATCACATAATACTTGTGCTTTGCTGTCGAAGCTACTGAGAAAGGTCCACACACGTCTGTGTGAATTTTCTCAAGGATCGTCGTGGTCCTTCTCATGAAAGGTGGCTTTCAAAATTTTTCCCAAAGTACATCCCTTGCACTGATCTGACTGCGCAAGTGTACCCTTGGGAAGCCCAGTAGAAATCTGCTGCAAAATTTTCAAAGCGCCATGGTGAAGATGGCCCAATCTCCTGTGCCACAATTTTCCCTCATCCCGGCTCACCACTCCTTCTACTTTTCCTGACATTTCTGCGTAGCCATCTACCTGCAATTGATAAAGTTTCTTAACTCGAACCCCTATCCTCCGGGTTTCACCAGTTGCCTTACTGCGCAGGAAAGCCTTTCCCTCGCTAAAGACAACATCATATCCCTTATCTTCCTACATAGCCACAGAGATCAGATTCTTCTTCAATCCTAGAACATGCATGACATCCTTCAATATGAAAGGTTTACTAGACTCCCTCTCAAAGGAAATGGTCCCAATACCAGTTGCACTGTATCTACCATCATCGCCCATCTCGATGTGCACTCCAAGATCCTTCTCATCCAGATCACTGAACAAATATTTCTCTCCGGTCATATGAAAAGACGCACCACTATCAAGAAAACACACTGATCCCATCATACTTGAAACCAAGCATGCAATCAGTGAAAAATCCAGCTCAAAATGTGAGGCTAAGGCCTCTCCAGCTGCAGATCCAACAACCTGCTTATTTTTCTTCTTCTGTGGACAATTAGTGGCGTAATGTCCGTGTTGGTGACAGTGAAAGCACTTCACCTTGGCCATGTCCTGCTTCTTTCCTTTCACACAGGATTGAGAAGGATTTTTCTTTCCCTTCCCTTTCCTTGATTTGGCAGCCAAAGCACAATTTTCTTCATATTCATTCTTCGATGAAGATACATCCCTAGTACTCCACCTTATCTACTCCTGCACAAGATCCGACCAAAGTCGCTCCCATCCTGGCAGTTTCTGCCGACCATTGACAGAGTCCTCATAGGAATGCCAACTCTTCGGAAGCCCAAGGAGAGCCAAGCTCACCAAGTCCTCTTCATCTATAGTAACCCCCACACTTCCCAGCTCATCCCTGCACTGAACAAACTTCGTGAGGTACTTGGGTATACTTTCGCCCTTCTCCATTTTTATTTTTTTGAGCTTGTATTTGAGCACAAAATTCCTCTGGTCGCTCTTGCTTTGGAAAAAGTCTATCAAATCTTTCCACATCAAGAACGGAAAAGCTTTACCATGAAGGCTGGACACTATGTGATCCTTCACACCTTCCAACAGAATCCTTCAACATTTTGTTGTCTTCTTTTCCCATGCGTCAAGTGCGGCAGCATCGCTAGAAGTAGGTTTTGGAATTTCTGCATCTATGAACTCCTTCTGTTAGCCCCCCTATAAATTTTTGACAAGAAAAACAGGGGGCTAAGATTGTTGTTGAGCCTTCAAGGAATGCATTTCCTCCAAAAACACATCATCCTTGAAGCCTCCTCTTGTCTTTTGTCCTTTGATGAAATCCCCTCTGCTGATTTCCCTTATAAAGCCTCTCTGTTTGTGAAGAAATGCCCAGAGGCCTCCTTTTTCCTCTTATTTCCCCCCACCTAGCTTCTATTTTGTCTCTCCTCCTATTTCCCTTCTCACCCTTCAAATTCCACCAAAATCCTCTTTTCCCCTTCCTTGGCTTTCAAATTCCATTTAAATGGGCTAAAACCCACTTTCCAACCTTGTAATAGGCCTTAGCCCCTTACCATAAGCCCCTTCAACCACTTCCCCACGTAACCCTTACCCAGGACCAAGTGCTTAAGCCTTGGGAGCCAATCGCAATCGGAACCATCGGGCGAGTGCAACCCTTTGTAACAACCAAAAACTCGGATGCGATTGTTTAGAACGTTAAGTCCCGCGATGTGTTTAGCACCGTCGATCTATCACAAGGATCCGACAGCAGAGCGCTAATCGCAGCCCCCCGCCCAATTGCAATCGCAATGTTTCGAGTGCGCCCTCCGATCAACCGCAAACTTTCTTCTCCAACCTTCGATTGCGATCCCCCGATCCACTCCTCCACCGTTGATAGCCCCGCCAGATCGGACGACCAGCACCCAATCGCAAACCCCTTTCTGATCGCAATCGCAAGCTCAGTAGTGCCACCCCGATTGAAATCTCCCGATTTGATCTTGTCCGTCCGTTCGCTACATGATCCGACAGTCATCGCAACTACCAATCAATCGTAAGTCATAACTCCCGATTCCCAATCGCGCTCTCCCTATGATTGAATGAGAACCATCGATCTGATCCCCAGATCAAACGGTCAACGATCAATCGTGCCTCGACCTCCGATCGCAATCGCAAGCCTTCCCGTATGACCCCTGATTTGATCCCATCCATCCATCTAATCAACGATCCAATGGCTATTGCTTGTCCCCGCTAATCGCAATCGGAAGTTTCAATGTATATCATCTCTGTCCCCCTCCGATTGCGATTTCCCAATTTCATCCCGACCGTCCATCCTCCCCTGATCTAACGGTCAAGATCTAATCGCCCTCCACCATGACCGGGTCCCACACTCATGCCTCCGTTCATTGTTTTTTCGTGTTTTCCGGTGTAATTTGCCCAAGTGATAATCTTCGGGCTTTACACTATGCTGTCATTTCTCCGCCATTTTCATTGTTTCTCCACTGTTCTGCCACCATTCCTTCGGCCTTCACAGCAAGTCTTCCGCCGCCGTCCCCAGATTTTACATTGATTTAATTTATTCCGCAGAGGTCACAGAGAGGCCAATTCAGCGGCCAAGCGGGATAGCAGAGACAGATTTAAGGGATTTGAGCCTGAAATTGGAGATTTAAAGTATTAATCATGTGTTCAAAGGATTAAGGTTCATCTTGAAGACTAATGAGTGCACCAGAAAGTCATAACTGCGCTACCTAACAGCAGAGTACTCTTCTCTCAGAAGGACACCTTCCTACAGGAAATCTCCATGCCCCCTCGAGCCCTGAGACGATTAATTGCACTGACAGAGCTTCATTAAAGATAGTCAGGCAGCAGTTATGGAGGTATGGAGCGGCCCTACAGATTTCTATCCATGTCATTTATTCCATAAGGCTAGCGCAAAGCTCCAGACAGCTGAAAGGACTTCAAGAGACATATTAGAGGTCAAGTTCGACCTGACAAAGGCTCCCAGTAGTCTACAGAGTGCAGCACATCGCCAGTAAGCAGAATGGGCTCGGCTTCCTCCACCATTCCGTCTTAATGAGACTCATTTAATTGTTCACCTACTTCTATTTCTTTCTCTTCTCCTATAAGAAATCCCCGAGAACATAATGAGGTGTTGGCTACGGCCGTTGCTGTTAGAGGGATTCAGCTTGACTGTTAGAACAATCTTGGGAGGGAATAACAGAGTAATTGTATGTAATAGGCTAGGAGGAGAAAGTTTGGATTGTATTAGCCATTGGGCTTATTGTACATGACTGGTTTTGCATCAATTAATCAAAGCACATTTCACAGGATCCTGGTCTATTACTATTGGTGATGTTTTTCCTCGCTCTGTTTATTACATTTTCATACTGTTTCATGTTCTTCTGGTAGGCAACAGAAGTATAGCATAGGATTCACCCTTGTTAGGTGCCCTATGTTCCTGCTCTCCCTACCTTGAATGTTTTCTGCTTTATGTGTATCTGAGGGTGAATTCATGTGGTTTAACCAGCGCAGTGGATGTTATTGCCTGCTGGCTGATGTATGAACTTGGGGGTTTGCTGCTTGGATGTTTCTTTGTCAAATTTATCTCTATTTTTCCCTTGGAGTTGCTAAAGCAGACTTGGAGTTAAACGACCTCTGGTCCGATCTATAAGCAGCCCCTTTGTCCCATTCTGAGAGCTACCTTTGAGTATGTCCAAGCAGGTCTAGAGTTAAATGACCTCTGACCTGATCTATAGACAGAAAATTGGTTGTCTTTCCTTCTTTCAACTTCCTTCCTTGATGTTCCATCCCACCATCTAATCTAAAAGATACTTTAGTATTATATGACTTGCCCTTTGGAAGCCTTGTCTAGTGGATGCAAGTAATTTCATTTCATGACTCCATAGCCCAATGGATGGCACTTCCTTGACCTATTCCCCTTCGTGAAACATCCTGATACTTTGTTCTTTCTCCCATTTCTTTCTCAATCTATGATCTCATGACTCAACCCAGCAACCCACCAACCAAATTATTTTAAACCTCCTTTGCGCTTCATACCTAGCCTAATATCTCAATTTGAGCTTCAAAGATATACATTCTTTGTTCTTTGGAGAGATCCCTCTCCAGGTCCAGGAGGGCTAGATCCTAGGGCCCAAAAGTGGTTCTGATGTTGTCTCATCTTTTGGTCTTTCCAATCTGACCAAAACATGGGAACCCCAACATAATGGTGACTCCGCTGGGGATGAATCTGAGAGTCAAGAATTGCTAACATTTGGTCTATTTCCCATTGTCGTCACCAACATAATGGCGACTCCATTGGGAACAGACCACTGTGCTTTTAGATTGGCTTTTCATTGCTGATGGTGGAAAACATCCTGCTTCAAACATTCATATACATCCACCTGGCGACTCCACACTCCCCACGATCCAAAGACCCAATGACTCCACTAGTGAAGGACACTGGACTGGTTGAGAAGAAGCAGTAACCTTCTTTGCATAAGCATGAATACAAACATGGACAGAGATACAAAGTATGACGCTTTGTGCGATCAATTAATTGAATTAACAGAAACGTTTGGTGAAGTGCTGAAGATGTACATGGCTAATACGAATGCAGATGATGGTTATTTCGAGAAGCCCATGCATCTTTTAGAGAAAGAAAAAAATCAAAGCCGAGAAGATGAGCAAGACATGTATGATGCTCAAGAATCTATAGAAGATGAGGAGGGAAGTGATCAAGAACTGCTTGATAGCTTGCCTATGCCTTGTGTTACGCTGACCAGAGAACATCAAGACCTATTAGAAAAGGATGATAAAGAAAGCTGCTTGGAGGAAGCAGAAGATCACAAAGAAGAGGCAGGACCTGACGTGGAAGAAGAGGCTCAAGTAAACATCCCGCCTCCAAATCAGCTAATACAAAAGAAAGAGGACCGCTGTAATTCTGTCCATGATGAAAGGGAGACCCCTCTTTTGACAGAAGAAGAGATTGAACAGATATTAAATCAGTAGTCCACCTCTGAGGTCTTCTGTAGAACACACGCTCATGTTCAGTCATTTTATGAGTTTGATGATTCAGATCCGGAAGACTCCTCTGTAGATCAAGACGAAGAAAGACTTGTTGAGCGTCCATAATGGTTGACTTGGTCAAGTCCGCCTATTTATGACACTGATGGCGAGGGCCACGACAGTATAATAGCAGATGAAGATTCTTTGAATCTTCATTCTGCTCTACCACAGATCATCAGTGAGACTGGAAACCAGCGGCCTTCTTTTTCAGAAAATGAGGAGGAAATCAAAGAAGAAATTTGTGAGCAGGATGAAAGCAAAGAGCCTTCCCTTGAAAAACAGGAGGTAACGGAAGATATGCCTGCTCATAAATGCGCAGATCTTTTCACAGAGCTCGGTCCAGTAGCGTGAGACATGTCAGAGCTCTAGGAGGACTCGGTTGCAATATACGATGAGTCCTCTAGTTCAGAAGATGAAGGAGACACTCTACTCCAAGAGAGTCTCATTCTTGATCCAGTGGAAGAAGAAGAAAGCCTGGTTGGAGCCTGCCTGCCAGATGTTCATAGCCAGGTATCATTTCATGATCCTTATGAACATTTCCTACAAACACATGAAGAAGGATCAAGGGTCTGGTTGAGCAGCATGTTGCAAACAGAGAGAAAATTTTTCAAAGCTGCCGTTATTGAGCAAAAAGAGTGGGAGCTGCCCTACCTATCCAGCATGCTCAAGGAGTTGAGCAAAAAGGACCAGCCATGGGATCACTTGATAGACTGGTTACATTGGAAGACAACGTTTGTAAGCTAGACTGTAAATACTTCAGTTAGAGTAGGGTAGGTAGGAAAAGCTCAATAAATCTCAGTGCATGAGCAAGTAGATTATTTGTTTCAATTTCTGTCTTAGAATGTAGAGAAGAAACCTGCTAGACAGTCTAATCCTAGCAGGTAGTAGTGTAGGTAGAGAAACATGTGAGACCAACAGTCTAATCTGGTCTCATGGAGTAATAAGGGTAGAATTAGAATCGGTTTATTTTTCCTGTCTATAAAAATTGATGATGTAAAGGGTCTGCAAGTCCAAATGCACCCAGAAGAAAAAATGTTAGGACTGTAGTTTGGGTAGGTAGATGGTTGAGAAAAGTTTTTTTTGTTGATGTCTTCACAGTTTGTGGTAGCTCAAATAAAAGAAGGAGGGATGTGCCAAGCAGCAGGCATCTGGCCTACACCAAGAGATCATTTTCTGAATTCTTGACTCCTTCAAGAAGAATCCATCCCCATGTGGAGCCACTGTTAGCCCCACTATAAATTTTTGGCAAGAAAAACAGGGGGCTAAGATTGTTGTTGAGCCGTCAAGGAATGCATTTCCTCCGAAAACACATCATCCTTGAAGCCTCCTCTTGTCTTTTGTCCTTTGATGAAATCCCCTCTGCTGATTTCCCTTATAAAGCCTCTCTGTTTGTGAAGAAATGCCTAGAGGCCTCCTTTTTCCTCTTATTTCCCCCCACCTAGCTTCTATTTTGTCTCTCCTCCTATTTCCCTTCTCACCCTTCAAATTCCCCCAAAATCCTCTTTTCCCCTTCCTTGGCTTTCAAATTCCATTTAAATGGGCTAAAACCCACTTTCCGACCTTGTAATAGGCCTTAGCCCCTTACCATAAGCCCCTTCAACCACTTCCCCACGTAACCCTTACCCAGGACCAAGTGCTTAAGCCTTGGGAGCCAATCGCAATCGGAACCGTCGGGCGAGTGCAACCCTTTGTAACTGCAAAAAAATCTGATGTGATTGTTTAGAACATTAAGTCCCGCGATGTGTTTAGCACCGTCGATCTATCACAAGGATCCGACGGCAGAGCGCTAATCGCAGCCCCCTGCCCAATCGCAATCGCAGTGTGTTTGGTCTCAATCTAGTCTCCTAAATTAAGCTCATTTAATTGTCAACCAGGGTTGGTAAACTGCTGAAGTGAAGTGTACTGTATGTACCTAGGTATTTGTTTCTTAATGCGTTGTGTGTAGTGTTTTGTGATGTTTTTGGTCTTTTGGTGGTTTTATGTTCACAAGAAAGATGACTAGAAAACTAATGGAAAGGAGTTGGTGATTAAAAACGGAGTGAAGCCTAATTGGTTGATGACAAATGACAAATGCAAGTGAAAACACTGAAACAGAATCAAATCTAAACTATGATTAAGCAAAAACAAAGCTTGATAATGACTTTTAAACAAATGATTCAAAACATAAACTCAACTTGAGAAATGATCAACTAAATATGCAAATCCTCCTAACTAAACAGTTTAAACAACTAACTTATAATGATGCAACATTTCATCCTTGATTAGAGATTTGTTGAAGCAAATTTGGAATAAAACATTTATACCATCATAAGATCTTCTATTCTAGGACTAGTTCCTAACTCTATTCTGCAATTTAATTGAATGTCACAAAACCTTACTCAAGAGTTATTGATTTCTTTTCAAAGTAGTCTTTTGAGGGAGGGCTTTGTTTATGAAGTGATAAGGAAATTGCAGAGGTACTTCAGGCCTTAAAATGATATTGTCTTCTGTTCATGTAGTTATGAAGCAATTATAGATTTTAGAACAAGAAGAGGTTTGTGAATAATGAAGGTTGTTTTGTTAAGTTTAACAACTGAAGTAATCTAATGTGCAGTGAATGATAGTCTGAATGTGAAGTGCAAATGCAATGAGTTGAACTAAAACTGAACTTAAAATGTCACTAATCTAAAACAATGCTGAACTACAAGTCATTATCAAACTCAAAATAGAACAACTGAGCATGAGTTAAGTGCAATTAAACTCCGGAGTATCCTAACTATGCTACCATGCATTATTCTATGGAATTATACAGTCTGTTTGTCCATCATGATTGGTATTTTGGAAGAGTTCCTTCTTTTGGAAGAGTTTTTAGAACAATCCTGACTGTGTAATTGAGTGCAAATGCAAGCATAAAGACTGAAAGCAATGAAAAAATAAGATATCATAGCCATCTCCCACTCGTCATTATGATATTTTGGACAAGCGTTTAAGAGCAAGAACAATGATGGTACTTAGTGAAAACACACAACTAAAACGTTCAAGATCACAATCATGCTTAAGACAGTATAAAGATTTCTTGGAAGAGTTTCTTCTTGTGGAAGAGTATTGAGCATAAGTATAACTGTGATGGTGAATAAAAGAGATTACAATTAAATTCTACAATACTATAGCCATTTCCCATTCATCATTATAATCTTTTGGAAGAGCTTCTTCTTGTGGAAGAGTTAGAATGAGTATAACTATAATAGCTAATGAAAACAACTACAAATTCAACTTCAAAAATGTAAAGGCAGCTAGAATACTTATCTAAATTACGCAAATAAATCCGTGCAAGAGGCAGGGGCCCTCTACCACCTGACGGAATCTAACTCCAAATCAAATCAACGCGTTCAAAACAACACTGTCTGCTTCATTAAAAGTGAAATAACTTGAACAGAGCACTCTGCGTCTTCAGAAATGTAGCACAAAATCCAAGCAAAATCTAGAACAAAATCTAGCCTAGCTCTCGGTTTCCCAAGTGTTTATATAACAAATGCACATAACAAGACTTGCAACAATTTCAGGATCATTGTCTTTCCTTATTGGAATCACATTAGGACTCTTGAAGCGGCAACGTAAAAAGGAAACGGACATCTGGACTGAGACAGTCCTAATAGAATTCTGCCTTCCTAAATGTGTTCCCACGTACCAAAACCATACCCAGAATCCGTTTCTTCCTTCATGGTGAGCAACGAACAATGTAGACATGACGTGGATTATGACCATATGCGGTTTTTCTTGAGAGGCCACATGGAACATACTCAAACGTGAAGACATCTACAGAATCGCCGGTTAGCTACGGAATGTCTGCATTCTGCAGCTAGTTCCGGTCAAAATGCTTTACAATGGCAAAAATCACAAAACTTAGCAAGTCAGTCATGTAAATCATTCTAGAAGTAATTTTAACTAAATTCATTGATCAATTGGGTCTAGGATAGCAATGGAAAAAGGAAAATGAGGTAAAGTAAGATGAAAGAAAGCACAATTTTGAGGCTCAACATACCCCCACTACTGTCTCCTTGCATGTCCTCATGCAAATTATCCTATGAACTCAGAGGCTTCTGCAAGAACATCTAATCCTCTCCTTCTTCTTTGTCTGGAAGCTAAATATCTTCTGGGTTTTCTGATAACAAGTTTGAACCTTAGGTTGGTAAGTGCCCTGATTAGCTTTTTATTCCTCTTCTTCAACTTTTCATTGGTCTTTTCCACTCTGTCTATATGTAGGGATAAGGTTGAGGTCATATCAGTTTTGAGCTTGACTTGATCCTTGAGAATTTCATTCTCATTTTTTATGTGTCTATTAAGTATTTCCAACTCATACCTATCCCTTCTTAATACATCTATTTCAGAAAGTGGAGGACTAGGGGTTCTCTCCTTGCTTTCTGAAGCTCTCCTTTCCAAAGTTTCCACATAGTCATAAATTTCTTGTTGAGCAGGGTCAATTTCAGGGGTTCCTTCATTAAAATCCTCTTCAACATCTTCTTCAATGGATGTTTCCTCATCTTCTATATTAATTACCCCTGTTTGTTTGATTTGAGTTTTCCTTAGTTTCCCCTTTAGTCTGTGGCTTCTTCTTGGCTGAGAAGATCCCTCTCCTTTCTCCATGGCAGATTTCCGGATTACCTTGTCTTTCTTAAGTTGTCTCTTGATTTGAGTCGACTTCTCTGAGATGATTTCCTCACTACTTTCCTGGACTGTTTTGTCAATTTCAACTTTTGAGGCCCTCCATTTTCTACTTCTCTTTGTAGGCTGTTGTTCAGTTGAGGGTTCTTTTGGCTCTTCAAAATGATTTCTTATCAAGAAATTTTCCCATGTATCATTTGTTTTGGCTAAATGGTGTTCAATCAAAATTTTAACCAAGCCATGATGATATAGAGTTGTCTCTAAAAATTGAACCCTTCTTTGAACACAGGAAGCCATCTTTTTCAAGCTTTGAAGCAAGAAATAAGGTAGGTTTAAGTCTTCCCCCAGAAAATGCATTATCAGTCTAATGTGGTAGACATAAAATGTGCCATATCTACCCTCACATGTAATAAATTTTTGTAGAAGAAGTAGTATGTTTCTCCATTTATTTTTCAATGCAGAACTGGGAATTCCTTTCTTAAATACAGTGACATCCATACCTGGTGATTTTAAAATTTTCTTCCAGGATTCATTGTGGAATTCTCTGTTTTTGAACCATCTCTCTCCAGTTCTGAGCAACCCTGTAGCCTTTGCAATGAAAACTTCAGTGACAGTAAATTTGACATCTCCCACTTCAACTTCAGTTCCTTGAAATGATCTTGCAAATGTTTTAGTGACTTCTTTATGGAAGCAATTAAATTTCTCCAAAAATTGAAGCCATCCTATCTGTTGCAACATTTCTTTACATTGAGGGTAGCCTTCTAAGTATTTTGAACCCACTGGTTCAGTTCTTACAATGAAACCCATAATTTCTTCTTCAATGTTCAGATTAACACTCTTCTACCCACAGAAATAATAACTTTCACCTTCGAATTGAAATGGCTTCAAGTTTTTAATGACAATGGCTTCAAATTTTTAATGACAATGGCTTCAAAATTCGGAATGATATACCTCTGATTGATAGTGATAACAACTTCAAACTTTGGACTGATATGCCTCTGGTTGACAATGAAAAATGGCTTCAAATTTCGAGCTGATATGCCTCTGGTTGACAATGAAACTTTGGACTGATATGCCTCTGCTTGACAGTGACCAATGGCTTCAAATTCCCACACTGCTATACCTCTATCTCTTGGTGGCAAATAGCTTCAAATTCCCACACTCTTATATCTCTGTCTCTTGGTAACAAATGACTTCAAATTCTTCACTGTTATACCTCTGTCTCCCGGTGACAAATGAATTCAAATTCTTCACTGCTATACCTCTGCGTTTACAGTGATAATGCTCAATCTCTGCCCACAGTGATACTTTGTCTGCCCACGGTAACAAATGGCTTCAAATTCTCACGCTGCTATACCTCTGCGTTTACCCTTTTGCTCTGCTCTCAGTGGTAAGGATATCTCTGTTTGCGGAATGAAGTGCCGGCTACAAAATGGAGTGATGGAAGTAGTCACGGAATGAGGTAATGGAGTGAGGTGGAGGGAACGAATTAATGATTGAAAAGACGGCAGAGATTTTTGCAACGGAAAAGAGAATCATCATTGAATGATTTGGTTGGGTTACGTGAAGAATTCAAACACTTTAGCCATTTGAACCGCTTAAATGATATGGGACATGAAATTTGAAATGAGAGATTTAATCCAAAGTTTGTGGAGGGTGTTAGCCACCTATAATATTTTGTTATACCAAAAGGTGGCTAAGATCTTTTTTGAGCCTCCAAGGAACAAATTTTATCACTAAAAAATTGTTGGCTCTTGAAGTCTCTTTAAGGCCTCATGCCTCTGTCCAAAATCCTCACTTGCTGTCCCATTTTTTATACTCAGGAATTTCTGCTGACTCCAATTGAAAGACTGCTGAAAGATCGCCATTTCTCCTCTTCTCAAAACCTTTCATCTGCTCCCCTTTTTCTCCATCAAAACTACCTTGTTTTCATAAGTCCTCTTCTTTCCATTTATGAAAATTTCCCCTTTCATAGTTAAAAACTCACTTTTTAACTATTTCGGAACCCCCAAGTCCATTAAAATCCTTGAAAATTTCTCATAAAAATCAAAGTTTTATTACTATGGACCTAAGCCCCTTGGGCTAAGTCCTAAACCACTTCCCCCCACATGCCCATGTGTTAAAACCAAACGCCAAAGCTTTTGGCGCTAATCGCATCGCAAATATCCAAAGGGTGCATGACTTTGAACCATTACAAAGCTCATTTTCCTTTGTAAACCCAAAAACCCACTTTCCGAAAGTTCTAAGTTAAAACTTAAAACCATGTGCTGAATATAAATGGGTTGATCGGAAAGACCAGGCTCAATGGCCCGATTGCGATTAGCCCTTGTCTTTATAACTCCTGGGCATATTACATTCCGTGAAAACCCCCGGCCCCGCAATCGGGCGCCTTTTTCCTTTACCTATATATTTTCCGCCCAATCCGTTAAACTTGTTTTATTCGCAAAAAACTTTGGTTTTCATGTGTTTAAGGGTTTTTTCCGCCGGTGCGTAGGTCGTAGCAATCCTGACCGTTGATCTAGTTCTTTGATCCAACGGCCTACGCTCAATTGCATCGCAAACTCTCAATCGCAATGCTTCAAGTGTGCCCTCCGATCAATCGCAGTCCATACCTCCGATCTTCCGATCCTGCTCTCCGTCCGATTTATTCTTGACCGTTGATCTAATCCTTGATCCAATGGTCCGCGCAAAATCGCATCGCAATGTTTCACCCCCTTGCGATTACCTTCGATTCATTCCCCGCCGTCAATCTGGTCCTCAAATCAACGACCAACGCTCAATCGCAAAGGGCTCAATCGCAAAGTTTCAATCACATGTTGTTTTGTGACCTCCCCGATTGCGATCCTCCGATTAAATCTGGGCCGTCCATTTCCCGCCTATCCAACGGTCCTTATTCCCTCCGATCGCAAGTCTTACCGCCATTTCAAAACCCGCTGATTCGTTTTCCGCCGTCGATATGATCTGCAGATCAACGGCCAACGCTTAATCGCACTGGAATTTTCAATCGCATCCCCTTTTTCGCTACCCCCGATTGCGATCCTCCGATTGAATCTGGACCGTCCACGTGTCCAGATCGGACGGTCCAAAATCACTCCGACTTGTTCATCTCCTCGCTCTCCTTTTCGCCTCGTCTACGCAAATCTCCGACCGTTGGATGTTTTCATCTGATGGATACGCTCCTCCCCCGCCTTCTGAAGCAGTTTTTCCCCAAAAATGCAGGATTTCTTAAAAAATTGTTTGTGTTTTGCAGGTCCCAATGCTTTTTCCATTATAACAAAGGAAAATAAAAGCCGAGGGTGACGATCCTCTGGTCTTTCGTTTATCAAAGGGAAAGAGATATAGAGGGTTTGAAGACATGTTTCATCAACGCTTCATAGGCGTTGATGACATACGAGCCCAGCACGGCCCTGCACATCGACAAGACACTGTTTTATTAAAAACACAGTTGAAAGAGTATCAGTGTTGAAGAACAGAGCGCAGCAGAGCAGAAGATTGAAGACAAATTTAGGGATTACGACTAAGATTGACTATCAAAAGCCTAATCCCCAAATTAAACACAGTTAAAGAAAAATCATAAGCGTTTAAACAGACAGAAAGGCTTCCACCGTTTCAACTAAAGGCGAATTAATTCCTCAGCTACCGTAAAGGCCACTTGTTGCCTCAAACCATTCAAACCAAAGGCTGAGTTATTGAAGAAAATCAGATATCCGCCTCCAGCACAGCCAGGGAGTTACTTCTACAAGGAAACCAATGAATAAATATCTGCAGAGTTACTCCAAAACATGCACAGAGCCTCAAAGTCAAACAAAGCTTCCACCGAGCTTTGATATTTATTGTGAAACAGTTAATGTAGTGATCCACCTGTAAATTTTTCCCTCGAGCCTATCAAAGGGCCAAGAAGTCTTCACTCTGCATTAACTGTCCTTGAGATATTTTGTTAAAATCTCACCTCCTCATCTTCCTATAAGTACTTCTATAGAAGATGAGAAATTGTTGGTTGCATAACTTTGAAATACACTTGAGCTTGAGACTTCTATTTGTACATAGTGTTCACTGGCCCTTGAAGCTCTTTTTGTGCTAGAGTAGTTAGGTTGAATAGTGAAGATGATTGCTGAACTGAAACATTGGACTTGAAGATTGTAACTGGTTTGACATCAATATAAAAGCTATTTCTTGGGATCCGGGTCTTTATCACTGGTGAAGTGCTTCTTTCTTTGTTAATCGTTTTCCTTCTATGTATGCCATATTGTTCATTTTCCCTCTGTAAAGAACAGTTTAAATAGGGTTAGGATTTTCTGTATAGTAGTAACCTTCTCTGGCTGAGAAATATTTATCTTAATGTTTTCTTCAGATTTTTTTATTTAAGAATGATTCAATACAGTTTAAACAGTTAGGAATGTTGGTGTTCCCTCGTCCTTCTGTTTGCTCAAACATTTTTCTCGAATGTTATTTCCATTATTTGCTATTAAAGTTAGACTAGAGAAGATATGGTTTGCCTTGATTCCTAGATTCTTTTCTCCAAAGGCAGATTCTGAAAGTTTCCCTTGGTGTTGACTGAAAGCAGACTAGGTTTAAAAGTACTTTATCTGATCTTAAGTTACACTCTGTTTTTCTTATGTGTTTTCATACTTTCTGAAGGTAATTATGTGGATTACTGGATTGTTTGTCAATTAAGTTGCTTTAATAAAAACTTGCCCAATAAGTCTATGGTTAGCCCCGTCCTTGGTTGGTTTTAAAACAGTTACTTAAGAGGCTTTTCTTGTTTGGACTGACTATAAATCCTCTGAGAAATTATTATCAGTTTCCACCCCTCCAACATTTTAATGTTTCCATTTCATCATTTTAAATCTCAATAATCTTGTGGTATAGATGACTTTCCCCTTGGATCACACTTGATGTTGTTGTTCAATTAAAGCCCAGATATGACTCCATAGCCCAATGGACTAAAAACCAGCGTTATATCTATCTATCTGCCAAAATTGTTCTATTTTCTTGCAACTTCTCACTTTTGAAACTTTTGCACTTAGGACTTTCCCCTCAAGTAACATTTCATGCTCAACCATCCAAAACAAAACAAAACCTTTGGCCTTCATAACTAGCCTAATATCATTACCTTAAGCTTTTCAAAGACAATATCCATCTTTGCACATATTGGAGAGATCCCTCTCCGGATTCAGGAGGGCTAGATCCTAGAATCCCAAAGTTTGGTTGAAATGATGTTAACTCTGTGATTGGACTCTCCCAATCTTGCTAATAAATTACAGAGACCTAACAGAGGGTTTATTGGTCATGATCAATAAAAATAATTAAAACAACCTTTTCGAACAATTCATAACTAAAACTATGCTAAACTTTATGAAATGCCATTATAATCTAAACTTGTTACCTCTGCTTTTCATTTGATTTTTGTAGTCTTTGTCTTCTTTGTTCACCTTTGGAAGAGTCTTCATAATTCTTCTTGATGCTTCTTATTCATGGATACACTGGATCATTTTGTTGCAATTCTAATGTCTGCTGGTTGGTGTCTTCAGAATTTGTAGCTGCAGAATGACCGTCTGGCTGCAAAAAGGCTGATCAGCTGCAGAATGTATGTTAAGCTGCAGAATCCTGTAGAGCATTTTAATCATGGAATGGAGTGGTTTGGGGATATAAGTGAAATGTTACATGGTATGAATGAAGATGGATGATGTGTTATGATATGTATGAAGTGGATGATGAAATGAAATGGATTCAGTTTATGAAATGGAGTGAAAGAACATAAGAACTGCCCTGCAATCCATGACATGTTTTATTCATTTACATCAAGACATCAATCTTCAAATTTTGACATGAAAATGAGATGGATGGAGTATGGAATGAGATGAATGAAACATGGAATGAAGTAGAATATGAGTGAATGAATGAAATGGAGTATGGATGGATAAATGAATGGAGTGAAATGAAATGAGATGGATCATAAGCACTATGGATCTGAACTTATGATTTTGGTACAGCTGCTTGTGAAAACAAAATGGAAAAGTTAGAGTGTCAGAGAGACTCTGATTTTCACCCTATCTTTTCTGCATAAACATGCCAATCAATGATTGGGTTTCATGTTTATACCTTTATTTATTTTTATTTTTTTATTTTTTTATTATTATTATTTTTTTTTTCAAAAGAGAAATACTTCAGAAAATTTAATCAAGTTGATGAAGAAGAAAAATTCTTCTTCATTAACGTCACATCACTGCATTCTTGGAACTTCTTGACAAATTATTCTCTTGAGAGTGGTTTGTGATATAGCTTCAATCGATGACCATTCACAAGAAAAGTGACCTCTTCTTCATCTATAGTTCTGATTTTTACTGCCCCATTATCAAAAAATTCAACAATTTCATATGGCCCAAGCCAATGTGTCTGAAATTTACCTTGAAAATCCTTGAATTTTGAATCAAACAAGAGAGCCCAGTCTCCTTCTTTGAATTTCTTCTCTTTGATGTAATTGTCATGCCATTTAGCCCTTTGCTGTTGGACTAGACTTGTTTTCTGAACTGCATCTTGTCTGATCTCATCCAATTCATTAATTTGCTTCAGTCTATGCTTTTGTGCCTCCGTTAAATCAAGTCCTAGTTGAACTGCCATTTTGAAGGTTTGAATTTGGAACTCTATGGGAAACAAAACTTGCTTTCCATAAACAAGCTCATAAGGAGTGTGGCCTGTTGTGTTTCTCCATGTAGTTCTATAGGCCCACAAGGCTTCAGGAAGCCTATCTACCCAATCTCTTCTATGTAAATAAACAGTATTTGTTAGGATTCCTTCAATGACCTTATTAGTAGATTCCACTTGACCATTTGCTTATGGATGATAAGGAGTAGATTTTCTATGTCTGATTTTGTACTTCTCCATCATTTGCTCCACTAGCCTTGATGTAAATTGAGCTCCTTGATCTGTAACAATTTTCCTTGGGACACCAAAACGAGTAAAAATATCCTCAAAAAGAAAATTAACTACAGATGATTCATTAGCAACAAGTAATGGTTTAGCTTCTACCCATTTAGTAACATAATCAATGCAAACTAATATATATTTCTTTTGTCTTGATGGAGGACTAATAGGTCCTACAAAATCCAAAGCCCATTTTTCAAAAGGTTCAATGTGTACCTGAGGTTGTAATGGCATCTCACCTGAAGGAGAAGGTTTCCCTACCCTTTGGAAAATGCCACACCTTTTGACATACTCCTTAGCATCTTTAAACAAGGATGGCCAATAATATCCTAAATTAAGGATCTTATAGGCTGTCCTCTTATCTGCAAAGTGTCCGCCACAAGGTTCATCATGACATGCCTTGAGAATATCAGGCATCTCATCTTCACGAACACACCTTCTAATGATCAAATCTGGACCTGTCTTGTACAACTCATTAGCGACCCATGAATATTTTGCACTATCATTAATGATTTTTCTTTTATCCCTTGCATTCATAATTGAAGGAAATTTTCCCGAAACTAAATAATTAGCAATATCAGCAAACCATGGAGTTTGAGTAGAGATTGCAAAAAGATATTCATCAGGAAATTGATCTTCAACTGGAGTGTCATCTTTGATATTTTGGAGTCTAGATAGGAAATCAGCTACCGTGTTTTGTTTTCCAGGCCTATCTAGAATGGTAATGTTGAATTCTTGTAAGAGCAATAACCATCTTATGACTCTGCCATTAGTAATTGATTTGTTCATTAAGTATCTAATTACAGAATGATCAGTGTGAACAAAAGTTTCATAGCCTGTTATATAGTGTCTAAATTTGTTTATGGCATGAACAACAGCTAAAAACTCTTTTTCAGTTACAGTATAGTTTAACTCTGCAGGAGTCAAATTTTTACTGATATAATAGATGGCATAGGGAATTAAATCTTTTGTCCCAATACTGCTCCTAGAGCTGTATCGAAAGCATCTGTCGAGATATGAAAAGGTAACTTCCAGCTAGGTCCCCTTAATATAGGTGCTTCAGAAATTTTGATTTTCAGGGTTTCAAAAGCTAACTGGCAATCAGAAGTCCACTTGAATTCACAATCTTTGGTAAGTAATTTGAAGAGTGGAGATGCTATCTTGGTGAAGTTTTCTATAAATCTCCGATAATACCCTGTAAATCCTAGAAAACTTCTAACATCTCTTTGACAACTTGGAATGGATAGGTTAGAAATGACTTCAACTTTTTCTTCATCAACTCTAATCCCATCCCCTGAAATGTGGTGCCCTAAAAAAATACCTTCAGTGAACATCATAAAACATTTTTCATGACTAAGAGAAAGGTTTGCTTCTTGACATCTTTTTAAGACTTTTTCCAAGTTTTCTAAAGCCTCTTCAAATGTGTCCCCATAAACTGTGAAATCATCCATGTACACTTCTACACAGTCATGTATTAGATCCGAAAAAATTCCTAATACTGCCCTTTGGAATGTTGCAGGTGCATTGCATAATCCAAATGGCAATACTCGGTAAGCATAGGTACCCCAAGGACAGGTAAATGTGGTTTTATCTTGGTCTTCAAGTGCTACTTGGATTTGATTGTAACCACTAAACCCATCTAGGAATGAGAAGTACTTTTTGCCAGCTAATGTATCTAATACTTGATCTATGAAAGGTAAGGGAAAATGGTCTTTAAGAGTAGCTTTATTCAGTTCTCGGTAGTCAACACACACCCTCCATTTTCCATTTTTCTTTGGCACAATTACCAAAGGAGAAACCCACCGACTATCTGAAATAGGATAGATGAAATTAACATTTAACAATTTTTGCAATTCCTCTTTAACAATTTCCCTAAGATTTGGATTCATCCGTCTTTGAGGCTGTCTGATTGGTTTGCAATTTGCCTCTATATAGATGTGATGAGTACAAGTCTTTGGACTTATCCCTTTCATGTCAGTGTATTCCCATGCATATGCAGAAGAATGTCTCTGTAATACTTTGACTAACTCTTCTTGTTGAGATTTTTCTAGGTTCTTGTTTATGTTCAAAGTTTTGCCTGGAAAAATTTCACTTGTAGAGCTACCAAATTTGTCCATAGAATGAAGAGACATCTGCCTAGATGACAAGAACTCAATATTGGATCCCTCTTGAAATGATTCATGTTTTTGTTCTAGAGAGTATTCAAAGTTTTCTAGAGTATTCAGAATTTGATTATCTTCACTAATTTCTGAAATTGTGAAGAGTGGTTGTAAATATTCTTCATCCTCTATCCATTGAGTGTCATCTAGATCTGTAATTTTCCTAGCTGGAGGATATAAAGTGAATTTATTAGTTGAACTACCATCAGAAATATACATATCACCGGACCTACAACTAATAAAAGCATCAGCTGTAGCCAACCAAGGTCTTCCTAATATAACAGGATGGCCTCCTAGATTATTCTTAGGAGTTAGGATCATGAAATCCACAGAGTATTCCCAAGAATCTAGGGACACTGGAATGTCTTCTATTACCCCATCTGGTTTGATCACAGATCTATCTGCTAATTGTAATAGTGTGGGTGTAAAGAGAAGATTAGGAAGTTTCAGTTTGTCCATGATTTGTCTACTCATGATATTTATTGCTGCTCCTAAATCAATGAGTGTGTTTTGAATTTCAATTCCATTAATGTGAATTTTGACAACTGGATTTCCGGGGTCAAGATACTTTGGAATAGCAATCTTGCCCATCATAATGTCTGCTATTTGTCCTACCAGTTGAATTTTCTTTGTTTCTCTTATTCTTTTTCTTGTTGTCTTCATACTCAACTCCTTTATTGTTTTGGCTAAAATTGGGATTTCTTTGATGGCTTGCAATAATGGAATTTTAATGCAAACATTTCTCAATTCATATAAGAAATCATAATTAGGCACCATGATTTGTTTTTCTACACCTCTATCAATTTGTAATCTTTCCGGAAAGGGAGGTATAGAAGTAGATGTGGATGGTTGCTCTAATACAGGAGTTGGATTTGTTGGATCTTTTTGTTTTAGTTTTTCAATGTGTGGGTCTTGAAAGGATGTGTCTTCCTCAAGACTTTTATTCACCCGTAGGGAGTCTTCCTCAGAATTATCTTGTTCTTGTATGGTCACAGAAGGTTTCCTCTTTTCAAGTATTTTTCCAGACCTAAGTTGAACATCACTAAGGTCTAGAGGAGTAATTAAATAAGTTGGAAACTGTTGGCCTTCTATCATGTATGTATTCTGAGGGTTCTTATTATTGGGGTTTGGTATGGGTTGAGCCGACAATTGATGGAATGGTAATGGAAGTGGTTGATTTTGATGTGGTTGGTTCTGATGATGTTGTTGAGGATTTTGTTGAAAATTTTGTTGAAGATTTTGAGGGAAATTTTGCTGAGGATTTTGAGGATAAAAATGTGGATATGGTGGATAGGATGGTGGATACTGATAATATGGAGAGTATCTTCCATAGGGACTTTGTGTTCCTTGTGCCCAAGATTGCGATTGATTTTGAAATTGGGGCCAAGGTTGCTGCCAAGAATTCCAAGGTGGAGGCTGATTATACATTTGATCATGGAATCCTTGTGTCTGGGGTCCCTGCCAAGGTCTTCTAGATACAAAGTTAAGAGATTCTGTGGAGTCTGTAGGAGTTTCTTCTTGAAAAACAGCCTTGAGACCAGGAAGAGAAGGAAAATTCTTGGTCTCATGTTTCTCAGAACAAATAACACATGTTTCTACAACTTTTACATCTAGAGGACACTCTCTCAAGGCATGTTTCTTCCTACATTTGGGACAAAAGATTGCCAAGGCATCAGATTCAGCCTTTTGCTTGTTTTGTATCTTGAGGGTGTCTATTTGTTCACTAAGACTCCCTAAGATGTCAGATTTAAAATCATCAAGCATGTGACCTATTTTTGATCTACTTACTGTCCCAGAAGCAGACTTACTTGCCCTTGCAAGAGCAGGATCTCTTGGACCTTTGACAGTTTTAGATTTCCCTCTTGAAAGGTTGATACATAACTAAGATATTTCAGGTAATGTGAGTTGTGATATATCCCCTTTTCCCATCATGTTAAGAATATCCAACCATTCATCCCTAATTGTTTTCAACAAAAGAGCTTTTAAAGTGTCTTGATCTAGGTTTTCCATTTGTGCCCTTTTTATGTTGTATTTAAATCTTTCCAACAAATCTTCTAAGTTTTCATCTTCTTTTGTAACATCTTGAACACTTCTTCCTTATGATTAACCGGCATACAATAATCCAAGTATCTCTCTAGAAATTCTTGTTTCATGTCTTCCCATGTTCTAATGGAACTACTGTTTAAACTCATAAACCACTTCAATGCTGCTCCTTTCAGAGTCGAAGGAAATAATTTCAATTTTTGAGCATCTTGAAGGTAGTCATAAGTCCTACACAGCACTTCAAATTCGAATAAGAAAGTTTCAGGATCTTCAGTTTTAAGTCCATAGAAGTTCGGAAGGACAGAAGGTGAAATGTTTTTCATGGTTGTATTAGTTTCTTCATCAAGTATAGGGAACCCAAAAGAGCTTCCTATTCTACCTCTTCCTCCATCTGCACCTCTACCTCCTTCTCCTCTACCTCTACCTCTACCTCCAAATAGTGTGTTTTCTCCATTAAAAACTCCTCCTCCTCCTTCTTCTGCCATGGTTGACTCTCCTGTGGAAGTGGAAAAGTTTGTGTCCCTAACAGGAGTTTTTAAATCTTCTTCTATGGCAGGTTCAGTGGATGAAGTGGAAGGTTTCTCTAATGGGATATCTGATTTTAGGTCTTCTAGAAGTCCAGGATCAGTAAAGGATGGAAGATGGGTTTGAGTTGAAGGTGTACTAACTCTGGATCTAGATGAAACAAGTGGTGTTCTAGAAATCAAACTTCTGCCTCTGCTGCTTATAAATCTTCCCCTTGAATCTCTCTCCCTATGCATATAATTGTTTTTGGATGCTAAGAAACAAAGGTTACCTAGTTTTCACTTCCCCGGCAACGGCGCCAAAATGTTTGGTCTTAATCTAGTCTCCTAAATTAAGCTCATTTAATTGTCAACCAGGGTTGGTAAACTTCTGAAGTGAAGTGTACTGTATGTACCTAGGTGTTTGTTTCTTAATGCGTTGTGTGTAGTGTTTTGTGATGTTTTTGGTCTTTTGGTGGTTTTATGTTCACAAGAAAGATGACTAGAAAGCTAATGGAAAGGAGCTGGTGATTAAAAACGGAGTGAAGCCTAATTGGTTGATGACAAATGACAAATGCAAGTGCAAACACTGAAACAGAATCAAATATAAACTATGATTAAGCAAAAACAAAGCTTGATAATGACTTTTAAACAAATGATTCAAAACATAAACTCAACTTGAGAAATGATCAACTAAATATGCAAATCCTCCTAACTAAATAGTTTAAACAACTAACTTATAATGATGCAACATTTCATCCTTGATTAGAGATTTGTTGAAGCAAATTAGGAATAAAACATTTATACCATCATAAGATCTTCTATTCTAGGACTAGTTCCTAACTCTATTCTGCAATTTAATTGAATGTCACAAAACCTTACTCAAGAGTTATTGATTTCTTTTCAAAGTAGTCTTTTGAGGGAGGGCTCTGTTTATGAAGTGATAAGGAAATTGCAGAGGTACTTCAGGCCTTAAAATGATATTGTCTTCTGCTCATGTAGTTATGAAGCAATTATAGATTTTAGAACAAGAAGAGGTTTGTGAATAATGAAGGCTGTTTTGTTAAGTTTAACAACTGAAGTAATCTAATGTGCAGTGAATGACAGTCTGAATGTGAAGTGCAAATGCAATGAGTTGAACTAAAACTGAAGTTAAAATGTCACTAATCTAAAACAATGTTGAACTACAAGTCATTATCAAACTCAAAAATAGAACAACTGAGCATGAGTTAAGTGCAATTAAACTCCGGAGTATCCTAACTATGCTATCATGCATTATTCTATGGAATTATACAGTCTGTTTGTCCATCATGATTGGTATTTTGGAAGAGTTCCTTCTTTTGGAAGAGTTTTTAGAACAATCCTGACTGTGTAATTGAGTGAAAATGCAAGCATAAAGACTGAAAGCAATGAAAAACTAAGATATCATAGCCATCTCCCACTCGTCATTATGATATTTTGGACAAGCGTTTAAGAGCAAGAACAACGATGGTACTTAGTGAAAACACACAACTAAAACGTTCAAGATCACAATCATGCTTAAGACAATATAAAGATTTCTTGGAAGAGTTTCTTCTTGTGGAAGAGTATTGAGCATAAGTATAACTGTGATGGTGAATAAAAGAGATTACAATTAAATCCTAAAATACTATAGCCATTTCCCATTCATCATTATAATCTTTTGGAAGAGCTTCTTCTTGTGGAAGAGTTAGAATGAGTATAACTATAGTAGCTAATGAAAACAACTACAAATTCAACTTCAAAAATGTAAAGGCAGCTAGAATACTTATCTAAATTACGCAAATAAATCCGTGCAAGAGGCAGGGGCCCTCTACCACCTGACGGAATCTAACTCCAAATCAAATCAATGCTTTCAAAACAACACTGTCTGCTTCATTAAAAGTGAAATAACTTGAACAGAGCACTCTGCGTCTTCATAAATGTAGCACAAAATCCAAGCAAAATCTAGAACAAAATCTAGCCTAGCTCTCGGTTTCCCAAGTGTTTATATAACAAATGCACATAACAAGACTTGCAACAATTTCAGGATCATTGTCTTTCCTTATCGGAATCACATTAGGACTCTTGAAGTGGCAACGTAAAAAGGAAACGGACATCTGGATTGAGACAATCCTAATAGAAGTCTGCCTTCCTAAATGTGTTCCCACGTACCAAAACCATACCCAGAATCCGTTTCTTCCTTCATGGTGAGCAACGAACAATGTAGACATGACGTGGATTATGCCCATATGCGGTTTTTCTTGAGAGGCCACCTGGAACATAACTAAACGTGAAGACGTATGCGTAATCGTTGCTAGTTACTTTAATGTCTCGCAGATTCTCGTTAAATTTAAGGCTCGGCCAAAAATGCTTTACAATGGCAAAAATCACAAAACTTAGCAAGTCAGTATGTAAATCATTTTAGAAGTAATTTTAACTAAATTAATTGATCAATTGGGTCTAGGATAGCAATGGACAAAGGAAAATGAGGTAAAGTAAGATGAAAGAAAGCACAATTTTGAGGCTCAACACAGTGTTTCGAGTGCGCCCTTCGATCAATCGCAAAATTTCTTCTCCAACCTCCGATTGCGATCCCCCGATCCACTCCTCCACCGTTGATTGCCTCGCGAGATCGGACGGCCAGCACCCAATCGCAAACCCCTTTCCGATCGCAATCGCAAGCTCGGTAGCGCCACCTCGATTGAAATCTCCCGATTTGATCTCGCCCGTCCGTTCGCTACATGATCCGACAGTCATCGCAACTACCGATCAATCGCAAGTCATAACTCCCGATTCCTAATCGTGCTCTCCCTCCGATTGAATGAGAACCGTCAATCTGATCCCAAGATCCAACGGTCAGCACTCAATCGCACCCCGACCTCCGATCGTAATTGCAAGCCTTCCCATCCGACCCGTGATTTGATCCCATCCGTCTGTCTGATCAATGATCCAACGGCTATCGGTTGTCCCCGCTAATCGCAATCGGAAGTTTCAATGTATATCACCTCTGTCCCCCACCGATTGCGATTGCCCGATTTCATCCCGACCGTCCATCCTCCCCTGATCTAACAGTCAAGATCTAATCGCCCTCCACCATGACCGGGTCCCACACTCACGCCTCCGTTCATTGTTTTTTCGTGTTTTCCGGTGTAATTCCCCTAAGTGATAATCTTCGGGCTTTACACTATGCTGTCATTTCTCCGCCATTTTCATTGTTTCTCCACTGTTCCGCCACCATTCCTTCGGCCTCCACAGCAAGTCTTCCGCTGTCGTCCCCAGATTTTACATTGATTTAATTTATTCTGCAGAGGTCACAGAGTGTCCAATTCAGTGTTCAAGCGGGATAGCAGAGACGGATTTAAGGGATTTGAGCCTGAAATTGGAGATTTAAAGTATTAATCTCATGTTCAAAGGATTAAGGTTCAGCTTGAAGACTAATGAGCGCACTAGCAAGTCATAACTGCGCTACCTAACAGTAGAGTACTCTTCTTTCAGAAGGAAACCTTCCTACAGGAAATCTCCATGCCCCCTTGAGCCCTGAGACGATTAATTGCACTGACAGAGCTTCATTAAAGACAGTCAGGTAGCAGTTATGCAGGTATGAAGCGGCCCTGCAGATTTCTATCCATGTCATTTATTCCAGAAGGCTAGCGCAAAGCTCCAGATAGCTGAAAGGACTTCAAGAGACATATCAGAGGTCAAGTTCGACCTGACAAAGGCTCCCAGCAGTCTACAGAGTGCAGCACATCGCCAGTAAGCAGAATGGGCTTGGCTTCCTCCACCATTCCGTCTTAATGAGACTCATTTAATTGTTCACCTACTTCTGTTTCTTTCTCTTCTCCTATAAGAAATCCCCGAGAACATAATGAGGGGTTGGTTGTTGGCTGCGACCATTGCTGTTAGAGGGATTCAGCTTGACTGTTAGAACAGTCTTGGGAGGGAATAATAGAGTAATTGTATGTAATAGGCTGGGAGGAGAAAGTTTGGATTGTATTAGCCATTGGGCTTATTGTACATGACTAGTTTTTCATAAATTAATCAAAGCACATTTCACAGGATCCTGGTCTATTACTATTGGTGATGTTTTTCCTCGCTCTGTTTATTACATTTTCATACTGTTTCATGTTATTCTGGTAGGCAACAGAAGTATAGCATAGGATTCACCCTTGTTCGGTGCCCTCTGTTCCTGCTCTCCCTACCTTGAATGTTTTCTGCTTTATGTGTATTTGAGGGTGAATTCATGTGGTTTAACCAGTGCAGTGGATGTTATTGCTTGCTAGCTGATGTATGAACTTGGGGGTTTGCTGCTTGGATGTTTCTTTGTCAAATTTATCTCTATTTTTCCCTTGGAGTTGCTAAAGCAGACCTGGAGTTAAATGACCTCTGGTCCGATCTACAAGCTACCCCTTTGTCCCTCTTTGAGAGCTGCCTTTGAGTATGTCCAAGCAGGTCTGGAGTTAAATGACCTCTGACCTGATCTATAGATAGAAAATTGGGTTGCTCTCCTTCTCTCATTTTCCTTCCTTAATGTTCCATCCCACCATCTAATCTAAAAGATCCTTTAGTATTAGATAACTTTCCCTTTGGAAGCCTTGGCCAGTGGATGCAAGTAATTTCCTTTCATGACTCCATAGCCCAATGGAAGGCACTTTCTTGACCTATTCCCCTTCGCTGAAACATCCTGCTGCTTTGTTCTTTCTCCCATTTCTTTCTCAGTCTATGATCTCATGACTCAACCCAGCAACCCACCAACCAAATTATTTTAAACCTCCTTTGCGCTTCATACCTAGCCTAATATCTCAATTTGAGCTTCAAAGATATACATTCTTTGTTCTTTGGAGAGATCCCTCTCCGGGTCCAAGAGGGCTAGATCCTAGGGCCAAAAAGTGGTTATGATGTTGTCTCATCTTTTGGTCTTGCTAATATGACCAAAAAATGGGAACCCTAACATAATGGCGACTCCGCTGGGGATGAATCTGAGAGTCAAGAACTGCTAACATTTGGTCTATTTCCCATTTTCGTCACCAACATAATGGCGACTCCACTGGGGACAGACCACTGTGCTTTTAGATTGGCTTTTCATTGCTGATGGTGGACAACATCCCGTTTCAAACATTCATATACATCCACCTGGTGATTCCACACTCCCCACGATCCAAAGACCCAATGACTCCACTAGTGAAGGACACTGGACTGGTTGAGAAGAAGCAGTAACCTTCTTTGCATAAGCATGAATCCAAACATGGACAGAGATACAAAGTATGACGCTTTGTGCGATCAATTAATTGAATTAACAGAAACGTTTGGTGAAGTGCTGAAGATGTACATGGCTAATACGAATGCAGATGATGGTTATTTCGAGTAGCCCATGCATCTTTCAGAGCAAGAACAAACTCAAAGCTGAGAAGATGAGCAAGACATGTATGATGCTCAAGAATCTATAGAAGATGAGGAGGGAAGTGATCAAGAACTGTCTGATTTCTTGCCTATGCCTTGTGTTACGCTAACCAGAGAACATCAAGACCTATTAGCAAAGGCTGATAAAGAAAGCTACCTGGAGGAAGCAGAAGATCACAAAGAAGAGGCAGGACCTGACGTGGAAGAAGAGGCTCAAGTAAACATCTCGCCTCCAAATCAGCTAATACAAAAGAAAGAGGACTGCTATGCTTCTGTCCATGATGAAAGGGAGACCCCTCTTTTGACAGAAGAAGAGATTGAACAGATATTAAATCAGCAGTCCACCTCTGAGGTCTTCTGTAGAACACACGCTCCTGTTCAGTCATTTTATGAGTTCGATGATTCAGATCCGGAAGACTCCTCTGTGGATAAAGATGAAGAAAGACCTGCTGAGCGTCCAGAATGGTTGACTTGGTCAAGTCCGCCTATTTATGACACTGATGGCGAGGGCCATGACAGTATAATAGCAGATGAAGATTATTTTAATCTTCATTCTACTCTACCACAGATCATCAGTGATACTGGAAACCAGCGGCCTTCTTTTTTAGAAAATGAGGAGGAAATCAAAGAAGAAATTTGTGAGCAGGATGAAAGCAAAGAGCCTTCCCTTGAAAAAGAGGAGGTAACGGAAGATATCCCTGCTCATAAATGCACAGATATTTTCACAGAGCTCGGTCCAGTAGCGCGAGACATGTCAGAGCTCCAGGAGAACTCGACTACAATATACGATCAGTCCTCTAGTTCAGAAGATGAAGGAGACACTCTACTCCAAGAGAGTCTCATTCTTGATCCAGTGGAAGAAGAAGAAAGCCTGGTTGGAGCCTGCCTACCAGATGTTCATAGCCAGGTATCATTTCATGATCCTTATGCACATTTCCTGCAAACACATGAAGAAGGATCAAGGGTCTGGTTGAGCAGCGTGTTTCAAACAGAGAGAAAATTTTTCAAAGCTGCTGTTATTGAGCAAAAAGAGTGGGAGCTGCCCTGCCTATCCAGCATGCTCAAGGAGTTGAGCAAAAAGGACCAGCCATGGGATCACTTGATAGACTGGTTACATTGGAAGACAATGTTTGTAAGCTAGACTGTAAATACTTCAGTTAGAGTAGGGTAGGTAGGAAAAGCTCAATAAAGCTCAGTGCATGAGTAATTAGATTAGTTGTTTCAATTTCTGTCTTAGAATGTAGAGAAGAAACCTGCTAGACAGTATAATCCTAGCAGGTAGTAGTGTAGGTAGAGAAACATGTGAAACCAACAGTCTAATCTGGTCTCATGGAGTAATAAGGGTAGAAGTAGAATAGGTTTATTTTTCCTATCTGTAAAAATTGATGATGTAAAGGGTCTGCAAGTCCAAATGCACCCAGAAGAAAAAATGTTAGGACTGTAGTTTGGGTAGGTAGATGGTTGAGAAAAGTTTTTTCTGTTGATGTCTTCACAATTTGTGGTAGCTCAAATAAAACAAGGAGGGATGTGCCAAGCAGCAGGCATCTCGCCTACACCAAGAGATCATTTTCTGAATTCTTGACTCCTTCAAGAAGAATCCATCCCCATGTGGAGCCACTGTTAGCCCCCCTATAAATTTTTGACAAGAAAAACAAGGGGCTAAGATTGTTGTTGAGCCTTCAAGGAATGCATTTCCTCCGAAAACACATCATCCTTGAAGCCTCCTCTTGTTTTTTGTCCTTTGATGAAATCCACTCTGCTGATTTCCCTTATAAAGCCTCTCTGTTTGTGAAGAAATGCCTAGAGGCCTCCTTTTTCCTCTTATTTCCACCCACCTAGCTTCTATTTTGTCTCTCCTCCTATTTCCCTTCTCACCCTTCAAATTCCCCCAAAATCCTCTTTTCCCCTTCCTTGGCTTTCAAATTCCATTTAAATGGGCTAAAACCCACTTTCCGACCTTGTAATAGGCCTTAGCCCCTTACGATAAGCCCCTTCAACCACTTCCCCATGTAACCCTTACCCAGGACCAAGTGTTTAAGCCTTTGGAGCTAATCGCAATCGGAACCGTCGGGCGAGTGCAACCCTTTGTAACAGAAAAAAACTCCGATGCAATTGTTTAGAACATTAAGTCCCGCGATGTGTTTAGCACCGTCGATCTATCACAAGGATCTGAAGGCAGAGCGCTAATCGCAGCCCCCACCCAATCGCAATCGCAGTGTTTCAAGTGCTCCCTCCGATCAATCGCAAACTTTCTTCTCCGACCTCCGATTGCGATCCCCTGATCCACTCCTCCACCGTTGATCGCCCTGCCAGATCGGACGGCCAGCGCCCAATCGCAAACCCCTTTCCGATCACAATCACAAGCTCGGTAATGCCACCCGGATTGAAATCTCCCGATTTGATCTCGTCCGTCCATTCGCTACATGATCTGACAGTCATCGCAACTACCGATCAATCGCAAGTCATAACTCCCGATTCCCAATCGTGCTCTCCCTCCGATTGAATGAGAACCATCGATCTGATCCCCAGATCCAACGGTCAGCACTCAATCGCGCCCCGACCTCCGATCGCAATCGCAAGCCTTCCCATCCGACCCCCGATTTGATCCCATCCGTCCGTCTGATCAATGATCCAACGGCTATCGCTTGTCCCCGCTAATCGCAATCGGAAGTTTCAATGTATATCACCTCTATCCCCCTCCGATTGCAATTGCCCGATTTCATCCCGACCGTCCATCCTCCCCTAATCTAATGGTCAAGATCTATTCGCCCTCCACCATGACCGGGTCCCACACTCACGCCTCCGTTCATTGTTTTTTCGTGTTTTCCGGTGTAATTCGCCCAAGTGAAAATCTTTGGGCTTTACACTATGCTGTCATTTCTCCGCCATTTTAATTGTTTCTCCATTGTTTCGCCACCATTCCTCCGGCCTCCACAGCAAGTCTTCTGCCGCCGTCCCCAGATTTTACATTGATTTAATTTATTCCGCAGAGGTCACAGAGAGGCCAATTCAGTGTCCAAGTGGGATAGCAGAGACGGATTTAAGGGATGTGAGCCTAAAATTGGAGATTTAAAGTATTAATCCCGTGTTCAAAGGATTAAGGTTCATCTTGAAGACTAATGAGCGCACCAGCAAGTCATAACTGCGCTACCTAACAGCAGAGTACTCTTCTCTCAGAAGGACACCTTCCTACAGGAAATCTCCATGCCCCCTCAAGCCCTGAGACGATTAATTGCACTGACAGAGCTTCATTAAAGACAGTCAGGCAGCAGTTATGGAGGTATGGAGCGGCCCTGCAGATTTCTATCCATGTCATTTATTCCAGAAGGCTAGCGCAAAGCTCCAGACAGCTGAAAGGACTTCAAGAGACATATCAGAGGTCAAGTTCGACCTGACAAAGGCTCCCAGCAGTCTACAGAGTGCAGAACATCGCCAGTAAGCAAAATGGGCTCGGCTTCCTCCACCATTCCGTCTTAATGAGACTCATTTAATTGTTCACCTTATTTTGTTTCTTTCTCTTCTCCTATAAGAAATCATTGAGAACATAATGAGGGGTTGGTTGTTGGCTGCGGCCGTTGCTGTTAGAGGGATTCAGCTAGACTGTTAGAACAGTCTTGGTAGGGAATAACAGAGTAATTGTATGTAATAGGCTGGGAGGAGAAAGTTTGGATTGTATTAGCCATTAGGCTTATTGTACATGACTGGTTTTTCATCAATTAATCAAAGCACATTTCACAGGATCCTGGTCTATTACTATTGGTGATGTTTTTCCTCGCTCTGTTTATTACATTTTCATACTGTTTCATGTTCTTCTGGTAGGCAACAGAAGTATAGCATAGGATTCACCCTTGTTAGGTGCCCTATGTTCCTGCTCTCCCTACCTTTAGTGTTTTCTGCTTTATGTGTATCTAAGAGTGAATTCATGTGGTTTAACCAGTGCAGTGGATGTTATTGTCTGTTGGCTGATGTATGAACTTGTGGGTTTGCTGCTTGGATGTTTCTTCGTCAATTTTATCTCTGATTTTCCTTTGGAGTTGCTAAAGCAGACCTGGAGTTAAATGACCTCTGGTCTGATCTATAAGCTGCCCCTTCGTCCCTTTTTGAGAGCTACCTTTGAGTATTTCCAAGCAGGTATAGAGTTAAATGACCTCTGACCTGATCTATAGACAGAAAATTGGTTGTCCTTCCTTCTTTCAAATTCTTCCTTGATGTTCCATCCCACCATCTAATCTAAAAGATCCTTTAGTATTAGATGACTTGCCATTTGGAAGCCTCTGCTAGTGGATGCAAGTAATTTCCTTTCATGAATGCATGTGACCAATGGATGGTGCACTTCCCCCCTATTCCCTTCACCGAAACCATCCTCGCTACTTTGTTCTAGATCCCATTTCTTTCTCGCCTATGATCTCATGACTCAACCCAAAGAACCAACCAACCAAATCATTTTAAAACCTCCTTTCGTGCTTCATAACTAGCCTAACATTTCAATCTGAGCTTTCAAAGATTTATCATTCTTTGCTCTATTTGGAGAGATCCCTCTCCGGGTCCAGGAGGGCTAGATCCTAGGGCCCCAAAGTGGTTTGATGTTGTCTCATCTTTTGGTATTGCCAAATCTGCTAAAACATGGGAACCCCAACATAATGGTGAATCCGCTGGGGATGAATCTGAGAGTCAAGAACTGCTAACATTTGTTCTATTTCCCATTGTCGTCACCAACATAATGGCGACTCCGCTGGGGATAGACCACTGTGCTTTTAGATTGGATTTTCATTGCTGATGGTGGACAACATCCTGCTTCAAACATTCATATACATCCACTCGGCGACTCCACACTCCCCACGATCCAAAGACCCAATGACTCCACTGGTGAAGGACACTGGACTGGTTGAGAAGAAGCAATAACCTTCTTTGCATAAGCATGAATCCAAACATGGACAGAGATACAAAGTATGACGCTTTGTGTGATCAATTAATTGAATTAACAAAAACGTTTGGTGAAGTGCTGAAGATGTACATGGCTAATATGAATGCAGATGATGGTTATTTCGAGCAGCCCATGCATCTTTCAGAGCAAGAAAAACTCAAAGCTGAGAAGATGAGCGAGACATGTATGATGCTCAAGAATATATAGAAGATGAGGAGGGAGGTGATCAAGAACTGTCTGATTGCTTGCCTATGCCTTGTGTTACGCTGACCAGAAAACATCAAGACCTATTAGCAAAGGCTGATAAAGAAAGCTGCCTAGAGGAAGCAGAAGATCACAAAGAAGAGGCAGGACCTGACAGGCAATAGAAGTATAGCATAGGATTCACCCTTGTTAGGTGCCCTATGTTCCTGCTCTCCCTACCTTGAATGTTTTCTGCTTTATGTGTATCTGAGGGCGAATTCATGTGGTTTAACCAGCGCAGTGGATGTTATTGCTTGCTGGCTGATGTATGAACTTGGGGGTTTGCTGCTTGGATGTTTCTTTGTCAAATTTATCTGCTTCCTTGAGCGCAGACCTCGAGTTAAATGACCCCCGGGTCCGGATCGATGGGGCTGTGGCCCCTTTGTCCCGCTCCGAGAGCCGCCTTGAGTATGTCCGCTGTGTCCGGGAGTTAAATGACCTCCGACCCGATCTATAGACAGAAAATTGGTTGTCTTTCCTTCTTTCAACTTCCTTCCTTGATGTTCCATCCCACCATCTAATCTAAAAGATCCTTTAGTATTAGATGACTTGCCCTTTGGAAGCCTTGGCTAGTGGATGCAGGTAATTTCCTTTCATGAATCCATAGCCCAATGGATGGCACTTCCTTGACCTATTCCCCTTCACTAAAACATCCTACTACTTTGTTCTTTCTCCCATTTCTTTTCTTTCGCTCTATGATCTCATTTACCCAACCCAAAGAACCCACCAACCAAATTATTTTAAACCTCCTTTGCGCTTCATACCTAGCCTAATATCTCAATTTGAGCTTCAAAGATATACATTCTTTGTTCTTTGGAGAGATCCCTCTCCGGGTCCAAGAGGGCTAGATCCTAGGGCCCAAAAGTGGTTATGATGTTGTCTCATCTTTTGGTCTTGCTAATCTGACCAAAAAATGGGAACCCCAACATAATGGCGACTCCGCTGGGGATGAATCTGAGAGTCAAGAACTGCTAACATTTGGTCTATTTCCCATTGTCGTCACCAACATAATGGCGACTCCGCTGGGGAAAGACCACTGTGCTTTTAGATTGGCTTTTCATTGCTGATGGTGGACAACATCTCGCTTCAAACATTCATATACATCCACCTGGCGACTCCACACTCCCCACGATCCAAAGACCCAATGAATCCACTGGTGAAGGACACTGGACTGGTTGAGAAGAAGTACTAACCTTCTTTGCATAAGCATGAATCCAAACATGGACAAAGATACAAAGTATGATGCTTTGTGCGATCAATTAATTGAATTAACAGAAACGTTTGGTGAAGTGCTGAAGATGTACATGGCTAATACGAATGCAGATGATGGTTATTTCGAGCAGCCCATGCATCTTTCAGAGCAAGAACAAATTTAAAGCTGAGAAGATGAGAAAGACATGTATGATGCTCAAGAATCTATAGAAGATGAGGAGGGAAGTGATCAAGAACTGCCTGATTGCTTACCTATGCCTTGTGTTACGCTGACCAGAGAACATCAAGACCTATTAGCAAAGGCTGATAAAGAAAGCTGCCTGGAGGAAGCAGAAGATCACAAAGAAGAGGCAGGACCTCACATGGAAGAAGAGGCTCAAGTAAACATCTCGACTCCAAATCAGCTAATACAAAAGAAAGAGGGCTGTTGTGCTTCTGTCCATGATGAAAGGGAGACCCCTCTTTTGACAGAAGAAGAGATTGAATAGATATTAAATCAGCAGTCCACCTCTGAGGTCTTCTGTAGAACACACGCTCCTGTTCAGTCATTTTATGAGTTTGATGATTCAGATCCGGAAGACTCCTTTGTGGATCAAGACGAAGAAAGACCTGTTGAGCGTCCAGAATGGTTGACTTGGTCAAGTCCACCTATTTATGACACTGATGGCGAGGGCCATGATAGTATAATAGCAGATGAAGGTTCTTTTAAACTTCATTCTACTCTACCACAGATCATCAGTGAGACTGGAAACCAGCGGCCTTCTTTTTCAGAAAATGAGGAGGAAAGCAAAGAAGAAATTTGTGAGCAGGATGAAAGCAAAGAGCCTTCCCTTGAAAAAGAGGAGTTAACGGAAGATATCCCTGCTCATAAATGCGCATATGTTTTCACAGAGCTCGGTCCAGTAGCACGAGACATGTCAGAGCTCCAGGAGGACTCGGCTGCAATATACGATGAGTCCTCTAGTTCAGAAGATGAAGGAGACACTCTACTCCAAGAGAGTCTCATTCTTGATCCAGTGGAAGAAGAAGAAAGCCTGGTTGGAGCCTGCCTCCTAGATGTTCATAGCCAGGTATCATTTCATGATCCTTATGCACATTTTCTGCAAACACATGAAGAAGGATCAAGGGTCTGGTTGAGCAGCATGTTGCAAACAGAGAGAAAAATTTTCAAAGCTATTGTTATTGAGAAAAAAGAGTGGGAGCTGCCCTACCTATCCAGCATGCTCAAGGAGTTGAGAGAAAAGGACCAGCCATGGATTCACTTGATAGACTGGTTACATTGGAAGACAACGTTTGTAAGCTAGACTGTAAATACTTCAGTTAGAGTAGGGTAGGTAGGAAAAGCTCAATAAAGCTCAGTGCATGAGCAAGTAGATTAGTTGTTTCAATTTCTGTCTTAGAATGTAGAGAGGAAACCTGCTAGACAGTCTAATCCTAGCAGGTAGTAGTGTAGGTAGAGAAACATGTGAGACCAATAGTCTAATCTGGTCTCATGGAGTAATAAGGGTAGAAGTAGAATAGGTTTATTTTTCCTGTCTGTAAAAATTGATGATGTAAAGGGTCTGCAAGTCCAAATGCACCCAGAAGAAAAAATGTTAGGACTGTAGTTTGGGTAGGTAGATGGTTGAGAAAAGTTTTTTCTGTTGATGTCTTCACAGTTTGTGGTAGCTCAAATAAAAGAAGGAGGGATGTGCCAAGCAGCAGGCATCTGGCCTACACCAAGAGATCATTTTTTGAATTCTTGACTCCTTCAAGAAGAAGCCATCCCCATGTGGAGCCACTGTTAGCCCCCCTATAAATTTTTGACAAGAAAAAAAGGGGGATAAGATTGTTGTTGAGCCTTCAAGGAATGCATTTCCTCCGAAAACACATCATCCTTGAAGCCTCCTCTTGTCTTTTGTCCTTTGATGAAATCCCCTCTGTTGATTTCCCTTATAAAGCCTCTCTGTTTGTGAAGAAATGCCCAGAGGCCTCCTTTTTCCTCTTATTTCCCCCCACCTGGCTTCTGTTTTGTCTCTCCTCCTATTTACCTTCTCACCCTTCAAATTCCCCCAAAATCCTCTTTTCCCCTTCCTTGGCTTTCAAATTCCATTTAAATGGGCTAAAACCCACTTTCCGACCTTGTAATAGGCCTTAGCCCCTTACCATAAGCCCCTTCAACCACTTCCCCACGTAACCCTTACCCAGGACCAAGTGCTTGAGCCTTGGGAGCCAATCGCAATCGGAACCGTCGGGCGAGTGCAACCCTTTGTAACAACAAAAAACTCCGATGCGATTGTTTAGAACATTAAGTCCCGCGATGTGTTTAGCACCGTCGATCTATCACAAGGATCTGATGGCAGAGCGCTAATTGCAGCCCCCCGCCCAATCGCAATCGCAGTGTTTCAAGTGCACCCTCCGATAAATCGCAAACTTTCTTCCCCGACCTTTGATTGCGATCCCCCGATCCACTCCTCCACCGTTGATCGCCCCGCCAGATCGGACGGCCAGCACCCAATCGTAAACCCCTTTCCGATTGCAATCACAATCTCGGTAGTGCCACCCTGATTGAAATCTCCCGATTTGATCTCATCCGTCCGTTCCCTACATGATCCGACAGTCATCACAACTACCGATCAATCGCAAGTCATAACTCCCGCTTCCCAATCGCGCTCTCCCTCCGATTGAATGAGAACCGTTGATTTGATCCCCAGATCCAACGGTCAGCACTCAATCGCGCCTCGAACTCCGATCGCAATCGCAAGCCTTCACGTCCGACCCTCGATTTGATCCCATCTGTCTGTTTGATCAACGATCCAATGGCTATCGCTTGTCCCCGCTAATCGCAATCGAAAGTTTCAATGTATATCACCTCTGTCCCCCTCAGATTTCCCGATTTCATCCCGACTGTCCATCCTCCCCTGATCTAACGATCAAGATCTAATCGCCCTCCACCATGACCGGGTCCCACACTCACGCCTCCGTTCATTGTTTTTTCGTGTTTTCCGGTGTAATTCGCCCAAGTGAAAATCTTCGGGGTTTACACTATGCTGTCATTTCTCCACCATTTTCATTGTTTCTCCACTGTTCCGCCACCATTCCTCTGGCCTCCACAGCAAGTCTTCCGCCGCCGTCCCCAGATTTTACATTGATTTAATTTATTCCACAGAGGTCACAGAGAGGCCAATTCAGTGTCCAAGCGGGATAGTAGAGACGGATTTAAGGGATGTGAGCCTGAAATTGGAGATTTAAAGTATTAATCCCATGTTCAAAGGATTAAGGTTCAGCTTGAAGACTAATGAGCGCACCAGCAAGTCATAACTTCGCTACCTAACAGCAGAGTACTCTTCTCTCAGAAGGACACCTTCCTACAGGAAATCTCCATGCCCCCTCGAGCCCTGAGACGATTAATTGCACTGACAGAGCTTCATTAAAGACAGTCAGGCAGCAGTTATGAAGGTATGGAGAAGCCCTACAGATTTCTATCCATGTCATTTATTCCATAAGGCTAGCGCAAAGCTCCAAACAGCTGAAAGGACTTCAAGAGACATATTAGAGGTCAAGTTTGACCTGACAAAGGCTCCCAACAGTCTACAGAGTGCAGCACATCGCCAGTAAGCAGAATGGGCTCAGCTTCCTCCACCATTCCGTCTTAATGAGACTCATTTAATTGTTCACCTATTTTTGTTTCTTTCTCTTCTCCTATAAGAAATCCTCGAGAACATAATGAGGGGTTGGTTGTTGGCTGCGGCCGTTGCTGTTAGAGGGATTCAGCTTGACTGTTAGAACAATCTTGGGAGGGAATAACAGAGTAATTGTATGTAATAGGCTGGGAGGAGAAAGTTTGGATTGTATTAGCCATTGGGATTATTGTACATGACTGGTTTTGCATCAATTAATCAAAGCACATTTCACAGGATCCTAGTCTATTACTATTGGTGATGTTATTCCTCGCTCTGTTTATTACATTTTCATACTGTTTCATGTTCTTCTGGTAGGCAACAGAAGTATAGCATAGGATTCACCCTTGTTAGGTGCCCTATGTTCCTGCTCTCCCTACCTTGAATGTTTTCTGCTTTATGTGTATCTGAGGGTGAATTCATGTGGTTTAACCAGGGAAGTGGATGTTATTGCTTGCTGGCTGATGTATGAACTTGGGGGTTTGCTGCTTGGATGTTTCTTTGTCAAATTTATCTCTGTTTTTCCCTTGGAGTTGCTAAAGTAGACCTGGAGTTAAATGACCTCTGGTCCGATCTACAAGCAGTCCCTTTGTCCCGTTCTGAGAGTTGCCTTTGAGTATGTCCAAGCAGGTCTAGAGTTAAATGACCTCTGACCTGATCTATAGACAGAAAATTGGTTGTCTTTCCTTCTTTCAACTTCCTTCCTTGATGTTCCATCCAACCATCTAATCTAAAATATCCTTTAGTTTTAGATGACTTTCCCTTTGGAAGCCTTGGCTAGTGGATGCAAGTAATTTCCTTTCATGAATCTATAGCCCAATGGATGGCACTTCCTTGACCTATTCCCCTTCGCTAAAACATCCTGCTACTTTGTTCTTTCTCCCATTTCTTTCTTAGTCTATGATATCATGACTCAACCCAGCAACCCACCAACCAAATTATTTTAAACCTCCTTTGCACTTCATACCTAGCCTAATATCTCAATTTGAGCTTCAAAGATATACCTTCTTTGTTCTTTGGAGAGATCCCTCTCTAGGTCCAGGAGGGCTAGATCCTAGGGCCCAAAAGTGGTTCTGATGTTGTCTCATCTTTTGGTCTTGCCAATCTGACCAAAACATGGGAACCCCAACATAATGGCGACTCCGCTGGGGATGAATCTGAGAGTCAAGAACTGCTAACATTTGGTCTATTTCCCATTGTTGTCACCAACATAATGGCGACTCCGCTGGGGACAGACCACTGTGCTTTTAGATTGGATTTTCATTGCTGATGGTGGACAACATCCTGCTTCAAACATTCATATACATCCACCCGGTGACTCCACGCTCCCCACGATCCAAAGACCCAATGAATCCACTGGTGAAGGACACTGGACTGGTTGAGAAGAAGCAGTAACCTTCTTTGCATCAACATGAATCCAAACATGGATAGAGATACAAAGTATCACGCTTTGTGCGATCAATTAATTGAATTAACAAAAACGTTTGGTGAAGTGCTGAAGATGTACATGGCTAATACGAATGCAGATGATGGTTATTTCGAGCAGCCCATGCATCTTTCAGAGCAAGAACAAACTCAAAGCCGAGAAGATGAGCAAGACATGTATGATGCTCAAGAATCTATAGAAGATGAGGAGGGAAGTGATCAAGAACTGCCTGATTGCTTGCCTATGCCTTGTGTTACGCTGACCAGAGAACATCAAGACCTATTAGCAAAGGCTGATAAAGAAAGCTGCCTGGAGGAAGCAGAAGATCACAAAGAAGAGGCAGGACCTGACGTGGAAGAAGAGGCTCAAGTAAACATCCCACCTCCAAATCAGCTAATACAAAAGAAAGAGGATTGTTGTGCTTCTGTCCATGATGAAAGGGAGACCCCTCTTTTGACAGAAGAGGAGATTGAAGAGATATTAAATCAGCAGTCCACCTCTGAGGTCTTCTGTAGAACACACGCTCCTGTTCAGTCATTTTATGAGTTTGATGATTCAGATCCGGAAGACTCCTCTGTGGATCAAGATGAAGAAAGACCTGCTGAGCGTCCAGAATGGTTGACTTGGTCAAGTCCGCCTATTTATGACACTGATGGCGAGGGCCACGACAGTATAATAGCAGATGAAGATTCTTTGAATCTTCATTCTACTCTACCACAGATCATCAGTGAGACTGGAAACCAGCGGCATTCTTTTTCAGAAAATGAGGAGGAAAGCAAAGAAGAAATTTGTGAGCAGGATGAAAGCAAAGAGCCTTCCCTTGAAAAAGAGGAGGTAACGGAAGATATCCCTGCTCATAAATGCCCAAATATTTTCACAGAGCTCGGTCCAGTAGCGCGATACATGTCAGAGCTCCAGGAGGACTCGGCTGCAATATACGATGAGTCCTCTAGTTCAGAAGATGAAGGAGACACTCTACTCCAAGAGAGTCTCATTCTTGATCCAGTGGAAGAAGAAGAAAGCCTGGTTGGAGCCTGCCTGCCAGATGTTCATAGCTAGGTATCATTTCATGATCCTTATGCACATTTCCTCCAAACACATGAAGAAGGATCAAGGGTCTGGTTGAGCAGCATGTTGCAAACAGAGAGAAAATTTTTCAAAGCTGCTGTTATTGAGAAAAAAGAGTGGGAGCTGCCTTGCCTATCCAACATGCTCAAGGAGTTGAGCAAAAAGGACCAGCCATGGGATCACTTGATAGACTGGTTACATTGGAAGACAACGTTTGTAAGCTAGACTGTAAATAATTTAGTTAGAGTAGGGTAGGTAGGAAAAGCTCAATAAAGCTCAGTGCATGAGCAAGTAGATTAGTTGTTTCAATTTCTGTCTTAGAATGTAGAGAAGAAACCTGCTAGACAGTATAATCCTAGCAGGTAGTAGTGTAGGTAGAGAAACATGTGAGACCAACAGTCTAATCTGGTCTCATAGAGTAATAAGGGTAGAAGTAGAATAGGTTTATTTTTCCTTTCTGTAAAAATTGATGATGTAAAGGGTCTGCAAGTCCAAATGCACCCAGAAGAAAATATGTTAGGACGGTAGTTTGGGTAGGTAGATGGTTGAGAAAAGTTTTTTCTGTTGATGTCTTCACAGTTTGTGGTAGCTCAAATAAAAGAAGGAGGGATGTGCCAAGCAGCAGGCATCTGGTCTACACCAAGAGATCATTTTCTGAATTCTTGACTCCTTCAAGAAGAATCCATCCCCATGTGGAGCCACTGTTAGCCCCCCTATAAATTTTTGACAAGAAAAACAGGGGGCTAAGATTGTTGTTGAGCCTTCAAGGAATGCATTTCCTCCGAAAACACATCATCCATGAAGCCTCCTCTTGTCTTTTGTCCTTTGATGAAATCCCCTCTGCTGATTTCCCTTATAAAGCCTCTCTGTTTGTGAAGAAATGCCCAGAGGCCTCCTTTTTCCTCTTATTTCCCCCCACCTAGCTTCTATTTTATCTCTCCTCCTATTTCCCTTCTCACCCTTCAAATTCCCCCAAAATCCTCTTTTCCCCTTCCTTGGCTTTCAAATTCCATTTAAATGGGCTAAAACCCACTTTCCGACCTTGTAATAGGCCTTAGCCCCTTACCATAAGCCCCTTCAACCACTTCCCCACGTAACCCTTACCCAGGACCAAGTGCTTAAGCCTTGGGAGCCAATCTCAATCGGAACCGTCAGGTGAGTGCAACCCTTTGTAACAACAAAAAACTCTGATGCGATTGTTTAGAACGTTAAGTCCCGCGATGTTTTTAGCACCGTCGATCTATCACAAGGATCCGACGGTAGAGCGCTAATCGCAACCCCTCGCCTAATCGCAATCACAGTGTTTCGAGTGCACCCTCCGATCAATCGCAAAATTTCTTCTCTGACCTCCGATTGCGATCCCCCGATCCACTCCTCCACCATTGATCGCCCCGCCAGATCGGACGGCCAGTGCCCAATCACAAACCCCTTTCCGATCGCAATCACAAGCTCGGTAGCGCCACCCCGATTGAAATCTCCCGATTTGATCTCGTCCGTCCGTTCGCTACATGATCCGACAGTCATCGCAACTACCGATAAATCGCAAGTCATAACTCCCGATTCCCAATCGCGCTCTCCCTCCGATTGAATAAGAACCATCGATCTAATCCCCAGATCCAACGGTCAGCACTCAATCGCACCCCGGCCTCCGATCGCAATCGCAAGCCTTCCTGTCCGACCCCCGATTTGATCCCATCCGTCCGTCTGATCAACGATCCAACGACTATCGCTTGTCCCTGCTAATCGCAATCGGAAGTTTCAATGTATATCACCTCTGTCCCCCTCTGATTGCGATTGCCCGATTTCATCCCGACCGTCCATCCTCCCCTGATCTAACAGTTAAGATATAATCGCCCTCCACCATGACCGGGTCCCACACTCACGCCTCCGTTCATTGTTTTTTCGTGTTTTCCGGTGTAATTCGCCCAAGTGATAATCTTCAGGCTTTACACTATGCTGTCATTTCTCCGCCATTTTCATTGTTTCTCCACTGTTCCGCCACCATTCCTCCGCCCTCCACAGCAAGTCTTCCGCCGCCATCCCCAGATTTTACATTGATTTAATTTATTCTGTAGAGGTCACAGAGAGGCCAATTCAGCAGCCAAGTGGTATAGGAGAGACGGATTTAAGGGATTTGAGCCTGAAATTGGAGATTTAAAGTATTAATCCCGTGTTCAAAGGATTAAGGTTCAGCTTGAAGACTAATGAGCGCACCAGCAAGTCATAACTGCGCTACCTAACAATAGAGTACTCTTCTCTCAAAAGGACACCTTCCTACAGGAAATCTCCATGCCCCCTCGAGCCCTAAGACGATTAATTGCACTGATAGAGCTTCATTAAAGACAGTCAAGCAGCAGTTATGGAGGTATGGAGCGGCCCTGCAGATTTCTATCCATGTCATTTATTCCAGAAGGCTAGCGCAAAGCTCCAGACAGCTGAAAGGACTTCAAGAGACATATCAGAGGTCAAGTTCGACTTGACAAAGGCTCCCAGCAGTCTACAGAGTTCAGCACATCGCTAGTAAGCATAATGGGCTCAGCTTCCTCCACCATTCCGTCTTAATGAGACTCATTTAATTGTTCACCTACTTCTGTTTCTTTCTCTTCTCCTATAAGAAATCCCCGAGAACATAATGAGGGGTTGGTTGTTGGCTGCGGCCGTTGCTGTTAGAGGGATTCAGCTTGACTGTTAGAACAGTCTTGGGAGGGAATAACAAAGTAATTGTATGTAATAGGTGGGGAGGAGAAATTTTGGATTGTATTAGCCATTGGGCTTATTGTACATGACTGGTTTTGCATCAATTAATCAAAGCACATTTCACAAGATCCTGGTCTATTACTATTGGTGATGTTTTTCCTCGCTCTGTTTATTACATTTTCATACTGTTTCATGTTCTTCTGGTAGGCAACAGAAGTATAGCATAACATTCACCCTTGTTAGGTGCCCTATGTTCCTACTCTCCATACCTTGAATGTTTTCTGCTTTATGTGTATCTGAGGGCGAATTCATGTGGTTTAACCAGTGCAGTGGATGTTATTGCCTGCTGGCTGATGTATGAACTTGGGGGTTTGCTGCTTGGATGTTTCTTTGTCAAATTTATCTCTGTTTTTCCCTTGGAGTTGCTAAAGCAGACCTGGAGTTAAATGACCTCTGGTTCGATCTATAAGCAGTGCCTTTGTCCCGTTCTGAGAGCTGCCTTTGAGTATGTCCAAGCAGGTCTGGAGTTAAATGACCTCTGACCTGATCTATAGACAGAAAATTGGTTGTATTTCCTTCTTTCAACTTCCTTCCTTGATGTTCCATCCCACCATCTAATCTAAAAGATCCTTTAGTATTATATGACTTGCCCTTTGGAAGCCTTGGCTAGTGGATGCAAGTAATTTCCTTTCATGACTCCATAGCCCAATGGATGGCACTTTCTTGACCTATTCCCCTTCACTGAAACATCCTGCTGCTTTGTTCTTTCTCCCATTTCTTTCTCAATCTATGATCTCATGACTCAACCCAGCAACCCACCAACCAAATTATTTTAAACCTCCTTTGCGCTTCATACCTAGCCTAATATCTCAATTTGAGCTTCAAAAATATACATTCTTTCTTCTTTGGAGAGATCCCTCTCCGGGTCCAGGAGGGCTAGATCCTAGGGCCCAAAAGTGGTTCTGATGTTGTCTCATCTTTTGGTCTTGCCAATCTGACCAAAACATGGGAACCCCAACACCTTCAACCCATTATCCTCAAACACCGCATCCATCCTATCCTTCCATGCAATATAATTTGAGCTACCCTCAAGGGCGTACTCCAATCACAATCCGTTGAAAGACATCTCAACTTCGACACCAAGAAAACACTACTGCAAATTCGAATTCCACCAGCAAAAAACTCAACCGCTTCAATAATTTGCAATTGGTCCAATGATCAATATAGCTCTGATACCATGTAGAAATTATATAACTAATGCGTTATATATCTATGATTCTCCTGATCACACACTATTTGGCTTCATGCACAATACAAAATCTATTCCACTCATTGATAATCACATGCGGAAATTAAATCAATTGCATGCACATACAGAAGCCATAAAAATTCACACATATGAACACAATGTTTTAACTGGAAAGCTTAAAGCTGAAAACCCCAACTATATGTATATAATATATGTCATAGAGATCATGTAACAATCTTCATACAAAGCTGAACATGTCAAGCTCTCAGTACACTACAATCGCTACACAGTAATCAGGTCTTGATCTTGCAAATCCATGCACCGATCCTCTGCCACCTGCTAGCCTACCTCTACTATGCAATCCTTGTTGAAGAATGGCTCTGAATGAAATCCAATCCACCTAGATTTCACTGCGCAATCCTCATTGGCATCTCCATCAATGTGTGGTGCAAACTCATGCAACACTATAGTCACAACTGATAGTCATCTTGCCCTTTCACCTATCTCTCCACTGGTCTCCACTGAAACTGTCCATGCACTGTAGTTAACTGATGTATTATTCAGTTGATTAATGAGTTAATAATTATTGAATTAATTATTAATTAATTCACACCACTCTCACTAGTGTATAAATCAGTTAGACTAGATACAACTAGCTCAACTGTGTCTAACTGAGTTAAATTGAACACAACTCCACCAACTACTTCTACAACTCCACCAAAATTTGTCACATGAGTTCTAACTGAAGTCTCCATGCAATAGCTCCACTTAACCCTCAGGAATAGCGTAATTCCTTCTGTCAGCTCCTGTGCCACATCTGTGCACTTAACTGAAGTGCTCCAAGAGAATAAGTTAATGTTTAAACTCCAAATATTATTAAGAGCTAATAATATTCGACATATCTATTTTTAGACTGGCAATCTAAACATAGATTCCTCCCAATATGTCTAAAAATAGAAGTCCATATATTTTCTAACTTGACCAACCATCCACAAATAGCATCCTGCAACTCATAGAATATGATCGACATGTCTAAAAATAGACATAGTCTAAAAATAGTATGTGCGCCAAAAATAGCCTGCGGGCCCACTTAGTGAAGGCGACTTCTTTCCACTAAGCTCATCATATTGTTGCAATCTCAACAGAATTCAAGAAGGTAGGCAGATTAATTGAAATTTTTTGTTTAAGCACAGCTAAAAGTTTGAGCTGTCGAGGTTTTACCACATTCCGCCATCCTTCGCATGTAATGAAATTTTGGATGAATGTCGCCAACTCCTACCATGGTTGGTGTGGAGAGGTAGGGTTAATCCCTCTACCTTTTCATTCCAACAACTCTCCCAGGTCCAGATATGTTGCTATTGACTCTCGTAGGAGGAGATGCTTCTCTGCCCATCTTTCTCCTTCTGCTGGTATTCCATAAATTTCAGCAATAATCTCCTCTGTGACTGGTATAATTCGACCTTTAACTCTGGTTTTTCCTTCTTACAAATTCTGTAGAAATTCAATTGCGATTTCTGTGTCGAATCCTTGTAACCGATGTACATATGTCAGCCAACCGGTTTGTTGGAGGATGACACTAGCTGTATCTGAAATTGGAAAGTTTACAGGTTCTTTTCAAACGAAATTCCCACCCATAGCTGATATGCTTTCTTCTTCTGATTGTATTTCTCCTCGGCTCTATCATTAGGACTGACTGTTGTATGTAAGCGAAAGAGAAATTTAGGTTCTGCACTGGTAGCTTCATGCCTTAATTGCAGTGTCCCTTTGGTCTTATCGATGTGTCTAACGGAATTTGTGCAGAGATTTCGCATGCTTTTCAATTTAAGACCAATTACACCCCCTCCATCGAAGAAAGGGTTCCCACACCCTCAAGTATAGGAGAGATTTGGCCAATGATGAATGCAGGTAGGTGAATTTCAGTATTTGGTAATAATGATCTGTACGTGAATGAGCAGGTTGAGCTTCAGGTAGCTGAGTAATGACTAGCATATGCAATGTAAAGATCAGTTTTGGCAGTTTTTCATAATTGCATCTTGTATGGAAATGACCGGAAAGGGAGAGGGAATGGTATAATCATTATTACGATATGATTTCCTCCTTCAATGAAAAGTTATGATGGAATCATGACTAATTTAGGTAATGATTGCTATTATCATCCCGGAGTTCGCATATGTAAGCATATCTCTTGATAGTTATTCTTGTGGTAGGTTGTATTTATCACTGATTCAAGTAATAGCTTGTGGAAGAAGGATTGAGTATAAGGTGCATATAAAAGAAATTGGCTATTGAAAGAGCATAGTTTCATACCATAAGCAGAGCCACTACTTCCAGTAGGCGTTCATAGCCTCGACATGGTTTCAATTTTAACCCGAAAGAATGAGCCAGGAGCCTTATGTACAAACAATTATTCTGCCAAGTTTATGGAGAGATCACCATGCTGGTATGTTGGCTAGATGACCATGGTGCCACTCACTAGAGTTGTAGCAAAGTGATCAGGCCGGCTCGTGATGAGCCCTCCTGTCCTTCAAGCAGTTAAGAAGGTCATTACCCTGGTGTGGTGGCCATTGTGGGCATGTCACTTGCTACGCTCTTATGAACGTGGTAGGCTAGCTTGTGATGAGAACCCCTATCCTCTCTTAACAATTTGAAATAAGCGTAGTACTTCTTTTTGAATTGTAATATCTTGATTTATAAGGAGGTCACTATGCTGGTGTGATAGTCAGATAGTCACAGTTTCATTCACTAGGATTGTAACAGAGTGATCAGGTTGGCTCGTGATGATACCTCCTATCCTTCAAGCAGTTAAGAAGGTCATTACCCTGGTGTGGTGGCCATTATGAGCATGTCACTTGTTAAATCCCTATGATCATGGTAGGTTGGCTCATGATGAGACCCCCTATCCTCTTAAAAATTTTCATGAACACACAATAGTTAATCTTTATACATAAAGGGAGGCTCATTAACTCCTTAAGAGTGAGGGATGGTGAAAGAAGCGAAAGAATGCCAATACAAATAATACCTCTCATTCCCATTCCTTCATGTTGGAGGGAAATATTATTTCGAATAGTGTAGGAAGATATACCATCATAAGGTCATATATCGTATGTTAACATATTTGAACTGGGGATGACTTAGCTTTTCATTTCATGTATGCACGATTTTAGCTTCCTGTTTACAGATAGTGGTGCTAGGGAGTCATCATATTTGTGATTTTACCATTTCTCTCTCTTTTTCAACTTCCATTGTCTACTCAGTGATGATTTTTCGAGCATAAATGCAGTGTAAAGCAAGGTTATTCGATTTGAACAACAAGATAAAGCAAAAGCAAGAAAAAGAAAGAAAAAAAATGGTTGTTAATTTGATTGAACTACAGCTATTCAAAGATGGAACAGGATTTGTTCACAAATTAAACAGCAAAAACAAAAAACACCAAAAAATGCCGTTCAATTCGACTGAACAGCATCCGTTCAAAGATTGAACAACAACCACTCAAATATTGAACAACCATTGTTCACAAATTGAACAGCAAAAAAAAACAACGCCAAAAATGCCGTTCAATTTGACTGAACAACAACCGCTCAAAGATTGAACAACAACTATTCACAAATTGAACGAAAAAAATAAAAACGTCGCAAAAAAGGTTGTTCAATTTGATTGAACAACAGCCGCTCAAAGATTGAACAACAACTGTTCACAAATTGAATAGAAAAATAAAAAACATAAAAGAAAATTGTTCAACTCGACTGAACAACAGATGTTCAAAAATTGAACAGCAGTTGTTCATGAATTGAACAACAAAAATAAGGAACACAAAATCGGCTGTTCAATTCGACTGAACAACAACTGTTCAAAAATTGAACAGTAGCTGTTCACGAATTGAGCAGCAAAAATAAAGAACACAAAAAAAAAAACAACAGTTCAATTTGACTGAAAAGAAGCTGTTCAAAAATTGAATAGCAGATGTTGACGAATTGAACGACAAAAATAAAGAACAAAAAAAATAAAAATGCCAGAAAAGACTGTTCAATTCGACTGAACAATAGCCGTTCAAGGATTGAACAGCAGCTGTTTGCAAATTGAATAGCAAAACGCAAAAACGGCTATTCAATTCGACTGGCCAGTAGCCGTTCAAAGATTGAACAATAGATGTTCACAAATTGAACAAAAAAAATAAAAACGACAGAAACGGCTGTTCAATTCGACTGAGCAGTAGCTGTTCACAAATTGAACAGCAAAAAAATAAATAAAAAAAATGCAACTTACAAGCAGAAGAAATTGCAAACATGAATAATGTACAATAAAATAAGACATCTATGTACAGTATTTACAAATGACAGCAACAAACCTCTCATGTACTTGAGTTTGTGGGGTTGTCACCCCCTTGTGCCACAACTTGGATGGTGGGATCGTTTCGTATTTGTTGGCAAAAAGATTCTCTTGTGAGAGGTTTGTGATAGAGGCGTACTCTATGTCCGTTAACTCGGTATATTGAACCAGACCCATCTATGGTGGTCAGGGTGAGTGTGCCATTATCATGTACTTTCTGAATCTCGTATTGACCGAGCCACCTTGTTTATAGTTTTCCCAGAAAACTTTGGAATCTGGAGTCATAAAGGAGGGCCCAATCTCCTTTTGAAATACTTTCTTCTTGATAAGGTTATCATGCCATTTAGCCCATTGTTGTTGGATGATCATTGTGCGTTGCAGGGCTAGTAGACATATTTCGTCCAATTTATTTATTTGCTGGAGTCTTCCTACTTCCTGGTCTGTTCTTAAAGTTTTGATTTCAAATTCAATAGGGAAGAATGGTTCCCTCCCAAATACTAGCTGATATGGCGAGTATCCAGTGGTGTTTCACCAGGTTGTACGATAAGCCCATAAGGCTTCTGGAAATCTATTGGCCCAATCCCGATGGTGTGCTGCTACAATTTTAGTAAGGATTTCGTCCAAAACTTTGTTGGTGCTTTCACTTGCCCATTTGCTCGAGGGTGGTAAGGGGACGTAATCCTATGGGTGATATGGTGATTTCTTAGAGTGGCTGAAATTTTATTACCTATGAATTGTGCCCCTCCATTGGTTATCACTTCCCGTGGCAAGCCATATCGTACGAATAGTTCAAAGAGAAACTTAATTACTGATTCTTCTGTGGCTCTTGACAAGGCCACTCCATCTACCCATTTGGTTACATAATCTGTAACAACTAATATGTGGAATTTTTTGTTTGATGGTGGACTGAATGGTCCGATGAAGTCCAGCACCCATCGTTCGAATGGTTCTACCACCAATTGTGGTTGTAGCGGCATTTCATCAGCTTGGTCTGGGCGGCCCATTCTTTGGTAGCTATCGTATGCCTGGACATATATTTTTGTGTCTTTGAAAATCATAGGCCAATAATAGCCTAATTGCAGCACTTTATGCCCCATTCTGCGTTCTGCAAAATGGCCGCCACAAGGTTCATCGTGACAGGCTTGTAGGATGTCATATATTTCGTCCTCTCTTATGCATCTGCATATGTGCATATCAGCCCCTGTGTGGAAGAGGAAACCACCGATCCAGGAGAACCTTGCACTACATTGTACAATTAATTTATGTTCTTTTGGTGTTAAATGTCTGGGTAGCTTCCCGATTTCCAAGTAATTTGCGACGTCTACATACCATGGTGTTTTTGTTGTTACAACAAAAAAATCTTCATCAAGGAACTGATCATCGACTGCTAGTGTGTCGTCTATTTTGGGAATTCTGGACATGAAGTCTGCGACCACGTTTTCCTTTCCTGGATGGTCTTTGATTGTTATATCGAATTTCTACAACAGTAGCAACCAACGAGTTATTCTCCCATTCGTGATTGGTTTATTGGCTAGATATCTAATAGCAGAGTGATCAGTATACAGGAATACTTGATGACCGGTTATATAGTGCCTAAATTTATTAATAATATAAATGACAGATAGGAATTCCTTCTCGATCACAGTGTAATTCAATTCAGCTGGAGTGAGGTTTTTGTTGATATAGTAAATGGCATAAGGTTTTCTGTCTTCTTCTTGGCCAAGAAATGCTCCGATTGCTATGTCAGAGGCATCTGAAGAAATATGAAAAGACAGTTTACAGTTAGGCCTCCGTAGGATTGGTGCTGTCGAGACCAGTTTCTTCAAATCTGCAAAAGCGGTGTCACATTTATCAGTCCAATGAAATTCAACGTTTCCAGTTAATGCATACAAAGGTGTGGCTATTTGTGAGATTTTTTTTATAAATCTACGATAATACCCTACATATCCCAAAAAATTGCGTACCTTAGTTTGTGTACGAGGTGTAGGTAATAGAAAGATTACCTCTATTTTAGCCGGATCTACCTGTATCCCAGCAAAAAAAATGTAGTGACCTAGGATCACTCCCTCTGTCATCATCATGTGAAATTTCGCATCACTTAGACATAGTCTAGTAGAAATACATCGTTCCAACAACTTCTCTAGCATTTCCAAGTCTTGATCGAAGTCCTCCCTATACGGTGTGAAGTCATCCATATAGATTTCAAGCCCTTCGTTTATTAAAGTAGAAAAAATGCTAATTATGGCCTTTGGAATGTTGCTAGGGCATTACATAATCCAAATGGTAAAACTCGGTAAGCAAAAGTACCCCATGGGTAGGTGAAGGTTGTCTTATCCTGATCTTCGGGAGCTATTTAGATTTGATTGTAGCTGCTGAACCCGTCAAGGAAGGAAAATAACCGCTTCCCTGCCAGTGTGTCAAGGACTTGGTCAATGAAGGGAAGGGGGAAATGGTATTTCTGGGTTTCTTTATTCAGTTCTCTGTAATCTACGCAGATTATCCATTTCCCGTTCTTTTTAGGAATGACTACTAGAGGGAGACCCATTTTCTGTTTGAAATAGGATAAATGAAATTTACGTCTAATAGTTTTTGCAGTTCCTCTTTTATGATATCTTTTAAGTGTGGGTTTAGCCTTCGCTGAGGTTGTCTAATGGGGCGTGCATCCCTATCGGTATAGATGTGGTGGGTTTATAGTTGTGGGTCTAAACCCTTCATGTCTTGGTAATCCCAAGCAAATGCCCCTTAATATTCAGAACTTTTCCTGGCTCAATCTCAATAGGTATGTTGTTACATATAGTAGTTGTAGAAACATGATGGCCTTCAATACCTGTCACAGGGTTTTCTTGATCTTCGTTTTCACATATTTCTCTCAACATCTGGCATTTTAAATTTTCAGTTGTGGGTGACTGATTCATAAATTTATTGATTACATCATCTTCAGTTTGATCCTTAAATTCGAGAGCTTCTACTAGTGTCAAAGGTGGGCGAAAGTTTTACTCCCAATATGTACATGGATGTTTGTGAATTTTTACCGTGGGTAGGCTTGGTTTGGCAGGTGGATAAATAATGATGTTTTTTATGGAATCTCCTCTTGTGATAGTCATGCTACCTGCTCGGCAACCTATGTAAGCATCTGCTATGGCTAGCCAAGGCCGCCCAAGAATCAATGGGTGCCCTTCCATCCTTTTTTTTGGGTTAATAACTAAAAAATCAGTTGGGTATTCCCATGAGTCCTTAGAGACCAGGATGTCCTGCACTATTCCTTCTGGTTTAATAACATATCTTTCAGCCAACTCCAACATGGTAGTTGTTGGTTCTAAAGTTGATATGCCCAGCTCTTCACAGGCCCCAGTATTAAGGATGTTAATGGCTGCCCCCAGGTCGACCAATGTGTTTGGAAATGAGTGGCCACTAATTTGTATTGTTACAATGGGGTTTCCTGGGTCCTCATATTTTACTGGTGGTTCCCTACCTAGTAACAAGTCAGACATCGTTCCTACCACGTGAATGGTGGGTGCAGCCTTTGTTTTTTTGACTTGTTTCTTTCCACATAACTATTTAATTGTTTTTGCATAGATGGGGATGTCTTGGATAGCTTGGAGAAGAGGAATTTTGATACAATGGTTTCTTAATTCCCCCAAGATGTCAAAATATGGAGTGATTATTGGTCTGGGCAGAGTTAATCTTTCAGGAAATGACGATGGAGTCACCCTAAGTTCTTCAGGTCTTTGTTGATCAACCGCTTCCTTATCTTTACCTGTTTCTATTTCCATTATGTTTGTTAGGCTAGGTTCAGTTGGATTTTCGATTCAGGGCTGAGGTGGAGTCGTAACCTCTACCGGTAAGATGGTGCATCCTGACCTTAGCCTTAGTTTGTTGCACTGCTTCTGCTCGGTGTCAAAATTTGGATTTTCTATGATTTGAATTAGTTGAACCGATCTGTTGTTAGGAATAGGATTGGGCTGAGCTGGCAATTGTGGGCATATGATAGGTTTTTGGTTGTGCTGGACTGGGTATGGCGCGGGTAGCGTAGGTTGATTTTGGGTCCCTGCTCCTATTGGTAGGTTGGTCATTCCCATGGGTTGCTGCCAATTCCAGTTAGTGTTTTGAGGAAGGGGGTTTATCCATTGGGTTTGATATAAAACATTTTTCCAATGAGGGGGGGAATAAGGGAAGTTTGGCCAATTATTCCCTGATGAAGGTGGTGTAGGCCAGTGCACACCAGATAGCTTACACGATGTACACACACATCCGAGGCCTCCTATTTCTGTAACGCACTGGTGCTTCACCGCTCTTCCACGTCGGTGCATCATAAAACAATGCACCAAAATAGAAACACGTCGGTGCGTTCTTATCAAAGAGCACCAGTGCGCCTATAAAACACGTGCACCGGTAAAGGGTTATATTAGAAAATTACGAAAAAATAACCCAGATTTTTCAGTTTTCCAGTGTTTCTGAGCTCTCAATTACCAGTGCACGACCTCCCATAGAACGCACCGATGCACACGAGACATTGGCACACCGGATAGCTTGCGCGACGTACACACACATCCGGGGCCTCCTATTACTATAATTCACTGGTGCTTCACCACTCTTCCACATTGATGCGTCATAAAACACCGCGCCAAAACAAAAACGCGTCGGTGCGTTCTTACCCAAGAGCATCGGTGTGCCGATAAACCGCACACACCAGAATAACGTTACATAAAAAAAAATTAAGGCCAAAAAACTGGTGCTTTACGACTATTCGGCACTGGTGCTTTACGGATTTTCCGCCCCGGTGCCTCATCAAAATTTTGCACCAAAAATGAAACATCCCGGTGCGGTGTTAGGGAACCGCCCTGGTGCATTATAAACAATGCGCCAAATTTGACACAACCCGATGCGGTTGTAGTTAAGTGTACCGGTGCACCTATAAAACCCCGCACACTGGAATAGGGTTAAATAAAAAAAATTGTGGCCAAAAAACTTCATTTTTCACTTTCCTCAATGCTCCAAAACTCTCAAGCACCGGTGCCATTTCCCTTTGTCTGAGCCACCCTGACATCGGTGCTCTCATTGCATCCATTGCACGCACTACTGCTCTGCATTGCCCACCAATATCTAGCTTGCATTTTGAAAAACGGTGGGCAAATTTTCTTTTGCAAAGTTTACAGCCAATATGCTTCCTCGACGGCAAAATGTACAGGTATTTTTCTAGTTTTTCCATAATTAAGCCTTTTAGCGGATTAGAAATTGAAATAACCTTAAAAATAACCATTTAAAAAAAAAAAAATTGTCGTGCGGTGCGCTGGATCTGTTCGGCTCGCACCGGATAGTGGTGCTGCCTATAAAATTTACAGGCCGCACCACTAGCGATGCTAATGATAGCTGCACCATTTCCGAGGTAGTACCAAAGGGCACCCCGAATAATTTTAAAAAATAAAAATAAAAATAAACGGCGACGTGCTCATTTATCCAGGCGCACCGTTGACCACGGAAATCACAGTGTGGTGCGTTGATGGAATTATCCGCCCCATTGTATGTTAGTGCACCGCATTTTGGATTCCGAGAGGGTCAACGGTGCGGCCGGGTAAAAGACCGCACAGTTAGCTATGTAATTGTCATGAAGTCGGTGCGCTGACAGGACTATACGCGTCAGGGAATATATTGCAGTCAGTGCACCGCTATTCTGAACTTTGATAAAGTTAATGGTGCTTGAAAAATAGACAGTTGCACTGAGACCGATGCGTTGTATTTCATTAGGGGCACTGGGACCAGTGCTCTATATTCTTAAGACACACTGCGACTGGTGCGTGACCGTTTTTATGGTGCACCGACTTGCCTATTTGTTTTTTTTTTAAAAAAAAATATGTATGTATATTCCTAAATACATGTCTGTTTTAATAAAAAAATTTTATTTAATATGGAAATGATTCAGAGAGAAGAGGAGGAATAGTAGCAACAACAGGCTGAACAGTATGACATGATTCGTCAATGGGAGGCCTGAGAGAGGGAGAGAGATGCATACCCTTGCCCTATTACTACATATATCCAGGAGATCCTTAGGCAGGTAGGCCTCCTCAGGTTCTATGAGGAGGCTACTTCCCTAAAGGCGCACAGTGTGTTTTTGAGATATCTTATCCGCAGGTGGAATGCCCACCGAAAGGCTTTCTAGGTTGGTCCTGACCAGTGGTACACGCCCACTGAGGAGGATATTATTTTATTATAGGAATATCGAGTAGAGGGGTGGATTTTCCATCATTCCTAGATGTTCCAGCTGGTTGTGCAGCAGGGAGTCAATTAGTTTACTCCCAGAGATACATTGGAGCATATGTATTGTCTCCTTCAGAGTTTCAGGTACCCGGAGGTCAATTACGTATAGGTGCTTTTGGTAGATAGGACATGCAGTGCCATTCCCTTATCATTTTGATCATTTCGCACAACACCAGTGACGGGCAACACATTAGTTTCTCGCTTTTATATTATGTTGATTCTTTAGTACAACACCCATGACTTGTCAGGTGGTCTGCCATTTTTTTGCAGCAGTTTTGTACGGCCTTAGATAGATGTCGTGCTCATGCACAAGGGAGGGTCAAATTCCCTTTTGCTTCAGAGCTGTTTTGTTTATTTTTTGAGAGGTTTCCAGAGATGAGACCTAGTTTTGTTCGACAGCCTCGTAGGTCGATGTTTGAGGCCCAGATGCACATGTGGGGGTAGATGATGCCCAAGAGGGGAGACACTTTGTTTCCAGCCATGATATCACATGATTCACTGGACTTACTAGCCAGTGTTGACGGGTTGCATCCCTTCATTTTGGTCCCATGTCCTTATGCTGGCTTAGATTGGCGAGGATGTCCCAACATCCTCTTCACAACTGATGAGCCTCTAGATGATAGAGGTAATATTATTGTTTTATTTATATTTATTCTAACAAGTTCTTAATTAAATTGTTTTTATTAAATTGTGTAATGAAATTGTCTAATTATTTTTGTGTACTTGTATATATTTTGCAGACATTGGCTCTTTTAATGGCGAGGAGATGCCAGGTCCACCACATGATCCAGGTGTGGATCCTGATGATGATGATCAAGATATGGCTGATGTCGAGCATGATCATGATGAGGATGAGGCGGGTGCAGTAGAGAGACATGCTCCTGCTCATCATGGTGCACCGGTGCCGCCTTTTGCTAGGCATGGTCGACCTGAGACCAGATATAGGATGGAGTTGGCCAACCAACTCTTTGCATTGATTGTTGATGCGGGCATCAGGCCCACTCATTACAGAGACATACAGGCCGACGATAAGTTGTTATGGATGTGGAGAGGCATGCCGCATGACATGTATGGCATGATGCGGCATGTCATAGGAGCTACGACAGCAGTTACACGACTCAGAAGGACTGTCCGTAGCTATAGGTGTAGTCGATTTGTGGCACATGATGGACATGAGTCCGCGAGCAATGAATCACATGCATCTCATGATCGTTCACCTCGTGGCGCACCTGATGAGCATGACGCTCCACTGGTAGCATCTGACAGTCGTCATGGAGATGAGGCTAGACCATCGACCATGTCCAGTTAGTCAGCAACCTGCAGCTACATCCATCAGTACTAGTCATGATGATCATGAGCAGGTTGGACCATCGACTGCCGAGGCTGCACTATTCACTGATAAGGCCTCCACTACTACTGCTCATATTGGTGTTGTCTATTATTGTTCATATTGATGTTGTACTACCACCAGCAGATGCATCCATCAGTACTAGTGATCATGATCATGAGCAGGCTCGATCATCGACTGTCGAGGCTGCACCTAGCTTTACTGAGGAGGCATCCACTTGTAGTATTGCTATTGATGTTGTTATACTACCAGCAGAGCCTCATCCATGACATTTATATTACAGTTGTATATTTTTAACATTATTCAGTTATATATATATATATATATATATATATGGTCCATGTATTTTATGTTCATGTTGCAGTTGTACTTAATTTACATGTTGGTGATCATCATGATGTGGCGCATATTGTTAGGTCATGTTAGATATGTTCATTTAATGTTTAGCTTGTAGATAGATGTGTATATGTGATAGCATGAGTTATTTGACATATTGAGATGTATATTTGATGTTTGTGTTGTGATGATCTTAATATATAATGTTAATTTGATGTTTGAATGTGTTATTAGTCGAATATGATGTTTGTACGATGGTTATCATGATCGTGATGATGTTTATTAATTAATTTAATATTAAATGACCATGATATTTATTAAATATTATGTCGTGATTGTAATTGTATTTTAAATTTTAATTGTATGTAAAATTGTAAAATTTTATTTGTATTGTAATTTAAACTGTAAATGTATGTAAAATATTTATTAATGTAAAATTTTAATAGTAATTGTAATATTTAATTTACTTTGAAATGATTGTAATTGTATATAGATGACGGAGCTCTCAGGCGATCATGGAGGTGGCCGAACCCTAGGCGGAACTATGGAACCCTCGGATTGACGGCACCGCTACCTGCTCATTGCGGTTGGATACCATCGCTCGGCGGTGAATGGACCTTGCCGCCCCACGGATCTCTGCTGCTCACCGGGTAAATTCTCATTTCAGTTTACAATACTTTGGCTGTTTTATTGCTCGACCCGGGTATCCTGGGCCCCCTGTCCATTCCCGGTGGTTATTATATTATCTTGTGGGCTTCCACTTGTCTTACTGCTCGGGACGCACAGCCGTGGCTGTCCGGGGATAAAACTTGTCTTGGTAGTTGAGAAATGGGGGTTTCTTTTCTTGGTCTGGCATCCCTATACACTTGGTGGGGTCGCATCCGAACAATGAACCTTGACCGCTTCCCTCTGGACCCATCATCGGGGCCGACTTTATTTGCATCTGCACTGTTCTCTGGCTTCGAGGACTCAGCTTGTCAATCGGATCTGCATTAATCATTTCACCCTTGTTCTTTCTGAGGGCCTCTGTCTTCTCCAGCAGTCACTAAGAGGCTATTGAAGGGCTGTCCATTCAACATGAGCACCTACGAGGACGAGGTAGACTATTCGGAGGATCCTCTGGAGGGGATCGACATTTGGGGGTTGGAATCACATGATGAGGTGGATGCTATGTCGGACTTGGACCCATCATCCGAGGTGGCTTTGCCTGCTCAGCCCACACATTCCACCATGGATGGGTGCATCTCGCCCATGGGGGACCTAGCGCACTTGACTTTTGGCTCACCCTCGAACGAGGATATTGGGCTTTGGGCTTTCACGCGGGCAGAACAGGACACTCTGGCAAGTGCTGCCATCGGAAGATCCGCGCTATTCTCGGAGGTGGTCTTTCACGAGATCGGAGACACTTCACACTATTTGTCGCATCGACATATTGAAGGCCTTCACCCACTTGGGGTTAACCCACACTGCCCTTCTGATAAAGATGGCACAACACAAGATTGTTCGGAACCCTCTGAACCTTTGGCGGCCTCTGGGGTCTTCACCAACATACCAGAGGACCTAATCAACCGGGAGAAGATCAGCACTCTGCCTGAATCTGAAACCATAGTTGAGCCGGAACTGGGGGTTTGTAAAGTCAGTAAGCCGCACAAGGTCGCGAAAAACAGGTTAAACTATCTCACAAATTTTGGAAGTGAGAGTGGTATGGAAGATTGGAGCATCATTGCTGCCAAGACCCTGGTTGGGAAGATCCGTGGCCAGAAATATTCCTCAACGAGACTTCAGCGGTGGATAAGGGAGATTTGGAGTGAATCCCTTGACTCTCTCCCGGTGGTTGGGGTCATGACCAAAGGCTGGTTCTCTCTCACCTTTGCCAGCCCTGAACACTCCGATTGGGTCCTCAAGCAATTCTGGCATCTAGAACTGCACCCCGTCTATCTCAAGCGACGGGTGCCCCTATTTGATCCCAAAAAAGAGAATGCAGGCGCAGGTCCCATATGGATGAGATTGCCTAGCCTGCCTCTGCAATTTTGGAATGACAATGCACTTCGGAACATAGGGGGCCACTTCGGTCATTACCTGGACCATGATCGATCCTACCTGTCCACTGGTAGCAGGGCAGTGGCTCGGATCCTGATTTTCCTCGACACAAGAGATGGCTTATATGAGAATTTTATCATGATGTTTGATGGGATGAAGTGGAAGCAACCTCTAGAATATGAAGGCATGCCCTTTCGCTGCAGGAAATGTCATGAGGTGGGTCATCTGTATAAAGACTGTCCAAGAAAGGGGGCTGGCAGGATGGTTGTTAAGAAATCTTGCTCCATTGGCACACAAACTGAGCCGGATCCCAGCATCTTTCCGGATAGTGCAGGTTTGCAGTCGAGGGCCCCTGTACCCCCAGGTGATGTTGGGTCGAGGACAGTGGCTATGCCCACCTGGACTACCACGCATCCCAGATCCCGGCCACAGGTCTCGTCGGTGCCTCCCCAGCATGATCTCTTCATTCCGGGTAATGCTCTTTCTGGCCCTTTAACTTCTGATTATGCAGATATATCTTCATCCATTACTTTGTCGTTTAATGTATCTGTTAATGAACCTCTCAATCTGTCATCTGCTTTCTCCTTACCTTGCATATCATCGTGTGAGACCCATAAATCATTAAACCTCCCCTCGGTATGCTGCACCATTGCTTTGGCCTCTCCTTCCTTCTCACCTATCATCCATCATTCATCTGCAGAGCCCACCCCTGGCCATTCTGTCTCCTCTTCGGAGACTCACTCTTCGAAGCACAACTACTTTCTTAGATCCTTAACCAACCCTCAATCTGGCGAGGTATTCGGCATTGGGCCGGGTCCAGGTGGCTTACCCTCCAAATCTCGTGGCAGACCTTCTGCCCTTGCGAAGGCCATCAAAAGGGCTAACTTTGAAGTGGAAGCTGGCACACAATCTTCTCTTATGCAGGTCCTTAGAGAAAGGCGACCCTTGATGACTGTTACATCATGATTTGTCTCTCCTACAACTGCAGGGGACTAGCCAACCCCGATAAGAGATTGGCCCTCAGAGACCTGCTAGCGCAAAAGCCCTTCGACATACTATTTCTGCAAGAAACGCTCGGGGTGGGGTTGGAAGTGACTGCTACTTTAACTTCCTTTCTCCCTGATTGGTCCTTCATTACACTTGATGCTCGTGGTAGATCTGGAGGATGTGCTCTTGGCATCAACAATAAAACCACCCGGATGTTAAACTGCTGGGGCCGGCCGGGTGTTCTTGCGATGAATGTTCAGTTTGGTAGCTCCGAGATTGAGTTTACCCTGGTAAATGTTTATGGACCCTGCTCTGACAGAGAGCACTTCTGGCACTCCCTTTTGTCCTGTTCACTTATGACTGTCCCCCATCTCATTTTGGGCGGAGATCTAAATTTCTCTTTGGGTATTGCTGAATCATGGGGTCCCCTGGCCACCCCGAACCCATTGGCCGAGTTTTTTAACTCAGAGCTCGGTGCCTCTCATCTTGTTGACATTCAGACTACCAAGCTACAACCTACTTGGAGGAACAGGAGGACTGGTAACGCTGCTTTGGCTCGCAGACTTGACAGATTTCTTATTAAACAGGACCTCCTTCCGGTTTTGACTCGTGCACGTCAATGGGTGGGATCTGGAGGTAAATCTGATCACTCACCCATCTACCTGGAGTTTGAATGTGGACCTAACAGAGCTCGCCCCCCATACAAATTCAACTCCAGATGGTTGTGAGATCCTGATTATAACCAGTTGGTCACTCAGACCTGGCAGCACTTTAGACCTTCGTCGGATTTAGACCCTGGCAGGGTTATTAATGAAAACCTTAATCGCATAAAGAACCTTACTATTCAGTGGGTTCGGAATAAAAATAAACTGGAAAGGGAGGCTCTGCACAACATTGAGGATAAAATTAACTCTCTCAACAATGGTGATCTGTTGGGATATAGTAACGAGGAAGCCGGGGCACAACTTTTTGCACTTGAGACAGAAAAGGCCAAACTGCTGAAACAGAAAGAGGAAGATTGGAGGCTTAAAAGTCGGGCCATTTGGATACAGGCCGGTGACGAAAACACAAAATTTTTTCAATAGCATGCAAATGGCCGCAAGGCTGCTAACACCATTTGGGAACTGTCTGATCGAAATGGCTTTACTGCGAGAACACAAGCACAACTATCTGAGCTGGGTACCAGACACTTCACCAATCTGTATAGGGCTTCTACAATTATAAATCTCCCGGACATCCTGCGCATTACTCAGAACTTTAAACTTTTCGTGGAACAGGAGCAGCAAGATGATCTCAATGCCCCGGTCACCATGGGTGAACTGGAAGGTGTATTGAAATGGTTCAAGCGGGAAAAAAGCCCGGGGCCTGATGGCTGTCCCATTGAGTTTTTCATCCACTTCTTTGACCTCATATCAGCAGACCTTCTGGCTATGATTGAAGATAGCAGGGTGCGGGGCAGGATTTATGATGGATTTAACACCACTTTTATTGCACTTATTCCTAAATCGGACAAACCATCCAGCTTCAATGAGTTCAGGCCCATTTCGCTGTGTAATTGTATCTACAAGATCATTTCAAAAATTATTGCTAACCGCATCAAGCATTTCCTGTCCAATCATATTGAAAAGGAACAATTTTCTTTTTTGAATCATAGGCAAATTCATGAGGCCATTGGTACAGCCCAGGAGGCCCTTCACTCCATCAAAACTCTCCGACTGAAATTGACTATTCTCAAGATTGACCTCACTAAAGCATTTGACCAAGTCGACTGGAGTTACCTTCACCTCATCCTCATCCACTCTGGTTTTCCTCATACCCTTATCAACTGGATTATGGGCTGCATCTGTCACGCTACCTTCAGCATATTGATCAATGGTACTGCTACTGACTTCTTCCATGCGGGGCGGGGACTCCGTCAGGGCTGCCCCCTTTCACCATTACTATTTGTCCTCGTCATGGAGGGCCTCTCTGTGCTTATCAACAATGCTAAGGAAAGAGGATTACTACAGGGGCTCCGGATCATTGATAATTTATATCTCACTCACCTTTTATTTGTAGACGATGTTCTTATATTCCTAAATGGCACTAGACAAGACTCTGTTCAATTTGATCTGCTCCTGAATTGGTTTTGCAGGGCTACCGGTATGGCACCGAATATAACTAAATCCTCTATCATCATGACGGGCTGCTCAAGACAGGAACAAGACACCTCTAGGAACCTATTTGACTATATCTGCATTGATATCAATGGCGGACTCAAATATTTGGGGTATCACATCAAACCAAACGATTATAAGATCAAGGACTGGAACTGGATCATAGCAAAAATTGAGCGCAGAATAAACGTCTGGTATAACCGATGGTTATCCAGGGCTGGTAGAATAATCCTCATAAATTCTGTACTGGAGGCCATACCGGTCTATTGGATGACCCTGGCCTGGATTCCGATTGGTATTACAAATCGGATAAAATGCATCTGCAGAAAATTCCTTTGGCGCAACCAAGGTAAGGCTTCCACGTTTGCCTGGATTGCTTGGGATCGTATCAATTTTCCCAAACAATGGGGTGGCTGGGGGTTAAAGGATCTCCAACTATTTTCTCGGGCCCTTGCGGCTAAGATGGGCTAGCACTTAATTACAGGACAGAGCCTATGGAAGGAGGTCATGGTTGCTAAATATATCTCACCCCAAAGTCCTCTTGATTGGATCCGTGGCTGCATCACTCTGAATTCGGGGGCATCCATCATTTGGAGGGCTATCACAAGGGCAACACGCATTCTTCAGAATGGCCTATCTTGGCAAATTGGTTCGGGAACTGAGGTGCGCATTGGCACTGATTCCTGGTCAGGGAGTGGGGAATATCATAAACTTCCGGCGTTTATCATTGAACACCTTGCCCACAGAAACGTCATATATCTGGCACAGATTGTTGATTGGGCTCACTCCTCATGGCGAGAACAAGCCTGGCTACAGGCGGGTGACCTTGGGATCCCTCAGGAGGGCACACGGGTCTGGCAACAATTTATATGGGCCCTGAAAGCTACAAACATTCGCATCTTTGACCGAGAGGACAATTTTATTTGGGTTGTTTCAAAAAATGGGCATTATACTCCAAAGTTAGGTTACCTTGAACTTATCAAGCACAGGGAACCCCCTATAAAGGACTGGTGGTGGAGCATCATATGGAAATTGAAATCCCCGCACAAGCACAGACTTCTGTTCTGGTGCATGCTTAGAGATTGTATTCCTACCACGAAATTCCTTCACAGAAGAGCTTACCACGGGGCATCTAGATGCTGTTACTGTCTAAATGACAGTGAGGACGCACTCCACTTATTCCTGCAATGTAACATCATACTTAACATTTGGTCTCGGATCATTACAGAATTGGGCTGCAGATTTAATTGGCAGGGTGACACTTTATTAGAGGCCTGGACTCTTTGGTGGCAGCACTCTGCACACAATCCAAAATTACGCAACCTCCCTCTAATCGTGGCTTGGGAAATATGGATAGGACGAAAAAAAACAGATTTTCAATGATATTCCTATCGACTGTGATTGGATATGTGCAGCATCTCTTACTACTTTTCGGCTCATTCCTGAAGACAGTATATGCAGCAAGCCATCTCATGAGACCCCAGAAACTATTGATTACAGCCGGGCGTGGGCATTCTTTGATGGTGCGTCCAACGCTCATGGGTGTGGGGGGGGCGCCATACTTTATTTGAATGACCAACACTACTACAACATCAGAATGGGATTAGGACCAGGTACCAACAACTACGCCGAACTGCAGAGCCTCAGACTTCTTCTTACCTTTGCTCGGGACATTCACTGTGACTCCATCCAGATCTTTGGCGATTCTCAACTTGTGACCAATTGGTTTAACAACCTATCTCATTGTCACTCGCACACACTGTCTGCACTGCTGCACGAGGTTCACCATCTCAGAGCACTCTTTGACTCCATCACAGTGACTCATATTTACAGGTCTCGGAACAAAGTGGCTGATCAACTGTCCAAAGAAGCTTCGGAGCTGACCTGGGGTACCTGGCACATCACAGAACACTCTGCTGGACAGATCTACAGATATTATCATCGGCCTTTTATCGAGGAGGCTCCTCCTATTTTGGATATTTTGGATGTTTAGTATTTCAGCTATCTTCTGGGAGATTTTGTTCTACCTCCCCTTTTTATATATTCGGCATGTATTATTACTTCATATTATATTTAGGTTCTACTGGAGTTAGTAAGTTATGCACCGAACTTACTATGTGGACACTTGTTTCATTACTGAATGTTTCATGTTTTGGGACTGTGATTGCCTACAACATTTGATTGTCTGGCTGACTGTAATATATTTTGGACTGAACAGTAGTTTATACTACAGTTTTATGTAACATGTAGCTGATCATTAATTGAAAAGTTACGAACTTTTTCTTTGTGAAAAAAATTGTATATATGAAAAATTGTAAAATTGTAATTGTATGTAAAATTCTAAAATTGTATTGTATTTGTAATTGTAATTTTAATTGAATTGTATGTAAAATATTTATAAAATTGTAATTGTAAGTGTAAATGTAATTCTATGTAAAATTGTAAATATAATTGTATGTAAAATTCTAAAATTGTAATTGTAATTTTAATTGAATTGTATGTAAAATATTTGTAAAATTGTAATTGTAATTGTAAATGTAATCTATGTAAAATTGTAAATGTAATTGTATGTAAAATTAAAATTCTAATTCTAATTCTAATCATAATTCATGTATGTGAAATTAATGTAAAATTTTAATTGTAATTTTAATTCTAATTGTAATTATTGTACTTTTAATTGTAATTGTATGTAAAATATTTGTAAAATTTTAATTGTATTAATGTGAAATGATTTTATTAAAATATTTAAATTTGTAAATTTGCAAGTAATTGTAAAATAAAAAATCTAGAATAATATGAATTTTTGTAACATAATAAAGTTTAGAAAATAATGAAAATAAATTCATGTACTTTATAATTTTCATTATTTTATTATGATCTTACATACAAAAAAAAGAAGAACTTTATACAGTCCGGTGCGCTTATTATCATAACACGCACCGATGCGTCGTATAAATAAGATGCACTGATGCGTCACAACTCTTCCGCACCAGTAACGAATAAACGAAAATAAAAAAACCACAACTCTATTTTCTTTAAGTGAAAAAAAATGCGGAAATTTGAAAAATGGGCAGCAAAATATTTTCGAAAATCTAATTTCATAAAATAATTCTTTAAATACTAAACACTTTTCATTATTTCACTACTTTTGCTAAAATTTTCAGCCAGATATTTGCAGGAGACAACCTGGAGCAAGAGAGCAGGAGGACACTGTGGAGCAGTGAAATACGCTCGAATAGAAGTATTCAGACAATCAGAAACTAAACCTTTGGTAATTCAAACCCTGTATCATAGAATTTGAAACCATCTTGTGATTAAATTTGATTATTTTTTTTACTTTTTTCTACAGTTTTTTACTTTTTTATGCAGTTTATCCATTTTTACCCTAAACCCTTCATTTTTTTGTTTTTTCCCTTTCTTCTCTCTGTTTCTGTGATTTTAGAATTAGGGTTTTTCATTTTAGATTGACGTCCAACCCACGGGACAACTTGCATAGTCGGATCCCAATCCATTCGGCCATTGCGTGAATTTTTGAAAAAATGGATTTTTCTTTATCGGTGCACCCTGTGTACTATACCGCATCGGTGCTCTGTATTATACAGCACATCACGAAAGTACTGTGGTAAAAAAAATGAAAACATTTTTTCTAAACCCGTGCGCCAAATCTGAAATAGGGCACCTGTGCTCCATTTAACTAGGAAAGCACCGTACGGTGTATTACACCATTTTGCAGTGGATTTATAATACCCCACACACCGTTAGGTCTATTACACTATTTTTTGCGGTGCGTTTACAATACCCAACGCACCGTACGGTGTATTATATTGTTTTGCGGTGCATTTTTAATATCTAAATGCATCGGCTGCGGTGCGGACTTCATGAAAGGCGCACCGGTATCTTGAGATTTATTTTCTACTTGAAAAGTTGAGGATTTATTTATAAATATATTAATGAATGATATGGTACAGGTTTCAGATTGATAAAGAAATGTCTGACAAGAGATCAAGTAACAAAAATACTGTTAACACATCAAGAAAAGCAAAAAAGACAAGTTCTTTGTAAATTCTTTATAAAAAATATTATTTTTGAACTATGTAAGTTTAACTAATATGTACTGTTTACTGTGTATCATGCAGAGCCACAAAATGACAAAGCTCGATATGATTATTTTTGATCTAGGACCAGAAGAGCGTAAAAGTTTAATGGAAAAATTGCAAAAGGATGAATTAGGTGAATGAAAAAATACTATCGATCCAATATGAGTTTATTTTTTTAATTATCATTAATAATATACTTAAAATTATTAGATAACATGTGTCAAACAGTCTACTAATTCACATATGTTTAATGTTGTACAGGTACCAACAACTCAGAAAAGGAATGTTGTTCTAAGAAAAGAAAAAAAAATAGAACATGCAAATGAAAATCAATTGCTCCTTAGCTCATCTAGAGTGGTGCTGGAAGTTAACGAAAGGGGAAAAACTTTTACAAAAGTTTGAGGGATCTAGTGGAACGAATGTATAGACGTTATTTCCAAAAACAACAACGTGCTTCAAATGTAATATGTAATCATTGAATTTTTCGATCATTAGGTACAATAAATAAACAATTTAGCATTAAATATTAATTTTCAAGAATTTTCTTACAGAAAAGAAAAGAAAATGGAACCCATTCAGCACATAAAACAGGACGACAAGGAAGAAAATGGTTAATCTCTAAGTTTGTGAGTAATTGTTACCTCCTTATAACAACTTAACTAGATTTCATTTTTGTATTTTTTAAGTTGTTTTACAAAAATCATCATTTCCTAATGTCTTCAAACAGGTGCTAACATACAAAGAAGAACCATAAGACGAATTGATTTAAATTGGGTTAAATATGGGTTGTGAGTATATGTTGGCATATCAGAATTTAATTGTGAAATTTGTAAGCATCTATCGATCTTGTTTTACTTAGTTCCGTCTATAATTAATAGAACAAAACCATCTTTTATATTAAATATATGATTTGTTATGGGGTATAAAACTTGCAGGAAACAAAGTATGGAACTGCGCCAAAAAATGAAATTTTGAAAGATGGCATGGTACATGGTTTTAAAATAATGTGTATAATTTATGAGTCAATTGTTGCTATGGTAGGTCATTTTTCTTTTCGATTTACGTTGATGTATATTATTTAATATTGAAATTTTTATTATTCTCACCAATGTATATACATTCATTTCAGTTTATTTTTATGTTTGTAGATGGAAGGTGAAGAAGAAGAAAACAATCAACACCATGAACAAAACATTCTTGAAAATAACCCAAGTCATGGAAGTAGCTCTAGCAGTGACTACAGTTCAAGCAAAGAATGATGATCACTATGTTTGGATATCAAAGCAAGGCATTTTATTTTTTGAAATATATATGTCTGTGAAATCAAACATTTTGTTTAATGTAATGGACATAGTGTCCCAATTGAAAGACAAAGGGATACCAATAACTATCCCATTTTGTATGATAAATATTGTCTTATATATATAGATATAATCATAAAATATGTTTTAATTTATTCTATTGCGTTCTCCATTGTTGTTCTCAAATGCACTAATAAAAATTTAATTCATATGAATATTGTTATAAGATATATATGTGTCGACTTTTGATAAATAATGAATTCAAAACAATCAAATTAATTGGACTGTCACAGGTCGATGTTTCTAAAAAATACAACATGAAAACCGGTGTGTGTCAATAACTGTACACCAGTGCGTTTATGTGTCTATACGCACCGGTGCCGTTATACGATCTATGGGCACCGCATAAATACCGATACCAGTTATCAATATCGGTGCGTTTGTGTGATACTGCACACCGGGACGTTTACGTATCTATAAGCACCGGTGCATTTTTACGATCTATGGGCACTGCACGAATACCGATACCAATTATAAATCTCGGTGTCTTTCTGTGATACGGTGCACCAATGCGTTGATATGACCTATGGGCACCGCACAAGTCCTAAGACCAATTAGAATGGCCTCGTGCGTTGTATGACCAACACTACACCCGGTGTGGTTTTACACCTAAACGTCTCGGTGCGTTGGACTAACACAGCCCCAGAGCACCGTCGGCATGTACACACCAGTGCATTAAAGGCATAGTAGTGCACCGATGAAAAAAAATCCGTAATAACCTCTGACCGCCCATTTTTTTAGTTGTGTTGAATTTTTGTTAAAAGCTCCGCCAAAACCTCCGTAACCATAAACAGATGTTGTAGAAAATGTTTTTTTGACAATTTTGGCCAAGTTTATAACACTAATAACCTCCTTTATAACCTCCGCTAGAGGGTCTTCCTTGTAGTGTGCCAGGTTTTGCTGGTTAAACTGCGAAGAAGGAAATAACTGCAATAGGTCTGATGGCATACCTGGTCGTGCTTGCCATTTTCGTCGTTGATTCATTAAATAAACTAGTTCTGTTTCTTCCTCTACTTCTTTAAAAACTACTTTTAGCCTAGGAAGTGAAGGACATTGGTCCGTAGTATGATCCTTAGTACAAATGGCACAAGTTTGAACCATGTCTAACGAACATTCCCTCTGGCTGTGCTTCTTCCGACATCTTGGGCAAAAGATGGACAAGTTCTGTTCTGCTATAGCTTGCTTCTGCTTGGCTTGTAAAACATCGAGATGCGTTGTCAAAGTACCCAAGATGTCAGTTTTGAAATCCTCTAGCAGATTTCCAAATTCTGTTCTAGTTACATTGCCATCTTTAAGGTTCTTTTTTATAGAATCCCGCCCACTTGATCGATTTCGCGCACTACCCCGGGAGCATCTAATGCATAGGGAAATAATTGTTGAGGTATAAAAGGTGTCTTTTTAACACCGATTTATCCTACATTAATTATCAATCTAGAAACGAATTTTTGTTTCAAGAGTGTACTCAGTCTGAGGCTGCAATTCAATCTAAGAGTAATGCTTTGCAATATGTAGTATAGTGTTCTAAATACAAGAGTAAACAAATGCTTGGAAAAGAAATATAACTACAATGACATGAACTTAAATGCTTGAAAATTCAATCATTCATTCAGCAAACATCAGTCAAGGATGCAGTAATGATAACTCTTTCCTATAGAAACTGATGGAATTGAAATCAAACGGGAACAAGATAATCAATCTGAGAACGTAGGTGGCGATAACCAATATTCTTTACAGTTGATAATCCTGTCTTAAAGAAATTAAAAGGAAATAGAAATTGAACTAAAGGCTTCTAATGAAAGTAAACTAGGAAAACTCTCAAACCAAACTCTTTGCAATCTGTAAACTAATTAATCTGAAATGAACAACAAACCTGCAATTGAACAGCAATGTAAATGAACAGCAAACTGTAACTAGAAGAATTGAACAACAAATTCTATTTAATGAATCTGAACAACAAACTCTAACTAATGGAATCAAATATCAAATTCTATTAAACAACAAATCCTATTAAGCAGTAAATCCTGTTAAGCAGCAAATCCTGTCGACATCAAACTCTCTTGATCAACAATCTGAAATGAACAGCAATCAGACGAAACAGAAAATGGAACAACAACTGAAATAGAACATCAAATACTAAACAACAAAGCTCTGTTAAAGCATAACAAGATAAATGATACCGGAATTAAGATTCTTGTTAGAACAGAACAACAATGCAATTCGTCAATGTAACACACCGATATCAATAGACAATTCAACAGTAAACTAATTAACTTGAAAAATATAATAAAAGCAAACACAAACTGTCACAAAATGATAACTGAAAGGTAATGATACAAACAGCAGATCGATCCACCAGGGCCGGGCCCTTAGCCACCAGTGAAACACCGCTGGGATTTACTCCAGAGTTAAGAAATGGAATAGAAACAAGATCTTGTATTTATCAGACATAAATAGCATTTACAACAGTTGCTCTCTGATCACGAGAGTTAAGAAATTACAGAGTTACAAAAGGAGTGTTTAATCATAAATCATTGTCTCCTCGATTTCTAAAGGCACTGTCGTTTATAACAATTCGACAGACATGACAAGAAACAACGATAAGATTGAACAGCGATCCCTCAGGATCGAAATATCCTGAGGGATTCGCTTCTTTTCTCTTTTTAGCTAGCGCCTGGTCATCTTAGGCTGTAGCCGTGTTGTTCCCTCTCTTCCTTTAGCTATACGTTATGATTTCCTTCTTCTTGTCTGGATACGGTCCTTTACTGGAGGAACAACAGTTACTCCTGTTTTAGCTCTGCCTCTCGAATGATGGTTTACTTCATTTGTTTCTTGTTTTTAGAATAAAAGGCAATCTTTAGTCAATTTTCACAATAAACACTAGTATTTGCAATTATATCATAATCCTCCAATAAATCATCTTTCTAGAATAAAAAGAGTTATGTTTAAAGGAAAAAGATGATAAAATACATGGTGAATCCATACCTTTTCCAATGCTCAACACACCCCCCTGCTTACCCTTTTTCATGCCCTCATGAAAACCATAGTTTACATGTAAAGAAGTTAGAGAATAGGCTGGAGAAGGTTTTTCATTAAGAGGTCTAAAACCATGGTTTGTAGCTAAAGCTTCAAAGATGTGCCCTGTCTGTCCTTCAGGTAACTCATAAATGGCTTTATAGTCTGTTGTAGGATACCATATAATGGGACTTAGAAACCTACAACCTAGCCAGAATGAGCCTTTTCTCAGGATGAGGTTACTATAGAGAATCAAGCGGTCAGCAGCGAATCCAAAATTTATATAATTAAATGGCTCTCTGCCTTGAACATTCTGATTGGAAATATTCCATCGAACTTTAGCTGCTATATAGGCCTGGTTTCTAATAGATAGAAAATATTCTACCCCATCCAAGACAATTGCTTTGTGGACGGGTCCCAATGTTTGGATCACACCCTCCTTTGTCATTAGACTCTTCTGCCTAGCCCATAGTTGTAATGGGTGTTTTGGTTCACCCCTAACCCAAAGGTCTAACCCATTTTCCTGCCTTTGGAAAGTATTATAGGCCTTGAGCCATTTAAACTGGTTGACAACAAATGAAATAAATGCTTGATATTGGATGTCACCCACAAAAGGGCTGGGATTTATCTCAATGTCATTCTCCAATATAAGATTGTGCAAATAGAACTCACATAGCAGATGCTGGACTTTAACCCCATAAAGTTTTCAGCATTTTACAAAATCATCTACAGTGTTTAATTCTATAAACTTTCTTCCCCTAACTGCTTTAATTTTCAACTGTAAATATCTTTCTAATAAAAACAAAGCATAATTCTTGGCAGGGCATATACATGCTAGAACATCTATGTATAAGGAGCAGAGAGTATCCATTTGATTCTGGGCCATTTTTAATTCATTCCTTACCTTTTTAGCTTTCTTTTCTGCCTTCTGACACTTATCATAGGCTTCAGCCTCTGATGCACTGATGTCCTTTAGTTGCTGCTGTAACTGTTGATATTTCTTTTTGGGGACAGTCTCTTCCTCAAGCTTTTCTCTTGCTTGTTGAGCCTGTGCCAGCTCCTTTTGGATTTTTGCTATAGTAGGGTCAATAGAAATGTTTTGACTGTAGGCCTTTGTGATTTCAGTTGGGGTAGCTGCATCTGGAACAACTACCTGTTGTTCCATGCTTTCTTGATTGGGCTCAACTTGGGTTTCCATAGTCTTTACAATCTGGGGCTTCGATTTGGTGGCTACTTTCCTTTTCTTTGGGGTTCTTTTGGTGGCTATGTTCCTCTATTTTGGGGTTCATTTGGGGGTTTTCTTCATTTTGAGAACCCTAATACTTTTTTTGAGTTGTTCCACTAGCTTTTGAAGCTTCTGTCGTTCCCTCCGCAACTTCTCAAGTTCGGTTATTTTCTTTTTCCTCCTGGGAGGAACGACTGTTCCTTTCTCTGTACTCAATTGCTCAGGTAGGGTTTTCTTTTCAGAAGTTGTTCCTTCACTCAGGCTTGCTTCTCTGTTTTCTGCTTGGAACACTTCTTCAATGTTCATATGCTCCTGGCTACGTTCTTCAGGGGTAGTAACCTTAAATGGTTCTGCTGTTCCCTGAGAGTCTTCTTTTTGGAACACTTCTTTAGTGTTCACACCTTCCTGGCCGTATTTCTCAGGGGAAGTAACCCCAGCTGGTTCTACTATTCCCTGAGGGTTTTCTTTTTCTACTTCATCAGGTATTTCCTCGGCCATATCTTCACCAGTAACAACTTTTTCTTGCAATTGGTTTATCTCAATGTTGAAGTTCAGTGGGCTGTGGGGTTGTATGTATTCACTCATGCTGGCCAAAATTTGGGCCAATTGGTCCTCCTGCAATGGGATTTGAGGTGGACTTGCAATGGTGGTTTCGGGAGGTTCTGCTCCCTCTCTTTCATCTTCATTGATTTCTTCCTCTTCACAGGTGTGATAACTTCCTTCTTCCGCACTGGTAGGGTGACTTTCTTCTTCTCCACTGGTGTGGTGACTCTCTTATTCTTCACCAGTCTGGTGACTCTCTTCTTCTTCACCAGTGTGGTGACTCTCTTCTTTTTCACTGGTGTGGTGACTCTCTTCTTCTTCCTCATTTCCTTCTTCCTCATCGGTGTGGTGACTTCCTTCTTCGAGTTGTGGGGGTTGTTCATCTTCCGAACTGGGCAATTCTAGGGGTTGTCTACTGCTACCCTGAAGACCTTCTATCATTCCCATACTTCTCCTTAACCTGGAGGATTGTCTGCATTTTGATGGTTCTGCTACTGTGCTAGTAATTCTTTTGCATTTTGGGGCAGGCAGGGCTATTCCTCCATCAATTGAGAATATCAGTTCTTCCCAACTAGTCTGTTGTTGGGAAAGACTGTAACTCACTATCAATCTGATTAAGAAATGGTGGCTTACCACCATGTCTATATGACGAGACTTTATTATACTTCGGGCGACATCATGCAATAAGAAATTTAAATATGCAAGCAGGTTTACAGTACATTTTTGCTTTAATACTGCTAATAACTTAAGGTGGCGAGGTCTTACCACATCTTTTCTTCCATCGCATGTTATGTAGCTCTGTACCACTTTTGCCAATTTTGTCCATGGTTCTCCCAACGTCACCGGCTGAAATCCTTTCCCTTTGATGACCAGGGTCTGCCCTTCATCCCAGAAAATGTTCTGGCTTCTTAGAGCTTCACTTTCTTATGGGTCCATATGGTTCCTTCCGCTGGCAGACCAAACACCTCGGCAATTATTGCGTCTGTCACTGCTATATGCCTACCTATAATCATGGAGTATCCTTCTTGCAGATTCTATAAAAATTCAATGGCTACCGTTTCATGAGGTTGTTGCAGTCTTGCGAGGTAAGTAATCCACCATACTCTCTCCAGAATTTCCTGTGCAGCGTTAGAAACAGCTAGCACCTGTGGCTCACTACGAATTGGTCACCCTCCCATTCTATTTGCACACTGTTAATTCTTCACAAATGCACAGTAATGTAATGGACCAGCACAACATAGTATATCGGAACAATACCATTAAGCTTTTATTATTACTGAGAATATAGGGATTTGACCCGCATGCAGGCATTAAAAGGCATCCGTGCCCCCCCTAAAGGATGATAGGTCATCCTCGACCATCGAATAGAAGAGCAAGGTACTGCTCAGCAGTTTTACAACAGTAAAAAGCATACATACTTATGATACGATCAAAAAATTATTGCATTACTGAAATCGATGCATATTATTAAATTTTAAATAGATATAGAAACGTTTATGTAATGATTCGAAGATAAGGGAAAGGGACAGCTGATGTGAAAACAAGTACTTATGCAGTCATTACCCACATAAACTATTATGATCGATTTATAAATATATTTCATGCATAATAGGTTCAAAACAAAGGGTTTAAGAGCATACTCTCATTTGATATTAGATAGAGATATAAGAAAAAGGTTTATCATTACTATTGATTTGAAAAGTGTGACTCCAATACCATCAGCAGAGCTCTGTTGCCCACAGGTGTCTATAACCTTGACATAGTTTCTTTTTCACCCTTGGTACCATTATCCTTTATTTATGCCTAGGGAAGTGCTGTTTTGATGTCATGCTAGTGGCCACTATGCTGGCTTGGGAAACAGATGTTTCACAATGCCATTCACCAGGAAGGAGTGAAAGGTGGGCAGGTCAGCTCGTGATGAGACCTCCTGTTCCAAGGAATTTTTATTATTTTTTTGAGTTATCCATTGGATCATATCCCTGGTGTGGTAGCCATAATGGGAATGCCACTTCACTGCTTCCTTATGATCATGGTAGGTTGGCTCTTGATGAGACCCCCTATCCTCCATCTACCATATCATAGAATTGTTAGTAAAATTATATAGAGATTTTTCTTTTCTTTTTTTCATATAGCACTTCCCTACTTATATATAGAGGATGACTCAACACTCCTTAAGAGTAGGGATGGTGGAAGAAGTCTGAACGTCTCAATAGAGAAAATATGCCCTTATTCTTATTCAATAAATAAAAATCAAAGAGAGTTATGAGAATTTAGGGAAGAACCAACATGATAAAGGTAACCGATCATATTAATTTTAGTGAAAATAAAGACAGAAAAGTGATATAGATAGTTGTGTCCTTTCCTTTTTCTTATCACTACAAAACAATTTCTTAAAAATGACAATTTCTTTTGATTTGCTGATTCCAGTAACCTCTAATTTGTGTATCCTTGCATAAATTGTATGTTTTCTTTTAAGAGAGTCATGAAGAATTCACAAAAATCCTCAAAATGTTGTTCTAAAACAAGAAAAATGCACTCACAAAAGTGTTGTTCCTTTGGGAGGGAACAACAAAAACAATCTGCGAAAATGTTGTTCCTTTGGAAAGGAATAGCAAAAAAACTCAGCGGAAATGGTGTTCCTTTGGGAAGGAACAGCAAAAAAAGGCGGGAAAAAACTGCTATTCCTTTGGAAAGGAACAATAAAACTGTTGTTCCTTTGGAAAGGAACAACAAAACTGTTGTTCCTTTCAAAAGGAACAACAAAAACACGGGGCAAAAACTGCTATTCCTTTGGAAAGGAACAACAAAAACTGCTGTTCCTTTGGAAGGGAATAGAAAAAACACACGATATAAAATGTTGTTCCTTTGGAAGGGAACAACAAAAAAACTGTTGTTCCTTTGGAAGGGAAGAGCAAAAACTCGCAACAAAAACTGTTATTCCTTTGGAAAGGAACAGCAAAAAAACGCAGCAAAAAAATGCTATTCCTTTTGAAAGGAACAACAAAAAATGTTGTTCCTCTGGAAAGGAACATCAAAAAGAAACACTCAAACGCGTTGTTTCTTGAGGGAAACTGTTGTTGTTCCTTAAAAAGGAACAACTTAAGAAATAAAATCTGTACAAAAAAACAAGCAAGATAAAGAGAAAAGCTTTATGTACAAGTTTCAAAATGAAAGAAATTATTCAGTGAATGGGTGCTGAGGAGGAGTTGTCTCCCTTAGCAAGAATCTGCATGGTAGAATCTTCCCATAATTGCTGGTAAAAGGACTCCCGATTAAGCGGTTTATGGTAAATTCGCACTCGATGACTGTTTACTTTGAAAGAATGTCCAGATCCATTAATGGTGGTTAATGTGATGGTGCCATTATCATGAAATTTTTGTATCTTGTAGGGTCCAAGCCATCGTGTCTGGAGTTTTCCTGGGAAATCCTGAAACCTGGAGTCATATAAGATTGCCCAATCTCCTTCGTGGAAGATTTTCTCTCTGCTGTTGTATTAATGCAGTGTGAAAAAGAGCAGAGAGCCTAATTTCATCTAACTCATTGATTTGTTGTATTATTCTGACCTGGGCTTCATTTAAATCTAAACCCACCACCTGGGCTGTTCTTAATGTCTGAATTTAAAACTCTATTGGAAAGATGGGTTCTTTTCCAAATACCAATTGGTATGGCGAATACCCCGTGGTACTTCTCCATGTTGTTCGATACGCCCACAAGGCTTCTGGAAATCTATAAGCCCAGTCACGTCTGTGTGATGCAACTATTTTTGTCAGTATAGATTTGATCACTTTATTCGTGCTCTCTACCTGGCCATTTGCCTGTGGGTGGTATGGAGTTGTGATTTTGTGCTGAATGTGGTAATTTTCTAATGTTGCAGTGATTATGTTACCTACAAATTGCGGTCCTCCATATGTAATTACGTCCCTTGGGAGGTCGTATCAGACAAATATTTGGAAAAGGAATTGTATTACAGAGTCCTCTGTAGCTCTCGAAAGTGCCTCTGCTTCAACCCATTTAGTAACATACTTTGTTGCGACTAGGATGTATGTTTTCTGATTGGATGGTGGGTTAATAGGACCAACAAAGTCAAGCACCCAGCATTCAAATGGCTCGATTACTAACTATGGGTTCAAGGGCATTTCGTCAAACTGTCCAGGGCGACCCGCCCTGTGGCAACTATCGCATGCTTGTACAATTTTTTTGGCATCTTTAAAATGGTAGGCTAGTAATAGCCTGTTTGTAAGACTTTGTGACCAGTCTTGCGATCTGCAAAATGTTCGCCACACGGCCCATTGTGGCATGCTTTCAGAATATCAAATATTTCTTCCTCTCGGATGCATCTCATGATGTGCATATATGCTCCTATATGAAACAGGTATCCCCCAATCCAAGAGAATCGGGTACTATGCTGTATTATCTGTTTTCGTTCATTGGGCATTAGATGCTTAGGTAATTTACCTATTGCTAAGTAATTTGCAATATCAGCATACCATGGGGTTCTAGGAGTAACAGCGAACAAATGCTCATCTAGAAAGTGATCTTCGACTGCTGCTGCGTCTGTTGGTTGTGGCATTCGTGACAGGAAATCAGCTATAGGGTTCTCTTTTCCAGGTCGATCTTTTATTGTGATATCAAATTCCTATAATAAAATCAACCATCTTGTTACTCTACCATTTGTAACAGGTTTATTTGCTAAAATTTTTATGGCAGAGTGATCTGTGTATAAAACTACAGGATACCCAGTTATATAATGTCTAAATTTATTTACAGCATGTATCACAGCTAAAAATTCTTTCTCAGTCACAGTATAGTTTAATTCAACAGGAGATATATTTTTGCTAATATAATAGATTGCATATGGCTTCTTATCCTCTTCCAGCCCAAGAACTGCTCCAATAGCTGTGTTTGAGGCATCAGATGAAATTTGGAATGGCAAATCCCAATTTGGGCCCCTTAGCACTGGGGATGTTGACAGAAGCTTTTTGAGATCCTCAAAAGCATGGTCACATTCATCTGTCCAGTTAAAATCAACATTCCCTGTTAATGCATATAAAGGTGCAGCTACTCGAGAATAATGTTCTATAAATCTTCTATAATAAATAGAAAATCAGAGAAAGCTACATACCTCTATTATGTGGTAGGAGTAGGTATTAACAAAATTATATGAATTTTAGCTGGATCTACCTGTATTCCAGCTGCTGAAATATAATGACCTAAGATGAGTCCCTCAGTCATCATCATGTGACACTTTTCATGGCTCAAGAAAAGCCTAGTGTCAATACATATTTACAACACCTTTTCCAAAGTTTCTAATGCTGGCTCAAACTCATCTCCGTAAGGTGTGAAGTCATCCATGTATACTTCGAGCCCTTCATTTATTAAATCTGAAAAGATGCTGAGAATGGCCCTCTGAAATGTAGCAGGGGCATTGCATAGGCCAAAGGGTAAAACTCGATAGGAAAATGTCCCCCAAGGGTAGGTAAAAGTGGTTTTGTCTTAGTCTTCAGGGGCAATCTGAATTTGATTGTATCCATTGAAGCCATCTAGGAAAGAAAAGAATTTCTTTCCTGCTAATGTATCTAATACCTGGTCAATGAAGGGAAGGGGAAAGTGGTCTTTTTGGGTTGCTTTGTTTAGTTCCTGGTAGTCGACACATATCCTCCACTTTATGTTCTTCTTTGGCACCACTACTAATGGAGAGACCCACTTGCTATCATATATTGGGTAAATAAAATTGGCATCCAACAGCTTTTGTAATTCAGCTTTCACAATATCTTTAATATGGGGGTTTAATCTTCGTTGGGGTTGGCGAATGGGTCTATCATATTTTTCTGTATAGATGTGGTGCGTACATAACTGGGGGTCAATCCCCTTAATGTTTGGATAATACCATGCAAAGGCTTCCTTATATTTTTGTAGTAATTGGACCGTCTTCTTTTCTTGTTCAGTAGTCAGATTTTTGTTAATGTTTAGAGTTTTTTGTGGTTCAATTTCTACAATTTTTCTATTGTAAACAGAAGTGGTGGGTATTGATCGATCATGAATGTCTTTCAGGGGATCTTCTTCTTCTTTATTATTAAATGCTACCTTGATCATGTGACATTGAAAATGGGATCTGATTTTTGGTTTATTGATGAAACTATTAATAATGTCATCCTCTGTTTAGTCTTTAAAGTCGAGGGCATCTTCTATGGTTAGTGGTGATCTAATGTTTTCGATGAGATATGATACAAGTTGTTTCCTTGTTTTGATTATCGATAGGCTTGGTTGGGCTGGGGGATATAAAGCTAAATTCTTGACATAGTTTCCCCTTGTTATAGTCATGTTGCCTTGTCAGCAGCCAATGTAAGCATCGGCAGTTTCCAACCAAGGTCTACCTAGGATCAAAGGATGTCCATCTAGCTGGTTTTTTGGGTTGATAATAAAGAAGTTAGCAGGGTATTCCCAGGAATCTATTGATCCATTACATCATGTAATGTACCTTCTAGTTTGACTACCGATCGGTCAGCCAATTCTAATAAGGTTGTTGTTGGATCTAATGAAGTAATGCCAAGTTTTTGACAAGTGGTGGTTTTTAGGATATTAATTGCAGCTCCCAAATCAACTAAGGCATTTGGAAATGATTGCCCATTGATTTGTACCATCACTATAGGATTTCTTGGGTCCTCATACTTTATAGGTGTTTCCATTCCTAATAATAAATCAGATAGAGTGCTGACTACTTGGATAGTTGGGTTAGTTGTTGTTCTCCTCTTGGGCTTCCTTATACATAGTTATTTGATGGTTTTTGCATAAATAGGGATGTCTTGGATAGCTTGGAGGAGAGGTATTTTTATACACAAATTTTTTAATTCTCCCAGAAGATCAAAATTAGGATATTATATTGGGCGAGGTATGATTAATCGTTCTGGGAACGGTGGAGAAGAGGCGGTTGCTTGTTCCTAAGTTTGTTGTTTAACCACATTCTCCTTGTGCACTGTTTGTTCTGCGGGTAACGGGTCTTCAACTTGCACATTTTTGTCTCCCTATGTTACTATTATGCGCCCAGATCTTAATTGAAGGTCATTGCACTCCCTTAATTCAGTTTCTGGTTCTGTTGGTTCCATTATTTGAATAGACTGAATCAGCCTATTATTAGGGTTTGGCTTGGGTTGGGCTGGGAGTTGCGGTCTTAAGTTGGTTTGGGGATTTTTTGGCAATGTATAAGGTGCTGGCAGTGTAGGTTGAGGGAGAGGGATTGTTCTAGCTGGCTGATTTGTAGGTCTTTTCCAGTTCGACTGCCAGGTCTGACTCTGCGAAGTGGAGGGGAACCATTGTGTTGGATAAGTATTATTTTGCCAAAATGGTGGACAATAAGGAAAGTTTGGCCAATTGGTTTGATTTTTTTGATTTGGCCATGGTGATGTAGGAAATGGTTGTTGTGACCAATTAGGGAAAAGTGTTTGGTTTTGCCACATTCCATTATATTGTTGAGCGTTATACTAAGGAGACTGAAAATAAGAGGATGGATCGATTGGCATACCTGTTTGTCGTGGCTGCCATTTTCGGCGCTGATTGAGTAGGCATACCAATTCCGATTCTTCTTCCGCCTCCTTGTAAACTGCTTTCAATCTAGGGAGCGAGGGGCAACCTTCTGTGGAGTGATATTTTGTTCAGATAGCACAGACTTTGACTATATCCAACGGGCACTCTTTATGGCTGTGTTTCTTTCTGCATTTAGGGTAGAATATTGCCAGATTTTGCTCTGCTTCTGGTTGCTTTTTTTTGGCTTGCATAATGTCGAACTGTGTTGTCAGAGTCCCTATAATATCCATTCTAAAATATTCTAGTAGATTGCCAATTACTGCGCGGGTTATACTTTCACTATAGATCTTACTATCTCTTGTGATCATATCACGTTCTGCTAACTTTAGCCTTGTGCTGCCTCTCGAACTCCTGATACATAAATCAATAATGTCAGCAAAATTTTCCTGATATATATAACCTTTTCCCATAATTTTTAATGTTTCAACCCAGTGTTCCTTCATCCCTTTAAGTAATGTAGTTTTCAACACATTATCAGGTAAGGGTAAATATGCATAAGGTGATCTCTGGAGGTTGTATTGAAAGTGTTCTACATATTCCTCAAGTGTTTCATTAGGTTTTGCTGTCATCTGAAATATTTCGTCTTTTAATTCCCTAGACCTACAATAATCCTGATATTTCTTTAGAAACATAGCTTTCATCTGATCCCAATCATTTATAACACCTCCACCTAACCCTATAAACCATCGTAAAGCTGCTCCTTTTAATGTGGAAGGAAATAATTTTAATTTTTTGGGATCAGTGGTATAGTCATACCCCATGCATAATACATCGAATTCAAACAAAAATGCATCTGGATCTTCCGATGTTAAGCCATGGAATGTAGGAATATGCTGAAGAGGAATGGCCTTCATAGGTGCATTAACTGCAGTGTCCACAATGGGATATTGCAGTGTGGAAGTTTGTTGAGGTGTTTGTTGGTTCTGGTTCTGGGCCATTTGATCGAATATGTGCCAATATCCTTCTGGGATTTCAAGGGAATTCCTAGGCTAACTAGAAGGAATAGGAATGACCTTGACAACACTCCCTTGATCTGGAATAATAAGTGTTCCTTGCTGGCCTACTATCTGAGGAGATTTAGGTCCTTTAGCTTTGTTTTGAATGATGTTGATGGCACTTCCCTTATCTGGGCTGCTCACTGTTTGGATTAATTCAAGAGGAGATTTTGGTTCTTCTGTTTCCCCTTTTTCTCCTCCTCCTTCGTGGAGATTACTAGAGTTCCCTTCTTACAGAGAAATTAGGCGAGAATTCTCAATTTCTTGGGAATCTTGCTCAATTCCTTCTGTTTGGCTATGTACCTAAGCAAAGGCTACAGATGGTGATTCTGTGGCCTGAAGGGAACTAGGAGGTTGTCTAGAAGTAACTTTTCTAGGTCCTACTAATGGATGAGATTCGACTTTCTTTAGGATTTTGTCAATGAAAGTTGTTCACCCAAGGGTCACCGGTCCCTTAGGTTTTTTGGGTTTAGGAGGAATTTTGTTCTGTTTAGCTTTTCTATTCATTCAAAAAGACAAGAATTCATTCCTACCTAAAATTTTACCCAATTCTACTGTGAAGCAGGCCAGTGAACAAGTATTTTTCTTGCTTGGTACGCAGGTTCTTACCTTTCGTTTTTAATACCTAATTCTGTGCTAGCAGAAAAAATCAAATATGCAGCACTCTCTGTAAATGGCTACACTCTCCCCAACAACGGTGCCAAAATGTTGAGGTATAAAAGGTGTCTTTTTAACGCCTATTTATCCTACATTAATTATCAATACAGGAACGAATTTTTGTTTCAAGAGTGTACTCAGTCTAAGGTTGCAATTCAATCTAAGAGTAATGCTTTGCAATATGTAGTATAGTGTTCTAAATACAAGGGTAAACGGATGCTTGGAAAAGAAATCTAACTACAACGACATGAACTTAAATGCTTGAAAATTTAATCATTCATTCAGAAAACATCAGTCAAGGATGCAGTAATGATAACTCTTTCCTTTAGAAACTGATGGAATTGAAATCAAACGGGAACAAGATAATCAATCTGAGAACGTAGGTGGCAATAACCAATATTCTTTACAGTTGATAATCCTGTCTTAAAGAAATTAAAAGGAAATAGAAATTGAACTAAATGTTGCTAATGAAAGTAAACTAGGCAAACTCTCAAACCAAACTCTTTGCAATATGTAAACTAATTAATCTGAAATGAAAAACAAACCTAGAATTTAACAGCAATGTAATTGAACAACAAACTATAACTAGAAGAATTGAACAACAAATTCTATTTAATGAATTTGAACAAAAAACTCTAACTAATGGAATCAAATAGAAAATTCTATTAAACAACAAATCCTATTAAGCAGCAAATCCTGTTAAGCAACAAATCCTGTCGATAGCAAACTCTCTTGATCAACAATCTGAAATGAACAACAATCAGACGAAACAGCAAAAGGAACAGCAACTGAAATAGAACATCAAATACTAAACAACCAAGCTCTGTTAAATCATAACAAGATAAATGATACCGAAATTAAGATTCTTGTCAGAATGGAACATCAATGCAATTCGTCAATGTAACACACCGATATCAATGGAAAATTCAACAGTAAACTAATTAACTTGCAAACTGTAATAAAAGCAAATACAAACTATCACAAAATGATAAATGAAAGGTAATGATACAAACAACAGATTGATCCACCAGGGTCGGGCCCTTAGCCACCAGTGAAACACCGCTGGACTTTACTCCAGAGTTAAGAAATGGAACGGCAACAAGATCTTGTATTAATCAGGCATAAATAGTGTTTACAATAGTCGCTCTCTGATCACGAGAGTTAAGAAATTAAAGAGTTACAAAAGGAGTGTTTAATCATAAATCATTATCTCCTCGATTTCTAAAGGCACTACCTTTTATAACAATTCGATGGACAAGACAAGAAACAACGATAAGATTGAACAGTGATCCCTCAGGATCGAAAGATCCTGAGGGATTCACTCCTTTTCTCTTTTTAGCTAGCGCTTGGTCTTCTTAGGTTGTAGCTGTGCTTTTCCCTGTCTTCCTTTAGCTATATGTTCTGATTTCCTTCTTCTTGTCTGGATACGGTCCTTTACTGGAGGAACAACAGTTACTCCTGTTTTAGCTCTGCCTCTCGAATGATGGTTTACTTCATTTGTTTCCTGTTTTTAGAATAAAAGGCAATCTTTAGTCAATTTTCACAATAAACACTAGTCTTTGCATTTATATCATAATCCTCCAATAAATCATCTTTCTAGAATTAAAAGAGTTATGTTTAAAGGAAAAATATGAGAAAATACATGGTGAATCCATACCTTTTCCAATGCTCAAAAATAATATCATCATATTCCTCCTGGTAAATATCTCATTTTCGCATTATGTTAAGTGTTTCCACCCATTCTTCTTTCATTCCTTTAATCATTGTGGCTTTTAAGATGTCCTTGGATAATGTGGTATATGGAGACCTTTGTAAATTGTATTGAAATATTTCTACGTATTCTTATAATGTTTCATTGTATTTTGCAGACATATTGAAGATCTCATATTTTGGATCTCAGGTTCGACAATAGTCTTGGTACTTGGTAAGGAAGATGTTCTTCATCTGGTCCCAGTTATTTATAGTTCCCCCACCCAATCCCATGAACCAGCGTAGCACAGTTCCTTTTAAGGTGGAGGGAAATAATTTTAGTTTCTGAGGATCAGTGGTGTAGTCATATCCTCTACATAAGACATCAAATTCGAATATGAATGCATCAGGATCCTTTGTGGTTAATCCATGAAAGGTGCGAATGTTGTGTAAGGGAATGTCTTTCAGAGGGTAATTTCTATCATGATCAACAATGGGGTATTCCAATTTTGATGTCTGCCTTTGATTCTAGTTTTGATTATTTTCCGTCTGATCAAAGAGGTGCCAGAAATATTCGGGAATTTCTGATCTGGAGGAGTAATTGGGATGGATTTGGGAGGCGAATGCGGTGGAGGTTTAATAACACTTCCCTAATCTGGGATCCTAAGTAATTTTGTTTCAAATAATCCCTTAGGGAACTTGGGTTCTGATATTTGTATGCGAATTCCTCCACTAGTCTCTCCCCCTCCTTCCTGCAAGTTGCAAGAACCTCCCTCTTTTGAAGGGTCAGTACCTATATGATGATTAGTCCGAAGGCTTAGCTCAGACCCTTCTGTCTCACAGTGAATCTCGGCATAGGCTACAGATGGTGAGGTTGCCGCTTGAGGGAGTATGGAAGGACTTTGAATGAAAACAGTTCTGGGTCCTATAGATGCCTGAGATTCAACTTTCTTAATGATTTCGTCTATATATGTTGTTCTTCCAAGGGTCACCGGTCCTTTAGATTGTGAGGATGTTTGTGAATGATTTCAAATTATTTCTATCTTTTTCTTCCTAGTCTTAAAACAAGAGCACCTATTCTACTGGTCTTTGTACAACTTGCTGGGAAGCGGGCTAAAGGGCAAGCATGTTTCTTTCCGGCACGCAGGTTCTTACCTCTTGTTTTTAATACTCAATTCTTCACAGCAGTGGAGAAAGGTGAATGAAGGAGATCACTCTTAACACTCTCCCTGGAAACAGCGCCAAAACGTTGATGTCCAGAGGTGGCTTATTATAGACAACTCCAGCGCTTCTCATTTAATTATCAACCTGAGGTAAGTCTTCTTATTTCAAGAGTGTTGGCACAGTATATGCAAGTGAAATTGATTAATATATACTTTGCGTTACTTATGAGGAAGGATTAGCTAACCTTCTGAAGTCAATTAACCTAACTAATATTGGCTTAGGTGATTCTTCTGTCAAGCCTACGGTCGAACAAAAGAACAATGGTTTGAACAGCAAGTTGAATGGAGTGAACAACTATCTAATTGAATTTAAATAGCGGTCTAACTGAATTGAACAAAAATCTAGATGAACTGAAAAACAACCTAATCGAATTGGACAACAATCTAACTGAACTGAACATCAGTCTTAATCAAATTGGACAACAACATAAATAGACTGATAGTAATTAAATTACATCGAACAATAGAAATACAATTGAATTGAAGGGAAGTCTAACTGAACTGAACAACAATTAATTTGTATTGAACAACAATAATTACTTAGATAATTTTGCAATGGAATTCTCATGTAAACTAATTAATTGACATTAATCACTGATTGAATGCTTCACTATGCTGAAAGGAGACTGAAATCCGTAAGAGAGAGTAACATGGAAAGCAATTATTCTATGGTCTATGAACCAATTTCAATGACATTGAAAGAGACTGGAAGCATTATGACAACTCCGAAAATATGAATGTGATTAATCTAACTCAAGGACACAATTGCTAACAGTTCTGAAGGAAAAGTAACTAGAATTTAATTGAATGGGATATACTTTACAATTGCATCAGATACTTAGACATTGGCTCTGCGACTACACACAGTATGCGAATTTGCGAGGAACTTCTAGGGGTTGGGCCCAGACCACCAGAAGCTCTAGCGCAGTAAAAAATTCAAAAGACCGTTGTTCGCAACTCTATACTACCACCAGTGATATTGCAAAAATACAATTAGACAAGTTGATTCTCCCCCTCAGAATGAATTTCCCTCGTCCTTTTAAAGGTGATTTCACAAAATGAGAAGGTATTCTCCAAACGACAGCCCGCTGCGCGTGGCTGTCGTTTGAGTTCCTCGTTTTTCATTCGACTGTCTGCCTTTTGTCGGCTGTTAGGTGTTTACCTAGATCTCTCATGTTTGATTTTATTGATGATCTTCTGTTTCCTGTCGGTCTAGCTACTCTGCCTTCCTACATGCGGAGATAAACGAAGTCAGTTTTCTCATAAAAACATCCCTTTTGTCGTTAGCTTAGTTTTTCTTGTTTTCATAGATCTTTTCTTCCTTTATTGTTGAGATGAAGGAGAATTCCCCAAAATTATAACATAATTTGAAGTAATTACTGGTGAGAACATACCTTAATTTGGGCCCAACAAGTACCACCGTTTCCCCTTTGAGGGGGGTTGTGGCGGGTTCGCAACCATGTGTTGTTGTTGTTGCTATCGATTAGGGAAGGGATTGTGAAGGATGGCAGGTGTCCTTCCAGAGTCATTTTTCATAATAAAATCTATGCATTGCTGTAGCCAAGGAAATTTGTATGTCAAGTGGTCCTCCGCACAAATTTTGCAAGGGAATCTCATTGGTTTTTCCTTTCCTTTTTTGTTTTTAGCAGTGTTTCTCTAATTGAGATTGTTCTGAGTATGGGGTTGCTCTGAGTATGGGGCTGCTTTGAGTATGGAGCTATCTTTATCTTATTATTCTTGTTCTTTCCGCTAGGTTTTTGTGTAGATTGCACAGAGTGTACCTCAGTGGTGGAAAGAGCAGTCGATTGGGTAGAGGCGGTGGCAGTCGAAGATGGCTGGGAAGCTTTCCTGCTAAGTTTCTTTACAACTATACCAGAATTTGCGCCAACTAGGACGTCAGTGTGCACTCCAGGTAACTGAGTAGCAGGAGGATTCGGGTTGTTGGGGGCATGGGAGAGTAAATCATACAACATGCCAGATTGCGAATAGATGAGATCTATATGTTGTGCAAGACAGATGGATTGGTCTTCCATGACTGCACCATACAAGAAAACATCTTTAACAAGGGGCGGTAAGAGTGACTTAAAAAACTAGTTCGATAACAGATCATTTGGGATTGGCACTTTGACTAACCTCCGCCTACATCTCCATTCATGAATGTGATCGAAGATATGGGTGGCGGTGTCTTGGCACAAGGAGGTTAAGAGCTTAGTTATGGTTTTGTATCGGATAGGTAATTAGAATTTCTTGAGAAATTTCGTTGCTAAGGGACCAAAAGTATTGACTGCAGCACGTGGTAACTGCATCTGTTAAAGTATTTTCAACCCACTCAATTTGATTGGAAAAATTCTCTATTTCTAGTTTTGATTCATGGATAAAGGGTGTTAATTTAAATTTGACCCTTAGTTTACTCAAGATACCTTGTGGATCATAATTCCATGGGAAACTTTCTTCAAATATGAATTCCATAAATTGCTTAGTTACCTCTTTTTCTGCATCTCTGTGGTTGCATATGAATGGCCTTATCTGATTCTTTAACTTGAATTGGGTTTCCTTCTTAGCTGCCATGAAATTAATAAAATCAAAATTAAGGATCTTCCAGATATACTCCAAGGCAAAGATCCTCATTGAAACATGCTTGGGTAACTTGTAAGGTAACAAGTTTGACCCAAATACCCTAATTTCAGTATGCTTCTCATATAGGTATCAACCACTAACCTTACTATGTTCTGAGAACTGTAAAATCTTTTTCATTTCTTCATTAATTCTCGACTGCTCTGATTTGGTCAACATTGTTATTACTGGATGCAAAAATAACTCTGAAAAGTATGAATATGTGAAATATGTGCACTCATTTCTGAGCAATGTAGTCCAAAAAATGGCAGACAGAGGATTTCCCTCTATGTCAAGCTTTTGTAGAGTAACTAGAAATTCGTCTGATTGGAAATACAAAAACATATGGAAAAGGAAAGAAGTATATATGAATACTCCTTCAATTGGAAAATTGGTCAACTGATAATGGATGTTATCTCCAATGAAACCATCATATTCAAAGATTACTTATGGAGGTTGCCCTAGGGTAAAAGTGGATAAAAATCACAAGATGGATTCATCAGTGTGCTCATCAGTAAAATATCCAAGGATGAAGGAGAGCATGAAAATCACATGTCTTAATCCTTCTGGGAATTTGTCAGTAGAATATGGGGAATTTATCTTTGGAATTTCTACATGTGAGAGCATGAATGTCTAAAAAATCATGAATCTCTTGGGAAAATATAGATCAATATACAGCTAGGTTAAGGCCTCTATGGATAAAGGAATTGCTTGGGGATCAGGCTAAAGCTGTAACATTTGGTTGATAGATTGAGCAGTGATAGTGAAAAGTACTTCTTTATTAGCATTGATTATGGCTCTTTGATCAGGCACATAATACTTCTGACATAATATGATAACTTATTGGCCTGGGTGAGTTAATGGGGCAACATATTTGGGAAAATGGGATTCCCAAATATGAATCTCTTCTTCCTTATCTAGAGATTTTTCAAAACACCAGTTATGGATATCCAGCAAGTTAAATTCAACAATGGGATCTGTTATCTTGTAATCAGTGTCAGCCAAAGGAATGTGTTCAACATCAACAACAGGTGGTTGAAGAGGATTTACCACTATGGCAGTCTTAGAAGTGATAGCAGTGGTTGGTTTAGGTATATTGGAACCCTCAGGCTTGCTTATACTTTTCTTTTTAGGAATTTTTGGGCTACTTCTGCAAGTTTAAACAGTTTGCAGGAGTAATTTACTTTAGCAGAGGATCTTTTGGACAATTTTGGCAAAGTGTGACTTTTTCTTTGGGCTTTCTTTCCAAATAGGTCTGTGAAAAGAGGTTTAGAAGTTTTTGACTGGTTTAAAATAGAAAACAAGGGTTTCCTGAGTCTCTGACTGAGAAATAGGGCTGAAAAAATCTTTTGAAATGGTTCACAGAAGCTTAGGGCACATGCAGAGGTTTTCTGGATTGTTTCAAAGTTTAGAAATAGATCATCAAACTGCGAAAACTCACAAATTTGTTCCAAAATAGGGCGCAGTAGAAAATAGGGTTTCTAGGAAAAATTTGACAGGGTCTGGCCTGATTTTGGGGCTTTTTGGCAGCTTCTTTTCAATGATTTTTAAATCCTAAAATGTTTTTGTTGTTTTACAGGTCCTTTGAATTGATTGCAGGTTCCAATTTGAGAAAAATACCTCTAGTGTGAAGGTATTGGGCTTCAGAATGATTTTTGAGGTTTTTGAATCAAGTTGGAAACTTCTGTGAATTGTTTGGAGCAATGTGTAGCTCTTCAGCAGTCTTCAAAGGTTACAGGGTAAATTTTGCAGGTTTCGGGCGCAGAAATGGTAGACAAAGGCTTAAAAAGGGTGCTTTTATAGTTGGGGAGGCGCAAGCAACAGGTTAAGGTTAATGCACAGAAGATAAGGAATTAAATGCATTTTCAAAGGTTTTATTAAACATATCGGTTAAATTCCTTATGCATTGAAAGCTGGTCGTATCGGGTGGGAAGGCGGTTTTGGAGTTCAATGGACAGAAACTACGAGTGGTTATCTCACGGCAATTGGGTGGTAAGCTATATTGGGCTCAACCCACGTGATCCAATGATCTAAGGGCACGTGGAGGAGAGAAGAATGGGCGAAACCACCCATTTCGCGCAGGTTTTAAGTTAGGATGATCGCGCTACTTTTTCACACAATATTGGATGTCAACCGTCGGATTTGGGGGATCAATGCGAAGGGTCCAGATCTAATGGGAAGGTGCTTCAGAATGGGAGGTGGGACCGGGGGTTTACACATGTGGCGGGATGTGAGTTTTAAACATTATAACAAAGGCGCTTGGATACGGTTTTCAATCTTTAAGCTTTGTATAATATGATGAGTTAAACTCTCAACTTTATTAATTAAGCGTTAATCTAAGTCTAAAGTTTAGGTTTATAATGTATTAATTTAAACCTCTGGAAATGTTTAAATTACACATATCCGTTTTTGTTAATATTTATATAGTCTTCGAACATTTTGACATATGCTCGAATACTATAGGGGCGGAATTAATTTCAATAGAGATAGTTTTATACCAAGGGATTTATAGTGCAGGGTTTTTATTATGTGCATGTGGGGATAATAAACTTTGGTCTAAACGTAAAATAATGGGTTTTGGGGGGTTTATTTAAATATAAGGAATTTAAAATATATGGGAGTGTAAATTATGGATTTATTACAATAAGTTAGGTGTTAATATGATCAAAGGGATAGTAAAAGGAAACAAAACACATATTATCTCTAAGTAAAGTGTAAAAATAAAGCATTGATCATATTTTATATTACTTCACTAATACTTGGGATAAATGTATTTTGAGGGTTTTATGAATGATTTTAATGGGAATGAAATTAATTATTTTAGGGTTTTCAATTTTACTAAGCAAGAATGTGTCTTTACTTAGGAAAAAGGGGTTTTGATGTATGAATGAAAGGTAAATGTTGAGAAATGTGGATTTAATACAAGAACTCAATATTTTTAACTAACTAGTCATTGAGCCTTGGGTCTGGTCCCAACAGAAGTCAGAAAAATTCTCTGAGCCTTTTTGACTGATAGTTAGAATATTGAATATTTGTAGGGGAAGGGGAATTAGTGATTTTTCCCGATGATGCTTTATTACATGATTTTTCAACTGCTTTCTCCCTACCCAGGTTTATTTCTAACATTTTTTCTTCATTTTTGTAGGTGAATTTGAGCTTGCAACCTTAAAAAAAAATTCTTTCAAAGCATAAAACTATTTAAGTCTACCTTATTTCATCCGAGGGCTCAGATTAAACTATTGAGCTCCTCATTATTCTCTACCTATCTATTGATTTGTCAAGTTTAAACTATTTGAAAAATATTTAGTCACTATCTAAAACATGAAAAGTTAAGATTTCACTGTTTAACTGATCATGGATTATGGCATTTATTGGCACTCTGCACATAATCATTATTCTTACAGTAAAAGTAAAAAGGAGTGGAATTTGGACTTGCTCACTTTCAGGTCTTATTTTCATCTTTTTTCTTTTGGGGTCTATGTTTTCTAAGTCCTTTGATATTTCTTTTAGGACTTTTTACCCTCTCTTTTGATTTTTTATTATTTTTCATTTTTCAAAATATGGGAAAACAACTTGCAGAAATCAAGGTATGTACATATTTACAAGACTATCAAAGTCAATTCAAAATTTATGAACCCTATTATTATAGGACCCTAACACCTTCCACACAACCAAGACAATTAACAACATCATCTAGGAGTAGCAAAATGCCTTTCCTTGATCTTGGGTCTCGTGCACATTGTCTAAAAATTCATCGACGAGATACTACGACCAATTGTAGTAAACCCCTTTTCGCATCGCCCAACGAGTTGAATTATGTAGGTAGGGACGACCGATGCCTGGCACTTGTGCATCAATTTTCATGCAAGCAACATGGTACCCATGTGCATCCCTGGATCATTGATTGTGTCCACCTGAAACCCTCTTTAGTTGCGAACAATGTGGTATATATCCCAAACATCCTCAGCAATCTGTTTCTCGTACTTTTTACTAATGCCCTCCTTAGGCCGGTGATTCAGTGACTTAAAGTAGCATTAATCGGGATGTGACCTTGGATCCAAAAACACCCATCATGGATCAGCGCCAAAAACTAGCGAACCACCAGGCTGGTGATGTTGTAATGGCCAAAGTGGGGAATGTGCTACAAATTTAATATACCTGAACCTGCTTGTTGGGAAAAATACTGAGAGGGGGGGGTGAATCATTATTTACTGCATAATCAAATCTTTTACTATTTCATTCCTTAAAACCCATACGCTACTTTCCTTCAGTAAACTAGCGTATATACGCGGATCCCCTTTATGAAACTAGCGTATACACAAAGATTTAGATCTGTCATTAAATATTCACTTATATTATTCCATCATTCATTCATCAGATGTTCAATAAAAAATAAACATGCGCAGTAAGATCAGAATAAACCATCACACAAAGCATCACACATGAACACCAGGATTTTTAGGTGGAAACCCAAATCGGGAGAAAACCACCGCTGCAGTTGCTCAGCCTTCAATATTTTATTATAGAGAAAACATCTTACAACATATGTCAAGAACACTTGACCGCGCACGTTGTGCACCCACTCCTCGCGCTCGCTATCAAACCTCTCCCCCGGAAGGGAGCTCCAACCCCCTGACTCGTTTACTAGCCTCTCCTGGAAGGGAGCTACGACCCCCTGATCTCATTTACCAGCCTCACCTGGAAGGAAGCTTCAACCCCCTGACTGAAGGCTACCACCCTCAACACCTCTATGGACCACGTTTCATCAATTTTCACACTGGATCCAACAACTTCAATAGAACACAACTTGCAGGCCACGTTTCATCATATTTTCAAACTAGACCCATTCCATACTTTTAAGCTCAAACATACATCACCAACAGATACTTACCAATTCAGACAACACAGATCAGACAGCAGAACAGATCAGATGTTTCATACCCCATGCTTCAGCAAACCCTAGTTTTCATACGCGCTTTCACTTCATTGATGTCGCGTATATACGCGCTTCCGTCCACACGAACCAGTGTATACCTCTGTATGTATTTTATTGCGCATACGCGCTTTCTCTTCAGCGAAGCTGCGTATATACGCGCTTCCATTGCGGCGAAGTAGCGATAGATCTTCAATCATTACAGAAAGAGAAGATTCTTCATCGATCGTAAACTTCAGCTCAGATCTACCCTTTTGCTTCGGGGACAGATGTTCGCCTAGATGCTCGCCTCATCATTCGCATCTAAGCCTTTCATAATCGATCTAGCAAATACAAGAGCAATTCGCATCTAGATCCCTTTCTTCATCATTGGTGCATCATACATTCCGATTTATCATTCAAGTGTAACCCTTTCCATTCGTATATACTTCAGAGAGAAGTATTCATTCAAGCTCGACATCTTGCACCCAACTCCCCGTTATGCACAATGGTTTGTTCCCCTCTCCTTATATAGGTTTATCCTTTTTTAATACCATGGGCCAAAACAATACCATGAGCTCAAAACTACCTGGACGGGGTCAATTAGGCGGATCATTACCCAATACCATGGGTCAATACCATGGTGGTTACCCTTGGTTTTGCACTTTTTGAGCGCTTTAGCTCATACGCGACTTGGCACGTTCTTTTCCGCGTGCATACGCGACTTCCCCTAGGCCAATCCGCGTATACCTAGAGACATACTCTTTTTCATCATAGAATCTAGCACATGCTGAAATCCTTTCTTCATTGCCTTCTGTACTCACTGTAGATACATCAGATTTCCTTCATCAAGAGCATATTCTATCAAGCACAACTTCAGATCAAGTAAGTTGCCATCATCTTTATCAAGTGGGTTGCCTTTCAGGGACAACACTCAACATCATAATATCAACAAGCATCATATCACATCAGATTTACATCATTTACCAAGCCCATCAAGTCAAGAATAACTTCATCAGGTGGATTGCCATTAAGGACAACACATGTCAACAGTCGCATGTCTTCATCTTCATTCAGTGGGTTGCCATCAAGGACAACACTCTGCATCATATTTCCAACACTGCTAACCCACGTGCCCACAACATTAGTTCTAGCTTCAACACGTTACCGCACATCACTCGTTAAAGATATAATTCTGGAGCCAATGTAGGGAAGGCTTCCAGATTACCCAGATCATGATCATCGAATTTAAGGAGGGGGAGGCCTCCGAACATATCACCATCCAGGGGCACCTCCACCAAGACCAGAGGCATCTGGAGGTAGGCATAGAAGAAATTGACATTCTTGGGGCCACGTGTCATTGGCTTGCTTGGCTTAACATATGGCGACAGCTAGGATAGCAGAGTCATATGCAGGGCTTCCTCTGTAGTTGTCATAGGGCACTTTGATGAATCAGGCGAGCAGCCCTTAGGAACCTTCCAGGGGGAATGCACAATCTGAGGGGACGTGCGTGGTTTTACCCCAGCCCACTTTGTATCTCTTTCTTTTCCCTTCTATTTTCCCTTCATCTTCCCCTTACCCTTGCTCTTGGCTGGTGTAGACACAACCTCCTCCATCTCGGGGGTTACTTCGAATACATCTTCAAACCCAACTTCCCTGAAAGTCGCGATATGCAATGATTCAGTGGGGTTAGTCGCAATCATCCTTGCTCGGAAGATGAATTCAGGGATGTTGCTGTCATAAGGGGTAGCTCACCCAAACATACGGATGGCAATGGCACAAATTTGACTGAGTTCACAGAGAAGCACAAGGCGCAAGAGTCTCAGAAAGAAAACAAACCCGTTCTGACTGACGCCCCTCTTTTTATAGCCTTCGAGGGGTAAAAATGGTCGGATTAGTCTTAATTGCAAATTATCATTACGGAAATGGTAAAAAATCCTCCTCGATCGCCACATTAATTGCCAATTGCCCGTTTCGTTCAACGGTAAAATCGTTTTTTCACCCAGTTACCCCATTCGAACGACAATTTTTTCTAGTCGCGTACCACCCCTGTCTGCATCGCACCTTTCTGCACTGCCTGGCCTATGCACCATCCATGTGTAGACGTCGACCCTGCCTTATTTTTCGCGCCCTAGTCTACACAACATCCTTTACACAGTTACTCAGGCCATATAGTCATTTGGTTGGCACCGGGTTGTCCCTATAGGGTTTCAGATGACTTCTATTAACGTAACTTGGCAAGAAATTTCCGCGCAACATAGCCAACCTGACCACACCACCATCAGTAATCTCCTTCACTATATATGGGCCCAGCCAGTGCTTATGGAACTTCCCTGGGTGTCACGCAAACTGGCTGTCATAAAGTAATACAAATTTTTCCTCTTTAAATATCTTCTGCTGAATATGTCAATCATGCCAAGCTTTTTCGCGAGCCTTCTGAACCTGATGGTGGAACTAAGAAATTGATCAATCTTCTTCCAGGGCCGTCAGCTACGCCAAGCATTCCTCCATGATGTCAGGTTCCGACATGTTTTTGAAAGCTGAAATGTGCAGGTTGGGAACAATGTATTCTATAGGCATGATGACCTCCTTCACATAGACCATTCTGAAGGGCATTTTTTCCAATATTTTCTTACATGTGGTCCTGTAGGCCCAGAGTTTTGAGGGGATGTGCACATCCCAATCGCTTCGGTCAGGACTACAGACCTTAGTGAGCACATGTTCCAGAATTTTATTGAAGGCTTCTACTACACCATTCACCTGTGGGTGATATGGGGTACTCTTCGCATGGTGGATTTGGAATTCCTCAGTCAAAACTACAATGGTTTCATTAACAAAATTCGTACCTATGTCACTCATTAGGCTCTTCGGGCAACCAAAACTAGTCAGAATATGTTCAAAAATGAAGTGTGCAACAGTATTCACAGTATAATCCTTGAAAAATTTTTCTTCCGCCCATCTGGTTACATAATCAGTGGCAGTGATGATATATCGGGCACCTGTCTTCTTTCTTGGGGGATTGGTGGGTCCCAAAAAATCTATGGCCCATTTTTTGAATGCTTGCAGAGCCATCTGTGGTTGCAGGGGCATCTCATCTCGACGCGAGGTCTTTCCAGTTCGTTGGCACATGTCACAGGCCCGACAATATGCATGGGCATCGCTATGCAATGTGGGCCACCACAACCCAACCCTTAATACTTTCTGCAAAGTGGCTTTTCCTACATAATTTCCTCCTGCATTTCCTCCATGGGCCTCAACCAAGATAGCATGTATTTCTTGTTCCAATACATACCTTTGAAGCACCTCATCCACGCCTAGCTTGTAGAGTTGTCCCGCGATTATGGTAAAATCGGTTGCGCGGGCGACCAATTCCTTTTTTTGTGGCACTGAATAGCCATCGAGCGCCTTACCTGTGGTCAAGAATTGAATAACGTCTGCAAAGTGCTTGTCAACCACCTTGATATAAAACAAGTGCACATTAGGTAATCCTTCTTCTAGGTTATTTGGCTCTGCCCCATTCTCGATTTGAGACAAGTGATCAGGCCCGACGTTCAACCACCCCGGTTTCACAATGATTTCAAAATCATACTCCTGAAATAATAGTAACCACCTAAAGATCTTCCCCCCCAACATAGGCTTATTGACCAGGTATTTTAAATCTGAATGGTCTGTGAACATATTGAAGTGTCCTCCTAATAAATAGTGCATGCATTTCTAGAGGACATACACCATTTCCAACCCTTCACGCTCCGTGGTAGAATAGTTACGGTCTGCACTGGAGAGATTTTTTCTAGCAAAGGAAACTAGATGATCGATGTACCCTTCTCTTGGTTGTGCTAAGACAACTCCTAGGGCTATTCCTGATGCATCCACATGCACATGAAAGACCCTTTCCCAGGCGAGAAATATAATAATAGGTGCAGTTACCATCTTTTCATTTAGCATCTCAAAGCTCTTCTAACACTCGTCATCCCAAAAAAAGGAAACATCCTTCTTCAGAAAATTTTCCATTAGTGCAGTGATCAAAGCATATTCTTGAATAACTTCCTGTAGTACCTGGTGTGGCCTAAGATAGAACGCATTTGTTTCTGAGTGGTGGGGACTGCCAAGTTGATGATAATCGCGGCCTTGGTTGGGTCAACCATCAATCCCTACTGACACACCACGTGTCCCAACAAAATCCCAAATGGGATGAAAAATATGTATTTCTTGATGTTTAGCAAAATTTGGTGTTTCCTGCAAGCATCCATCATCATGCACAGGTTTGACACATGGTTCTTTACTAAGCCAAAAAATGTCCAATCATCAAAATAGAATTCTAGAAACCTATGAATGAATTCCTTGAATACTACTACCACTACGTCTGAAAAGATGGCAGGGGCATTCTTCAACCCAAATGGCATGGCAGTGTAATAGAACGATCCCCAGTCAGTCGTGAGGGTTGTCTTGCTGCAGTCTTCAGGCACTATGAAAATTTGATGGTACCATGAGGACCCATCAGTAAAGAAGTATGCTTCCTGACCTCCCACATTATCTAGAATTTCATCAAAGAATGATGTAGGGAAGGGAGCATGTACACATGCATCATTTAACTTACGTAGGTATATGAAAATCCTTATCTCTCCTTTAGTCTTATTTTCCTGGACCACCATAGGGCTTACCCAATATGACTGTTCCACCGGTTCAATGATACCTGCAACCACCATCTTCTCTATTTCCTTCTTGACATTCTGTTTATATTTAGGGTTCAGGCGATAGGGTCGATGTTTGACAGGGCATGCATCTGTTTTCAAGGTAATCCTCGTAACACCCATATCCCCGACGATCCCTTTGAGTTCCAAGAACTTCATGGGGAATAGATCCTGATATTCAGTCAGTAGCTCCGTGATCTTTCCTACTATTTCACTATCCCAGTAATCCCCAATCTTGGCCATCTTGGGCCGCGCTTCTGTGCCAATGTTGAATTCCTCCAGTTTCAATGGTTTGGTAACATCAACTTCCTGTAGCAAAGCTCCTGCAATGAAATGTTCTCCTTCTGACTCTGGGATAGTGATATTCCAGGGGTCCTCATCAAAGTCTTCCATTGACAAATTTTTGTAGTTGACAATGTCCTGCATCTGCGCATCCCACGCATCCTGCTTAGGGAGGGACTGATTAAAGACCAGAGCATCTATATCTTGTAGAGATTCATCAAGTTTCTCAGTTCCTCCTGCCAATCCAAATGTCATTACAAAATCCTCAGCCATTGTACCCTAGTGACGGGTACGTTGGTGTAGTTCTGCATCCAAATACCACGTGGTGGGGATTGGTCCCAACGCGTGAATAAACATATGAACCTATTCATTCCATGTGTTTTCATTCCATACTTCCATCCAGAGAGCCAAGTTCATGCGCGGATCCCCTCGACCCGAGAAGAGTTCGCTCGGTGGGTTGACCGGAGGGTCAAATCATAGGATCATCATCTTTGAGCATCCCCCCCAGTCCTAAAAAGCTCCCTTATGGGTTTCCCAACATCGCGCAAGGGTCACGCGCATAGCCAAGTCAAGGGCCCAAAATCTCCGTTCTTTAGTGACATACGCTTCAATTTCTTTAAGAAATTCCTTAACATTACCAGAACCATCAAAGTAGGGTAGTTCTCTTACCTCTGAGGAGATGCATCAGAAGCTCTTTGTGATCTTAAGACACCGTAAGAAGATTCATCATGCAACTAGTTCTGCTAATTTTCTATCTCTCATCTGAGTCAGATAAGAATTCGTTGTCTTTTTCCCGACATAACATACCATTAGTTCCCGAGCGTTTAGCTTATAGATGTGATCAACATCCTGCTCCTCATGTACTAGTTCAATGTATCGATCACCTTCTGCTGGATCCAAAGGGACTATCACCCGTGTACCTTCACTTTCAAAGATCATGCTCCTCATTTTTAAGTTAATGATACCTCCCATGTCAATAGCCCAATCTAGGCCTAAGATTGCGGGGTAAGGGACTGCATCATCCACTATCTGGATTACCTCAAAATCAGCATAAACTTTAACACTAACAATGTCTACCATAACCTTTGGAAGTCATCCCAATGGGATGATATTTTGTTGATTAGCCATCTACAACTAAATAGTAGACCATTACAGCTTAGGTTCCCCCATCCTTTTCCAGGTTTTCATGGGCAGGATATTTGCATCTGATCCTAAGTCAAGGATGACTTGGTCCATCTCATAGTCTCCAATCTGCGCAGTCATGCACATCTCTCGTCCAGTCCTTTTTTTGTTCTTTTATAGCTTGTTCACAGTTTTAACCTCTGGTTGTGAGGCAACCTTTTCTGTGCAACTATCTATTAATTCTTAGAGATCTCTACTGCCTTCTGGTTGCGTAGCAACTTCAAACATGCTTGAAGGAATGGCTTAATTGCTTCATCTGCTTTTGAATCTACCACAGTCTTTGAGGTGGATGCTTCATCTTTGTCCATTTCCTTCCGAGCCTCCATGAAGGTTTCCTTCTCCTTTTTCAAATCTAAGCTTTCATTTTTCTCTATGACCCTCTTGATTAGTGGTTCGGCTGCAAATTTTTCCTCAACCCCTCCGATAGCTATGTTGTTGCGCGTTATCACATTGATACTTGGCCCATCATCCTGTGGTTCTGCGTTAACCCATTGTACGTTCTACATGGGTGTTTGTTGTTTTTCCTACATTTTTTCTATTAGCACCAGGAAGTATTCAATGACATGGTCAAACTGCCTACAATATCTATAGGATCGGCGCATAGGGTTCGGGAAGTCTCTTTCATAATGTCCCACGTCCCCATATTTGTAGCAGATCATTTTTCCACGTCCTCGACCTGCACTCCTCCCTCTCCCTCCTGCACTTCCTCTTGTGGGGGATCCACCCGCCTAGAAGGAGATAGTGGTGATGAGGGGTCTGCATGCACCCTGTATAGGTTTCTCCTATCTACCATGAGGTCGAGTGTTCAACAATTTTCTTCTTCGTGACCCACAGAAGAGCAGAATATGCACCACTATTTTTTCAATTCTGGAACATAGGCACCTAACCGTGGGCAGTGATCTGTGTCATGTCTTCCTGCTACCCGACAGTCAACACACCATAACATGGGGCTACTAGTTCCAGCCATTTCCCTAGGGTGTAGAGGGATTGGCCCCCCAGCCTGCATATAATCCGAAAACAAAGGGCATTGATCCTTAGTATGACTTTACACCTTATAGCCTATTCACCAGATATCCAAGCTAGCTTCCTAACCTTGATCCTTCCGTAAGTTCTAAATTTATAAGTGCATTTCCTCTAGCTGGATCTAGATCTATAGTGTCGTGAACTCTGTATCATCTCTTGGTGAAGCTTCTAACTTCATGGCAATCTCCAGAGCTTCTTCCTAGGATTCAATCTTTTGCTATCCCATAGGTCCGCGCAGATGTGGAAATAGCATGGCGATAAACCATTCCTTGTGTTTCTTGTCCTTGTAGACCAATCCCCCATCACTGATGGCCTTCTTCAATCATTGGTCAACTTCCCAGACGGACTTTGTAGGTCCCTGTTTGAAGTCCTTCACATCGACTACACATTGAGAGTATGATTTAGGCTTTTGGAACTACTACTTCAGGGCATCCTTAATATTTTGTATTGATGTGTTAGCGTGTTGACCAATGTATCCCATAAACCAGTCCATGGCCCTTCCTTCAAAGGCTATGGATAGTTTCACTCGTTTGAAAACATCATTATTAATGTTCTGCGTAGTCCATATAGACTCTGTTATAAACCAGAATCGATCAATATCCTCGTCTCCTACACCCTTAAAGCTAGGTAATTTCATGTGTGTAGCCATATTGTCCTCAGGTGGTGGCGGAGGTGGGGTAGGAGAATTCTTACCCTTGCATGGGTTTGATGCTGGCGTAACTGGGGGGCTAGTTCCAACTTGCACATCCCCACCTTGGTTAAAATTAGGTGATTCCCTTAAGGGACTATATACTGATCTATATCCTTCTTGATTAACCCAGTAGTATTTACCACTTCGTGTTGTGCTTCCACTCTGTTCAGAGGTCATTTACTCAGTGTGGCCACACAGGACACCCTTTTCACTCAATAGAATCTTAATCAATAGCAGAAGGGTTTGAAGGAACTTACCTCTAAATCCTTTGAAGAACCTTTGCCCTACTTCTGAATATGACACAAAATGATCAACTGCAAATTTTGTCATGAATCCTCCCAAAATAATATCAACCCAGTGGTCTATAGTCCTGGTAATATTGTTATCAGTCTTCTCCAATTTTTGGATCGATTCGGGGGTCCGCTGTGTGACCTGATCGTCTTTCCAGCAAGTCTAGAACTCCACCAATCGTGTCAACCACTCTTGTAATTCGTGTGCAAAGGATACGAAGAAGATTTCATGCACTTCTGTAAAAATATACTTTTTTTTCCACTCTTCAATAGATAACCTCTTACTTATATTCTCTTTTTGGGCAAACTCCTGAATTTGTTTCTCAAACCAGTCCTCAAGTTCAGGCTTCAATGGCTGCCAATGACCTTGTGGCATTACCCGATCTCTCTCTCAAAATGCTCCCGGTCCCAACAACTAAACTATTTGTTGGCTTTAGGGCCCACGTTCGATTTTTAAGGTTTGCCAACAAACCCCTGTACTACTGGCCCTTTCGGCAATGGCCCACTTGCGTAGGTCAAGGTCTCACCCGAAGTAGTATGGGTGGGTGCTGCAACTAGGTTTCCACACCCTGAGAGAGAGAGGGTTAATTAAGTGGGTCCCTTCATATCTGCACAGGAGAAGCCCTAAAACAAAATCTCTTAACAGTATATTGGCATAGCATAGATCATAAATAACATGTAACGAGAAAAGTACTTAACCAGATCTATGTATTCATAATATCGCATCCACGTGCGCATAAATACATCATTAGTATTCAGTGAGAAAATGTAATCTTAAAACATAAGCATAGCTGATAATAATTACAAATAAACACTTAAATATCATCAACAGTCTTATAATTAATTTGTATCCAGATCCAAATTACAAACTCTATTTACTAGCTCGCGCACACAGCCAACGGGGTCCGCACACAGGAGGACTCAGGGTCTCTGCGCACACATCTAGAAGGAGCCCTTACCTATACAATCAACACAAAAGATCCACAAGTTTGTATCCAAACTTAATCACAACTTAACATTTCTCTAAACTTGATTTATCCATATATTTATAACATATTAGCCTACGCTACTCTATGGTCCACAAACCATGGTTTGCGGACTTCTGGTCTACCCTTTGCCCCTTTACAATTCATTGGGCACTTTGAATGGCCCCAAAACACCTGCGCTAGACTAAATATTACAAAATATTACAAAACTGGACCAAAAATCTAGTTATGGGACTCATTCCAACAGTGTCAGGTACCAGTCACCTTGTGTAAGTCCCTAAGAGTATGGAAACTAAAGATGGCTCAAATCACAGACACTTTCAGTGGGGTCACGGTCGTAGACAACACACTATATGGGCAGAACACCTAGATCCCCAATCTAGTTTCGACATCCCCGAGGGGAACCCAAATATATAGAATGCCCATTGTTATGCACTCAAAGGTGGGATACCTTCTCATTCACCCCAGTGTTGTCTTGCGCTTAACTCCGGTAGTAGTGGAGAGGTTCCAATAGTATGAGTGCAGTAGGATTTTTCCCTCTTTAATGACTCTAGTTTCAAGTTTTGAGATCTTGGGCAGTTTTCTCAACTCTCCTATCCCAAGATCTTAGCCTGAATATTGTTGGTGTGAGCTCATAAAAAGAGTTATGTGATTAATTTTATTAGCACTTGCTTTTTTAGTGTACTTTCTTATTAGTCTTCAGAGGGGGAGTGGATGTATGAAATGTAATGAGACTCTAACTCAAAATATGCATAAAAATGCTCTTAATATTCAATTCGATGAAGATTTTATTCTACAGGGAGAGATATTTCAAACATATATGCAGCAAAAAACATTCAAATAACACAGTTCAGCCTAAAAATATTTAGACATCTATCTATCCTCTCTAACAACTTTTTAACCAAAAAAAATCAGAATGAATTCGTCTATGTTCATAAAAAATAAAAATAAAATTTTCCTCTTAAAAAATAAATGCGTCTAACACTAAATTTTTAAACAAGAAAACTAAAAATGATAGCAGGCAACCAAGCACATGGATCCAAAAAAAAAAGCTAATCTGGCAGCCAACAACTCCACAACTAATGGAAACACAGCAAGGGTGTAAACATCAAATTTTGACTAGGTAACACTGGCAATCAGAGGCTAAAAAGTGTTAATGACAGGACTAACGCACTGTATCTGAGCATCAACAACATTATAACGCACTGGAACACACCTAGGGGGTGCGTTACTCAAGGTAAAGTTGTAAAAATGGCTAGGCAGGGTCTATTATGGACACTGTGAGCTACTGAGTTGGTTACAGAGCATGTAAACTAATCAGAAGGGGATGTGAGCAGAGTGAGGAATGATAGAGGGAAAGATTCAAAGGCTCAAAAACAAAAAATACGGGAACTTGGGATTAAGTCCCTAGTGGAGTCGCCAATTCTTCTAAGGGGTAAAATGTTTGGGTGGTAGTTGATGTATATCCCTCTCAGGGCTTCTTGATGCCCGAGGCATACAATCAGATTAGCTGTATAGTTACAAAGACATTGCACACATGTTCATACTAATGCATAATTGAAAAAGTGAGATATTGAAGGATTACCTCTTTGTGAGCAACAGATCCTTTGGAGAGTTCTATGCGGCATGGCTGAAGTCCTTCCTCACTCGATCTAAGTCTAGATCCTGCGAACAAACAAAGCACACGTGTAATCTTCAAAATGGTAACACTTACTAGCAATTAAAAAAATAATCAACATTAAACTTATGCAAATCTGAGCCATTTATATCATGATTTGTAGACAAATAAACAATAAATGTGACACTGAAACATCAAATGCACAAAACAGATACAGTTCTATTAATATATAAGGAGGAATATTACAACCGTTGGTTGAACCAATACTTCCTCAGTCTCTCGAATCCTCTCTCTATATCTCCTCTATCTCCGAGTGTAATGATACTCAGGCTAAGAGTTATCAATTAACCTTGCCAATTCTTAAGCCTCACACTCAACAATGAAGTTCTGCTCTACACATGATCAAACCTTCGACCCTTGACCACGAGTCCAAGCCTCCAATTTATAGGAATTGGGGGGGGGGGGGGGCATACCTTGCCAATCCTTTCAATCATTTTTAATGGGTGGAAATCTCGATGTGTCCTTGCCTTTCCTTTCTTTTTCCCTCTATAGGTGTTCAGTTTTGTTTGGAAAAATCTAATAAGAGGTTTGTACTGCATGTTTCTGCTTTTGAATTGACTCATTCTGAGAAAAAGTAGGAAATGCCAGTTAGTTTCCATGGGATTTGTCCCTTTCTTCATGAAAACAAGGGCAACACTACCCCTTAGGCAAGAAAAAACATTAACCTAGGAACTAACGCTCCCTTTGAATGGCTGGGATGCATTATAACTTGACCTAGTTGTCTCTAGGGTGTGTTACCTTGGAAAAATGGGTCTCTGTCTGGGTCATTTTCTTCCTTCCATGTTTCCTTCTCCCCTGAGTTGATGAGGAGGCCATTTGTCCTATAACATTGTGCATCACTTGGTGTTCATCTTGTGTCCACTTTGCTGCTAGTCATCCCACATAGATTTTGATTTGACTTCAAAGCTCTGAACACTTCTCTTGTTGAACGACCCTCCTCCCATAGGATTGATGTAATCTTCCCTTTTTCCATTTGTGAGCTAGTATAACTAATCTAGTAACTCAGTTTCTTCTATGTTGTCCACCGACTCGATGAACCTAGGGCCTTGATAGGGGTCCAAGGGATGAATCATCCAGACTCCATCCACTTCAAAGGTGATGGTTTCTCTCTTCAGGTCAATCACTGCATAGTTTTCAAAGGCCCATTCTATTCCCAACAATGTTGTATAGGGGTATTTGTCTCCCACATTGTCTATTACCTCAAAATATGAATATTTATTTACCCCTACTATGTCTACTTCTAGATATTCCAAGCATCAACTGGGAGGATACAATACTGATTCACCATGCATAAATGAATCAGAGAGAATGCCAACTTGGGACTTTCCAAGGATTTTTTGGTAAAATATTCACATATAAACCCAAGTCTAGCATTGTATCCTTGATCTGGAATCCTTAAATATGGGCATCAACTTGAAATTCCCTCCTTTTCCTCTTCTTGTTCCTTCACACCCGTCTAGAATGCCTTATGGGAAAATTGGAAGAATTGAGTCGTTCTAAGAGCTCCCCATCCTTGAAAACAAATTTAAGTTTTTTTCACAACTGCCCCAACATTTTCTCATCATTTAGGATTGCAAAAATAGCCTGACCCATTTTTCTATAGGCTTGGAATTAGTTTGTGGTAGTTTCAGCCTTTTAGCCTTCGAAGATGCTAGTTTTTCTCCTTGGGGACCATCGGTTTGAATTAGATGGTTAAAAATCTCCATGACATCTTTGTAGTACTGCTTCTACTGGTTGGAATCATAAGAACACTTTGGTGAGGCAAGCTTTAGGATCCTTATTTTTTCAACGAATCTAGAGTCAACCTTGGTCTTCTTCCCCCTAGAGGTGGCTATGTTGATGTTTGAGAGTGGATTTGGTTCGGTTTCTCACGGTTTTTCATTAATCAAATTTTCTCCCCTCTGATGTTTGTGCTACTCCCATATGGTGATTATATCTAGGAAATCCTCTATTGCATGTGTGTTGAATTTGCATTGAGAGCACCAGGGTCTTTTGGGTAGTGTGTAATCTCTTGCAACATGCCCCTCTTGATCAAAATTGTAGCAACAAATTGAACCTTTGCCTCTTGTTGTGCCTCCCCCCCCTTGTTCCTCCACCTCCTCATCCTCAAGGAGCTTCATTGATCCTATAGGCAGAAAGATCCAATCGGTCAACTAGGGCATCTAATGCTCTGCACTGATCAATGTGGTGAGTCAGCGAGCCACACAAATCATAAAAGACATTGTTTGGTATATTTGAATACTTATTTAATATTGGAAAAAGGCATGGGATATGTCCATATGTTCTACAGATTTCACAGTATTTTTTTGGAGTTATACCGTGTTGATTAGGAAAGGCGTGGAATTGTGAACACCCTAAAATAAACCTTACATACCAATCTGCACAACTCCAGTGGCAGGCAAGGATGTTGAAGGCCCTACTGGTGCAAAGGGAGTGATCGAGCCCTGCCATTTTTGGCAATTCATGGCATGATTCCCCTCAATATGGCAGTTGGTACGCCACATGTGTGGTTGCACAGGTTGATTTGGTTGCATATCCCTTAGCTTTTCTATCATATTAGTTATTTGATGTTGCAGTACTATGAGAGTGGGGTCACGGGAATTCGTTCCTCCTCAGTGTTCGTGTGGGTATCCTACCATAGACTTGATTTGGGTTGCTTACTCTAGCGCATATTGTAGAGTATCAATCTTCTATTGACTCATCAACATGTGGGTGAGTGGTTATAACGCTTTGATGAACCAATCTCACTGATGATTGGGATCAATCAGGTAATTTAAATTTCCAATAACATGCTTAAACCTTTACATCATCTCCTAGGTGATTTCTACTTCCTGTTTCTTAAGTTCCCACAGTTCAGATAACCCCTGTTGGTTAGTCTACAAAATTTTAAACTCTTGAAAAAATTCCCATTGGACTTCATCTACTATCGGATTATGCTGTAACACGAACCATTTAATGAACCATATCAGTGCTCTTTCTTGGAGAGTGGCCTGTAATTCAATTAGCTTCGCGGCATCTAGAGTTTGGTGAGCCCTCTAGATAGCATCACAGAGGTACCAATGTTGTTCAACATCCTCATTCCCTCTACAAGAGAACTCAAGATATCAGGTAAAGGTTTCTACCATGTTACTGTAGAAATTATACAAACAATTTGTATATCAATGGATTCAATCTGATCAAGCAATCTACTAAAGCAAGATAATGAATTCTTCTACAAATCAATTGCGTAAAATAAACACGATTTCCAATCACAAGAAGTAAAGAAAGAAGCAAATAAAACCACAACATAGATATTTTTCTGGGGAAAGCTTGCTTCTCAAAAACCTTCTCTCTTCTATTGTATATTCACCAAGGAATCATGAAACAATTAAAATTCACTCTTCTCACAAGAGTCTCCCGCACTCTCACAACTAGCTCACACTGACTCGTACAAAATCAACCAACACTTAGCTAATTTCACGCCTCTAATCATCCTGCCTTGCTTTCACAATTCATGTGGAATGCAATCCCTATTCTTTAGGAAATTTAGGCTTCCAAAATTGTGCAATGCTCATGGGAAATCCTATGGTTGTCTTACTGCATGCAGGCAACCTACTAATGATACAACTGATAGTTAACATCCATTTAACCTTTGTCTCAACTAGGTATCCACTGGAACTGCCATGCATGCAGTTATTAATACTAAATAATAAATTGCATGACAAATCACTGCATGTGAATTAAATCTGATTTAATTCACTTGATCTCTCACTAGTGTAACAAACAGTTACAACTAGTTCAACAGACTTTAACTCAATAAATTGAGTTAGTTGATTTCTCATGCATTAAACTAATGCACGAACTGCAATTTGAACTCCATATATAATAGAATCATTCTGCATGCCTCACCAACCACCCTCAACTCGAAATTCATGAGCTGATTTTATCACACTCAGTTAACTATTACAAGCGATTTTGAGATAAGATTACATTTTATTGTCCAATTTAATTAAGGGAAAATTAAATTAGACACACATTTCTTGTTTACTTTTCAAAACTCCCTCTCAACAAGAAAGGGATTATAAGCTACCCTGATCCTGCCTCTATGGTATTCAAATTTTCTCCTAGCGAGCGCCTTCGTCAGAATATCTGCATCTCGATCTTCCGTCAAAATGTACTGAAGTAACATAATGTGCCTCTGAACATAATCTCTGAGATGGTGGTACTGGATGTATATATGCTTGGACCTATCATGGAATACCAAATTAACCGAGAGTTTAATGCAACTTTGGTTATCAAAATGTATCACCGTCGGATCCATCTGAGAACCAAACAAACCAACCAGAATCTTCCTCATTCAGATGGCCTCACATGCAGCCTGACTTGTTTCCATGTAATCTGCCTCGGCTTAATTGAGTGCCACATATTGCTGCTTCCTGCTGTACTAAGAATTTTTTTTCGATCCTATGCTCAATATCCCTCCTGATGTGCTCTTTCTGTCTGATGGATTGCCTGCCCAATCTGCATCGGTAAAGCCTTGAAGCTTCACTTCCTCTATCAGTCTGTAACATAATCCATACTCTGTAGTGCCCTTGAGATATCTCAAGACATGTTTCCTCTCCTTCCAAAAGATCTTGGCCGGCTTAACCATAGCTTGACTTAGCTAGTTAACTGCGTAGAAATGTTTGGTCTGTTGTTCACAAAGTACAACAATGAACCCACTAGCTGCATGTAAACAATAGCGTCAACTACCTCTCCTGAAGTAGCATCCTCCTTCCTCCAGTTTCCTGGAAGAGGAGTCTCCATGGGTTTATAGCTCTCTATGTGAAAATTACTCAGAATCTCTTTGGCATACTTTCCTTGAGAAAAAAATAGCTCGCCATCCCACTGCCATATTTCCAAACCAAGGAAATAGTGAAGGAGTCCCATGTCCTTCATTTTGAACTCCCTTGAAAGATCCTCCTTGCAAGAATTTATTAGCTTCTCATCACTTGTCAAAATTAGATCATCAACATAAAGTATGATAATCAAGAGCTTACCATCAACCACAATCTGGTACAAGTTTTCATCAGCTTTACTCTTCGTGAAGCCCAACTCGGTGAAATAGCTATCAATTCTAGTGTACCAAGCACGAGGTGCTTGCTTCAGCCCATGCAATTCTCTATTGAGTCAGAACACATGCGACTCATTATCAAAGATATAAAAACATTATGGCTGCTCTATGTACACTTCTTCCTCAATAACTCCATTTAGAAAATAAGTCTTCACATCCATCTGATGTATCCACCACAGCATATGCACTGAGAGTGAAAAGATAGATCTAATCGATGAGTACCTCGCAACTGGTGTGAAATTATCCTCATAGTCAATCCCCTCAACTTGTGAGAATCCCCAGGCTACAAATATAGTCTTATACTTCTCCACACTCCCATCGGTCGCCTACTTCACCTTATAGATCCATCTAGATCCAACCACTGGTTTTCTGACTCATCTTGGGACAACTTCCCATGCACTTTTCTTGACGATGGAGTCATACTCCTCAACCATAGCGTCAAACCAAATTGGTTGTTGCACTTATTCCTCAAAATAGGATGGTTTTGTCACAATACACTTGCTCATAAGAGCCATGTATCCAGTAAACCTATCTGGAAAATGTCTCTGTCTGCACAGTGAAGTAGGTGCTCCTACATGTTATGTCGCATCAAATCTCAATATATCAGCTTCTCTGGTGCACCTTCTACCATTTCTGGTGGATGGCTCTGCATGAGTGTTTTTTGCCACTCCATGATCCTTTGCATGTGGTTGCTCCACATATTGAGTTTCATTATTTGGAACCAAGAGTTCCTCATCTACATGCAAATCTAGCTCCCTCTCAAGGTACAATCACATGGCTTTCTCCTCGTCAAATTTTATATCCCATCTCACAACAGTCATCCTGTTTTTTGGAAAATACATTCGATAGGTGTGGGGAGTATCAGTGTATCCCAAAAATATCCCAATCTCATCTGTTGGTTCGAGCTTCTTCCTGGAATATTTGGTCACATGTAAATTGATATATGAGCCAAAGATTTTAAAATATGAAACATCAGTTTTCTTACCAGAAAAATCATCCTCTTGTGTACTCATGCCAAGTATCCGATGAAGACTATGATTTTGCACAAATATCACTATGTTCCATGCCTTCACCCACAGATGTAACGATAGGCCCTTATCATGCAAAATCTCTCATGACACACCCACAATTGTTCAGTTCTTTCTTTCTGTGACCCCATTTTGTTGTGGGTTATGAAGCGCAATCAACTCTCTTTGAATTCCTTTTTTTCTATAGAAGTTATTAAATTCATTGGAGATGTACTCACCATGATTGTCACTCCTAAGAGCCTTCACATGCTTCCCCATATCTTTCTCCACCAGTGCTTTGAACTCAAAAAAATTTGAGAACGTATGATATTTCTTCTGCATGAAGTAGATCCAACACTTTCTATAAAAATCACCAAAAAAGGCCACTTAATACCTGTGCTTTGCTGTCGAAGTTGTAGAGAATGGTCCACACATGTCTGAGTGAACTATCTCAAGGATTTCCGCTACTCGGTTCTCCTTCTCGTGAAAAGTGGCCTTTGCATACTTCCCCATGGTACATCCCTTGCATGTGTCTATCTGTGGAAGAGTACCCTTGGGAAGACCCGTAGAAATTTTCTGCATGACCTTCAAGGCTCCGTGGTGTAGATGGCCTAATCTCCTATGCCATAACTCACCCTCATCCCATCTCACCACTTTGTCTTCCTTACCCATCAATGTTGCACAACCATCTACATCAATTTTATAGATAGTATTCACACGAATCCCAATCTTCTTGGCTTGTCTTGTGGCTTCGTGTAAAAGGAAAGATTTCCCTTCACTGAAAACCACATCATAACCTCTATCCTCCAAAATTGTGACTGAAACTAAATTCTTTTTCAAGCCTGGTACATGCATTACATATTTAATAAGAATGGTTTACCTGACTGTCTCTCAAAGGTAACTGTACCAATCCTGGTAGCACTGTATCTCCCATCATCACCCATTTCGATATGCATCTGGAGGTCCTTCTCCTCCAAGCTACTGCAAATTTCTTTGTCTCCTATCATGTGGAAAGATGCACCACTATCCAAGTACCACACTTAGCCAATTTCCTACCTCTAATCATCCTATCGCTTGCTTGTGCAATTCATGTGGAATTCAATCCCTATTCTTTAGGAAACTCAGCCTTCCAAAACTGCGCAATTCTCATGGCCAATCCTATGGTTGTCTTATGCATGCAGGAAGCCTACTATTGATACAACTAATAGTTAATATCCCTTTAACCTTGTCTCAACCAGGTCTCCACTCGCACTGACATGCATGCATCTATTAATAGTAAATCATTAGTTCCATGACAGATCACTGCATGTGAATTAAATCCGATTTAATTCGCTTGATCTCTCACTAGTGCAACAAACAGTTACAACTAGTTCAACTGACTTTAACTCAATAAATTGAGTTAACTAATTTCTCATGCATTAAACTAATGCACTAACTGCAATTTGAATTCCATAACTACTAGAATCACTCTGCATGCCTCACCAACCACCCTCAACTTGAAATTGATGAGCTAATTGAGTTTATCACACTCGGTTAACTATTACAAGTGATTTTGATATAAGATTACATTTTATTGTCCAATTTAATTAAGGGAAAATTAAATTAAGCACACATTTCTTGTTGACTTTTCAACAGTTACCATCCATACACGCTCAAACCAACAATACAAGTATAAACCCTTGGGAACTGGGTTGTGATGATACTTGGAGACTAAACTACAACTATTATTTCTACCATTAGAGGTACCAACCTTGTAGATAATATGTACTTTGTGGATATTTATAACTTTAACTAGCTTAGATAAAAACTAAATAGGGTTGTGATAAAGTATCAAGGGAAGGTCGAGGGAAATTCTACCCAAACTACTGGGCAAAGAGTCACTATTAGTAGGAGATGCATCACCCTCAGAAAAAAATCTTCTCATATTGAAGTGCATGTCATCCTCCGAACCCTCCTTTTGGTCTGTAGGTCCTGATCCATATGGTGTCCCCATATCTGTTGGTAGAGGGAAATCTCTACTACCTCTTTCAGCTTTCGTCACCGTGGCGGTTCTAGTATCTCTTGCTGGATCCAGGATTCACTCTATCTCCATCCTGATCATTCTGCAGCTTCATTTGACTTCCTTGTCCTTTTCGTTCTTAACACTGCTCCTACTTAGTGTAGCTCCCTTTGTCATCTATGGATCTCTTGCAAGTCTTTATCCCACCATTCTTTAGCTATCTGCACCCTCCTTTTTTCTCTTAGATCTATAACCTTCTGGAATTCATTCACATCCATCCCTCCAACATTTTCATAGCTCACAGGCAAGTATCATTCCTAGCCTTATAAACTACCCCCAGTATCGAGGCTTTAACTAGCCATGGGTGGGACCTAAATCACCAGTAAGTTCTCTTCTACCATTAAAAATTTAATCCACAATGGGATCTCCTTCAACAATCTTCCTCGCAACCCTGACTTGAACATGACCTCAACCTTGGAAAATGAGATATGGCCCTCTGCAACAAACTCGATAATGTACCCTTCTAAAGTGGCCTCCACCCAGAATTCGATAGCTCGAGTTAGGCCTATATCGATTTGGTGTAACCCAATGACTTCATCCCGAGTCTAGGTACGAGGATATCTACTCTAGATGCCGATATTTTCTTTTTTTCTACAACCTTCACAACTAACTCTAGAGGTCCTATGGGAACTTGCACTATAATATATTGTATTGGGCACTCGCAAGCTCTGAGTAAAAAATCTCTTCCTTCACCCACTTCACACTTAGGTGACGGTGTTGCACATGTTGAGAGGTAAAATGATCTACTTGTTCATGCCACCAAACTTGCATATCCTTCTTAAACATGGTCAACAGCGTGTTCTAGACCCCTTTGAATAATTTCAAGTCCTGAAAACAGAATCATTTGTTGGCAGAAAATTATGAAAGCGTAGATACCCTAGGTTTGAGCACAGGGACCAACAAAGGGTTTGTTGTAGTATAGATTACCGCTGACATTTTCACCTTACTCAAGGATATGAAGGCGTCTCATTGGAGGCATGTCGCGACCTTACTTAGTTAAGGGATTAGAACCAGACATCGGGAGGAGTTGCATAAGGGCTAACAATTCCATGTAACTTATAAATATGGCATCAAATATATACCATCGCAAAAGGAAACAAACAAATCATTCAAGGGAATATAAAGTATACACATGCATTCATAATAAAAAAATTAAAGAGCCTCATAAAACCAACACATGCAGATACATAAAAATCCCTGCAACTCATTTTCATTAGCTTCAACCATTAGTACATCATTACATTTAGGTTCTAATTCATTTCAAATAGAAACAATAAATCAAAGCATAAACTAAATTGGAATCAAGTACACACATAACAATGCTAATCCCAATAGACTCAGTGACAACATTTTGATACCCAATCCTTTTATACCCCTATTTTTCCCTTTTCTTCAACTTTTATGCACTCCACTCACCTAAACGGATGTTTTATTATTCAGATGCCCCACCCTTTCCTTATCGGATTCTTTTGTGGCTTGGTTGCGATTTCCTTCTCTCATGTTGATGGTTGTTTCAACTTGGATGTGATTACATGTCTCCTTATATTCCTGGCCAACCTTCCACAACTGACATATCTTAGCAGATTCCTTCTCTTTCCTTGGATTTTTTCTCTGCATCTTCCCGTCAGTCAGATTTGGTCAAAACATGTCAAAATCATCCCCCAAAATGAAGGAGCCAACATGTACCATGCTACTCATTACTCCCTCAATCACTTCACATGACTAATCTAGGAAACCCTTGGCTAGAGGGAGAGTATCAACTTGTTATAGGAGAAATATCACAACTCCCTCTTAATGAGGGTGGAATTTTGCATCATGCTAAGCTTATCTTTGAAGTATTCAAACTTTCACTTTAGATATAGGCTTGGTGATAATTTCTGCTATCTACTCATTTGTGGATATGTAACGAAGTTCCACTGCTCCTTTTTGTACAATGTATCAGATGAAATGGTATTTGATATCTATATGCTTTGACTTGTCAATAAATATTGGATTCTCTGCAAGCTTCACACAACTTTTATGATCACGGTATATCAAATTTGGTTCTAAATCTAGATCAAATAACCCTGTAAGCAATTTCCAAAGCCACATTGCTTCATAGTTTGCATCTCTAGCTGCTATATATTTTGCCTCTATTGTACTGAGTGTCACTAACAAATTTTTTTATGTTAAACCATGAGATAATACTTGATCCCAAATAACGTTATATCCTGATGTGCTTTTCCTATCTACTACACTCCCTACTAAGTGAGAGTATATATAACCTTGCAACTTTACTTCACCGTCTAAGACATATATGAGTCCATATCCAATTGTACCATGCGAGTACCTCAATACATGATTTGTTGCTACCAAATGTACCTGTATAGGCTCAGCCATGTGCTGAATCAATGTTTTCACTGCAAAGAATATATTTGTCATGGCATTAACCAAGTAAATCAAGGATTTGATCAATTTTTTTTACATCGTGGGATTAACTAAATCTGAAGAAGAATCACTCAAGAACATATTCATAACCATAGGTGTGGCCATGGACTTGAATTCCATCATCCTGAATGGCTGCAAGATATCAATTGTATACTTCCCTTGGCTAAGGTAGATCTCTTCTTATCTCTACCATACTTTTAAGCCCAAGAAATAATACATTAAACCCATATCCTTCATTTTGAACTCTGAAGTGAGCTACCTCTTACACCTATCTATAAGCTTATCATCCCTTGTAGGAAATAGGTCATAAAAATATAGTACCAATATCAAGGGAAACCATCTTCAACTTCGTATTAAAGGTTGGGATTTCATTACTCTTGGTAATACCCAAGCTCATAAAATAATTGTCTATTTTGGCATACCATTTCTTGGGTGCTTGGTTAATTCTGTACAAATATTTCTTCAATTTACAAACATGGAACTCCTATTTATTTTTAGGGCTAGATTTCTCTTTGTTGTAGATAACTGCAAATTTTAAACTTTTCAACTTTCACCCCATAACATCATTTCATCATTAGAAATTATGTAGAGAGAATAATAAAATCAACAATGTAGCGAAACAATAAAGAATAATAGAAGAGAAGTGTGCACAATGAAGACACTGGGATTTAGGTCAAAGGCCAGAGACAAACACCATAAGGGGGGGAAACCAACTAGATTATTATTCTTAGATATTCATCAAATGTTAAAATGAGATACATCATTCATATTAGGCCACCTAAGGCCAACAAGGGATCATAAATGATCCTCATAAGTCAAACTACATCCTTGTCATCTCAAGGCATACATCACTACCCTGACATACCATGCCATGTGATCCAGACTTATGCAGGAACAAAACAAAATACATATATAAACACAAGGATGTAGCGGTAATAAAACTTCATTTCATTAATATCAAAGAACTGAAATATGTTTACATACAGAATGGAAATAAGCTAGCTTAGGCGATGGTAGCTTATATCTGAGAAAGATGTGGAGGCCACATGCCTTTGAACTGTGTTACAATGAGGCTTGGAGGCTTATTTATCATTGAGAAAGATGGAAAACATTAAACATCAAAAAACCTAACCCCGAGAGATGAAACACCAAACACATGGGCCTCGTTGGGGTAAATTGTTACATCAAATTCCCAGGGTCCTAACTTTGGCATACGATCTCTGTTTGACACGTACGATACCTCATTAGAAATATCTATCCAAGGAATACAAATTTTGATTGAAAATAATGAGTCAGAGACTCATGTTTGCATGTTTTCCCCAAAAAACATTGTTTAGGGCCTCAAAATGGCTCTAGAAGTTCAAGACCTGAAAAACTTCCAAAAATAGTAAATTGTGCAATAATTAAGGAAACTCAAATTCGGTTATAATTAAGGAAACTAAAAGAAACAATTGTGGGGTTCCAAGTGGAATAGGAGGGTGACCAACAATATCCACCTAGAACACTGTGTCATATGAGACATTCTTGTTCATATATTGTCATTGTCATATTGATTTGAGGTGACTGCAATTATCATTATAGATTCAAGTCATACATCAGAATAAAATTCTACATCCAAGGTCACTTCCATGTAGATCCCTGCCACATTCCAAAGGCAATGACATATATATCGCTATCACATATCGAGAGTATTTTCATGAAGATTAAATTCACATATCAAAGGCACTGTCATTTTCATGTCAAATTCAGTGCCATATCAAAGTTACTATCACCATTAATGTCATGATGACACGATCACTCATCACTATCAATACTATTTTGAAGGCACTGAAATGATTATACATCAAATTTATTGTTATGAAGCAAGTTTATACTTTAATTTTCATATATATAACATTATCCCACATCATGATCATTGTCATATACATTGACGTTATTTTCATACCAAAGGTCACATCCATACTAGTTCACTGTTAGATCAAGGGTCTTGTAGACTGTCACTAATAATAATTACCACTGCCATATTGATCAATGTTATTTCCATATGCCAAATTTACAGGGACAACAATGTAAGCCATAGGTATATTTTGATTCATAGATACAATGCAAGCTCATATATATGAGCCTCAAAGAAACTAAATTACAATGATTCAATCCCATAAATAAAGCTAGTTATTACAGATTAATGAATGTGAGTTATAAAGAATACATCTGAACCATAGATACAATGTGAACTTGGAATACGAGTTATAGATATACAATAATATAAATAAGCCACAAAATTATGAATTGCAATCCAGAAAAAAATTCAATGAGTCCCAAAGATTATGTGAGTGATAATTAGATTCACACAAGCCACCAAAAATTCAATGGTCTATAGATGTGAGACATGAATAAAGTGAGCCTCAAAATTAACAATACGATCCAATGAACCACTTGTAATGTGAGTTATAAATAAAGTGATCTTCAGAATTAACAATACAATCCAGTGAGCCACAATACAATCTAGCTAGGCACTTTAAAGAGAGACACAAATAAAGTGATCTTCAAAATTACCAATACAATCCAACGAGCCTCAACACAATATAGCGAGCCACTCTAATTCGAGATATAAATAAAGTGATCTTCGGAATTACCAATATGATCTAGTGATCCATTTTAATGCGACTTGTAAATAAAGTGATTCCACCAAGGTGATACCATATGCATTGCCATAGAAGTTATGCCAAAATCAAGCAATAGATAGTTGAGCAAGCCCCTATAAATAATGTGAAATACATCAGATAATGTGAGTCATGTAATGAAACAAATTTATTGTTTTGGAGAGAAGTATTGATATCTTTTTATATCATTCCTTAAGAATGAATAGGTGCCAATAGAAGTCAAGCCAACTTTAGAGATTTGGAGGGTAAACACTTTACATTCAAATTTTCTTATTTTAATATTTAAATATATCTCCAAATTCTTTAATGATTACTTTCCCAAGTGCCAATTTTATCAGCAATAATTATTCTTTATAATTTTCCTATTTGGGGAAAGATGGGTTATTTTGGGGTACGAGGGATTCTCATGGGAAATTTGTGCCATAATTGCCCCAAATTTGGACACTCCCTCTCAGCAAGGAAGGATTTTCCATCTGCATCAAAAGTCTCATCTCATATGTACATGCTTGCTACATCACTAGTCATATCGTCTCATCTTCTCTCATCTCATCTCATCTCATCTTATAGAAGAAGAATAATCCACAACTGATAGTAGGGGAGATTGATTTAATACAATGATAGAGATACTCCTAACCCTACCAGTCTCTAGGTCGAGTTCCATGACCTTCATCTCAGTTGAACAATGATGTCTCAATATAATGAATAAGAATCATCATAGGGGAGATAAATCTACCACCATATATCCAATGAAAATAGGTAGGATACTACTTACCATAAGAGGTAAAAATCACAACTATCCTATTAATTGATCTTCCCACCTTGACCCTGAAGAATCAAGTGGTAGAAAACTTGCATCCTTTAACTTGGGGAGGATTCCTCTACTTACCAGTGGTAAGTATCACACACACCCAAGTCTATCATCACCCATTTCCATATGGGTGGAAATCGTGACAAGCCCAACTTGTGGGTAGGATGTATATTGGGGTATACTTTGGAAAGTACGGTGCTTGATGATATGGGAGGATACCTCTACTTTACATAAGTTACAAGGATCACACACACCTTATAGCGATAATAGGTAGGATACAACTTACCATGGAAGGTAAGAATCATAACTATCATATTCTCCATAGTTCCCTCAACCCCAGGAGATCTCCTAGACCTATTCCCTTCATGGGATCTCAGACAAGGGGGAAGAGCATAGATTAGTGTTCTCAATCATTCGTGGCCTCTTCCTGGAAGAGTCACATCCATCAGTACAAGCTACTCTCTGAAGACCAAGAACTTCCCTTTTGAAAAAGGCTTAGTGAGAATGTCAGCAAATTTCTCATTTGCAAAAGCCTCACTGCTTAAATTCCAAAATAAATCATTGTCAAAGCCTCACTTCTCCCTCTACACCATATCCTTTATGTAGTGATATGTAATCTAAATATGCTTATACTATTCAAGAAACATGACATTATCTAAAAGTCATATCCCATTCTCAATATCATAGTTGTTCCCAACAAATGCTCAAATAGATTTCCTAAGAGATTTCTCAACCACACTATCTCAGAGCTAGCTATGCTAGCAAAAATTTACTACCTATGTTGTACCCAAATCAATAGACTTATATTTCTAGCTCATATAGGAAATCATGACATATCCCAAACTATAGCAACACCCATATTTGATTTTCTTGTCAATAAAATTTTCAGGAAAAATCAACATAAGTGCATCCATGTAGACTCACATCTTGAACAATATGTCTTAGTCCATGATTAATAGTTTCACATGTTAGGAAACAATCCAATATACCTTTCTAGGCCCTATCTACCTCAAATTTCGTAATCCAATGCAAGGGTCCATTTGAATGCCTGCTCATCGTGTGATCCATCAAATATGAAGATCAAGAGAAGTCTCTCTCAACTACTTTAGTGTAAATCATCATGCCAAATATTGGTTAGTATACTTCTATTGACAAGGAATTCCTCATCATCTCAATCATACACTTCTTAATAAGTGGATTTATGAGGTGAATTGTTCAACTCCCTCATGTACTGATGAGATGATATGATCATGTTAGAAATAAACTGTAAGTAGATATAAAACCAAACATTAAATACATATCATCAATATTGAAGAGTAGTTGGAGTCTAGATCATATGTCCATCATTCCAAACATGCGAAGTTTATGGGACTTTCTTGAGTCCATATGGAACTCTCTTCAATATAAAATCATGAGTCTTTTTCTCATGTGACTTAGAACTGAAGTAGCTCCAAGAAGGCTTCTTCTGTAAGTGCATCATGGATGAATCTCACTTCAAATACATATAATAATAGTATATCTGGACGTAGGAGCTAAAATCCTCTCCCTCTTAAAGCATATTATTTATTACTAATGACCTTAATATAACTTAAGCATCTAACACTATTGTAGCTTGTCATCTAATATGGTCCTTGCATGAAGAACATATAGCTCTTTTTATCTCATCAGAATGTTACACTCAACCTGAAAATATACTCCCTTTGAATAAGAAGCTTATTCAATCATAGACATCAACTTGGGAGACATGGATCCTTCCTTTGATCTCTCATTCATCTTTCAAGTGCCATTTTACTCATGGGATGGCTCTACATCCTCCTCAATCTTAGTATTGAGGACTATATCCTTACACCCATTTGATGTGCCTATATATCCCATAACAAGGGTAAGAGAAATAATAGAAAATTCTATAAACATAATTAAAGTGTACATGATAATGAGGTAGGATTTTATTTCTTCTCTAGATATGAGATTGGCTTCTTTATTATCCTTCACTATCTCCCCCTTGGATTTTACTATTCCTACATTAATTTGTATCTTGATTATGCTCAAGATGGATCACATCCTAAGCCAAGAAGTAAGAAGCATTCAAATACTCATGTAGGAACAAAAACAGTCTAAAATAATAAATCTAAAAAAAAGAAAAAAAATATTATAAGTCTTGAAAGTAATTATATTTAAAGAGTATTGTAGGAAGTTAACAACTCCCTCTTGATCCTATCTCCTTGAGTCGCCAAGATTCATCAACCATATGACAATGTCGTCTTTAAATGAAATGTGCCATCTTGAACACCATCTGTATCCTTAATTTTCTTCGTCAGCAACCAAGCTCAAATATCAATAACCATTTGATCTTGGATCATACCCTCTCCTAGAATTTATTTGAATATGTCCCAAATAAATCAATAACTTCTCATTGATCATTTCACACTACATTTTGATACAATAGAACTTGAGACTTTTCCATATCAATTTTTAGGGTTTCTCTCAAACTCTAGCTTCTAATTCCAAGAACAAAGGCATTCTTTTAGGTCTTTGGAATCTTCATCCCTTTCACTCTATTTGATCATGAAATCCATCATAGGTGTCTCCATGGGGGTGATCTCAATGAATTTTCCTTAGCCCAACTTAGATACCATGTTAATTTTTTAGGCTAGATTATTTTCTATTATAGATAACTACATTTTTAAACTTTTCAACATTCACCCCATAATATCATTTCATCATTAGAAATTATTTAGAGATAATGATAAAATAAACAATGCAATGAAAAATAAAGAATAATAGAAGAAAAGCATGCACAATAGAGACACATATATTTAGGTTAGAGGCTAGGGAAAAACCCATATGGGGGAAAACCCAACCAAATTATTCTTCTTAGATATTCATCAAATGTTCAGCTAAGATACATCGATCGTATTAGGCCACTTAGGGCCAGCCATGGATCAGATGTGATCCTCATAAGTCAAACTACATCCCTGTCATGTCAAGTCACACACCATTCTAGATCCATCTAACTCTGGATCTAGCATGAGTCGAGAGGGATCAAGTTTCTTCAGGTGAAAACTTATTTTAGAGTGAAAAATACAACATGTAAGTTTTCATTGTTTAAATTGTATTTTTGAATGTCATATAGATTACATAAGGTTAAACATATTACTTTCACATTTTTTTTACTTCTAATTACTTTACATGAAATTATATTACATAATATGCAAAACTAAATAAACATACATAACATAATCATTTATGTTTTTTATTATAGCCGACCTTTATTTTTCATTTAGAGAATATATTTTTTTTTTAATTTTAAGAGGACATGTGTCAAATCCACGGTGAGCATGAACACACTTACACATCACCATGATATTGGTTTGTAGAATGAGCCTCTCAACTCAATCACTACACTGACCTACCATGCCATGTCATATAAGTTTCCATACATCCCTATCCATATACTGCCACTGTCATACTGATTTAAGGTCACCTTCATTTTCATCATAGATTCAAGTCATACATTAGAGTATACTGCTACATCATAGAATTATGAATATGGAACACACAAAAAATTCAATGAGCCAAAAATATTATGCGAGTCATAAATATATTCATGTGAGCCACAAAAAATTCAACAGGCTATAGATGCGAGCCATAAATAAAGTGAGCCTCAGAATTAACAATACAATCTAGCAAGGCACTTGTAACGTGAGTTATAAATAAAGTGATCTTTAGAATTACCAATATGGTCCAGTGAGCCATAATACGATCTAGCGAGCCACTTTAATGAAAGATAGAAATAAAGTGATATTTAGAATTACCAATATGATCCAGTGAGCCTCCAAATGATCTAGAAAGACACAATATGATCTATTGATCCACTCTAATGTGAGATACAAATAAAGCGATATATAGAATTACCAATATGATCCAATGAGCCTCAATACGATCTAGCTAGTCATTGTGATGCAAGTTGTAAATAAAGTGATTCCATATATGCTTCCATAGAAGTTATTCCAAAACCTTGTGGCTACTCTAATACACTTCTTCTTCAATTACACCATTGACGAAAGTGAACTTCACATCCACCTGGTGAAATTTCCAAGGAAATAGAAATAATAATTTTAATATAAGTGTAACTGAAAACTAGAGCAAATGTCTTGTCACAATATTCTCTCTCTTTCTGAGAGAACCTTCTTTCCATATATCTCACTTTATACTTCTCTATGTTGCCATATGTTACATGCTAGATCTTGTAGATTCACTTGGAAGTCACCACTGACTTCCCTTAGGTCTTAGCATAATTTCCACACACTTCATTCTTCATGATGGAATTATATACCTCCATCGAATCCTTCTAAACTTGCTGGCTTGTTGCCTCCTTATAGTTGGATGGCTTAAAATCAATGATGTGATTCATCAGTGCTGCATATCCTGAGTACTTCTTAGGATGTTTTATTTTCTTTAAGGTTCCATGGGGAGCTTCACGCCCCTCTACATATTTTAATTTAATTCGATGCTGTGTTAACATCTTCTTAGTTTCTGGAACAATGACCCTAAGTGGGTCCATTGGATTAATGGGAGCTTCTAGCTCTTTCTGATGACTAACGGATGTTCAAAAACTACAGAAGGATTTGAATCCACTTCCTTGGGATCCTTTTTCTCCTGACCATCATGTGAGACCCTTTAGATCTTCAATAGGCTGCGTCAATCCACTATACCTGATTGTCTGCTCCCTATGAAATAGAAACTCATTTAGCCGTCCGTCATGGTTCTAAATGTCTTGTTCAATTTTTCCCTATTGAAAACAAATATTTCTTGCTAACTTTGTTCTTCACCAAAGGAGAATCCTCTTGTCATAAAATTTTCTTCTTTCTTCCCAATTCTTCCATCTACTGTTAGATCCTTGGTAACCTTCACAATGTACCTACAAACCTCATTAGGAGGTCCTTTAAATCTGAGTATTGTAGGGAATTTTCAACTCCCTCTTGATCGTTTTCTTCTTGCATGAAGCATTAGAATCTCAAGTTAGAAATGTTGATCCATGTTCTCATCATCAACATGTTTCTTTCATTTCCTTTCAAGCATGAGTTAGGGTTTCTTCTTTCAATAGAAACATCAATCTAGGTCTATATCTATGGTTTTATCCACAAACCATGGGGATTTCTTATCCAATAATTATAGTCTTATAGGGTTTACAAACCCTAAGACCTCAAACTTTCATCAACATCATGTCAATCACATCACTGGAAATTTTAAACCTTTCTCCTGAACTCCCTTTGGCTTTGGAGTGTCTTTCAACTTTGTTCCTAAATTACCCAACAAGGCTTGAAAGTGAGCCCTTATATTGGTCTACTACTCCACATTCTAGAGATTATTTCAACCCTATTATATGATATCAATTAATTAGGAATACTTCATCTTAGATAAGCTACCAATTGATCCTTCTTCAAGTGGCACAAGCATGGTCCAGACTTCTTGGGATATATTAGATGATTGCTTGATCCTGTGAGAATTCTCTAAGATTCCTTTTAAATATCCTAGGTTAATTTCTTATTACCAGTAGTGGATCTATGTCATTATTCACCCCAAACACATTCTTTAAGCATTTAATCATTGGTGCTATGACATTAAATCTCTCCTCATATTAAAAATGTATTTTACTTCATTGGAATTAAGCTATAATTCACCCACATAGTGTTTGAATTTGTTAAATTGTTCCTCTATAATTTATGAGATTATTTGCATAAATTTAGGTAGAAGTAAAAAGTAAACATGCAATACATTCTTTTTATTTCAGTAATTAGACATATTTACGAGGAATTAATTCCCACCATAATTTATGGAATTATTTGAATAATTATGTAGGATTAAAAAGTAAATATGTTGTGTAAAAAACACTCCACCACTTAACTCGAGCGGGGTGCTGCTACTAATAATCCAATTCCCCTTGTCATATGTTAAAAGAATGGGATACTTTTTTATTTCTTTTGTCTCCTTAATTCATTCTTTTGGGTGAGGATTCAAATATATTTAATTCAGTTGTCACTTATCCCTTTTCACTTGAGCACAATGACTCAAAACTCAATAACTTCATTCTATTCATTTATATATATATATATATATATATATTCATCAGGCCCCACCCCAATCCGATGACCATAGTTTAATCACATCATCTCGGCACTCTCATGCTAGCTGTCCTTATACCTATAGGATGTGCCTATGGGACATATCATACCGTGTTCCCCATCCCAATGATTCCTTGGAGTATTCTTTTGTTATATGTCAAAGCCTTATTACCAGGATTACATGAATGGTGGGGTTGCACGAGCTCCTCTTCCAATTGGTCTATTGCTCCAACTTTCAATTTCCACCGCAGTCAGTGCCAAGTCACCCAACCCCTCCTTTATGACACTCCTTTATACTTTTGGGGTCATTCTATTAGGATGACTCATCAGGTGGGACCTCCTCTCAACTAATGGCATAGATTTCGTTTCACATTCCACCAACATGACTTGACTTATGTCATATCACATGTTTCATCCTGGTGCATACATTTGATGCCACCCTTTGTGCCTTTGGGTGGGAACTTTGGGACACGTCATCCCAATCCCAATACCTTCACGCTCATTTATCATGCATCTCTTGGGCTTCTGGGGGTCACTCACTCCCCCATGACACGTGGGTCAGTGGGCCACACCTCCACACAACCCTTGACCCCATTGGTCCACAACGCAATAGTACAACAACATCCCATGTCGAGTCATCTCCATGCTCCCCCACTGCATTTCGCATCCAACCTCCAGGAAATTTTTGTCGGTAGATCTGTCACATGGGTCCCCACTACACCAATCCCATTGTTGTTGGGGCTACGTGGAGGCCATCCTATCCTTGCCTGACGTCATCCCATGCTTCCCCTTTTTGAACTTATGGTATTTTAGTTTCAAGGTTGCGCTACCATGTGGGATTCACTCCAACCAATAGGAAGGATCCTCACCTCTAATTTGTGAGCCCAACTATCTTGGTACCCAGTCATCCCTGTCATTCCCTTGCAACACAAAAATAAACCTCAGGGATGAGTTTTCATGGTGGGCTTGATCTCGACCAATGGGAATTCTCTATGCCTCTGAGATGTGAGCACAACTGGCCTGACACCCTGTTGTGGCTCATTTTCAATATCCTTTATGTTAAATTATTCAAAAAAAAAAAAAATGGAAAATTATGAAAATGTATGTTAAAGTATAAATGTTCACGTATTTTAGCATAAAATATATAATATTTTTATATTAGTTTAAATTTGATGCTTTAACCTTTTCATGAAAGCAGGTCCCAGCACTCAGTTAATTAACGAGCAGGTTTATGAGCGAGATCTTATGATACATCTGGCAGAAAATAAAAGTGGCAACCCGTGGGCACTTTCAGCGCGCAGGTTAACAAGGAGAGTGCCTCCGCAGTTGACCCTATTGACTGTGGGGCAAATCCAGATCTACGGCTAAGATTAACTACGGGGGCATGAAGCTGACAAGCTCTTCGTACTTTGAGACCTCTCACCGTGACGTGATAAGCTAGTTTGATAGCTATCAGCCACGTCAGGGTACCTTTAAAAGTCTTTTGGCGCGTCAATTCAACATTTAAGTCATAACCCCGCACCTCCTATTTAATATTGTTCTCATTTTTACAAGGTTTTTTTTATTCTTCTGTATTTGGTAATTTGTCTACCCTGTGTCTTTCCTTGTTATCTTCCACCTTGTCGTTGTTTGTCACCTCAAGCCAAATTATGGCTAAGCGTTTGTCCCTTTCAGGTTTCTCCAGTCACATTCCTCTCATGGACATTGAGAGGGATATTCAAGACACTATCTGTTCTTTAGACCACCTCCAGTTCTATCAACAGGTCTATCTAAATGACAAGCTTCTCCAATTTTCACCGCCATTGCCAAATTAGCGTATTGTCTAAATGCATTCCAAGAACGCAACTTTTCCCTTAGTTATATATTGGCTAGTGTATGTCTTGTAACCAAGCAAGTGTTTCGTGATGAATTGTTAAGGAGAAAATGTCTTGCAAGTCTCAGCTTTGTTAATTCGTCAAGCTCCGTGTTTCCCTTAGTTAGAGTCCTACGTCAAATTCATAGATGATTCGTTGATAGCACATTATGATAGCCTTGCAGGTCAAGAATTCAATCAATTCATATTTTTCCTAAAGCCAGATACAAAGCAGTTTGTACCTGACAGTAAATAATTTTCCATGGAGGTTTTAGATGAAGAAATCCGACCGGTGCTGAGGTGGATTTTGAATATATTGGGGAAAGAAGATGACAGCAAAATAGAAAAATCAGTTCTGGGAAGGTTTTCTTTGATGATGAAGCTAGGGGTAGTGTTGGATATTCCTTCATATTGGCAAGAAATTGTCAATACTCAGCTCATGAGCCTATCACTGACGGGCTCATTCAGGTTCCCATCTTTTATTATTTATCTCTTTTTATATGGAAATGTAGAAGAATTCATCCATCTGGGATTAAATATCATGGATACAAATAAAAATAGGCAGTCAATAGTGTTTTGGACTGACATAGTAAGAAAAGAACAAAATGAGGAGGGTTTGTTTGATTTTGTAAACCATTTTATGTCTACTGCATACAAAGTTCTGAATGGGGTTCCTCCCCCATGCTACCTGCCAAAGGCTCAAGAGTTCTTATAGTTGGGAACAAATTATAAGTTTGGTGATTGGTATTTTTTTGAACACCATTCAGGAATTAGACTTTATGGGGCTAGGGTATAACCATATAGACTTCCTGTGTTTGTGCCTATGAGGTTATTTTCTTTGGATTTCATTAGGCATAGTTTAAATGTGGACCAAATACATTTTGTGCATATGAAAAAGGGTCTTATGTTTAAGCTACCTATGTCTGTGGGTCCGTTTATAGTCAATATGAGACAGTCAGTTGATGAAGTCACTATGATTTTAGATAGAATGCATTTGCTGTTAGGAGAAAAGTGGGCTTATGACCCCCATAAAGTGATTTCAAATAGGAGAATTGAAAATGGATATTCAACATTTATTCATGAAAGCAGACCTCATATAGAAAAGCTGGCAAATAAGGGTTTTGCAGGTTTTGTGGGCTCAAATATACAAACTCTTATCATATCTGAGAAATCTAACAACAGGGGTAAAGAAGAAATGATTAATTTAGAGGATAAAGAACTGAGAACTGAAAAGAGAACAAATCTCAATGAAGACTTAGCATCTACTCAACTTGGTTTCCACTACAATTGGCATATGAAAAAAATATCCTAGCCTCACCAGGAAGACATGAAGAGGCTCAGGAGCAAGTACCCTTGATTAAACAAGTATTTTCTCATATTGCTGAAAGAAATCTGAAGATGGAAGCTAGCATGGAGGCACAGGCTGAGTATCAAATAACTCTAGATCAAACGAGATTGTTAAATACTATGGATCTTGAAAAATATCAGTTTAAGATCTCTCTTTCTCATCCCTCTGATATGACTATAAGGTCATCCAATAATTTTAATACTGTAAATCTTATGATAGATGTAAATAAAATTCCTTTGCTTGATAAAGTAAATCTACATATGCAAACTGGTCAACTGATAGTGAATGATTTGACCAAAACTAATGCAATGGCTCTTAAGTCTGAGAACATGCTAGGGAAGGTGATTAAGCAATTGAAGTTAGAGAAAGCCAATTCTAGGGCTTTGACAACATAGAATGAAGAACTCAAAAAGATCATTGTGAATATTGGAGTAGATCCAAATGACAGGTCTGATGTGCAGAAATTGTTACAGAGTGTTGAATTAGAGATTTCTGTGCTGAAGAAAAATCCGAAGTTACCTACAGGAGAGCATTCTATGGCAGCAAATGTGACAGAAGTGGAAAGTGAGAAAGAGAACCTTCTTCAGCAACTCTTGCAGAAAGAAGAAGAAATTACAAAGTTGAAACAAATTACATTTTCATTACAGAATCATATTGATTCTCACTCTCGCACTTTCATTTCACCATCTGGTAATGAAGATCTAGCAGCACAGATATCCCAATTGAATACTGAATTGAAGATGGCAGAGAGAGATCTCAAAAGGGCACAAGCTGATTTGGAGACAACAACAAAATTCAGACAAGCCAAAGAGGGGGAAGTCAGTAAATACAGAACAGATTGCCAAAATGTTGATGTTGAGATTAAAAATATAAAGGAAAAATTGAAGGAAAATATATCCCTGATACAGGCTAAGGACATCATATGGAATGATATCATTGGATAAATGAAAGTAATTTTGGGTTTACTGACTATTGTAGCAGAAAAAAGAAGTATTATCAGAGATTTCGAGGAACAAGTCATGGTAGAGAAGCAGAAGACAATTAGTAGAGCTATTTGGGCAAGGAAAATTACTGATTTCATTGATTCCAAGACTAATCAAGAGTTGTAAGAGAATGAGATTAAAGATAGGATTTTATATGCTGTGGAATTTAATAATATGATTGTTAAAAATGATTGCAAGAAGTCCACAGAGAGAAAGTTGATAGAGCTTAAGGAAGCAGTAGCAAGTTTGACAATTTATTTGAAAAAAGAGCTAGGGCAAGTTTGCCATCATGCTGGGGCCTTGGAGGTAGTATTTTATCATGGTATTCTTATGAACCACTATTGGTGTTGGCAAAGATCAAGGTGGAAAACACTTATGAAAAGACTCAGATTCTAAAAGGAGCAACAATGATTAATTTTCTTCAAAGGCACTTTCAGCTATTATGGTTAGTGAAGACTTTATTTACAGACAGGCCATCATTAAATAGAATCATTGCCTTTAGATTGGAGTATCACAAGCTAGTTCATTCACCTAAGACAAACATTGAAGTATGGAAGAAATGCAGAGCCTGGATGACAGGTCTACCAAAGGATCCCTCGACTTGAAAGAAAGATAAATTAGCTAGTCATGGAAATGTAGTAGCAGTAGAAATAGTTCATATTCAGCAAATAGATTAGGATTTAAGTGTTATTTTATCTCTGATAAGATATTTCAATTGTAATAAGATATTTCGATGAGATGTAATAGGTATTTTAAGAAGTTTCAAAGTAGTTTGAGTAGTTAGAAGTAGTTTCTGCAGTTACAAACTGCTTTCACATTGTGTTTAAAGAAAAAGAGAAGAAAGGAAAAGGTTTCGAGTTTTGGACCTTTAGACTACTGCAAATTTTGTACTCAATTTTGAGATGATTAATGAATGAAGATCAATATTATTGCATCTGTTTTTGTTAATATTTTTTCCAGTTTCCAGTTTGTATTTTCATTCTATGAATAAAATGAAGTAATGAAGCTGCAAGTCTTTTTTTACATATGTGAATAAGAGTTAAATATCCTTAATAGGTGCTCCTTCATTTTAACTATTCTACTGTGTTAAAAATTTTCTGAGTTTGAAGTGATAGATTATGTTATCAGCATATCAGTTTGAGCTTCCTTCCTTCATGTTCTTCTTATCATTCCATTTAATATCAGCAGATAATGGCATTGTGAAGTATTCATTGCATCTGATTTTTGAGGGTTTAATAATAAACATCTAAAGGTGATTAAACTAAGACCATTGGTTTTATATTTCTGTGACATACTTATATAAATGTCTTGAGCACAAATTCTTACCACAGCCAAGGGATTGTTTCTTGAGATACAAATTTTTTTGGCGTTGTTGTTGGGGATCGAAGAAACAAAGTTCATTCCCTAGGGTTTTTATCATATTTCCTCTGGTTGTTCAGAGAGGAGGAAATATTAGGCTATACTTTTATCTTTATAATTTTGGCATATAAAAGGTCACATACGAGGTCAGATGCCTCACAATAGAAATCTCTTATTCTGTTAGATCCTGAAAAATTGGTTTCTAGAAAAGGCCAAAAACCAAAAAACACTTTTTACACCTGATGCTACAATGCCTGCACTAGGCAGCAGTTCCCATAACCCTTCATCCAAGGATATTTCCCGGAAACTCATTTTCTCGAAACAAGAATCCTTTTCCCCACCAATTCATTTCCAATAATAAAAGTTAGAAGAACAATATTTTGAGTCTATTTCACTCACATTTATAGAAGCTCAACCAAATACAGTTGCCAGTTCTTCTGCTATTGTTCATCAATCCCTTCCTATATCAGTTTTTTCACCCCATCCATCCACATTTACAACTGGTATACAAACCCCACCTACTCAAGGAGAAATTAATCAATGCATAAACATGGCGGCCCCTGTCCCTTCTTTCTTGATGAATAGATATGCACCGTTAAATCTTCCACAACCTATGAATGACATGCCCCAAGAATACCTCAAGTTACTTCCTTGTTTTACTGGTGAAGATGAAGTAACTGCAAAACAACACTTGCCATTGTTTTTCACTTTTGCTGAGAATTTAAATGTTGAACATCTTCATGTAGTGATGATATTTTTGTACAGTCTCTAAATGGAGAGGCAAGAAAATGGTTCAAAATTTTTCCTAACACTTCAATTCAAAATTGGGACGAATTAGAAAAACAATTCATCCAAAGATGGGGTGAAAAGAGAGATCATGGTTATTCATTGACAGAGTTTAATGCTATCAAGAAAAATTCAGATAAAAACATGACTAATTTTATTAAAAGAATCAATAAATTGTATAATAGTTTTCCCACATAAATGAAGCCTCCTCCTGTTGGAGCAAGAGTAGTTTTTGCTGGAGATTTTGTATCAGATTTTAGTTTCACTTTGAGAGAGAGAATATTTGCTACTCTTGAACAAATCCAAACTGATGCTTTGGAGATTGAGGCAAACATGACTGCTACTGGAAAAACACAAGAAATTCAGTCAGTTCAAGAGAAATGCAAGGCCAAAGAAGAATCACCACATGATCAGAGGATTGATGACATGACAAAGGTAATTAAAGAATTTCAAAATAAATTAGTGAAGATGGAACTAGATAGAAAAAACCCCCAAAAACCAGCACAACAAAACAAAGGATTTTTTAATCCTCAATTCAGAAAGCAACCCCTGCAAATTTTGCAGAGGGAGAGAAGAGATCAAGACCAAGTCCAAGCACCACTGTACATAGAAGTAGCACCTTCACAGTTTGCTGAAGATAATCAGAGGGAAGTTTAAGATCAGATATTTGTTGTTTATATGAATTATGATGTGGAGGAAGAAGAATGTGAAGAATAATAATGCACCGAAACCGAGTTGTCATTTGATCAATAAGAGATGGATGAGTATTGCGAGCAATTTACAAATTTTATGCAAGCGGAGTTGCATAAGAAGTATGATTTGAGATCAAGGAAGAGATCAAGGACACAAGATGATGAAGAGAAAGAACAAGAATCAGTCCCTTACCCAATGGAGACTCCACAAGTAAAGAACTCAGTTAAAAAATAAGATAAGGGGAAACAGCCTATGAATCCAACAAGTGGAATAGAAATGCAACAGGCTAATACTTCCCAAAAAAATTATATTGATGCTAATAATTTGGAGAAGGTTGTTACTGTGTCTGAATAGATTTCTAAGCCTAACATAAATCAAGAATAACGTGATAAAATTTTCAAACAAAGTCAAGCTTTCAGTTTATCGAAGGAGCTAGAAAAAATCAAAATACAAGTACCTCTTCTTGAACTAGCTAAGACTCTAGGTTATAAGAAGGAGATTGCAGAATTCATTAATCTTTCTCAAACTGACGACATTGCTGATACTGTGAATTTGCAAGATGAAAAAACAAGTTTTCACTTTTGGACCACATGTGGAGGAGGTAGATTCTTCTGTTCCCCCATTTTATATATCATTGCTTCTTCATGATTTAATTCTTCATAATTTCATGTTAGACTCTTGTGCTTCATATAATATCATGCCATTCTCTGTAATGAAAGAGATGAATTTACAAATTACCAAACCCTATAGAGACATATATGCATTTGATTCTAAAAGAGTAAAGTGTGTTGGGCTTATTAAAGGCATGGTGGTATCATTGGCTCAAATTCCAACCAAAAGCATTATGATGGATGTAGTGGTTGCAGATATATTTGCTAGGTTTGGTATGATTTTGTCCAGATCTTGGGGAGCGAAGCTTGGAGGGGTTTTAAAACTAGACTTCACATATTCTATTATTCCTGTGTTCAATGGGGAAGAAATAAGGTTATACAGAGAAACAATATTTGTTAAAACTACCACAAAGAAAGATGCAGGAAATTCCCCTATTTATGGTCAAGAGAAGGAAGATATTTCATGTTTTATGCTGCATGAAGATGCAGAATTTGTTGAAGACTTAGAGAAGCAGCTCTCTTCAACAATTGTACATAATGGGCTAGGTTCAAACAAAATTTGGAAATGTTATTTTTATGGTGCCTATTCAAAGGATGGCACAGGAGTTGGATTTTTACTCATATCTCGAGAAGGTAATCTTTTGCCTTTTTATTTTAAGCTTGAATTTGAATCAACCAATAATGTAGCTGATTATGAGGCATTAATATTGAGTCTTCAAACTGATAAACAAATGGGAATTCAATGTATTTCCATTTTTGGTGATTCTGAGTTGATTATAAGACAAATTAAAAATTTGTGTCGAACCAAACATCCAATATTGAGATCATATATGAATGAAGTATGGGACCTGATTGAGAATTATTTTAAAGCTTTGAATATTCAATTCATTCCAAGAGAAGAAAATAGAATGGCAGATTCACTGGTAGTTGCAACCAGTACTTTCAAGCCACCTATTAATTTGAAACTGAGGTATGAGATTGAGTTGAGGCATAGACCCTCAATCCCTGAAAATGTTAAACACTAGTAGGTCTTTGAAGATGATCAGAAGATCAATCATTTCCTAACAATGATCGGAAACTTTGAAGATAGAAAAATAGATCAAGAAAGTGAACATACCAATCAGAATGAAGATTTGAAAAATCTTAAGCAAACAATAGGTGATCAAAAGATAATCCAGTTGAAAGACAATATATTACCCAGAGGATTAGTTCCTCTTGAAAGACCGTTTGATGCAAATGATGTGGCATTGGGTAAAAAGAAGGTATCTCAAGAGGGTGAGATGGAGGATTGTAATCTGGGAACTCAGCAGGAGCCCAAGGTTTTCAAGTTATTCAAAGGATTTCCGAAGGATTATAAAGAAAGGTACATTGATCTTTTCAAGAAATATATAGATGTATTTGCATGGTCCTATGAAGATTTAAAGACATATGATCTGGATATTATTCAACATTAAATACCATTAAATTATGCGGCCAAGCCTCACAGGAAGAAGCTTAGGCAGGTTAATCCATTTCTCCTTGATCCAATTGAAAAGGAAGTGAAGAAATTGTTGCAGGAAAAAATCATAGTCCCACTTAGATATTCAGACTGGGTTTCTAACCTAGTTCCTGTGAGGGAAAATAATGGAGAGATAAGGCTATGTGTTGACTTCAGGAATTTAAACAAAGCATCTCTTAAAGACAACTATCCTTTGCAAAAGATGGATTATTTTTTACAGAAAGTGACAGGAGCATATAGATTGTCTATGGTTGATGGTTTCTCCGGGTACAACCAAGTAGTTGTTGAGAAGGAAGATCAGAAGAAAACAAATTTTACCACACCTTGGGGAACTTTCATGTATGCCAGGATGTCATTCGGTCTTATGAACACATGTGCCACTTTTCAAATGGAAATGGACATAGCATTTGTGGGTGTTAAGTTTTTAGTTATTTATTTGGATGATCTAACTATCTTTACAGGATCTGATGATGAGCACTTGGAGCATTTGCAGAAAGATTTCATGAAATGCAAAAAGTTTGGATTGTCATTGAATCCCAAAAAATCTTTGCTTGCCTTGGAGGAGGGAAAGTTGTTAGGACATATAGTTTCAAATCAGGGAGTGAAGATTGATCCAGCCAGAGTTGAAGCCATCCAGATAATTCCTTTTCCTAGGAGTAAAAAGGATATTCAAATATTTCTAGGAAAAACCAATTTCTTGAGAAGATTTGTCCCAAATTATGCAGAAATTGTCAAAAGTATAACGGATATGTTGAAGAAGAATGTAGAAGTAAAGTGGGATAAAGATGCTCGGGAATATTTTTCCAAGATTAAAGAAGCCCTTCAGGAAGCTCAAGTTCTGATCAGTCCAGAATATCTGAAATATTTTCAGATATTTTCATTTGCATCACCTTCTACCATTTTTGATGTGTTGTTGCAGAAGAATGAAGAGGGAAAAGAAAAACCTGTGGAATTTTTCAGTAAAGTTCTCAGGGATGCTGAACTCAAATATAATATCTTGGAGAAACAGGTATATTCCTTAATCAAAGCATTAAAATCTTTCATAACTTATGTGTTGCAGTCTCAAATAGTAGCATATGTTTCTAACTCAGCTGTAAAAGATGTGTTAGTTCAAATTGATGTTGAAGGAAAAAGAGGAAAGTGGATTGCTAAAATCCAAGAGTATGAATTAGATATCAAACCCACTAAGTTGGTAAAGGGACAGGACTTGGAAAAGTTGCTGACAGAATCCAATTTCAAGCTTTGGGAATTAATTTTCTGGCACCCTTGGATGAAGTTGTTGATGAAAGGAGTCAAAGCAGCACAAAGTCAACAATTAAATACAAGTTTCTCTTCTCTGATTGGTATAACGATATTATTCACTACTTGTGTTTTTTCTCTTTTCCACCCTCAATAAATAGAACGAAGTACAGAGCTCTTAAGCTCAAAGCTTAGCCATATGTTATAATTGATGCTAAGTTATATTAGAAGGATCCTGCTGGCATTTTATTATTGTGTTTGAAAGAAGGTGAATCAATGGAAGTTATAAAAGAATGTCATGATAATTTATGTGGAGGTCACTACAGTTGGAAATTTACTGCTCCTAAAATCCTCAAATCAAGTTTTATTGGCCATCCTTGTTTTCTAATTTATAAAGACTAGTTAGAAGCTGCCCGAAATGTCAATTATTTATAGAAAAAAAAGGTTAGCTCCTCTACCTCTTCTCCCAGTGTTTGTTGAAGAACCCTTTAGGCAATGGGGATTAGATTTTATTGGGGAAATAAATCCACCATCCAGTGGGCAGTTCAAATGGATTCTGACTGGCACTGAATATTTTACAAAGTGGGTGGAGGCAATACCTACCAGAAAGGAAAATGATCAGGTAGTAATTAAGTTTCTGGAAGAAAATATTTTTAGCAGGTTTGGGTGTCCTATTAAGATTGTGACTGATAATGCCCAGGTATTAAATTCAGTCAGATTCATTAATTTTTGTCAAACATATAATGTTATTCTATCCCATTCTACAGCATATCATCCTCAAGGGAATGGGCTAGCTGAATCTTCCAACAAGACATTGGTTAAGATTCTGAAGAAAAAAATTAATGAAAATCAGAAAAACTGGGATTCAAAATTGACATTTTCACTTTGGGAAGTAAGGATGACTACTAGAAGATCTACAGGTAAGTCTCCTTATGAACTAGTTTATGGTACTCAAGCTTTATTTCCTACTCAGTTGGCCAGACTAGTGATTTCTTTTCTTCAAGAAGCACTAGAAGAACCTAATGCATTGGTGAGAAGGCTGAACAAGGTTACAGAATCAAGCAAGAGAAGGAACAAAGTCAGAGAAAATTTGATCACCTACCAAGAAAAAATGAAGACCACTTTTGACAGAAAGGCAAAGGAGATTTTTTTCAAGCTGGAGATTTGGTATTGAGATGGGATACTAGAAGAGAAGAGAAGGGAAATCATGGTAAGTTTGATCCACTCTGGTATGTCCCATATAAGATTGTTGAGGCTAGATCAAATAACACATTCATGTTGGAAAATCTTGAAGGAGAAACAGTGGATCTGCCTGTGAATGGGCAGTATTTGAAACATTATTTCCAACATTAAAAGTTCATGGTTCACCATTGCACATATCCGATTTTCTAATTTTTCATATTTCATCAAACAACATTAGACTCCATGGCCGAAGTGAAGGCACTAATCTGAAGTTATTAGTGTTTCTTAGTAAAGAAACACTATCACCAAGTGGAGCCAGATGTTGTGGCTCATTTTCAATATCCTTTATTTTAAATTATTCAAAAATACAAAAAATGGAAAATTATGAAAATGTATGTTAAAGTATAAAGTTTCATGTACTTTAGCATAAAAGATGTAATATTTTTATATTAGTTTAAAGTTGATACTTTAAATTTTTCATGAAAGCAGGTCCCAGCACTCAGTTAATTAATGAGCAGGTTTATGAGCGGGATCTGATGATTCATCTGGAAAAAATAAAAGCGGCAACCCGTGGGCACTTTCAGCACATGGGTTAATGAGGAGGGTGCCTCCACAGTTGACCCTATTGACGGTGGGGCCAATCCAAATCTGCAGCTAAGATTAACTGTGGGGGCATGAAGCCGAAAAGCTCTCCGTACTTTGAGACCTCTCGTAGTGACGTGAGTAGCTAGTTGGCGACAACTATCAGCCACGTCAGGGTACCTTTAATGTTCTTTTGGAACGTCAATTTAAGTCATAAGCCCACGCCTCCTATTTAAGATTGTTCTCATTTTTACAAGGTTTTTGGTATTCTTTTGTATTTGGTAATTTTTCTGCCCTGTGTCTTTCCTTGTTATCTGCCACCTTGTCGTTTTTTTTCACCTCAAGACAAATTATGGCCAAGCGTCCATCCCTTTCAGGTTCCTCCAATCACATTCCTCTCATGGACACTGAGAGGGATATTCAAGACACTGTTTGTTCTTTAGACCACCTCCATTTCTATCAACAGGTATGTCTAAATGACAAAGCTTCTCCAATTTTCACCTCCATGGTCAAAACAGGCGTATTGTTTGCATGCATTCAAAGAATGCACCTTTTTCCTAAGTTTATATATTGGCTAGTGTCTGTCATGTACCCAGGCAAGTGTTTCGTGATGAATTGTCAAGGAGAAAATGTCTTGCAAGTATCAAATCTATTAATTCGTCAAGCTCTGTGTTTCCCTGAGTCAGAGTCCTACGTCCAATTCACTGATGATTCGTTGATAGCACATTATGATAACCTTGCAGGTCAATAATTCAATCAATTCATCTTTTTCCTGAAGCCAGATACGAAGCAGTTTGTACCTGACAGTAAATAATTTTCCATGGAGGTTTTCGATGAAGGAGTTCGACCGGTGCTGAGGTGAATTTTGAAGATATTGGGGAAAGAAGATGACAGTACACAATAGACAAATCAGTTTTGGGAATGTTTGCTTTGATGATGAAGCCAGGGGTAGTGTTGGATATTCCTTCATATTGGCAAGAAGTTGTCAATACTCAACCTATGAGCCTATCACTGACGGGCTCCTTCAAGTTCCCCTCTCTTATTATTTATCTCTTTTTATATCAAAATGTAGAAGAATTCATGAATTTGGGATTAAATATCATGGATACAAATAAAAAGAGGCAGTCAGTAGTGTTTTGGACTGACATAGTAAGAAAAGAACAGAATGAGGAGGGTTTGTTTGATTTTGTAAACCATTTTATGTCTACTACATACAAAGTTATGAATGGGGTTCCTCCCCCATGCTTCCTGCCAAAGGCTCAAGAGTTCTTACAGTTGGGAAAAAATTGTAAGTTTGGTGATTGGTATGTTTTTGAACACCATTCAAAAATTTGACTTTATGGGGCTGGGGTAGAACCATATAGACTTATTGTGTTTGTGCCTATGAGGTTATTTTCTTTGGAGTTCATTAGGCAGAGTTTAAATGTGGACCAAGTACATTTTGTGCCTATGAAAAAGGGTCATATGTTTAAGCTACCTATGTCTGTGGGTCCGTTTATAGTCAATATGAGACAGGCAGCTGATGAAGTCACTATGATGTTAGATAGAATGAATTTTCTGTTAGGAGAAAAGTGGGCTTATGACCCCCATAAATTCATTTAAAATAGGAGAGTTGAAAATGGATATTCAACATTTATTCATGAAAGAAGACCTGATATAGAAAAGCAGGAAAATAAGGGTTTTGCAGGTTTTGTGGGCTCAAATATACAAACTCCTATCATATTTTAGAAATCTAACAAGAGGGGTAAAGAAGCAGTGATTGATTCAGGGGATGAATAACTGAGAACTGAAAAGAGAAAAAAGCTCAATGAAGACTTAGCAGCTGCTCTACTTGGTTTCTCACTACAATTGGGAGATGAGAAAAATGTCCCAGCCTCACCAATAAGACATGAAGAGGCTCAGGAGCAAGTACCCTTGATTAAACAAGCATTTTCTCATATTTCTGAAAGAATTCTGAAGATGAAAGCTAGCATGGAGGCACAGGTTGAGTATCAAATAAATCCAAATCAAACAAGATTGCTAACTGCTATGGATCTTGAAAAAGATTAGTTTAAGATCGCTCTTTCTCATCTCTCTGATATTACTATAGGGTCATCCAATAATTTCAATACTATAAATCTAATGGTAGATGTAAATAAAATTCCTTTTCTTGATAAAGTAAATCTACATATGAAAATTGGTCAACTGATAGTGAATTATTTGACCAAAACTAATGCAATGGCTCTTAAGGCTGAGAACATGCTAGGGAGGGTGATTAAGCAATTGAAGTTAGAGAAAGAAAATTCTAGGGCTTTGACAACATAGAATGAAGAACTCAAAATGATCATTGTGAAGATTGGAGTAGATCCAAATGACAGGTCTGTTGTGCAGAAATTGCTACAGAGTGTTGAATCAGAGATTTCTGTGTTGAATAAAAAGCCAAAGTTACCTACAGGAGAGCATTCTATGGCAGCAGAGGTGGCAGAAGTGGAAAGTGAGAAAGAGAACCTTCTTCAACAACTCTTTCAGAAAGAATAAGAAATTACGAAGTTGAAACAAACTGCATTGTCACTACAGAATCATATTGATTCTCATTCCTGCACTTTCATTTTACCATCTGGTAATGAAGATCCAATAGCACAGATATCCCAATTGAATACTAAATTGAAGATGGTAGAGAGATATCTCAAAAGGGCACATGCTGATTTGGAGACAAAAACAAAGGTCATACAAGCCAAAGAGGGGGAAGTCAGTAAATATAGAACAAATTGCCAAATTGCTGATGCTGAGATTAAAAATATAAAGGAAAAATTGAATGGAAATATATCCCTGATACAGGCTAAGGACATCATCTGGAATGATATCATTGGAGAAATCAAATTAATTTGGGGTTTTCTGACTATTATAGCAAAAGAAAGAAGCATTATCAGAGATTTCGAGGAACAAATCATGGCAGACAAGAAGAAGACAATTAACAGAACTATTTGGGCAAGGAAATTTATTGTTTTCATTGATTCCAAGACTAATCAAGAGTTGGAAGAGAATGAGATTAAAGACAAGATTTTATATGTTGTGGAAATTAATAAGATGATTGTTAAAAATGATTGCAAGAAGTCCATAGAGAGAAAGTTGATAGAGCTTAAGGAAGCAGTAAGCAAGTTTGACAATTTATTTGACAAAAGAACTAGGGCAAGTTTGCCATCATGCTGGGGCCTTGGAGGCAGTATTTTATCATGGGATTCCTATGAACCACTACTGGTGTTGGCAAAGAGCAAGGTGGAAAACACTCATGAAAAGACTCAGATTATAAAAGGAGCAACAATGATTAATTTTCTTCAAAGGAACTTTCAGCTATTATGGTTAGTGAAGACTTTATTTACAGAGAGGCCATCATTCAACAGAATCACTGCCTTTAGATTGGAGTATCACAAGCTAGTTCATTCACCTAAGACAAACATTGAAGTATGGAAGAAATGCAGAGCCTGGATGATAGATCTACCAAAGGATCCCTAGACTTCAAAGAAAGATAAATCAGCTAGTCAAGGAAATGTAGCAGCAGCAAAAATAGTTCATATTCAACAAATAGATTAGGATTTAAGTGTTATTTTATCTCTGATAAGATATTTCAATTGTAATAATATATTTCGATGAGGTGTAATAGGTAGTTTAAGAAGTTTCAAATTAGTTTGAGTAGTTAGAAGTAGTTTCAACAGTTACAAATTGCTTTCACATTGTATTTAAAGAAAAAGAGAAGAAAGGAAAATATTATGAGTTTTGGACCTTTAGACTACTGCAAATTTTGTAATCGGTTTTGAGATGATTAATGAATGTAGATCAAGATTGTTACATCTGTTGTTGTTAATATGTTTTTCAGTTTCCAGTCTGTATTTTCTTTCTATGAATAAAATGAAGTAATGAAGTTGCAGGTCTCTTTTTACATATGTGAATAAGAGTTAAATATCCTTAATAGGCGCTCCTTCATTTTAACTGTTCTACTATGTTAAAATTCTTCTGGAGTTTGAAGTGATAGATTTTGTTATCCACATATTAGTTTGGCTTCCTTCCTTCATGTTCTTCTTATCATTCCATTTAATATCAGCAAATAATGGCATTGTGAATTATTTATTACATCTGATTTTTGAGGGTTTAATAATAAACATCTGAAGGTGATTAAACTAAGAACATTGGTTTTATATTTCTATGACATACTTATATAAATGTCTTGAGCATGGATTCCTTACCACAACCAAGGGATTTTTTCTTGAGATACAACACACCCCATCATCTTTGTCATTCCCTTATGATGCAAAAATAAACCTCTGAGATATTACCTCAGGGGCGATCTGTCATGTGGGTTCCATTGTAGCCAATGGCAGAACCATTGGGCATGTGTGTCTTCCAACACATCCTATCTTATGTCACTCCTCACTATGATTTCATACATATACTATATTTCATACATGAGCTTCAACAATCAAAACCAAACACAACTTAATCAACATCATCTACTAGAGTTTTATGTAAACCCTAGATTTACATCTACAAGTTCTCAGCAATCACTATATAGATTCAAAAAAATTTAGATGATTATACATACTAGAGAATTCAACTACTACTAGGTTTTAGCTACTACACCCTATATTTTCCCAACAACATCATCCTAAACCATCAAACTTTGACTAGGGATTTTTTCTAAACCCTAGGACTCATGACCATTAACACTTAGGTCAACACATATATCTAGGAATTGATCAGCATATCATAAGTGTTATCACAAAATCAGACCTGATAGACTGCCAATCAAGTTAATCTCATATAACTGTTTCATATCAATATTTTGGTTGAGGCTTAGCCTCCTCAACCTGAGAGGGCTCTCTCAAGGGTTTATCATTTTTGATAAATATGTAGATGGCTAACTCTATATGGGGTAAAAGTAGATAAATGATATAAACTGGTTGCAAATCACATTAGAAAGTGTAAATTGGGCTTATGGAGTCATAATAGCTTCAGAAAAACCAAAAAAATCGACCTAACATAGAAGTCAAGGCATATCAGAGTTCAAGTCAAGGAATACACATGTAGAATAGTGAAACACACAGTCAGTTTGTCTATGAAGGAAGTCAGAGCATCATTGATGAATTCTGAGTAACATAAGCAAACACCACTGCAATAGAATATTGAAAATATGCCATCAAAACAAGAACATACAAGAACTCCTCGTGAATCTTGAGTTGTCTAAGTAGAAATTCGGTATTAAGCTGAAAACAGTCACTTACAATAAACACAGTATTTTTCCTAAAAAATGTCCAACCCTTTGATAATTAGACCTATTTGCCTTTAATATACCATTTACAACATATTATAACCTTATCCTCATCTAGGTACATCAAATTCCTACTTTTTGACACCTTTCCTAACCATATAACATGGTCTTTATTACAAAATCACATATGCAAACCTAGAGAATAGTCCTAATACAAATAGGACTCTAACTCATTAAATCTACTTATAACAACATTATCTAAGCTAGATTACATAATTTTCCACCTATATATCCATAAGGTCGAATCCAAATGATAATCTCTAGCACTTAATGTCCTTAATGCTGATCTCCTGCAAACTAGGAAACTGTCCCCTGTTTTCTAGGTTTAGGATTCTTTGTGTTCTTGAGACACTTTAACCACCATGAACCCATGACTTCGAAGATATTTTCTGTTAGAAACTGAAATAACATATGCCTAAAATCATCCATGAGTGCCAGTTGTGCAAAATCAACTTTGAACTCCCAAAATAGCAAAAACAAACCTGCGCTACGAAAACATCACAGTTTCATAGCGCAGACGTTTTAACCATTTATCTTCAAAATTTTGGCTTATTATTTTCATATTTATCTTAATTATCACTTAGCACAACTTCCCTATCAATTTCAGGTCTTCATACACATATTTTCCCTTCCAAAATTTAAGAGAGAGAGTGAAAAAGCATGCTACAGTAGTTTCGTAGCGCTTTTCACTAATTTTGCACTCTGTGCGCTACGAAACTGATGAGTGAGTATTTTTGTCCAATTTTTTCCAAAATTTAAAGTGTGAATGTGCCAAAAACTGAAAATAAACCTTATTTCATCATATCACTTGAAAAACAGAGTTATTCCAACCTTCTTGAGGTCCCTTCTTCATTTGCAATTGGTTGGCCTATTGGTTTTTCCTGTTTTTTCCTAAAACATAGGTCTTGGGACAGAGCCTATATCTCCTACTCCATGATGTATTTTGAGAAACAAAAGGAATTTTTTCTAGGTCATTATTTTTTTAACAAAAAACTCTCTTGGGTTTTTGAAACGCATCTCCTGCTGTTTAGAACTTGCCCTTGAAAAACATGTGTAAAACAGGAAAACTCTGTTTCTGAAAATAGGGCTTCAAAGAAATCATTGTATCTCCCCACTGGTAACACATATGAGAAAAGTGAGAGATTTTATTGTATATGGGGCTGTGATAAATACAAAACTCTTTCAAAATTCCAAAAATCTTTTTCATTTGGCCAGAAACTGAACTTGAAGTTGACTGCTAAACAGTCATGTACAAGACATTTTGTAACAATAGTTTCGTAGCGCATTTTAATTTATCATTTTTCCCACCTCCTAATTAATTTGAGGCAACTGAGAGAGGTTTGTGTATTTAGGTCTGTTAGGAAGAAACACCTATTTCAATTTTCCTAAATTCGTTTTCAGTTGCTCAGAACCTCCTTGGAAGTTGACTACTCAAAACCAGAAAACAGAGTTTTTGTTTCGTCACTTTCAACAGTTTGCGCTACGAAAGTAGCAATGCTTTTGAAGCACATTTCCTCTTTTTTGAACTAGCGGCGCTACAAAACAGTGGATTCTTGGCTAATTGCAGAAATTTAGCTTGAAAATTAATTGAATGACCCCTAAATGAAAAATATGAATCTTTGATCATGGAATGGACCTAGAAGGACTTTATTTGAACTTAAATGATGACCTTTAAACTTATAAAAACTATGATCTACCCTTAACCAAACTAAAAATGACTTTCAGACCCTATTTTGACCCATGATAAAAAAAACTTGACACAATGATGTTTTGAAAATTTTTGGGTGATAACAATAAGCAAATCATATTTCAGGAAATATTAATATGTGAGACATATATCGACCTAGAACAGCCTATGGTTTCAACAAAATGGACACATACCTAGGGTTTCATTCCTAGGAATCTAAATACATAACAAGGGTTTTTCTTATCAACCAAACCATAAGGATCTATGGTTTCATAACACAACAAAGCAAACCCTACTATTTCAAACTTTCAAAGATTCGGGATCTCAGACAAACATCATTCAATCCTAACAAGTTAAGACTTCATGATCATATGACATCATAAACAAATACTTAAAATAGAATTTCACAATAACCATAAGCAATTTAGGGTTTCGCACATTTGCAACATACCCTGTAACAACCCTGGTAAAAAAAATCATGTAAAAATATAAGATCACGGTGGACGGGACACGTATTCCAAGTTGAATGGTGGGTAAAAACATCCTAGCGAGTGTTCACTTCGGTTTATTATGGCTAAAGGCATTGGAAAAGGAAAAGGCAAAAGCATCAGAAAAACATGAGTAATTAATTGGCATTTTATTTATGAAAAAAATGGAAATTAGGAGAAAAGGAAGGTGAAAGGTCATAAGTTGCATGTGAGGAGGAAATTGAAGGAAAATGATGGAAATTGAAGAAAATAAAGGCATAATTAATAAAAAATATTTTGAGGATCAGTTGGTAAGATTTTTTCACTTCAATTTGGAGCATTATTCTCTCTCTCTCATACTCTTGAGCACTTAAAGTATTTTTGGAGCACTCTTGGAGAGTGTGGAATTTTTGGAGATTTGAATTAAGAAAGTAATGGAAGAATAGGAAAGTGCAAGAGATCATCGGGATCAGCATCTACAATAGGTTATGAGTGCAGGTACTGAGTTGCATGTATGATTTCCTCACCAGTTTTGGCATGCATGGTGTATGCATGTGGATTTTCCTAGCCTTTCCATTTTCTGGACAACCAATGTATTGTCGGTTTATTTCCATTGATTTTTTTCTGATTAGTTCTCATGATTCCTTTATTTGTTGGGTTGAGTTATTAGTTCCTGGAGCCTTGGTTGGACAAACACTCTGGAGCCCAGTGAAAAACTGTTGGGTTGATTTACTAGTCTTGGACCCTTAGTTGGACAAATTCTCTGGAGTCATAGGTGGGTTGAGTTACTAGTCCTAGATCCTAGGTTGGACAAACGCTCTGGAGCCTGAGAACAGTTGGGGTTAAGTTACTAGTCCTAGAGCCTTGGTTGGAAAAAACACTCTGGAACCATGGAGAAGCTTGGATGGAGACCAATCCATGATAGTTAGTGATGTCCGACCATGAGGTGTAATCACTGGTTTGGGGTTGAGATGGTTTGGTCTCTTGAGCCCTGGTTTGGTGTTGATTGATGTGTTTGATAAAGTCCCACATTCACGCTTGCAATATGGCACGAGGGTGACTATCTGAAGTAATATTTGGATCAGCTATGTCTATGGTTGGGTGGAATGTGGAAGTCTCAATCTGGGTTGGCTTTTACATTCAATAATGAAGAGCTTGTTTCTCTGATATTCAGTATGCAAATGTAATAGCTTATGTATGGATTTTATTGATATTGTATCCATTGTATTTTTTTTGTTAATATGTTGGTTATAAGCATGTATTCGATCAGTGATGATGTATGGATCTATTCATTTTTTTCCTGTAAGTGAATATCCAATGTATCTATGGTCAAATAAATTGTATTATAGCTTATGATGTATGGGAGAAATTCTTCTTAGCCATTCTCAGATAAGAAAGAGACCCCTATGTTTATATTTGTTGTTTATGCCTATAGATGCTATGTTTGTGACATGTTTGATGAAATTCCTGCCATGGTTAGGTGGGTTCGGTTGAGTTCCTGATGATGTGATTACTTCCATATGTTTGTTGTAATGTTATTTACCCTCTCCTGAAGTTACAGGGAGTTGTGGGGAGTGACTTGGGCCCAAGGGATGAAAATGTGGCATAAATCCTGAAGTCGGGCTCAGAAAATTGTTGTTTGGGCCTGAGCCTCTACCTTGACAAGTCTAGCTTGCGGATCTAGGGTCTAGAGATACTCCCTTTCCCCTAACATGCATACAACATCATATGTACACAATACTACATATGCAACATTACACATCACCATAAGTAATATCACTAAATATACAACATGTGCAATATATACACAACAATAGCACTGCACATCCATAGATCACACATTGGCCCCACAAGAAACGTTGCTTCTAGTGTCTTTCTACTATCCATGCTCACCCTAACATGTCGTAGATCACACTACGTTCACTTCGCTGATGTACCCCTCAGCATTACTTGTCCATAACATAAACATAAGCATAGTACAAGCATGTAACATTAAATCATATCCACGTGATATCGACCTCATAGATTTGTCAAGGCTACTCTGCCACTTGATTACATACATATTGTGTACATATGATATATACACAATATCACATATCCAACATGTACAAAACACATGTTGGATATGTGGTGTTGTGTACATATCTTACTATGCACATGTTGGATATGTGGTGTTGTGTGCATATGGTATTGTGTGCATGTTGGATATACAGTGTTGTGTACATATGGTGATATTTACATGTTGTATATGTGGTGTTATGTACACATGGTGTTGTGTGTGTGTTGTACATATGGTGTTGTATGCATGCTTGTACATGTAGTACTGTGTGCATGTGATGTTGTGTACATGTTGTACAAAAGGTGTTGTGTGCAGGTGGTGTCGTGCACATGTCGTGCATGTAACACTGTGTACATGTGGTGTCATTTACATGTCATGCATGTGGTGTTGTGTACATGTGGTATTGTGTACACGTTGTACAGGTGGTGCGGTGTATCTTTTTCATTGTGTACACGTTGTGCAAGTGGTGCCATGTAAATTTGATGTTGTGTGGATGTTGTGCAGGTGGTGCTATGTACAAGTGGTATTGTGTACATGTTGTGCATATGGTACCAATATACATGTGGTATTGTGTGCATGTCGTACATGTTGTGTTGGGAGCATGCAGTACTATGCATGAGCACAGTGTATTCGTGGTATCGCCACATGTGTATTCGTTAGGTTGTACTCTATATATGTATATGTATTGTGTCATATTGTACACTAGGTATAGGTTTATGTGTTGTATGTCGGTGTAGGCATATGTATTTTACATAAGGTGTAGGTGTATGTGTGGTGTTGTACATCAGATGTAGATGTATGTGTTGTGTCGTATGTGTTATGTTGTGTGCTAATGTATGTTTATGCATTGTGGGATGTTGTACAGCTTGTGTGGATGTATGTGTGATTATGTACACTGTGTGTATGTGTACATGAGTGAAGAGAAGAAAGGGCACTAGGTTCTTGTCGGGTGTGGCAACCGATCGGGTGTGTGTATCGAAAGAAAAAAGGTAGAAGTAAGGACCGGTGAAGGACAAGTATCGATATTTTATTTCAGTCTTGTTATGCGTGTGATCTGTGATTCTGACTTATGATGGTTACATGTGATTTATGACTATGGTTTATGGTGATTTCACGCAATGCATGATTTTAAAATTATGATGGTTGTGTTTTTAGCTAATTGTATGTGATATGTTTATACATGATGATTTGATAAAATAGATGGTTTGACTTGTTGTGATAGGAAGAAAACATAATTGCAAGTGTACCTTATTGATGAGCTACCAATGAGGTATGATGTGAAGTTATTTAAATTTATTTTGAATCTAATGGCAGTTGTGTGCTTGGTACAAGAATTATGGAAATTGCCAATTGGGTGGTTGAAATTGATTGCAAGCAGTGGTAACAACAACAAAAGGAATTTGAATATGCAGAAGTATGTTAGTAAATAATTTCAGGAGCAGGGTCATTGTGGGACACTGGTACCCAATAGTGTCCATTGATTTCCATGAGCATTCTATGACATGTATGATGGTTTTGAGGCAGATATATGCCTTGGTTGTTTGAAATTATGATGCGAGGAAGCCTTGCCAAAGGTTGGACTGCCCAAGATGGGGGTGCCAGTGGAACTTGGAAGGAAAGTGACTGCATGGAAGGGGATTATTAGATTTCCCAAGGGGCTATATAACATAGAAGGGAAGGTAGATATGGATTTGTTCTGGTCATTATCATTGTCAAGTGGAATCAGATGCACATTGGGAGTGTGCCCTGGAACAATGAGTTGATAACTATTCACTAAGTGGAAAAGTGGCGCAGGATTGTGGCATTGAACATTGGAAGCAACTTTGACTTTGACAATGGATTTTGGACTTCCTAGGAAGGAAGTGAATCCTGGTACTACTTTTGAGGGTGGAGGTGTGAGCCTCTGGATTCCCTTGTTGTTGATATGGGCATCGTATCCTTTTATTTTTTGGTTGAGAAAATGTGTATATGTGTATGATTGTATATGTATATATTATTATAAATACTATATCAAGTTGGTTTATAAATCTCCACAGACAGTATGGCTATTTTTTGGTTGAAGAAAATGTGATTAAGTATATGTGGTTGTTATTGTAAATATTGTAATGAGCTATGTTATAAAGCTCCAATAAATGGAATGATTATCATGTTTCAACAAGACATCATTGTAAATACTACAACGAGCTATGTTGTAAAGCTCTATAGACAGTATGTTTTTGTTTTCAGTGATTTTCTATTTTATAGGTGTGATTGAACACCGAGGATAGTGTTCCCCCAAAGGGGAGGGTTCTGTAATAGCCCTGGTAAAAACATTCATGTAAAAATATAAGACCACAGTGGATGAGACAGGTATTCCAAGTTGAATGGTGGGTAAAAACATCCTAGCGGGTGTTCACTTCATTTTATTATGGCTAAAGGCATTGGAAAAGGAAAAGGTAAAGGAATTTGAAAGGAATGAAGCATTAATTGGCATTTTATTTATGAAAATAATGGACATTAGGAGAAAATGAACTTGAAAGGTCATAGGTTTCATGTGAGGAGGAAATTGAAGGAAAATTTTGGAAAATGAAGAAAATAGAGGCCTAATTAATAAAAAGTCTTCTGAAGATCAGTTGGTAAGAATTTTTTTAGTTCAGTTTTGGAGCTCTCATTATCCTCTCTCTCTCTCTCATACTATTGAGCACTTAAAGTATTCTTGGAGCACTCTTGGAGAGTGTGGCATATTTTGAGATTTGGATTAAGAAAGAGAAGGAAGAGCAGGAAATCACAAGAAGACATCGGTATCAGCATCTACAACAGGTTCTGAGTGTAGGTACTAAGATGCATGTATGATTTACTCACTAGTTTTTGCATGCATGGTGTATGCATGTGGATTTTCCTAGCCTTTCCATTTCCTGGACAACCATAGTATTGTGGGTTTATTTCCATTGATTGTTTTCTGGTTGGTTCTCATGATTCCTTTAGCTGTTGGGTTGAGTCATTAGTTCCTAGTGCCTCGGTTGGAAAAATGCTCTGGAGCTCGACTGATAGTTGTTGGGTTGAGTTACTAGTCCTAAAGCCTTGGTTGGAAAAACTCTCTGGAGCCCAACAGACAACTGTTGGGTTGAGTTACTAGTCCTGGAGCCTGGGTTGGACAAACCCTCTAGAGCCTGGAGGACAACTGTTGGGTTGAGTTACTAGTCTTGTAGCCTTGGTTGGAGAAATGCTATGGAGCCCTAGGTGAGTTGAGTTACTAGTCCTAGAGCCTTGGTTGGACAAACGCTCTAGAGCCTGAGAACAGTTGGGGTTGAGTTACTAGTCCTAGAGCCTTGGTTGGAACAAACACTCTGGAGCCCTGGATTAGCTTAGATGGAGAAGAATCTGTGACGGTTAGTGATGCCCAACCATGAGGTGGAATCACTGGTTTTGGGTTGAGACGATTTGGTCTCTTGAGCCATGGTTTGGTATCGATTGATGCGTTTGATAAAGTCCCACATTCATGCTTGGAATATGGAATGGGGGTGACTAGCTGAAGTGAGATTTGGTTCAGCCATGTATATGGTCGGGTGGAACATGAAGTCCCATTCTAGTTTGGTTTTTACATTTAGTAATGAAGAGCTCGATTCTTTGATATTCAGTATGCAAATGTACTAGTTTATGTATGGATTTTATTTCTATTGTATCCATGTATTTCTATTGTTAATATGTTGGTCATAAGCATGTATTCAATCAATGATTATGTATGGCTCTATTCATGTTTTTTCCTGTAAGTGAATATCCAATGTATCTATGGTAAAATAGATTTTATTATAGCTTATGATGTAGGGGAGCAATGCTTCTTATCCCTTCTAAGATAAGAAAGAGACCCCTATAATTATATATGTTTTTTATGCCTATAGATGCTATGTTTGTGACATGTTTAACGAAATTCTTGTCATAGCTGGGTGGGGTCAGATAAGTTCCTGATGATGTGATTTCTTCCATATGCTTTTTTTAATGTTATTTACCCTATCCTGAAGTTGCAGGAAGTTCTCGGTAGTGACCTGGGCTCAGGGGCTGAAAATATGGCACAAATTTCGGAGTCGGGCTCATAAACTTGTTGTTTGGGCTTGAGTTGCTACCTTGACAAGGCTATCCTGTGGCTCTAGGGTCTAGAGACACTCCCTTTCCCTTACAAGCCCGCGGCTCTGCCTCAAAGGGGCTAAAAATCATTTCCCCCTCAGGGAATAGGGCCCTGGAAGGTTGGGTTACCTCCTCTAGATGTCAATGATGCATTGTAAAGTGTGTTTTTTGTGTTTTCGTTGGTTCCACTTCCTTAAGGTCATCTAGGAGGTTTAATCTCATATTATTAGCCTCTCATCACATGTTTACCCCAGTTGGTTGATTACTTGGGTAGATGTGGGAAGAGGGTGTTACATACCCTTAGGTTAGGGTTTTCCAGAGAACCTGTCTAGGGTTCTATAAAACCAATTAAGAATGTAGAGATGGGTAGATTTATCTAGAGATAAATCACCTTAAACATGAATATCTATGATTCAAGATAGGTAGGTGCAACGATGTTAGTAATGTAATGCAAACTTCAAAAATAAGATGATCATACTTTTAGGAGAATCTAGTAAGGTGTATAGTTTGAGACATACCTAGAGATGTTCTTTGGAAAACCTGATAAGGATTTCTTGAAGTTCCATCATCTCTTATACCTATAGTACATACTTACGAACACAACATGTGATACCAAGGACATGATATAACTTCTCAAGTTATATATTCTACATAATCATGGAGGATGGAATCCTATGCTAAGTTTTTCAACTTTTCAATAATTAGTAGGACCTTTTACTTGACGTCCTAGTTTATTTTTAAACTCTAGAGAAAAATTATTAAGGTTCTAATATGAGGTTTTTCATATGATATATAGGGAGTACTATCCTTATTCAACCTCTTAAGGTAATATAAATTTAAACACATATGTAACTTCAGAATTACATACCTCTGACTTTAAGTGTATCTTAGTACTTACTTGATTTTTCCTTGGGTTAGTACCTTGTGCTTCAAACTTATCCAATCAGATCTTTAATAACATAGGACATACTTTAGAAGAGATGATAATGCTTCATGCTTTTATTACATTTTATAACTTATGAAAAAGTTGTATTTATATACTTGTAGTGGCATCCCTGTCTTTGTGATCATAGAGATAGTAACCCAATCCTTGTTGTAGATATAGCCCAAGCAATGACTATCCATCTTTAGTCACCGGTATCTTGACTATGGTTAATACTTCACACTGTGGTAACACCAAATACTTCATAAAAGGTGTTCACTATTGTTAGTCATCAGTATTTTTTTCTATTTGTAGATGACTAAATATTGGTTCTAGATTTCTAAATACAAAATTCCCTGAATATTTTGAGTTTTAGAAATCTCACTGCCTTCATTATCCTAAATAGAAATTTTTTCACTATCTTACAATTTTTCTATTTCATGGTTACCTTTCCACTCCCAAAATACTCCTCATGGGCTTGTGCCACTCATATCTATCCTCTTTTCCACTTATAACCTCAGCACTCTGTTTTGCCTTTGCTTCACCCCTCCACTTTCCATCTAGGGTTACCAAACAGCCTGTTTCTTCCCATGTTCACCAGGTCCCTCAAGAATTGATGGTCTCAAAAATATCTCTGTAGGCTCTTTAGATAAATCATGTACATTGGATTTTGGATCTTCAATACATCAATTTGTCAAAAACTATGTTTTTCACTTGAAGACTCCAAGTCAATTTCCAGTCAAAGACCAAGTCAAAGAATCCTCCAACTAGGTAAATTAGGGTTTGCTATGGAAAAGAGGCATAGGAGCAGAAGATCCATATGGTAGGTCATATTAACAATAATGAAGCCATACCAAGTCATAAACACCATGCCTCCATCTTTTTCCAGGAATTCTTTCCAAGAGCCAAGCCATTTGTCACACCTAGAGCCAGTTTTGCTTCAAACTATGTTTTTGACCAAAAAGAGATGAATTTGACAGTAGTGAGAGAGGTTTTTTTCCATCATAGGTCCAAGAAGAAAAAATGCCTTCAAATTTTACACAGGTGTCATGGTTTTAGAGCAATGTCAAAAATACAAGTGTCACGGGAGAATTGCTGCACTTCTGGAGTGACCTTGGGAAAATCAAGTTTTCTCATAGCTGGAGTGTCCAAATGACTTTTTTTATGAGTCAAATGATAACTATACTAGAAGATATTTCCAATGAGCTATCATGAGCTCAATTTGGGGTTGAGAAAGGCCTCCACAAGTTGTATTCACCAGCACTCTGCATTTCTACACCATCATTCAACACTTTTTGACCAGTCTTGGGAGAATCAACTTTTGGCATGTCTAATAAACTCCAATTAGAAAAAAGAAAAGGTAGATTTGGAAAGTAGATATGATAATATTTCAAATGAGATATCATGGGCCCAATTTGGACCTCGGAAAGGCCTCCAAATTCTCTCTACAAAAAGGCACTGCGCGTTCACAGCACAGAGGCTCGAATCTGCGTGCCAACGCTACGCGTTGGGCAGGGAGGCCTGAATTTGCGTTCAGGCACTACGCTTTCAACCTGAAGCTCCTCCTTCACCTACAAACTCCCAAAAGCATCAAAAAATGCCTTTAAGACTGCCATCAGTTGTTTTCAGGAAAGGCTAAGGGGTAAGTAGATGCCCTAAACCAATTTTCAAGCATATTTGATGTTTTAAATGAATGAAAGGAAACCCTAACAAGAAGACCTAAGAGATAAGCTATAAATCACTACTTATCATTCACTTCATCTTCCTATAGAGGAAAATCAGTGATAAAAAGGTGACCACACTGTTTGGAAATTGGTCATTCACCCCAAGCTATCCATAGACCTATCTCATTCATAGCACTCAATCCCCTCACTTACTCATCCCTTCATTAGCCTAAAAACTTCCATCTCATTTACCTTCCCTCCACCTTGCTAAACATCAATCCTAGGGTTGGAAAAACAAAGAATAAACATATCAACAAAAGGGGTTGCCATTTCACCATCCCTTCATGTCAATTTCATTTGCAGTCCTAGGGTGTCAAAGATAGAAATCTACAAAGTCAGGAGGCAGTAACAGTAAAAAATAAGGCCAAAGGCCAAAGAGGCATGATCACAATCAAAGGTAAATGAAGAATAAAACAAATTTCAGTAAGGCCAATGCCAATAAGGAAAGCAACAATGATGAATCAAACAGTGAAGAAAATGAAAGTGAGGAGGGAAACAATGATGCAGAAAAAAATGAAACAGAAACCAATGACGATGATAGCAGTCAGAGAGAAATGAAGAAAAAGTGAGGGCAATGGTAAAGCAAACAACAATCAAGGTAATGAAAATGAGGCTGATATAAATAAGGCCAATATCAGTGAGACAAAAGAAAGCAATGAAGAAGGAGACAGTGAAGAAAAGAGCCATAATGAAAATAGGTCAGACGAGGCAGATATCAGTGAGGAGGAATAAAGAAATGAAGACTGAAATAGAGCACAGTGAAGCTCAAAGCAATGAAAAAATCAGTAAATCAAAGAAATTCAGTAAGACACATGCCAGTAAGGTCAGTAAGGCAAATACAAATGGGAAATCAACAAACGAAGAAAGGGGTAGTGAAGAAAGCAGTGAGGCTACTAATAGTAAGGCTCATTGAAAATATGATGGAACCAAGGGCTAAAGAAAAATAAAACCTTAGAAAAATGGTTGATCCATCCCCTACAGGCATCCCAGAACCCATGAAGGAGATATTTACAAATTTTGGGAACTTTTAAAAAAAAATTAGTTTTTCTTATTTGAAGGGCTGAAAGCGCAAAAACCTTGGCGCTACACTTTTCCTACAAGCATCCTCAAGAGAAAAAATTTAAATTTTTTGAATCCTCCACTCAAGTACAACATTATCACCAAATTTCAGAGCATTTGGAGCAGTTTTGGTTCCTCAAAATGCCCAAAAACATGCCATTTTTCACCTTTCTACCATGTTTTCAGGGCTAGTGTTGCGCCTTGAGCAGCCATGGGAGATTTAAATTTTAAACATGTTAATAATTCCCAATCAGAAAACCAAGGGAATTTTTTGAAATTAGGCTCAACAGGCTTTCCATCGGGCCATGACAGAGCCAATTCTGACATCGGGAAGGCCATCAATATTTGGTTGCAAGTGGACCCATTTTTCCTATGCAGGCGCTAGGCCTTCAGACCTCACTGTGCGCCCTCATGTGCCAAAAGTCAACAAAAGACACTAATTTATGGAAAAATGATATTTTGGTGTTTTTTAAGGCAAATCACTCCAAAGTTAGGTGTTAGGAGTTATTTTTGCATTTATTTCCTTAGATATTTTATGCCTTGGGCCTTGCATGGTCTCTTAGGCATAAATGGCATTTATGACTATCTATGACATTTTCAAACCATAGTTAGGGTTTTTTACCCTCCTTTTCTAGATAAATAGAGCATGGAGGTCTCATTGTAACTGGTTGTTATTTGATGACTCTTTAGAGAAATACATAGTTTTTTGGAGATTGAAGAGAAATTGGTGTTGTGGAATTTGTGGATGGCTTGTTTTGATTGATGATGGAGAAGGCTTGCTTGCAGGATCCCTGAGCATGGTTAATGGTGATGTGTTCCTATTCAATTATTTTTTTCTCATGTATCATTTTGTTACATCCTTCTATATTGCAGTGGGACACAAATTTTAGACTAAGAAATGTTTTTCAAAGACACCTTAGCTCTATTTGTTCTTCACTGCCTCTATGTTTTCCTCTGCTAGGTCAGTTTAGAGAATTTTTGGTTGCTCTCTAGACCCACTTATGCTTGCTTATCTCATGAATGATTCAATACAATAGGTTTCAAATATGTTTATGGTTAGCCCTGCTTGTTTGATGTTACTTAAATATTTTTCTTGAGATCTTTCTTTGAAGTATCACTAATTAGGTTTAGCCAAAGAGGTTATGTTTTGATCATAACCTTTTTCCATTCTTGAAAGGTTTCCTTGGAAGTATTTATAGCTTGATCAATGATGTTTAGGATTTCCCTCTTCTCTGATCTATGTTATATGTATATCTTAAATGTTTTCTAATCTTGAAGGTGAAATCACTAGAAGTTATATAAGTTTCTTGCCTTCTATAGTTCATTGGATTGTTTTTCTTAAATGATTATTTACTTGAGTTTAATCAAAGAGTTATTGGTTTGCCTTATCTTATGATTACTTCTTCATGCTGAGTAGTGTTAAAGACCCTTCTTTTTTAAAGGTATTTGAAAAAGGATTCTTAACTTCCCTTTTCCTTCTTTGTTCACAAACTTAATGTTCATTTCATCTCACACAAACCTTGAAGATCCATTTGACCATGTTAGATTTGCCCTGTGATGCACCCTGATCCATTTTTTAACTTTCCATGACATTTTGTAGACTCCATATCCCAATGACTTAAAGAGATCTAACTCCATCTATTCTACTTGGTCACTTACCAAACCCAAACAAACAAACAAACCCTAAACTTAACAACTAGCCTAAAATCAAACCTTAAAAGAAAACAAGTTCACATCCTTTGCACACAATAAAGAGAGCCCTCTCTGAGTCCAGGAAGGCTAGTTTCTAGGAATCCAAAGACTGGTCTGATGTTACCCCTGTACATTTGTTCTCACCAATCTAACAAATTACGGGGAGCTAACAACTATAATGTCAAGTTTTTCTTCCACTGTAGTGACAATGAAATATCATTTATGAGCTCTTGTAGAGACACCAAGACCTCTAGTCTGAACTCGTCATTGTTGTGCCACCAAAACTTTCCAAAGAAACAATCCTTCAATGTTGTGACAACAAATCCTTCTCATCCTATAATATCCAAACTTGTTCTTCTATGTTGGAGCACTGAAACTATCTCACTCGAATATGAATTTTTTTTGTATTTGTTACACATATTTGTCAATCCGAAGCATAGATTGCATCTAGAATGTGATAGGTATCGAGACCTTCTTGTATCCTATATGAGCTCCTTATAATATATTTTTTCTGATTTTTGGTCTGAACCTTCTTACAACAATAGAATCGAAACTTCCTTTTGGAGTTGGCACCAAACCCTCATCATTGTAATTACACCAAGATAGTAGTTTCACCATGATTGCAGTATGGAAGTATTGAAATTGTGGTAGAATGACCCTAATCCACATTCCCTAGATCTGAGTGTATGTCTTAATATTCTTACTACCCTTGCTCAAACTTCCTTTGACCATAGCCATAACTCTGATACCATGTTGGAAAATCGATAAACATGTCAGTTAAAGGATTTTCCTCTTAATGACATTAACTTGTGATGTTTTCATTATTAGTATTATATTTCTTAATTGTCTTTATTGATCATTAATATTAATGCCAAGAAGAAAAAGAAGAAGAAAAAATATATAGGGACGCTACCAGGGAAATACCACCCTTGAGGGGAAAACCCATTCATTATAAATTCTACCTTCAATAGATTCAAGATGAGACGACCAAGACCCTAGACTTAGAGACTTCCTCCATCAATTCATCCTTGATATTCCTCTCACTCTCATTGTGTTTGCACTGAGACATCATCCTTGTCACTGCTATGACATCGATACATCATCCTTTTCACTGTTTGCACTGAGACATATTCTTATTGTAGCTTCTCCGAGCTCTTATTTCTGTGGTAAGATCGAACCCTTAACACATCATTGTGAACTCCGAACCTCCAACTAATCTAAGCTACTGTCGTGTCCAAACCTACAACTTTGTAATTAATGAACTTTTGAAGTGATCCAAACTTTCTTGACTGTAATGAATTCATTACGATGGTATTTATAATGGTTTCCCACAATTAATAAGCTGACATGAACCATGAAGAGATGTGACTTTATTGTAGGTCGACACAAATCATGTTTATTTTGAGGCCAACTTGAAGAGAATTCTTTCGAAAACAAGGAGACTTAGACTTGATGGAGGAGTCTTCAAAAATTGACTCCGATAATAACCTAAAGCCTACAGTGGAGGCTTGACCTATAAATTTGACCCAAGCATGAAACCCATGCTTTAATAAGTCAATAATAAAAAATGTTTTTGGATTTTCTTTTGACAAATAAATTATGAAGATCAAACCTAGTTACATTTTCCAACGCAACAATCCTACTCTAATTTGTTGATATTTTTTATCGTGTTTTCCTACGATCTTGACCCTCTCTACCAGGTCCACTTTATAAGATATTGTGGCTACCAAGTAATTCACTTGAATTGTCCTATTAGGTGCATCAACAAATTTTTTTCCTTGCCTTTGATGTACTTGATTTCAAAGTCAAAGTCATTAAGTATGGCCAACCATCTAGCCTATCATGCGTTCAACTTGGGTTGCTCAAAAAAATACTTGAGCCCATTATGGTCTATCATGAGTGTAAATTTCTGCCAAGGAGGTAATGCCTCCACATTTGCAAAGCATGAATAATGTACACCAAATCTAGATCATGAGTCACATAATTCACCTCATCATTAGGGGAATTTTGAGGTCTAAAATGGGCCTCCTAAGGAAATTATAAAATAATAGTGGAAATAATAAAATAATATTAGATTACATCATCAAATTTTAGAGGGAAAAAAGAAAAAACTACTTTTTTCAACTCGTATTTTCAACTTATCTCCCTATGGTTTTAGTCAAATTTGAAGCGGTAACACTCGTTGGATGCATAATTTGATTCCTCACCCAAGGAGTACCCATGTTGCATACGTTCGATGGACCCCGCTACATGAAAAATTATAAATACATGAAAAATGTGATTGCAATCACGTTTTTTCATGTATTTCTCATTTTTTGTGTAGTAGGGTCCATTGAAAGTATGCAACATGGGTACTACTTGGATGAGGAATTAAAGTTTGCATCCAACAAGTAATCCCACTCGAAATTTGAGTAAAATATTAGGGAGATAAGTTGAAAAAATAGTTTTATTATTTTATTAATTTTTAATCTTTTTACTTTTTTACCCCCAAAATGGTGAATCACCCTCCATGGTTGGCATCATCATCTTGAATCCTATTGGTTCTTATAAATTTTATTTTTGTTGTACATTTTTCTTAGGAGGCCCATTTTAGACCTCAAAATTTCTCTAATGGTTCATTCAATTTCCTGGACTCATAACATACTACCTACCCTTCTTGCATCAAGACTCCACCAGCCCTTCCTTGTAGGCATCTATGCACACCAAAAAATCCTTGTCAGGATTTGAAATCATCAACACTAGTGCATTTGTGAACAATTGTTTCAATTGTTCAAAAAAATTTGCACACTGATTTGTCCACTCAAATTTCTTTTCTTTCCTCTTCAAGGATGTGATAGGATGGCCTACCTAGGAGAAATTGTTGAAAAATCTCCTGTAATAACCTAGAAATTCCATGAATGATATGACCTTATTCACACTTTCTAGCGTTAACCACTCCATTATGGCTTTGATCGTTTTGGGATTACCCGATATCCCTTACTTTGAGACAATATGCCCCAAATAATGTATTTGTGACTGGAAAATGTCACACTTACTAAGATTTTCATAGAGCTTGTGCTACCTTAGCAACTGTAGTATTGTAGCCAAATATTTTCCATGTTATTATTTTGACCTTGAGTACACTAATATGTCATCCACAAACACAACGACAAACTTTCCAAATAAAGACACAACACATTATTCATTAAACACATGAACATGGCAGGGGCACTAGTAAGCCCAAAGGGTTCCACTACAAACTCATAGTGCCCATATCTTGTCCTAAAAGCATTCGTGTGAATATCCTTTTCCTTGATCCTTGATGATATCCTAACCTCAAGTCAATCTTGGAGAAATTTTTTGCCTCTCATTGTTAAAAAGTGTAGCAAGAAAGGCCCAATTTGACTTTAGCTTAGTCAAATTGATTAAATCAAATTTCCATGTCATCAAGATAACTTGGAGGATGTTAAATAGTGTGACATGGATATTTTCACTCAGTTAGACCAGCAAATTCAATTTTGTGGGGTTGGAGTTAAGTCATGCATGTGTTGATTGTTAAATTTTAGCAATCTAGTTCAGTTATTTTTAGTTGTACTCAATTAACTAACCTCTAAAAATTAATAGAGTCAGTTAAAGGTGAGTTGTGCACTGAGACAACAGTCTAACTTAGAGATTTATCAGTAAACTGATCAATCAATGCAAAATAACTCAGGCATGCATGGAATTCAAATTTCTCAGCTGGAGTGGAGGATACAAAGCCTAGTTTAGCATTAATTGTATGTTAGTGGAGTGTACAATTTTTGCATGCAGTCAGGAGCTAAATTCCTTGGGAGTTGTGCAAGGAAATAGGAAATTCCGTATTTTTTAGGGCTTGGAATTAGCTCAAATTTTTGTAAGGAAATAGGAAGTTGGAGGAGGCAAAAATTGGCTGAGTGTTGCCCAAAGGTTCTCATTTAATAGAGAGAACAATTTTGATTTTGAAGATGGTGCTCAGAGATGGAGCATGCAATTTAATAGTTTCTCTATTTAACCTATTCATCCAAAGAGGATTGAGGGGTTTTCCCCAGTTGGGTTCCCCTAGAAATAACTGTGTACTTGTGGTTTTTCTTGTTTCATGTCTATGTATGTTATTCTAAATTATGATTTTCATTCTATAGATTAGTAGAGTAGAATTTGTGTCTCCTGATTTCAGTTTGATTTCTTGAGCAGTTGCAATTTCTATCAAATTCTGGTATCAAAACCCTTAAATAACATTGGAGCCTGTTATCACCAAAATAGGGCCCTGATAGGCTGTTGATCATACTACCTCAGTGTAACTATTTCAAAACAATCTTTTAGCTGAGGCTTAGCCTCCCTAGCCTGAGAGGGCTCTCTCAAGGATTTAAGATATTGATTAATGATAATATAGATGGATAAATCTATCTTGGTTTGTGGTTTTATATGTTTGCATGTTGAAAGATGAAGACAAGCTACCATTGGGCTATGGAGTTAGTGACAGGGATAAAGATAACAAATAGATCTTCTTATAAAACTGAGGCTTGTATATACTTCAATGAAAGGGTGACACATTCAGGAAAGTCTCAATATCTTAAGGTTCGAAGGAAAGCAGAGCATGTGTGCATGAATTCTAAGTCATTATACATCAAGATATTGAAAGGAAAGTATTTAACAGAGATTTATCCAAGCTTAACATTTAAAGGAAGTCAGAGCATGTTCGACCATGAATTCTGAGTAATAAGTATCAAACATTGAATAAAACCATCTACAGATAGGACCTAAGAACTCAATTCACCATAAATTAACACTTAAAGGAAGTCAAAGCATGTTCCCATGAATTCTAAGTAATAAGCATCAAAACTATGGAAGTAAAACACATGATAGAAGATAAAGCTCAGTGAAGTACACTTAGAATCTCAGTTTCAGAAAAGTGAAACTGCTTCTGTATATATCAGCTCCTCCAAAGTATTTACAAAAGTAGCCAGTTCTGATAACATTTTCCAACCTTTGGTACCTCGAAGTCTTCACTACTTATAGGCATTTAGCCTTTACATTCAATTTTCTGAGTGGCTAGATTATTAAACTTTAAACTGACACTTGAATCTAACCATAAACTAGATTCTAGAGACTAGGACTGACACCTATTCGAAATAAGACTAAGAGTCCTACTAGGACTTAAACACTTATTTATTACATTTAAACTAAACTAATCCAAGTCTTCCTCGAAAGGAATCCAATATTTTTACCATGCTGGCCATTAATAAAACATTTATATCGTGATTCTCTTCATGAGGTAACTTTGCCCTTCATTTAAAAGAAGTTAGTTTGATGACATGGCACATGTTGGCTAGTATCTTTCAAACACTTCTAACTGAAAATCTCCACTTGGAAAAACTGATACTCTTTGTCACCCTGATACTCTTTGACACCCTGATACTCTTTGACACCCTGATGATGAACAGATTTAAACATGCTTGACCTTTCTTCCCCTATTCATCATTTATCATGAAAACTGTCCTTACTGTCAAACTCTGTTTTGAGCTACGAAAACAACTTGTTTTCGTAGCGCACAAAAAAAATTGATATGTGAAATTATTCTGTTGTTTTTAACCATTGGAAGATGTTCAATGATAAAAAAAAATTAACCATGACCTTCAAAACTACTCACTCCCATCAGTTTATGTCTCTCAAAAACAAAAAGAAACCTTCAAAAATTCCGCAGCAAAAACTGGGCTTCAAGCCTGAGATTTGTTACGGAATTACCTAATACTTTGGAAATTTGAAAAAGCTTGTATCTAAGCTTTAAAAAAAACATATGAACATGGTTGCATGTATTTTATTGATAATATAAGACAAAAAGGTCCATAATCCATTTGTTACCTCCTTATTTACCAGTTGTTTCTTCCTGAGCAGTTTCAATGGTTTTGTCCATGATTCCTCTTTCCAAGTCCTTTTTCTCTGATCTTGTCTTCATCAACTCCATATATTATTTCAACATTTTGACTTGTCTTTGAAGACTTCTTTTCTCTACTTGTAACCATAAGTTCCTCTTTCTTGTCTGTGACACCATGATTCGTAAAGGTTGTGTCCTTTTTAACAGATTCTTGGCTTTTGAAATGGAAGTCTCAAAATGAATAACCTGTTCAGTTACTTTCTTCTCTACCTCATCTATCATCTCTCTATCTTTCTTATACCCTTCCATATCTTTCTTTTTCTCAACCAATTCATCTTTGAAAGCTTTCAATTTTTCTTCCAAAATCTCCTTTTCAGTCTTCTCAATGGCCTTGTCTTTTCCTTTCTTCTGTTTGATTGTTTCTTTTTTGTCTTTGCTCTATCTTTTAGAAGAATCTGTCTTAGGTTTCATTTGAAACTTTCTTTTAAATTTATCTTTTTCCTTATCCTTGATAAACTCTGTCTCACTTGGTGATATGACAATAACTTCTTTTGCCATTTCTCCCTTTCCTTTATCTTCCTTCTATTTACTATCACTAATAGTAATAGTTTCTGATATTTGTGACCTAATGAGAGGTTTTCTAGGTTTGAAAAGAAAAGATGAATCTTCTAAAGAGAAATCTAATTTCTTGACTATGAGTCCCTTACCTTTGGTTTTAGATGTTTTAACTTTAGCTGCTCTCAGCACAAGAGTTTCTACAATGTCTATAGCCTGTAGAAGGTCTTCAAGTCTGCCCTTACCTTTAACATCTCCTTGAACATTTCCTTTAAATATCTTGGCTTTAGATTTGATCTTGTTGTCTGTAACCTGTTTGTTAGTTTTATTTCTAGTTCTAGTTGCTGGAGGTGATGATGTATCTTGGACTAAATCAACTTGCTCTACTAATTCTTTATCTGCAACCTTTAAACCTTCATGCTGATTTCCTTCTAATTATGCAGTAGCATTGACACCCATTTCTTGCTTGGAAGGAGAATTTTTAAGCTTGGAAGCTTTTCTTGGAGATAAGACATCTAGCTCATATCCATTCATGAACAGTAATGATGCCCAGTCTTTGTTTAGTTTGTTTAATTCCTCCAAAACTAGAAATTTCATCAAACCATGGTGGAAAATGGAAGTTTCATACCTTCCATGCTTTCCTTGTACCTTGTCTGCCATTTTCTCGAGACTTATAAAGAGATAGAATGGAATATCTATCAATTTCTTCCCTATGAAATGAATCAGTAATTTTAAATGATACATGTAAATTGTCTGAAAATGACCTTCACATGTAAAATATTTTTGTATGACCATTAGCAGCTTGGAAAATTCATCTTTAAGACAGATTCTAGGAATTCCTTCAGTCATTTTAATCCATGCATGCTCCGGCTTTAAATAATCATCACAAATTTTCAAGTCAAATTTGGTGGCTTTAAACCATTCCTCTCTGTTTCTCGGGATCCTTGTTTCTTTAGAGATGCTATCAGGTGAAATTGGGATATGAAGACAACCTACCTTCGTAAATGTGCCTCTGAAATTTTCCACAAAGTCTCGTGATACCTGCTGATGATGCCCTTGCAATTTCTAAAAGAATTCAATACACCATGCCTTTGTAAATAACTCGGTGAAATGTTCATCTCTCAAAACCAAGTCTAGCATTGTAGGTTCATAGCGGAATGGAAAACCTCCTTTATAAACCTTCCTGGGAGTAGCTGTAGCCATTTCCTGTATGGTTCAATGGTAGCCTTCCTTATAACTTTACACCTGTTCAGGAGAAAATACTTGATGACAGAGAGTAGCTAAATGGAGATAAATTGATATACAACAACGATTTTTACTAGGGATCTTCTTGACAGAGAGCTGCTTTGGTAGCAAATGATGAGTGCAGAAAAAAAAAACAAAATTTATGAGAGATAAATTCAAAAGTGGAATGAGAGGACGTAAGACAAAAGATGACTGATATAAGAAAGTGTATAAATTTTAAATGATGGCTTAAGTCTAGCAGTAGGTCCTTGAAATTCTCAAACACTTAACCATTCATCATTACTCTTTAAACTGTTAAATACTGGTAGATATTTCATAGCACTTTTCATTTGACAAGTGTCAGTTTTGCTACGGAACTACTAGGTGTTTCCGTAGCAAATTCTGTTAATTTCGTGCTATATTTGCTGTGGATTCAGACAGTTTGGTGACAAATGGAAAAATTTCGGACTCATGATCATTTCAAAGTGTCTACTCAAAACATACTCCTCCGATGTGACTTGGAATCATTTCTAAGACCTTATCCAAAGTTTTCTAAAATTAAATACACCATAAAATATATCATTTTATGATATCTTGCAACCTAAGCAATTTGGAGTATTATGAATGATTTTCAAGAATGAGATTTTGAAAATTTGAGGAGTGATAATAGTGGCTCCACTAGGGATAGTATGCCCCCTGTGGTATGCTAAGAACTAGTAGCTCCAGTGCTGCAATCCATTCCTTAAAAATAATAACTCTGAAATTCTGCCCAATCTGCTTCAAACTGTTCTAGCTAAAAACACTCAATGAACCTTGAGCTTATTTTCATATTCCTACCTACCTACCCTATCAACTGCAACTTCTTTCAGCTCAATCAATGTGAAATTTCCAATGTAACCAATCATCTGTTTTATATATCATTTGAATTTTTTGACTGCATCTGACTTCAAAGCAACCTGAAATTGTGATGACCACTGTCACTGAAATTGTAACTGATCTTTATGGTAAAAATAAAACTGAAATAGTGGAGGGTAAAACTCTTTCATGTATCTAGCTATAGGGTCCGAGAATACATAATCAGCTTGATGATCCTCATAACATTCTGTGATTTCTAACTGAGATTTAGCCACACAACATTTATTTGATAAGTTATCCAACTGCCCTTCTGAATGATTCCCACAAACAATGTAACTTTCCTCACTATTATGACCATTCTTTGAATTAATATGTTATAAGGAATTACAGAAATAATCAATCTTTTCCTCTGCCAGAGGGTTATTAAAACTGTCTTCCAGTATGTATTCTTGGTATTTGCAATGATTTTCATCTTCATGATTATCAAAGGATTGACCAACCTGCTGCAAATTTTCTTCAAACTCAGAAGATGTGTCATAATTTTCATAAGTAAAGTCCTGCTGGGTTTCATTTTCATCTAAGGGAGATATTATCCTTTCTTCTTGGTGTTCTTCTTGTTGATGAAAGGTATTTTCATGAAGGGCTTCTAAAATTTCCTCATCCATAAACTCCTCATCTTCATAACAATTCTCCAAATATTCAATAAAACTATCAGAGTGTTTACAGCAGTCTTTGACCATCAATAAAGAGGGATGACACTCTTTATACATCTCATAGAATTCATCATGAAAACTAGCAAGAGAATATAATGAACCATTTGCTAAACCTTTATACCAAGACCATGCTTTTCCTTCTAGAGTGGTCATAAACATCTTCATAAGACAGTCTTCAGGGATCTGAACCTTAAGACTATGTACATGCAGATGAAACCTAACCAAATGAAGAGCAACATTGCCTTTCTTTTCATCTTTGAATATTGGAAGATAATCTAACCAATCAACCTTTGGCATAGGATTTGGAAAACCAGGGATATGAGACCAATTTATAGGAGCATACCTAGCATTTTTTCTTGCAATGGAACTCATCTTGAAACTTCATCAAGCTACTGATCTTCTAGCAATGGAGTCACCTTCCAATTTGATTATTTGATGTGTGGAGTCGCCAAGGTAGTTTTTCAGCCTCGAATAGCTTCTTGAGCTCCTGCTACCTTCAGAAGTTCAGCTTATTGATTACATGAATGAATAATCTTCAGGCTCCCAGCAGATGCACCAAAATGTTATCACCAAAATAGGGCCCTGATAGGCTGCTGATCATACTACCTCAGTGTAACTATTTCAAACCAATATTTTAGCTGAGGCTTAGCCTCCTCAGCCTGAGAGGGCTCTCTCAAGGATTTGTGATATTGATTAATGATAATATAGATGTATAAATCTATCTTGGTTTGTGGTTTTATATGTTTGCAAGTTGAAAGATGAAGACAAGCTACCATTGGGTTATGGAGTCAGTGACAGGGATAAAGATAACAAATAGCTCTTCTTATAAAATTAATGCTTGTATATACTTCATTGAAAAGGTGACACATTCAGGAAAGTCTCAATATCTTAAGGTTCGAAGGAAATCAGAGCATGTGTGCATGAATTCTGAGTCATGATACATCAAGATATTGAAAAGAAAGTATTTAACAGATATTTATCCAAGCTTAACACTTAAAGGAAGTTAGAGCATTTTCGACCATGAATTATGAGTAATAAGTATCAAACATTGAATAAAACCATCTATAGATAGGACCTAATAACTCAATTCACCATAAATTAACACTTAAAGAAAGTCAGAGCATGTTCCCATGAATTCTGAGTAATAAGCATTAAAACTATGGAAGTAAAACACATGATAGAAGATAAATCTCAGTGAAGTACACTTAGAATCTCAGTTTCAGAAAAGTTAAACTGCTTCTGTATATATCATCTCCTCCAAAGTATTTACAAAAGTAGCTAGTTCTGATAACATTTTCCAACCTTTGGTACCTCAAAGTCTTCACTACATATAGGAATTTAGCCTTTACATTCAATCTACAAAATGGCTAGATTATTAAACTTTAAACTGACACTTAAATATAACCATAAACTGGATTCTAAAGACTAGGACTGAGACCTATTAAAAATAAGACTAATAGTCCTACTAGGAATTAAACACTTATTTATTACATTTAAACTAAATTAATCCAAGTCTTCCTCGAAAGGAATCCAGTATTTTTACCATGCTGATCATTAATAAAACATTTATATCATGATTGTCTTCGTGAGGTAACTCTACCCTTCATTTAAAAGAAGTTAGTTTGATGACATGGCACATGTTGGCTAGTATCTTTCAAACTCTTCTAACTGAAAATATCCACTTGGAAAAAATAATACTCTTTGTCACCCTGATACTCTTTGACACCCTGATAATGAACAACTTTAAACATGCTTGAACTTTCTTCCACTATTCATCATTTATCATGAAAACTGTCTTACTGTCAAACTCTATTTGCGCACACAAAAAATTGATATGTGAAATTATTATATTTTTTTTAACCATTGGAAGATGTTCAATGATCGAAAAAAATTAATCATGACCTTCAAAACTTCTTACTCCCATAATTTTATGTCTCTCTCAAAAAAAAAATAACCTTCAGAAATTCCACAGCAAAAACTGGGCTTCAAGCCTGAGAGTTGCTGCGGAATTGCCTAATACTTTGGAAATTTGAAAAAGCTTGTATCTGCGCTTCAAAAAAAACATATGAACATGGTTGCATGTAGTTTATTGATAATATAAGACAAAAATATGCATAATTGATTTGTTACCTCCTTATTTACCAGTTGTTTCTTCCTAAGCAGTTTCAATGGTTTTGTCCATGGTTCCTCTTTCCAAGTCCTTTTTCTTTGATCTTGTCTTCATCAACTCCATATCTTATTTCAACATTTTGACTTGTCTTTGAAGACTTATTTTCTCTACTTGTAACCATAAGTTCCTCTTTCTTGTCTGTGACACCATAATGCGTAAAGGTTGTGTCCTTTTTAACAGATTCTTGGCTTTGCAATGGAAGTCTCAAAATGAATAACTTGTCCAGTTACTTTCTTCTCTACCTCATCTATCATCTCTCTATCTTTCTTATATCCTTCCATCTCTTTCTTTGTCTCAGCCAATTCATCTTTGACAGCTTTCAATTGTTCTTCCAAAATCTCCTTTTCAGTCTTCTCTATGGCCTTGTCTTTTCCTTTCTTCTGTTTGACTGTTTCTTATTTGTCTTTGCTCTGTCTTTTAGAAGAATCTATCTCAGGTTTCATTTGAAACTTTCTTTTGAATTTATCTTTCTCCTTATCCTTGATAACCTCTGTCTCACTTGGTGATATGACAATAACTTCTTGTGCCATTTATCCCTTTCCTTTATCTTCCTTTTGTTTACTATCACCAATAGTAATAGTTTCTGATATTTGTGACCTAGTGAGAGGTTTTCGAGGTTTGAAAAGAAAAGTTGAATCTTCTGAAGAGAAATCTAATTTCTTGACTATGAGTCTCTTACCTTTGGTTTTAGATGTTTTAACTTTAGTTGCTCTCACCACAGGAGTTTCTGCAATGTATATAGCCTGTAGAAGGTCTTCAAGTCTGCCCTTACCTTTAACATATCCTTCAACATTTCCTTTAAATCTATTGGCTTTATATTTGATCTTGTTTTCTGTAACCTGTTTGTTAGTTTTCTTTCTAGTTCTAGTTGCTGGAGGTGATGATGTATCTTGGACTAAATCAGCTTGCTCTACTAATTCTTTATTTGCAACCTTTAAACCTTCATGCTGATTTCCTTCTAATTATGCAGTAGAATTGACACCCATTTCTTGCTTGGAAGGAGAATTTTTAAGCTTGGAAGCTTTTCCTGGAGATAAGACATCTAGCTCATATCCATTCATGAACAGGAATGATGCCTAGTCTCTGTTTAGTTTTTTTAATTCCTCCAAAACTAGCAATTTCATCAAACCATGGTGGAAAATGGAAGTTTCATACCTTTCAGGCTTTCCTTGTACCTTTTCTGCCATTTTCCCGAGACTTCTAAAGAGATAGAATGGAATATCTATCAATTTCTTCCCTGTGAAATGAATCAATATTTTGAAATGATAAATGTAAATTGTCTGAAAACGACCTTCACATGTAAAATATTTTTGTATGACCGTTAGCAGCTTGGAAAATTCATCTTTAAGACAGCTTCTAGGAATTCCTTCAGTCATTTTAATCCTTGCATGCTCCGACTTTAAATAATCATCACAGATTTTCAAGTCAAATTTGGTGGCTTTAAACCATTCCTCTTTGTTTCTCAGGATCCCTGTTGCTTTAGAGATGCTATCAGGTGAAATTGGGATATGAAGACATCCTACCTTCGTAAATGTGCCTCTGAAATTTGCCACAAAGTCTTGTGATACCTGTTGATGATGCCCTTGCAATTTCTGAAAGAATTCAATACACCCTGCCTTTGTAAATAACTCGGTGAAATGTTCATCTCTCAAAACCAAGTCTGGCGATGTAGGTTCATAGCGGAATGGCAAACCTCCTTTATAAACCTTCCTGGGAGTAGCTATAGCCATTTCCTGTATGGTTTAGTGGTAGCCTTCCTTATAACTTTACAACTGTTTGGGAGAAAATACTTGATAAAAGAGAGCAGCTAAATGGAGATAAATTGATATACATAAAGGGTTTTTACTAGGGATCTTCTTCACAGAGAGCTACTTTGGTAGCAAATTATGAGGGCAGAAAAACAAAACAAAACGTATGAGATATAAATTCAAAAGTGGAATGAGAGGATGTAAGACAAAAGATGACTGATATAAGAAAGTGTATAACTTTTAAATGATGGCTTAAGTCTGGCAGCAGGTCCTTGAAATTCTCAAACACTTAACCATTCATCATTACTCTTTAAACTGTTAAAGACTGGAATATATTTCATAAACTTTTCATTTGACAAGTGTCAGTTTTGCTATGGAACTGCTAGGTGTTTCCGTAGAAAATTCTGTTAATTTCGTGCTATATTTGTTGCGGATTCAGACAACTTGGTGACAAATGGCAAACTTTCAGTCTCATGATCATTTCAAAGTGTCTACTCAAAACATACTCCTCCGATGTGACTTGGAATCATTTCTAAGACCTTATCCAAAGTTTTCTAAAATTAAATACCCCATAAAATATATCATTTTATGATATCTTGCAGCCTAAGAAATTTGAAGGAGTATTATGACTGATTTTCAAGCATGAGATTTTGAAAATTTTAGGAGTGATAACAGAGCCATTATTTCAAATTTTTACCTCTAAGTTTCAAATTTTCAGGTTCAGTGTAGCATATTTTCTTCAAATTCGGGAGAATGTCTTTCAACTAACTGAGATTGGAGTATGCCCTGGAGGGTATCTTGAATTTCACAACCTAGAAGGACCGAATGGAAGCAATTCTTGATGATAATTGTGTGTTATAATATGTTAAAACTGACATTGTGAAACCCCAACAGTCTGATGCACAACAATATCCCAATGGAAGAAGGATTTTGCAAAGGCCAAGAGAATTCTTCTGGAAGGTGTGAGAGGCCATGTGGTCTCAAATCTCCACGAAAAAGAAACATCATTTTCTATGTGAAAGACACTGACTGAGATATTCTAAAATAGTAGCGACCATATAAAATTGGCCCTGAAAAACAAACTTTGAAACATTAGGATGCAGAAAAATGATACCGTTCCACAATATCTCTCCAGATTCACTCAAGTTTAAAAAGAGCTTGGAGGGGTTGGGGATAATGTTGCAAAAGGTGATCTGGTGAGCCTAGCTCTTCCAAGCCTTCCCGAATCCTGGCATATGTACCAAGACTCTATGAATGGAAGGGAAACGTTACCAAATTGGGAAAGTTTATGGTATGATTTACTTCAAGAAGAGATCAGGAGAAATACCAGAGATAGAGTATCATCCAGAGTAGAGGATGAAGATAATTTTTCCTTGGTTAGGAAGGGGGAGAAGGGAAAAGGAAAGAAGACCCAAATAAAACCTAAATCCAACCAAAATAATGGTAAGAGGAAAGATTTGAGCTAGATAAAATGTTTCCACTTCCACGTATACAGACGCTATGAAACAAAATGTCTGCACAAGAAGTCTAACAAGAATCCTTCAAGAGGAGTAGGAGGTGAAGCATTGATCTGAAAATAGGTGGATAAGTTGAAATTCTTATGTGAAAGAACCTCCCACTCAGTTAAACAAATACATTATTGTGCTTATACATGACTGTGCGAAATTTTATACTTGAAAACAGGTGTATGTTTTTTAACTGTTTAAGTGCTTTAAGAACATTTGTTTCTTTCTGATATTAATCATGTGAAATAACCATATAATGTAGAAAATAAGCATCAGCACATAACAACAAGTTTAATATAGGAGTTCACCCAAATCTTGTGGGCTACGTCTCCTTGAGCCTTTTTCAACTGACTTAGATCTTTGGGATTAGGATGAAAAATTTATTTTACAAGTTACAAACCCAACTCCAATGGTTATCTGAACTGAAACAACGGGTTTATAATACCATTTATACCCCTGGAATGGTTGAAATATTTCTGAAGATGAACCTCGACTCCCTTAGACTTGACTCCTTGAGTCGGTGCCCTTAAGCTTCCCTAAGATTCCTTGTGGCACTAACTCCCTCATAATCCATTTTTTGCCCCTGAAACCTTTTCTAATGTCTCCATAATATATCATACATCCAAAATAAGTTGTTCATTTTCTCAAAATGAGCTCTAGCTCCCCAATCTAGGACTCCATCCACTGATGGCCCTGGGCTAACCAAAACTTCCCTGTGGATCTTAGACCTTTAGAAGTCTTCAAATGGCTTTGAAAATACTTTCAATAGATTCAAAATGTCCAAAATAGTTATAATATACTATTCGCTTTATGAAATTGGCCTCCGGATGCTCCGGTTTCGCCTCCAACACCTGGAAGGCACCCTTTGGCTCTAGGGTCACTGAAAACTTATCTGAAGCATCTAGGCCTTCAAAATTATTCAAAAGCTTATGAAAACTCCTCCAATGGATTCATAAGGTTAAAAATAGTCGAAATAGACTATTGGTTTGCTGAGAATGGATACTGGCTGCTCTGGATAGGCCTCATTCTCCTGCTGGCACTTGATGGCCCTAGTGGCCCCTGGAACTTCTCTGAAGAATATCGGCCTTCAAAAGTCCTTTATAGGCTCTAAAAACCACAACATTAGTTCCAAAATGTCTGAAACATCCAAAATTGACTATTGGAAAAATCCCAGACCTTGACCCTGTGTATTATTTTGCACCACCATATGTTTTCACCACTGTGTATTATTTTGATATTCACCATATCAACAAACCTATAAATTAACCCACACTATCGATTCATATGTGAAACGTTGGGTTTGAAATTAATTTTTAATTAAAGTTTAATTAAAATAATATATATATATATATATATATATATATATATATATATATATATATATTGTATAATATATTATATCTTATAATATATATAAGTATATATATTTAATTTTAAATCATAATTAAATAATTTAAAAAAAAATACAATTCTTCCTTAGAAATATTAGTAATTTTACCCACATATAAGACCAAATTGGCGAATCTGAAGGTGCCACTTGGCGCGATGTCATTATCTGTTGCTGGAGGAATTTTGTTGAGCTGATTGTACCTGTCACATCAGCATTGTACCTGTTCTACTCATTTTTTACCTGTTTTCCATTTTGAGCAAACTCTTAGGCGCTGATCCCAATCTGATCAAGCATTGGCTTCACAATTAAAATTAGACTTCACCCTAATAGCATGCATGGCCAAAACAATTATGGGGAGTGTGTGGTACCTTGATTTTAATGCCCTGTTCTATATGATAGGGTGAAAGGAATTTTTCAGTATCCTAAAGGAGAAGGATATCCATATGCATATTGAATTGGGGGATAACAAGAGGTACAATGCTACATGAATTGGTAATGTCACCTTTGAGAGGGATAAATCCTCGTCTCTTCACCTCAAAGATGTTATGTTTGTACCTAGGTTAAAGAACAACCTAATATTTGTAGCAGTATTGACGGATAGATGCTATGGTGTTATTTTCAGTAAAGGGAAATCCTTTCTAAGGCACATGGCTATCTAGTGTTGAAGATTGCAACAAGAAATAGTGAAGGAGGCATCCTGAAACATCATTCCTGATCCTAGTTGGAAAGTGATCACCTAAACTAGGTGGGGCCCTTACACATGATTTTTTATGCCGCCAAATTCACCTTTTAAGAATGCCGATCATATTCTATGAGTTGCAGGATGCTATTTTTGGATGGTTGGTCAAGTTGGAAAAATAGATGGACTTCTATTTTTAGACATATTGGGTGGAATCTATTTTTAGATTGCCAGTCTAAAAATAGATATGTCGAATATTATTAGCTCTTAATAATATTTGGACTCTAAACATTATCTTATTCTCTTGGAGCACTTCGATTAAGTGCACAGATGTGGCACAGGATATGACGGGGAAGGAATTCGCTATTCCTAAGGGTCCCTGGGTTAACAGAGCTATTGCATGGAGGACTTTGGTTAGAAAATTTTGACTCATGTGACAAAGTTTGGTGGAGTTGGAGAAGTAGTTGGTGGAGTTGTATTTAGTTTAACTCAGTTAGACTCAGTTGAGATAGTTGTATCTAGTCTAACTGGTTGATACACTAGTGAGAGTGGTGTGAATTAATTAGTTAATTAATTCACTAAATAATAACTCATTAATCAACTGAAGAATACATCAGTTAACTACAGTGCATGGCAGTTTCAGTGGAGACCAGTGGAGAGATAGGTGAAAGGGAAAGATAGACTATCTATTGTGACTATATTGGTGCATGATCTTGCAACACACATTGATGGAGATGCCAATGAGGATTGCGCAGTGCAAGCCAGGTGGATTTGAACTCATTCAGATCCCATATTTAGCAGGGATTGCGCAGTAGAGGCAGGCTAGCAGGTGGCAGAGGATCGGTGCATGGATTTTCTAGATCAGGACCTGATTAGTGTGTAGCGATTGGAGATTGTACTAAGAGCTTGTGAGAAGCTTTGTATGATGATTGTTACATGATATCTATGACATATATTATACAGATATTTGGGGGTTTTCAGATTCAAGCTTTCCCATAAATCACTGTGTTAATGTGTGTGATTTTTTATGGTTTTAATGTGTGCATGCAATTGATTTAATTTCTGCATATGATGATCAATGGTAGAAGAGATTATGTATTGTGCATGAAGTTAAAATAGTGTGTGATTAGGATAATCTCGGATGTATAACATATTAGTTATATAATTTCTACATGGAATGAGAGCAGGAATTTTGGGTGCACGACTTTGCAGAGAATATTTGAAATTTTTGGTGAAATATTTTCAGAAAAAAATAGCATATTTGGATTCCTTGCGAAAAAATACCCAAATTGAAAGAAAAAAAAATCGGTCGAATCGGAGCTCGGATGAGGGAGATATCATCGATTTAAAATCAACTCTTTTGTTAGAAAATTTTGCGACGGCGGGACAATTGCAATGTGCGCGAGCCAAGAATCTACATGCACTAAGGTACAAGATGCATGAAAAGCTTTGAGGAGAAAAGCAGAGGTTAGTGACTTGGTGGTTGAGAGGGAGCCTCTCAACATGCAGCGTGAGAAGCAGTCTCAGAAGGTTGTGAGTAGCCACAACTGGAGATGCAGAAGAATCTTTATAGATTTGAAGTAGATGGGAATTCTACGGAGCTTCCTACCGTTGGGAAGTGTGAGAAAGCCATGCAATTGAAGCTTGAGAGGGAGCAGGATTTGCATGCAGGTAAGAGTGAACCTTGGGATGTGGAGCAGCCACAAGATGAGGATCATGGAGTGGGAGCAACCACTCATGCAGATAAATTCCATGCCAGATGGGCAGAGGGAGTGCATGTAGCTATACCATTAGGTGAGAGGTGGGGTGGCATGCATGATTAATCCCAAGAGGAGATTTCTGGGCAGGATTCATTGAGATGGTGTGGATATCATGAATTGAACTTGGCTACGAGGTGCCCATAGATCAGCAGTAGCATGATCAGTTGGATTGATGCAGTGAGATCAAAGTGACAGTGTCGGATACTGGAGCGCGGTTCAGAGTTGACAGCAAGTGTAGAGTGCATGGGTGCAGAGTTCAACATCACAGTGGTTCCTGAAGACATCTGTAGTAGCTAAGCATAAGTCAAAGACTTTTATGATAGATGCATCAGATTGATTGAGTTGTTTGGAGCCTATTCAGTTTAGGAAGAGTTGCAGAGCAGATGCATGGAGTTGTAGGGCGCTTGCAAAGGTTGCAGGGCGAATGCATGGAGTTTCATGTCGCATGAAAAGACATACCTTTCTTGTTGAGAGGGAGTGTTGAAGATTACAACAAGAAATAGTGAAGGAGGCATCCTGAAACATCATTCCTGATCCTAGTTGGAAATTGATCACCTAAACTAGGTGGGGCCCACACAGGTGATTTTTGTCGCAAAGTCTATTTTTAGACATGTCGATCATATTCTATGAGTTGCATGATGATATTTGTGGATGGTTGGTCAAGTTGGAAAAATAGATAGAATTCTATTTTTAGACATATTGGGTGGAATCTATTTTTAGATTGCCAGTCTAAAAATAGATATGTCGAATATTATTAGCTCTTAATAATATTTGGACTCTAAACATTATCTTATTCTCTTGAGCACTTCAGTTAAGTGCACAGATGTGACACAGGAGCTGATAGAAGGAATTACGCTATTCCTAAGGGTTAAGTGGAGCTATTGCATGGATACTTCAGTTAGAACTCATGTGACGTAGCTTGGTGAGTTGTAGAAGTAGTTGGTGAGTTGTGTTCGCTAACTCAGTTAGACTCAGTTGAGTTAGTTGTATCTAGTCTAACTGACTGATACACTAGTGAGAGTGGTGTGAATTAATTAGTTAATTAATTCACTAAATAATAACTCATTAATCAACTGAAGAATACATCAGTTAACTACAGTGCATGGCAGTTTCAGTGGAGACTAGTGGAGAGATAGGTGAAAGGGCAAGATATACTATCTGTTGTGACTATTAGTGATGCATGAATTTCATCTACATATACATTAGAGTTGCCAATGATAAACATTCAGTCAATAAGAGTGGGATTATATTGAATTGGTCTTTGCAATCAACTTGGATTGTGCAGTGGAGGCAGGCTAGCAGGTGGCAAAGATCGATGCATGGATTTTCAAGATCGGGCCTGATTAGTGTATGACGATTGTACTGTACTGAGACCTTGTGATAAGCTTTGTATGTTTATATGAGATTTTCATATGATCTCCATGTTACATAATATATAGTTTGGGTTTTCAGCTTCAGGCTTTCCCGTTAAACAACTGTGTTATGTGTGTTTTTATTGCTTCATGTTTTGTAATTGTTGATTAAATTTCCGCAAGAATTATAGTGGAAGGATTCTGTATTTAGCAAGAAGATAAACATTGTTAGATCAGGAGAGTCTGGATATATACATGCATAGTGTATATAATTTCTACATCTAGAAAGTGAAGCATATTAGAGTTCCAATTCTGAATCTATACAAACTTGAGGTGGGAGATTGCATTGCATTGATAAGCAAGGAAGAAAAAGTGCAGAGTTGGAGTACTTTTGCACATGAGATTGGGTCATCTACACCATGGTTCTCTAAAAATCATGCAGCAAATTACCAGTAGTCTCATATTGGGAAAATATGTCAAATCCACTTTCCATGGATGAGATAATAGAGTAAATGCAATCTTGGAGAGAGTCCGCTCTAATGTTTATGGACCCTTCTCTACAGGCTCCACATCAAAACATAAGTATTGTTATCACCAAATTGAGGTTGATGGGCTACTTCAACAGTCAATTCAGAGTAACTATTTCAAATCACTTTTGGCTAGAACTTAACCTTTCCAACCTGAGAGGGCTCTCTTAAGGAAATGTATGATATTCAATAGATAATGCTTGGAATAAATATGGCTAAATCTTGAGTGTGCTTTAATTGTGTTTTTTTTTTATTGCAGGTGAAATATGTGAATTAATAGCTGCCATTAGACATGGAGTCAAAGGGAACTCAATTACATGAAAAACATCTAACACGGAAGCTAATGCATGTGTGTATTCCCATAAAAACACAACTTGAACAGTAAAACATATGCATACAGGAAATTGGAGCATGATTAAACATGAATTCCAAGTGATTACACATAAATCTAACTGAATAAAAATCAAATATATATATATATAAGATAAACACATATGAGAACACATGATGAATCTCAGGTCTGATATAAGCCTTCTGCAATTGTATATTACTGACTGGAAAATATTACAAAAGTAGCTTGTAGCATGACATCAATCAACCCTTTCTAACTCTAAAACTCTCTCATTTATAGAGTGAGGACTCAGACAATTTATTTTCCACATTTCTAGCTTCGAATTCCCACCTCAGAGACCTATTTCAAATAGGATTACATTACTTGGAGACTTCCTTGGGATATTTCTTTTTTGCAAAGTTTGAATACAAAAAGGACTCTTCTTTCATTAAATAAATCAACAAATATATTTAATAAACCTTATCAACTACAACCAACTAATTTTATGAGTGTACTGGACTACTGATGTTTCACCATGAAATGTGGATGCTGAGTTGGACCTCTTCCAAGTCGAATTTTACAAATTTAACACAAACATGGTTAGTGAAAATTCTGAAACATAGGCCTCAAATATGAGTGCATAATTTCCAAACCCTGATGGATTTGTAGAAACTGAGAGAGGTGTTTGTAGATGGGCTCGTGATGAAGAAAAAATTCCTTCATATTTCCAAAATAATTTTTCATTTGGTCAGAAATTGAAGTTGAAGTTTACTTCTAAAATAGTCATGTACAGGAAATTTCAGGAGAGTTCGTAGCATTTTCATTTCACCATATTTTGCCTAAACTTTGACATTTATGACTATTGGAGGGTCTTCCTTGGGTCTAATAAGCTAAATACATGCCTCTATCACCCTCTGCCATGTATTTTTGAAGTACTTTTAGCTTAAGGAAACCTACAGTGAATTCGTCACGAGAACTCGGCCTCAAGCCTAGAGCATGCTACAAACTCACCTAGTTTGGAATTTTTTTGTAATTCTTCCTTTTTTCACCTCAAAAACACTAGTAAAGCTTGTAAATTCTTAGTATGATAGTATTATACATAATATGGTCCAAAAATTTGTTTCCTTACCATATTTCAGTATCCATCATCTTGCATAATCATTTAAAGACCCTTTTCTTCAGTTCTTCTTGTACCTTCTCCATCGAACCAAACTAACATGTTGGGGTGTTAGCCAATTGATACACTGGAGTTAAGACCTTGTAAACCTAAATTGAGATGGTGAGACATCCAATGGTGAGGTGGAAAAAGTGATGTGTTGTTATGCTTGATGATGTGTCTACCATGATGAGTTAGCAACCTAATCTTCCTCTATGATGAGTATTCTCACTAACCAAAGACTCCATTGATACTCTTTGACCATCCGAGCTGACTGATATGCTTCAAGAAGACATTTAATGCTTGAAAATTTTTAAAATTCTCTCTCGCTGCAGAAATGGAGTTTTTAGGCAAGTTCGTAGCAAATTTTGATTGTTTTACACTGATTTCACTACCAACTTTGTTATTCTTGTCAAATTCACCGTAATGACCAGATTTGCTCATGCATGAGATATTTTGGATTTTACTTATGACAAGACTTTAATGACATGGAATAGCAACACTTTTAACCTTTAGGACTATAGAAAAATTCATGAAATTTTATCTATTCTCATGAATTTATTTGATAAAAACACTAGACCTAATACAAAATGACCTCCCTAACCAACCTAATTGTTATTGATGATAACAGTGGATCCACTTGGGATTATGTACCCCAAAGGTACAACAAAGAACCTGTAGCTCTAGTGCCTTATCCATTGGGCTAATCCCAAACCCACAAACTTATCTTTACTCTGAATCCAAACCACTTATAGAAACTGAAAATTGAATAGTGCACGCTTGCAAAATGTAAACTGGATACTTAAACTGACCATGCTGAAAACTGAAATTCTGATTTAGAAATCTTATTAATGTATAGATATACTCTAACAACTAAAGAACAAACTTTCAATTCAAGCAATATGAAACCTCCAGTATAACTAGTCAAAGGGTTGATCCAACATCTGGGCTTCTTGACTGTCTTCGGTGGACCATCTATTAGCAACTCAGAATAAAAATTGAATCCATAACCTAAACGTATAAATGAAAGAAACTCCACCTTCACTGATGAATGAAATAAGCTTACCAAAGGATCTTGATAATCATGAAAAAATTCATCTTTTGATGAAATCAACAATAGGATCCTTGAAAACACTGAAAAGTATCCTGTCTTGATGAACCAAAGGATAATTTTCATTCATAACTGCAGGTTGACTTTGTTTTATTCCTTCATTTTCAACATCATTCTTGAGACAGGGCTCTGAATTTTCATGAAAATCTTCAATGTGAGGAACCATATCATGTGCTACATGGATGTTTAGAAATGAATTTTCGTGCATTACAATTAGAACTTCATGTATATCATCATGCACAAACAACAATTTTTGATCATTTAAATATGTAGCAAGACATTTTGGGACAACAACTTGTAGATCAAAAACTTGTTGATTATTCTCCATTAGTGCTTCCTCGTGACATCCTTTAAGCATAGTCAAGGAATCAACCTCCTCCTGATGATAAAAATAAACATGTTTCACATAAGCTTCTCATTGTTCCTGCCCATTTTCATGTTGATCAACATTCAAAGGTTCAGAAAATGAACAAAGTGAAGAGCCTTGTAACTGACCATTTTTATGTTCTTCTTTATCACCTAAAGATTGGGAAAGCTACTACAAATTTTCATAAATTTCATAGGATATAACTTGGTTGTCAAAGTGTTGATCCATTTCATCTTCAAGAAAAGAATACACATCTGTTTGTTGGAAACCTTCTTGATTATCATGACAACTAACATGAGAAGAGAAATTATAAAGTGCCTCTAACATATCCTCATCCATGCACTCTCCATTATCACCAAGACTTTTAAGATATGGAATGAAAACCTCACAAAAATCACAACAATATTGTAATAGTGATAAAGAAGAATGAGTTTTCTCATAATGTTCTAAGAAATTCCTATGGAAACCTATTAGAGAGAACAAGCTTCCCGGTTGCAACCCTTCATACCATGTTCTAGCTTCATCCTCTAGGGTGGCTATAAAAATTTTCATGAGACAATCATCTAGAAACTCAACTCAAAACTTATGTACATGCATATGGAATCTGACCAAGTGAAGAGCAACATTATATTTCTTTTCATATTTAAATATAGGAATATAAGTTAACCAATTAACTCTTGGCATACGATTTGGAAAACTAGATATGTGAGACTGACTCATAGGGGCATACCTGGCATTATTTCTTGTAATAGAACTCATCTTGGAACTTCACCAAGCTACTGATCTTCAAGTAGTGGAGTCACCATGAAGCTATGAGTTTCTGAATTATTTAAAAATGGGGTCGCCAAGGTTGAATGAAACCTCGAATGCTTCTGATCTCCTACTACCTTCAAGAGTTCAGTCTTTCTGTTTGAGCACAAAATTTCGGGAAAATGTCTCTTCATGCTCCCGGAAGACGCACCAAAATTTTATCACCAAATTGAGGTTGATTGGATTCTTCAACAATCAATTTAGAGTAACTATTTCAAACCACTTTTGGCTGGAAATTAGCCTTTCCAACCTGAGAGGGCTCTCTCTAGGAAATGTATGATATTCAATAGATAATGCTTGGAAAAAAGATGGCTAAATCTTGAGTGCGGATTTTTGTTTTTTGTTTTTTGTATGCAGCTGAAATATGTTAATTAATCGCTACCATTGGGCATGGATTTATATGGAACTCAATTACATGAAAAACATCTAACATGGAAGTTGAGGCATGTGTGTATTCCCATCAAAACACAACTTGAACAGTAAACCATATGCATACAGGAAATTGGAGAATGATTAAACATGAATTCCAAGTGATTACACATAAAGCTAACTGAATAAACATCAAATATATAGATAAGACAAACACATATGAGAACACATGATGAATCTCAGGTCTGATAGAAGCCTTTTGCAACTGTATATTACTGACTAAAAAATATTACAAAAGTAGCTTGTAGCATGACATCAATCAACCCTTTCTAACTCTAAAAATCTCACATTTATAGAGTGAGGACTCATACAAATTATTTTCCACCTTGCTAGCTTCGAATTCCCACCTCAAAGACCTATTTCAAATAGGATTACATTACTTGGATACTTCCTAGGGATATTTCTGTTTTGCAGAGTTTGAATACAAAAATGACTCTTCTTTCATTAAATAACTCAACAAATATATTTAATAACCCTTATGAACTACAACCAACTAATTTTATGAGTGTACTAGACTTTTGATGTGTCATCATGCCACGTGGATGCTGAGCTGGACCTCTTCCAAGTCAAATTTTACAAATTTAACACAAATCTAGTTAGTGAAAATCCTGAAACATAGGCCTAAAACATGAGTGAATAATTTCCAAACCCTGATGGCTTTACAGAAACTAAGAAAGTTTGTTGTAGATGGGCTTGTGCTAAAGAAAAACCTCCTTCATATTTGCAAAATTGTTTTTCATTTGGTCAGAAATTGAAGTTGAAGTTGACTGCTAAAACAATCATGTAGAGGAAATTTTAGGATGGTTCGTAGTGTTTTCATTTCACCACCTTTTGCATAACCTTTGACATTTCTGAATATTGGAGGGCCTTCCTTGGGTATAATAAGATAAATACATGCCTCTAGAACCCTCTTCAATGTATTTTTTGAAGGATTTTTAGCTTAAAGAAACCTACAGTGAGTTTGTAGCGAAAACTCAGCCTCAAACTTGGAGCACACTACGAACTCACCTAGTCTGGCAGATTTTTTGTAATTCTTCATTTTTTTCACCTCAAAAACACTAGTAAAGCTTTTACATGACTGGTATTTAGTATTAGACATAATATGGTCCAAAAATGTGTTTCCTTACCATATTTCAACATCATCATCTTGCATAATCATTTTAAAACCCTTTTCTTCAATTCTTCTTGTACCATCTCCATCAAACCAAACTAACATGCTAAGGTGTTAGCCAATTGATACATTGGAGTTAAGACCTTGTAAACCTGAGTTGATATGGTGAGCTATCCAATCGTGAGGTGGAAAAAGTGATGTGTTGTTATGCTTGATGATGTGTCCACCATGATGATCTGGCAGCCTAATGTTCCTCTATGATGAGTGTTCTCACTAACCAAAGGCACCATTGATACTCTTTGACCATCCCAGCTGACTGATGTGCTTCAAGAAGACATTTAATTCTTGAAAAACTTTAAAATTCTCTCTCTCTGCAAAAACACAGTTTTTAGGCAAGTTCATAGTGAATTCTCACTGTTTTACACTGATTTCGCTATTAACTTTGGTATTCTTGTCAAATTCATTGTAATGACCAGATTTTCTCATGCGTGAGATATTTTGGATTTTTCTTATGACAAGACTTTAATGACATGGCATAGGAACACTTTGAACCTTTAGTACTATAGACAAATTCATGAAATTTTATCTATTCTTATGAATTTATTTGATAAACACACTAGACCTAATGCAAAATGACCTCCCTAACCAACCTAATTGTTATTGATGATAACAAGTACTATGTAATTTTTATTGATGATTTCTATAGAAAATGTTGGATTTTCTTCATGAGGAAAAAGGATGAATTTTTTTCCAAATTTGTATAATTTAAGGGATTAGTTGAGAGGAAGGAGCTAAAGGCTGTCAGGAGCAAAAATGGAGGTGAATTTGTTTCTAGTTCCTTCAAGTATTTTTGTTCAAAACAAGGTATTCAAAGAGAACTGATAACACCCATAACCCACAATAGAATGGGGTAGCTGAAAGGAAGAACAAGAGCATTGTTGGGGTTACAAGAGATATGCTACATGATCAGTGGGTGCCATTGCATCTATGGGAAGAAGCATGTAACCCATCAATTTACTTACAGAACCAGAGTCCTCATAGAATACTTGGTATGATCACACCGGAGGAAGCTTTCTCTGGGAGAAAGCCTGGTGTGTCTCAATTCAGAATTTTTGGAGCTTCGGTTTATTGTCATGTCTCTGAGGATTCGAGGAATAAACTTGATCCTACAACAAATTTGGGAGTTTTTGTAGGATACACTGAAACTCCACACAATTATCAGGCGTATTTACCTTCACTAAGGATGATATTGGTGAGGAGAAATTTCATTTTTGATGAGGACAAGGCTATGAGATTCTTTCTGGAATGAGAGTTGAGTATCCCACCAGAGAAAGACCTTATAGCTTGGAAAAAAGAGGAGCTTCAGGAAGTTGTGGAGCAACCAAAAATGGAGGAGCAGAGAGGATTTCGAGTGGAGACACCCACTCAACCGAAAAAATCCAAAGAAGGGAGGAGGAGAACCATAGAAGCTGACAGATTGATACATGATGCACAGGAGAATGTGGGAGACCCTACATTAGTATGCAAGTAGAGTAGGTCACCTGAGAGGTACACTATTTACATGGCTCTCATGGAAGATCTCATTGAATCATATCCTTCTTCATTTGAGGAAGCAGTTTCTCAAACTGTTTGGGTTGATGCCATGGTGAAATAATATGAATCCATCATGAACATCAATGTATGTGAAGTGGTGTCAAGACTAGAAGGGAAATAAATGGTTGGTTCTAGATGGCTCTACAAAATGAATCATGTAGGTGATGGGAGCATCGAGAAGTACAAGGATAGATTTGTGGCCAAAGGATTTTCTCAGGTTGAGGGAGTTGACAATGGGGAAATTTTTTCCCCTGTGGAAAGGTATTCCTCCATTAAATCAATTATTTCATTAGATGCACAGATGGGGTGGAAGATCCACTAGATGGATGTGAAGACCGCCTTTCTCAATGGTGTTGTTGAGGAGGAAATTTACATAGAGCAGAAAAAATTATTTGAGACACATGATGGAGAGTCACATGTGTGCATACTCAGGAGAGAATTGTCTGGTCTAAAATAGGCACCCCGAGCATGGTACACTCAAATCGAAAATTATATCATTGGATTTGGCTTCACTAAAAGTGAAGCAGATGCGAACCTCTATCACATTGTGGTAGATGGTAAGTTTCTTATTCTTGTTTTGTATGTTGATGATTTAATATTGACAGGAGATGAGAAACTGATCTGATATTGCAAAGGAATTTGAGATGAAATACATAGGTTTAATGCATTACTTCCTTGGGTTGGAAGTATGGCAAGGCAATGGTGAATTTTTTGTGTCTTAGGGGAAGTATGCCTATAAAAATACTTCAAATATTTCACATGGAATATTGTAAGCCTATGGGCTCACCTCTAACTAAAAACTGGAGGAAGGATAATGCCACTTAAGGTGAAGAGGTTAATGATAATATTTACGGGAAGATTGTGGGGTCTTTGATGTATCTTGTGAACACAAGACCTTACATGTGCTATGTAGTAAAACAACTTAGTCAAGCTATGGTGAGGCCTATCAAGTCATATTGGAATGCCACAAAGCATGTGTTATGGTACCTCAGAGTCACTATTGAGTATGGATTATGGTACAAGAGGACAGAGGGAGTGACACTCCAAGGCTTCACTGATGTAGACTAGGCAAGGAGTCCATTAGACAGGAAAATTACTTTAGATGCTATCTTTAGTATTGGGTACGCATTTATTTCCTGGTTCAACAGGAAGCACATGTCTAGGGTGCTCAACTTAGCAGAGGGTGAATACATGGCTGCAAGTAAAGCAACATGTGAGGCCATATGGATGAGGAAAATACTTATGGGTATTTTCAATTAAGAGATGGATCTGACAATGATATATTGTGATAATCAGAGATGAATTAAGCTCTCTGAGAATCTAGTGTTTCATGACAAGTTCAAGCACAATGATATACAACATCATCATTTGCGAGACTACATGCAGAGGATAATTTTGTTGCTACAATACATTCCAACTTAGGAGAAGGATGCTGACATCTTGAAAAAGGAATTGTCAAGAGGTAAATTTGAATTCCACATGTGAAGAATAGGGGTGGTGAAAATTCCCTTTATTGCTAAGAGGGACTGTTAGAAAGTGTAACAAGAAAGGCTCAATTTGACTTTAGCCTTAGTCAAGTTGAGTAAATCGAATTTCCACATTAATAGGACAACTTGGAGGTAGTTAACTAGTGTGACATGGCTCTTGTCACTTAGTTAGATCAGTAAATTTGATTTAGTGGGCTTGTAGTTCATTCATGCATGTGTTGATTGCTAAATTTTAGCAATCTAGTTTAGTAATTTATAGTTCTAATCAGTTAACTGACCTCTAACAATTAATAGAGTTAGTTCAAGGTAAGTTGTGCAGTGAGACGATGATTAAAACATTTCAAGGATGTGTTGATTAAAAGGTTAGTTAATCTTTGATTCAGAGGGGACACCCGCATGGCCCATATTTTCTCATCCGCCCAGCCGGCCAATCCGTTCAAAGCATTCCTGATCTATTAGCAGCACCCCTTCTGATTTGCCCCATGACCACCTCAGGGGGGGTTTGACCCCCCCAACCTTCAGCCCTTTTGTTTTTGGCAGCCTTCCCTCTGATCCCTCCAACATCCCATCTAGCTCTCGATCGAGGGAAAACAATAAAGATTCAGCTGCAAATGGTTCTGTGTCCGCGGGGTACATTCCCAGTCAACACAGTGCGAAAGACCCATCCCCTTGCAAACCCCTCTCGGAGAAAATACCCAAATTAATCATCAAAGATCCCTAGATCGATGAATACAGAGACCACATGAGTAAACATGCCCTAATATGTTGATTCATGGGGTTTCGACTCAATGAAAAGGCTCTCTGCTGATGGATAAACCATAAATGGAAACCCAAAGGGGACTACGAACTTCAGCTGGGATCAAGGAGCTTTTTCACTGTCATTTTCCCTCACAGGGACGACAGAGATCAAATCTTCGAAGGAGGCCCATACTTCTACAACTTTGCAGGACTTTACATAACGTACTGGAGACCCAACTTCGCTCCAGAACAGAACGATTTCAAAAAAGTTCCAGTATGGATTCGACTTTACTCCTTGCCTGTTGACTACTGGAACAAGCGCATCTTGGAATCCATCAGGAATCAGCTGGGCATCTTTTTCAAAACCTCAGATCTCACATCTCAAGGTAAGTACATAGCCTACGCTAGAATCTGTGTTTACCTGGATGTTTCAGGACCCCTCCCAGGCCATATTGTGCTGATCCATAGAGGAGTGCAATGGAATCAAACCATTGATTACGAAAACATCCCATTCAGATGTCGGACATGCCGACAGCATGGACATCTTAGTCATGGTTTCCCCCTTAATCAACCCCCACCACAACCCCAACAGGAAAAGGTGTCTACTCCACCCCCTGGTTTCACCTTCGTATCAAGGAAGAACAAAGGGAAGAAAGGAAAAAATCCTCTGAAACCCTCCACCAATACTACCCCCACTAATACCACCCCCACCCAGCAAAATAGCTTTGAAGCTCTTAGCAATATTGACTCAAATGAGCACCCTATAGTCTCTCATGCCCCCACTATTCAAGATCTATCAATGATTAGTCAATCATCTAATCCAACCAACACTCCCAGTCCAAACTCTAATTCATTCCACGCCCAGGCATAGCAACATAACCCGAAACCCTCTCCCATCCAGATCAATACTAGCCACACCTCATTGCAAACCCCTCCATGCACAGAACCTCAATCAGACCATCCATCCTCAACCACTCCTACTAATCCTCTGGAGGAGATCCTAGGTGATCTAGATCTCCAAAAGGTCAATGAGCAGTGGTCCAAACTGGGAGTGGATGCCATTCCCTAGGAACATTTGGAGAAAATAGAAATGGCATACCTGCAGCTGGATTATATCAACCAGAAAGAAGCCAAAAGGCAATGGGGAAACAACAGCCAAATGGGCATTCAAGCCAACCTGGATCTGTACCAATACAAGTCGCAAGGATCAGGAAGAAAGAGAGGGCGAAAATCCACAAGACAGAAAATACAAGAACTAGGCAGACGCCTAATCAATGAAGGAAAAATCAGGGCCTTGGTCCTATTTGCTCCAAAGGTAACTCAATGAAAATCACAACCTGGAACATCAGGGGACTAAACGACACCTCCAAACGAAGGATCCTGAAAAACCGTTTATTCTCGCAACACCCAGACCTTATACTTCTTCAAGAATCCAAATGCTCTTCCAACGGCATTGAAACGCTTAAAAAACTCTTTTCCAAGAGTCACCATTGCTTAAGCATAGATGCCATCGAGAAAGAAGGAGGATTACTCATGTTTTGGAATAAAAGTAAGTTCTTTATGCAGAATGCTCTGTCCATTAAGCACTCGTTATCAGTCATCTTTAACATGCCAGACTCATGGAAAATGATATGCATCACCAACGTGTATGGACCTCAAAGAATCCAAGAAAAGTTGAAGATGCTGAAAGACCTAAACGAAGTCCGACAACACCATGGGGCAAACCACTGGATTTTAGGTGGTGACTTTAATATGATCACCACTCTAGCAGAAAATAAGGGAGGCTTACGAAGATTGGATAAAGACTCAGAAGCATTAAAAACCTTCATTGATGAATCCAAACTCATTGATATCCCCACAGTCAATGGTCTGCATACATGGAACAATAAGCAAGGGGGAAACAGGAAAATATCATCAAAGCTCGATAGGTTCCTTATGTCGAAATCCATTATGCTTCAAAATATAGACATGGAGGCCAGCATTCTGCCTATTGGGGGATCTGATCACTGGCCAGTGCAGATTCACTTCACTAATTTGAACAGGCCCCACAACAAACCATTCAAATTCGAGGCTTTTTGGACAGATTACCCATCATTCATGCAAAATATACAAAGCTGGTGGACTCAAGCCACCATAAGAAGCGATAATATCATGTACATCTTCCAGCAGAAGCTCAAGATCATCAAAGCCAACCTTAAACGCTAGAACAAGAACACCTTTGGCGACATATTTAAAGCCAAAAAAGAGCTCAAGGAAAAAATGGCAAACCTCCAGCAAACAATGATCAAGGAAGGGCCCAATGATGAAAGGATAGCTCAAGAATCAAACCTTCAAAGGCAATGGGAAGAAAGGCTAAAATAAGAAGAGATGTTGCGGAGGAAAAAATCGAGGGTGCAATGTTTAAAACAGGGAGAACGCAACACAAGATTCTTTCACAAGTCAACCATTTAGCATAGAGAAAATAATCGCATTCTCTCCCTCAAAAAAGCTGATGGCGCTAAATTTTATACCAGGGAGCAAATAGGATCTGAACTTAACTCATACTTCAATTCTCTTCTCATTGATCCCATTCAAGACAGAACCCAAGCCATCAGTGGAGTCATCAGTGCTATCCCCACCTTAGTCACAGAGGAGCAAAACTCCCTTCTTTTAAGAGAATTCACTGAGCAGGAGATTGAAGAATCAATCTTCACCATGGCTTCGAACAAAGCTCCCGGACCAGACGGCTTTACAATTGAGTTCTTTAAAGCTTGCTGGCCCATTATCAAGGCTGGCCTATTCAACCTAGTAAAGAAATTTCACAGAACCAAAAGAGTGATGCCTGCCATCAACGCCACCTTCCTCACCTTAATTCGAAAATCGGACCATGCTGACTCCCCCAACAAGTTTCGACCCATAGCCCTTTGCAATGTAATTTATAAAATCCTTTCTAAACTAATGGCTAACAGACTTAAATCCATCCTCCCCTCACTCATATCTCTGGAGCAAACTGGATATGTTGAAGGTAGGCAGATTACTGATAGTATAATCCTCACTCAGGAAGTGCTGCATTATCTCAAAACAAAAAGGACTCCAGGTATGCTCATCCAGCTTGACCTTTCGAAGGCCTTTGATAAAATCAGTTGGCACTACATAAGAGAAATCCTCCAGGCTTTTGGATTCAGTCCGATATGGATAAATTGGATAATGGAACTGGTCTCAGGAGCATTCTTTTCAATCATGCTGAATGGAGGACCCCTTCAACCCTTCCTTCCATCTAGAGGTATAAGACAAGGAGATCCCCTATCTCCTTTTCTCTTTGTTATTATGGCAGAGGGTCTCGGAATATCTTTATCCAAGGTGAAACAACAGAATCATCTCAAAGGCATCAAACCGGCACCTCAAGGCCCCACAGTAACGCATCAGCAATTCATAGATGATACAATGCTCATGGGCGCCCCCACAGTGCAGGAAGCTCAAACCATCAGCAAATTATTAAAGATTTTCTCGGAGGCCTCAGGTATGGAAATCAATCTCACAAAATCCAAATTGTTTTTCTTTAACACATCCATTCCTGTGTAGAGAAATCTCAGCAAAATTCTTAATATTCAGAAGAACTCCCTTCCAACCAAATACCTTAGTATTCCACTCTCGGAATATGCCTACAAATCTGCCAACTGGAAAGCCCTCCTTAACAAAATGAGGGCCAGGTTAAGTAGCTGGACTCACAGGGCCTTAAACATGGCCAGCAGACTGATATTGGTCAAATCCATTCTTCAAACCATGCCAGCGTATCTGTTCTCATCCCTTGCGGCCCCTAAGGCTGTTTATAAATCCATTCGAAACATCCAGCGATCCTTCCTCTGGAATGGGGCCTCTAAGAAATCCAAATGGGCCCTCCTCAAGTGGACAGACATTTGCAAACCAAAATTTGAGCGAGGGTTGGGTCTAAGAGATCCTTAGATACTAAGCAAGGCCGTAGCAGCAAAAATCTGGTGGAGATGAGTAGAAAATCCTAATTTCCTTTGGGGCACCCTATGGAAAGTGAAGTATACAAATCAAATCAGGGGCAAAGACCTCATCAGGCTTACTGGCAACACTCAAGGATCCCCCATCTGGATCAAAGCATGGGAAAATCGACATATTATTCAGCAGCACAGCTTCTGGGAAGTGCACCAAGGCAACACAACCCTATTCTGGGAAGATGCCTGGCAACAACTCCCCCCCCTAGACCACCCAGACTGGACTACTCTTAAAAGGGCTATGCAAGAGGCAGGAATGGTCACGGTAGCAGACTACTGGCAACCTGTGAACGAGGCAACCACATGGCAAAAATGGTTATCAAAAGAACAATGTCACACCCAAGAATGCCTAGTGAATGTATACCATCTTCTACAAGACCTGGATAAGAGAAGAATCCTAAAATCTAATAAAGAGGATATGCTGAGGTGGGGAAGAAATCCCAAAGGAACCTTCAACCTCAAAGAAGCATACAAGATCTTGGCTGCCTCCCCGGATTCGCAACTAGATCACAAATGGAAAGCCCTTTGGAACAGAGGAACATGGCCCAAACTCACCCTTTTCTCTTGGCTGGTCTTTCATAACAGAGCACTCACATGGGAAAATCTTCAGAAACGAGGTTTCGTAGGCCCTTCCCGCAGTTTCCTCTGTGAGAATGGTCCAGAAACTCTCAATCACATTCTCAACACCTGCCCCACGACCTGCTTTCTTTGGGTTGACATGGCCCTGGTCTTCAGACAATCCGACAGAGACAGAAACTCTATCTGCCACTCACTCAGCAACTGGAGATCTTCCAGATCCTCCAATCCCTTGGTCAACAGTGCTTGGAATCTCATCCCGGGAGCCATAGCATGGATCTTTGGAAAGAGAGAAATGCACGAATCTTCAAGAATTCAGCAATGGCACTGAACATGTTAATAGGAAAGGTGAGACAGCTTATCACAGAGTCGATCAACACCATGGGTATATCGCAGACAGAGGGAAACACATCTCCGACTGATGAAAGAATTATCCAGATCCTAAATCTCAAAGCCATGACCAACCCTGCTGGACGGAACCAGGCTTCAACAATAATAACGCAAGACAAATGGGGTCTGCCTCCATTTAAAACATTCAAACTCAATTTCAACGAGGCATCAAAGCAAAACCCAGGAATTGCAGGTTATGGGGGAGCAGTAAGGGATCATACCAGTACCATCCATCTCATCTATCATGGAAATCTTGGTGTGAACACCAATAACGTTGCAGAACTAATCACTCTCATCCGTGGTATCACTCTAGCTGATCGCTACAGACTTCTACCTCTGGTAGTGGAAGGCGACTCAGAGATCATAATCAGGCTGATGAGAAAACTACAGATGGGCACACAGGTGGATAAGGTAACCCCAAGCTAGAGACTCTCAACAATCCTGAAGGACCTACAAGGCCAACTTCGCAATACGCAAGGGATCACCTTTCAAGCAGTTCGCAGAACAACAAACAATTTGGTCGATGCCTTGGCCAATGCGGGCGTTGAATCAAAGCTTGACGATTTTCACATCCTTTGGCATGATATGGAGGATGGGGAACTCAAATTTAAATGCAACACCATCAAAAATTCGGATCTTCAAGCTTAGGCGAACTATCATTCGAACTCAAGCCCTCAGCGACAAGGCATTCGATGGATCAACCACAATGCTTGGTAAAGGTAGACACAGGAAGGTCAAGTCACAGAAAATGCCAGAAGTGGCAAGTCAAATTACTGGGGGTTTTTCCAAACCGCCCGAGCCATCTCTGTTCGTATGGGCCATCTCTGAATACCCAAGCCATATCTGCACGCCCGGTCCATTTCACAGAACTACTCGCTCGTCCACCTCACAGCTCAGCCCACCCGGCCATCTCTGTATGCCCGGGCCATCTCTGCACGCCCAGGCCATCTCTATTTCTCCTTGGTTTCTATCTGAAGGTGCTAGGCTATCAGCCAATACGCATTCGTTGGGTGCTCAGACCAGGCCCAGGCAATTCTGTAAAGGCAATCACAGGGAGGTCCCCTTGACTCCCGCTATGCACTATGTATTTCTCTGTACTCCATTAATATAAATCCTGCTTTACCTTTTACAAAAAAAAAATGTTGTGTAGTGAGACAACGGTCTAACTCAGAGATTTTTCAGTTAACTAATCAATCAACCCAAAATATTCTATACATGCATGGAATTCAAATTGCTCAGCTTGAGTGGAGGAGACAAAGGCTAGTGTAACATTAATTGTATCCTAGTTGAGTGTACAGTTTTTGCATGCAGTCACGAGATCAATTCCTTGGGAATTTTGCAAGGAAAAAGGGACATCCCTATTGTTTAGGAGCTTGAATTAGCTCAGATTTTCACCAAGAAATAGGAGGTTGTAGGCGGAATAAATTGGATAAGTGTTGGATAGAGGTTATCATTCAACATAGAGAATAATTTTTCTTTTTCCAGTGGTGCTCAAAGTTGGAGTATGCAATTGTAATAGTTTCTTTATTCATCTGATTAATGAAAATAGGCTTGAGGGGTTTTCCCTAGTTGGGTTCCCATAGAAATCACTATGTACTTGTGGTTTTTATTGTTTCATGTCTATGCATGTTTTTCTAAATTGTGATTTTCATTCCGCAAATTAGTAGAGTAGAATTTGTGTCTCTTGATTTCAGTTCGATTTCTTAAACGGTTGCAATTTCTATCAAATTTATACACTCTCAACTGATCAAATAGATCATCAATCCTTGGAAATGGGTACCTGTTCTTTATGGTCACCTTGTTTAATTTTTGGTAATCAATGCATAAATGAAGGGTCCCATCTTTCTTTACAAAGAGCATAGGTGTTCCTTTTGGAGACACACTCGGACTTATATAGCTCTTGTCCAGCATCACTTTTAGCTATAATTTTAGCTCAACCAACACGAGGGTGCTCATATTGTATGGTTCCTTAGATGCTAGTGTTTCCCGAGATACCAACTCAATAGATAAATCTACCTCTCTATGAGGAGGTAATATAGGAACCTCCACTAGAAATCATTTACATATTGCTACAGAACCGGGTACATTTTTAGTAGTTCAATTTCCTTATTCTCAGTATCACTGCTAGCATTCACATTAATTAGGATTTTTACTACAAACAACATGCATCCATTTTTTTACTTTGCTTGGCTTCCATAGTCATGATCAACCTTACTAAAGTATGCTTTTTCCTGCCCTGCATAACTATGTTTTTTCCTTACTCATAAGCATTCTATTTCCTTCTCATAACAGCCCACTTTTTTCATATGCAAGTACAACCAGTCCATGCCCAGTAATGTATTATATGCACCTAATGGAAATACATTCAAATGTGTTTTTTTAGGCATGCCACTGAGCTCAAATGAACATAATATTACCCAATGATTTATTTTTCATTTGGTTTTGGTTTCCAATTGAACCATCCATGATTTTTTATGCAACTCCTTGACCAAATTGTATTTTTCAACAAGCTCTAGGCTAATATAACTGTAATTAGAACCTGGATCAATTAGAATAGAAATAATTTGATCACACAACTTACCTTCCATCTCAATGATGGATGCCTAATGGTATTCCTAGCGGTTGTCTATGGCTACATAGATTTTGGGAAAACTTTGAAAAACACCCATTGTGTGAGCCCCTTGGGTACTATAAATATTTGGTCTGACATGTTGTTGGTGTGGAAAATCTCTTTTCTTGTGGCTTTCACCACATGTCCAACACTTTAGTGGCTCTTGAAATTCAAGCTTAAACTACCCTAATGTTGGTTGTTGTACATTTCTTTTAACAACATTATTATCCTTCTAGTGAAATTTCTCTGAAGGGGTTGGATTCTTACCTTCCCTCTTTTCTAAATTTTTTTTAGTCCAATTCTTTTTATGTCCAATGTTGTTCTTTGCCTTCCATTTAATTTTAATTTTTTTCATGCATATTTCTTGATCATAACAGTGCTTCAACTTCTGAATGGCATCTTTCAAAGTTTGAGGTTCCAATGACTCAATTTTATCTTTGAATGCCATAAGTAGCCCACTAATAAATCTTCAGATCTCGGCTTTCTCATCTTTGAGATATGGTACCTACCTCAATAGTTCTAGGAACTTGGTGACATATTCATCATCTATTAATTTCCCCATCTTGAGTTCATAGAACTCTTTTTCCTTGCCATCGTAATAACACTCAGAAAAATATTTCTCTCTAAATATCTTTTCAAATTCTTCCCAAGTCAATTCCTTCTCAAAAATGCCTCTAACCTTCTTCAAATATTCCCACCATATTTCTTCTTTTCCCTTCAAGCTAAAGGTGGAAATTCTAGCTTTCATATTTTCAGAATAATCATGAATTGTGAAAAAAATTATTCACACCCAACAGCCATACTTCTTAATCCTTTTATTTCTTCATTTCCCAATCAAATGTGGTTTAATTGGCTTTATTAAATTCTAAAGGCATGTAATCATTTTCCTTTCTTCATGAATGATGATGATGGTGATGATGGGAGTGATGATGGTGCCTCTTGGTAGCATAACTATTTGGTCTGCTAAAATGGTGCACATATGTGTTGGTTCTTCCTGTTGGGGTGCTCAATGGTACATTCCTCGGCACAATGTCTTCACTTTCATGCCTATGCCTGTTTTGGAACTGCTACCATCTTCCCCATTAGTATTCTCCTTTTAATCCCAAAGGCTCCTCCTGTCTCTATGACTGGCCCTCAACACAGGTTACCTTTGTCTCTGCAAATCTAAGAGACTTTTCATAATAAATCCATTAATCTTGGCTTGCCTTTCTTGAGCTCTTACCAACCTCTCATTATCTTCCTTAAAGCTTCTAACTTCAGCCCGTAGGCTTCTCAATGTATCCGTCCAATATAGAGAGTGATTCCCTTCCCCTTGATCAACTGATATTTCTTCTTCATTGACTTTGATCCCTTCACTTCCATGTTGTGACTGATCAAAATTGTATTTCACAATACTAGTCCTCATTGTTGAGTTATCTATGTTTTATGTTACTAGCGATGCGTTGTCGATCACACACATAGATAGATATTTCATTTGATAAATAAATAAACACAATTATGACCATGAAATTGCATTTATGGAGCTTCCATGGTTATCTTTGTTGTGACAAAAAAACCATGTTAGCGTGTACATCATACTTAATATTTCACATGCATCAATCAGATCACAGGAAAAGCCATCTGTTAGTGCATACTAATTAAATGAATAGAAAAAATTATGCCATGTTCTTTCTCTATACAAAGCCATTGTAACGAATTATCTGCAACATAATTTTCATTAGCACATGTTTATTCGCAAGGAAATAAATCATTCAATGTAACATATAAGACAGTGAAATTTACAAACTCTTACAACTATTAATTTAATAAAACATGTAAATTTTTTGGGTTATTGTTAATTTAAATAGATCACAGAGTCAATACACCAATTAGGCCTGTGGAAAATTAGTTAGACCGACTTTTAGAACCTAAATAAGTATTTGGTTAATTTTCAAAAATCATCACTTGCTCAGGATAGAGCCCATCCAATCCAATTGTTGAACCCAGATGCTCTAATACCACCTGTAACAAACACCCCACTACTTAATCCTAATGAGGTGCTGCTACTAATAATCCAATTCCTCTTGTCATTTTTCAGAAGAATGGGATAATTTTTTTCTCCTTCATTCATTCTTCTGGGTGAGGATTTGAATGTATTTAATTAAACTTGTGGCTCCTCTTATTTCACCTAAGCACAATAAGTCATAAATATATATCTTTATTTTATTCATTTATGATTATCTCTTTTGCTTATATATATATCTGTGTGTGTGTGTGTGTGTGTGTTTTCATCAGGTCTCGCTACAATCTGACAACCACAGTTTAACCATCTCATCCCGACACTCTCATCCTAGCTCTCCTTATACCTTTGGGATGGACCTTTGGGACACGTCAGCATGTTTTCCCCATCTCGGCAATTCCTCAACGTGCTCTTTCCTTTGCCATCTGTTGGAGCCTTATTATTTTTCTTGCACGTATGATGTGGTTTCACAACCTCCTCTTCCCATTGGTCTGTTGCTCCAAATTTTGATTGCCACCCTAGCTCGTGCCAAGTCACCCCAGTCACCTTACCTTGCCTCCCTCCTTTGTTGCACTACTTTATACTTTTGGGGTCATTCCATTGGGATGACTTGTCAGGTGGGACCTCCTCTCAGCTAATGGCATAAATTCTTATTCATATTCACCAATACGTCCCTGCTCACATCATCCGACATTGTTTCATCACAATGCATAAATTTATTTCCACCCTTTGTGCCTCCAAGGTGGGACCTTTGAGACACGTCATCCTGATCCCAAAACCCTGACACCCCTCTATCATGCATCTCTTGGGATTCTAGGGGCGACTCCCCCCTAAGACAAGTAGGTCAGTGGGCCACACCTCTGCACGACCCTTTCTCCCAATTGGTTCACAACAAAGTAGTGCCATGACATCTCATGTCAAGTCATCTCGACGATCACCCACTACTTTTTGCATCCCACCTCTAGGAAAGGCTTATGAGATAATTTTTCTCATGGGTCCCCTATGCACCAATCCCATTTTCATTATGGCTACGTGAAGGCAAACCTGTCCAAGCCTCATGTCATCTTTTGCTTTGCTGCAACTTCCTCTTTTTGAACTTACGAGATTTTAGCCCAGGGTGTGTTGTCGTATGGACTCCATTCCAGCCAATAAGAAGGCTCCCTACCTCCAAGCTATGAGACCAACTAGCTTGATTCCTAGTAATCCCTGTCGATCCCTTGCAATGAAAAAATAAACCTTTGGGATATGGCCTCAGGGATGGGTTGTCATGGTGGGCTCTATCCTGACGAATGAGAATTCTCTCCACCTCCGAGCTATGAGCCCAACTGACTCGATGCCCCATCATCCCTGTCATTCCCTTGTGATGCAAAAATAAAGCTCCAGGATATGGTCTCAAGGGTGATTTGTCATGTGGGCTCCATCCCAGCCAATCGTGGAACCGTCATGCCTACGAGTCTACCAATGCATCCCAGTGTATGCCACCCCACCTACCCTTAACGCAAAAAAATAATAACTCCAGAGATATGGCCCCAGGCCATATCACTCCTTCACCTAATAACGATAAGGGGATATCAGGGCATCCAATCTAGAGCTTCCACGATGAGGGTTTTGACAAGCTGTTTGAAATAGGATTATCTCGATAAGGCTATAAGGTTGAATCCCACCTAGATTTGTCACAACCTACTCTATGAAAATTTTCCATTCGAGCATGGATTAATTCATGGTTTGGTTGCAGAGGTTTTGAACCTAACTGGATCTATGCCAACATTTCTCCATGGCCTCTATGGATGAGTAAGCACCCACTAGTGTTATCCCTCCTGAGCTTATGCCAGTATCAAAATTCCCGAGTTCACGGGATTTGCAAGAATTCGAGGAGGTTATGAGGAGATAAACACTCCTTGAAAATTTTCACACTAAGGTGCATCCTAACACTTGCAGTGCCTTAGCCAATAGCATTGTACCACTTATTGAAGACCTCTAGGGCATTTGATCCTTAGAAGCAGTCAAAGGTTTACTCCTCTAAAGTAAATATCGACCCCTGGGACACCATGGCTATTAAAAACCATTCAAGTAGGAATTTTCCACACCATTTCACCATCAAGTTGTGGCACAGATGGCAACGTCCAATACGAGTAGTTTCATCAGCAGTTCCTACGGAGAAAGGCATCATACTGAAAATGCAAGGTTGAATATCCCTTAATGCAAATCCTTGGTTGTTAAATTTAAGAGAGGAAATCATCCTCGACATCAATACAGTGTCATATAAGTTGTTTCTTAGGCTTATAACCAATATATACACATAAATCTAGTCGAACAAGATGTCTCCAATGTAACCTTTTAACATGTAATGGAAAGAGTTTATGTGTTGTTATTTATTATGGTTTGGATCAAGTTTTTCATAGATCGTTTCATTATCCTTAACATTGCATAGTGTGATATTAGTCATTCTTGTGAATAACAAGAACAAAATATATGTCCCTTACATTTAAATGTATTGTTTCAATCCAAAAATGCAACACATGTACATTACATTTATATGCACCATCTCAAACCAAAAATGCAAACACATGTTCATTAGCATTGCAAATACATCAGAGCACTTGTCTTGGAATGTTTTGGGCAACTGAATATGGGACAAGGACTCTCCACCCAACCATAGAAAACTACAACCAAGATCACTTGCAGTTGCTACCGCCGAGCCGGATTCTAGAGACTAAGTGGCTTGCTCAAAGGATTAAAACACCAATTTCTAGCTGAAACATGGAATCCAAAAGACCTCCTTCCTCCACCCACCAACCACTCAGAAATTAATAGTGCAAAATGGAATCCATAGGCCATCTACCTCCACCCTCCATCTACCTAATGGTAGCCAATCGATATATACATGGAATCCATAGGCTTACTAGCTCCACCTAAAACACAAAAGAGAATCCAAACATCTTCTCCACCCAAGGACACACGGGGAATACAGAGATTGTTGTCTCCACCTAAGAGTTTCAAGGGGGTACATAGAAGCATGTATCCACCCTAAACACAGTGGTTCCTTCCACTTTAGGGAATCCAAAACCCATTTTAAAATCACAACAAGAAAGGCTTCAGAGGTCCTCCCTCTAGGAATCCAAGGACGCAATCCTCCACCCACACCATTAAGGGAATCCAGATAAAAACCATCTCCACCCTCTAGATTTATAGGGAATCGAGAGGCACTATTCCTCATAGAGGAGAGACCATCATCATACCAGTCATGCAAACCAAATTATTGTCAATATCTTATCTTCTCTTCAACAAATCTTGTTCTCTGTTGATTGTGACTCAAAAGGATCAATATTCTTAAATGGAGTGGTTTGATAATTCCCTCCATGAGGTCAAACCTCTTCTTTCTCCTCCATTGTTTTACTTTCTGCACAGGGATTGACTTCCTTGTCCTTGTTGCATTGCAATGTCTAGTCTTCATAAATTTCTTGTCATTTTGCCTTGTTGTGGTTCTCAAGCAACATGGGCATGTGTACTTCTCTTTGAAACCCATTTTAATTCAGGAATTAGCTTACTAAAGGCACACCAACCAACCTTTAATGGTTGTCCAATCAATCCATATTTCCTGCATAAGAAACATTATGTATCCCAAGCAAGTCACCTCCTTGAGTCTGGAATATGTCTCCCTTTAACTCAACCCTTTTAATATATTTTGAAAAATATTTACATTGCATTTTAATGAGGAAACATGGGTTGGGGCTGTCACATGTTGTTACATAAATATTGTAACAACCCAAAATTTTAACATGTATTTTTTCTTGCGAGATATTTTGGCTTTGATACCATGTTGAATTCTTTCTTATTTTCAGATATTGGTAATTGTTGTCTTAAGATCAATAATTACAATTGAAAATTTATCAACCTTAATTGTTGTTTTTACAAATGAGTAGACATTAGTAGATTGATATAAGATATATGGGATATTGATTTATGTTTAATTACAATTGTGGGTCTCGATATACATACATAGTCAAGGTGTCTTTCCATTAATAGACATGTCTTTTCTCTCTCTCTTTTTCATTATTAATTAATTAATGATTATTTATATTTGTATATTATGTTATATATATATATATATATATATATATATATATATATATATATATATATATATATATATATACATATATTGTTATACATAATAATATATAGTATACATTGTTTCTGGAAGGGAATACCTTCCATTTCTATATAAAACATCAACAAATATGGAGTCTACCATCCGAAAAATTTATCGACTACTCTCTGGAAGTAAGCACCACAATGACTCACCTCTCTCTCTGAAATCAATCACAAAGTGTCACCCAAGGCCCAATGGGGGTAATGCTCAGTTTTAGGAGTATGAATCCACTATCTAGGTGGTTTATCAACAATGTTTTGAAGGCAAGCATTGTAAGAGATGGAAGCCCACTTTCTCGGTGGTTTATCAATGATGTTTTCAAGGAAATCATTGTAAGAGCTCGAAGCCCATTTCTAGGTGGTTTCTCAACCTCACAAAAACAACCATATTGGCTCAAATCACCCTATCGAGTGGGTTATCAACCTATAGGAAAGCACTCGAGTGGTTTATAAACCCATTCAACAAGCACTGAGTGGTTTATTCACTTACTCATCAAACACTTAGTGGTTGACTAGCTTACTCAGCAAGCACTCATGGTTTAGTCCTCCTATGATCCTCCCACTAGGTATTCAAGCTTAGACATACACAATCCAACAACCTAAACACATCAATTAGGGGAAACCAACCTAATTTCAGAGCACATGACTCATTTGCAACTCCAAAATTTCTCTTGTGCTCCATGTCCAACATCCCATAATTCCTTCTCTACCATTGCCTCTTGTTTTTTTCTAGAATTTTCTTCTCACTTCCTATTTTTCCTTGAGTCCATTCATATCCTGTAAGATTTCCTCCTGTTCCCTTCCCTCATGTTGCAGAACAAGAAACGTGGGCACTTTCCCCCTGTCTAATCACGTCTTTTCCAAATGTTAGGTGGTGGTTTGATCTATTATGCCACCAACTACCACTATTGCACATGTTCACTCTCCCTCAGACTTGGATCCATGTGTCCCTTGTTGAAAAATACAACAAGAAATTCTCAATTTTATTTTCTCTTGATTAAATTGAGAAAATTCAAATTTCCACACCAACAGAAAACTTAGATGCAGTTAACGTGTGTGACATGGCTTGTGTCACCTAGCTTACTCGGTAAATTCGAGTTTGAGGAGTTAGAGTTTAGTTAATCATGTGCATTTGCTAATTTTTAGCAATCAAAGTCAGTTATCTCAATTTTTTTTCAATTAAACTAGTTCCAACTGTTGGAGGAACTAGTGGAAGGCCAGTTGTGTAATGGGACTTCAGTCAAACTTAGTGATCATCCAGTTAATTGATAAATTATCCCAAATTAGCTAGTGCATGCAGAGAATTATAGTTCCTCGGTTGTGGTGGAGATTCCAAGGCAGTGTAACATCAATTGTAGACTAGTCTTGAGTGTAGAGGTGTTGCATGAAGTTATACGATCAACCTTGGGAATTTTGCAATCCATTTTGGATAAATTCCTAAATAATGGGGGCCTAATTTTTCAAGGAATTGTGCAAGGAAATAGGGGCTCAAGCAGAGGCAGAGATTGTTTAATTATGGGTTAGAGCTTCTCAATGAGCAAAGAGATAATTTATGCACTTGCAGGTTGTGTTCAGTTAAGAAAAGAAACTGTAATACATCTCTATTCATCATATTAATGCAAGCAAGCATTGAGGTTTTTAGCAATTTTTTTTCCCCAGGAAAAATACTATTTGCATGTGTGTGATATCTTATTGCATGTCTAATATTTTTGTTCTAAATTCTGAATCAATGTCCCCAAAGTAGTATAGTAGGTTTGTGACTTGTGATTTTGATTAAAAAGTCACGAGCAGTTGAAAATATACACCATAATTTCTACATGGTATCAGAGCAAGATTCACATTAGAGAAGGAAATTCGAAGTTGTTTTTCAGAAGTTTTTAATTTGTAGTTCAGTGCAGCAAGATCTCTTCAAAGCTGAGAAGATGGCATTCAATGGACGAAGGCTAGAGAATGCCTTGGAAGGCACCTCTAATTTTGTTGCATGGAAGGATCTCATGGAGGTGGTATTGGATGAAAATATATTACTAGAATACATCAAGACAAATGTTCTAAAACCACCAGATTCTGATGCTCAGAACCTTGCTCAGTGGAAGAAAGTTTTGGCAAAGGTGAGGAGAATAAATAATAATCTTGGAGGGAGTATGGGATCACATTGTCTCAAATCTCCACGGAAAATAAAATTTGTTCGCAATGTGGAAAGCACTGATATAATTATTCAAGAATAATAATAACCACGGGAAGCTAGCCCTCAAGGATAAACTTTGAAGTATCAAGATGCAGAAGAATGCACTATTTCAAAATATTTGAGCAAGTTCACACAATGTCATGATGAACTTTCTGAGGTCAATGCTAATGTCCCTGAAGAATAATTGGTAAGCCTAGCCCTTCTAGTCCTTCCCAAGAGCTGGCATAGCTATCAAGATTTGATGAATGGGTGGGAGAAACTACTGAATTGGGAGTGCTTATGGTCTGATTTGGTACAGGAGGAAATAAGGCAGAAAATCAGAGATGGGACTTCATCCAAGGGTGAGGATGAATACAAATTTTCATTGGATGGAAAGGAAAAGAAGGGAAAAGGGAAGAAATCTCAATACGAACCAGAGACTAGCCAAGGGGAAAAAATAAAGATTTTTTTAAATTAAATGCTTCCATTGTCATGTATTCAGGCATTATTCCACGAAGTGCCCACACAAAAAGGAAAGCAAGAAGGCCTGAGGAGGAACGCCAGGTGAAGCTTTGGCTTCACATTTCAAGCTTGACTTTACCCTTATCGCATTCATGACCAACACAGTGATGGGGAGCGTGTGTAATTGGACTCAGGTGTATCATTCCACATGACAGGATGTAGATATTTTTTTAGTGACCTAGAAGAAAATTATTTACAGATACACATTGAGATGGAGGACGATGGAAGGAATAATGCAACCAATATTGGTACAATCACCTTTCAGAGGGAGTCAGGCTCCCCCATCAAGTTCAAGGATGTCATGTTCATTCCAAGACTAAAGAAAAATCTCATCTATGTTGCATTTTTGGAAGACCATGGTTATGATGTGATCTTCAGAAAAGGAAAGGCATTCATGAGACACATAGCCATGGTATAGGTGAAGTAGATTCAGGTTCATGTGAAGAACCTATATAATATAGATGTCGAAGATTGCGTTGCACTAAGCACAAAGGTAGAGAAGGTGCAGAGTCACGATGTCGGTGAAATTTGGAAAAAAAGACTTGGAAAATTTCATCATGGTGCCCTGAATATTATGCAACAGATAATCACAGATATCCCCAAAGGACCGCTTGAGCAGCAGGATGTATGCAAATGATGTACCTTGGGGAAGTACACAAAATCCACTTTCCATGATCAAGATAGAAAAGTGCATGCAGTCCTTAAAAGGATCCACTCTAATGTCTGTGGACCTTTCTCAATAGCCTCCACTACCAAACACAAATATTTTGTCATTTTTATTAATGACTTCTCATGGGAGTGTTGGATCTTCTTCATGCAGAAGAAAGACAAGACATTCTCCAAGTTCATAGAATTCAACAAATTGGTTGAGAAAGAAATCTGTAAGCAGGTGAAGGCTCTTAGGAGCGATAATGGAGGGGAGTACGTATAGAATGAATTTAAAAATTTCTATGAAAAATAAGACATTCGATGAGAGTTGACAACATCCCACAACCGAAAACAGAATGGGTTGGTTTAGAGAAAGATCATAGCATTGTAGGAGCATCGAGAGAAATGTTTCATGACCAAGGCCTACATCTGCATTTGTGGGTTGAGGCATGCAACACAACAATATATTTGTAGAACATGAGATATCATCATATTTTGGGCATGATTACACCGGAGGAGGCTTTCTCAAGGAGAAAGTCGGATGTCACACTTCAGGATTTTTGGAGCCTTTGTTTACTATCATATCTCCAAACAATTAGGGAAGAAGTTAGAGCCGACAATAGAATTGGGGGTATTTGTGGGTTACAGAGAAACTCCCCACAATTATTGTGTGTTCTTGCCATCACTTAGAATGACAGTTGTGCGAAGTGATGTAAAATTTGATGAGGAGAAAGTGATGTGGTGCTCTCTTGAGAGGGAGCTTTAGATCCCACCAGAAGAGGAGCTTTTAGCACCAAAGGAGGAACCTAAGGAATTTTTGGAGTAGCCACAAATTGAGTAGCAGAGATTGGAGATATCTACTCAAGTAGAACCATGCAGAGAAGGCAAAAAAAGAACGAGGGAAGCTGAAGACTTGTGCATGATGTGAGGGATAATGTGGGTGCTCCTTCAAATCAGTGTAGGCATATAAGGACATTGGATATGTGGCTCTAATGACTGAGCTTGTAGAGACTGATCCATCCTCTTTTAAGGAAGAATTAAAGTAAATTGTATGGGTTGATGCAATGATAGAGGAATATGAATCCATTGTAAAGAACAGTGATTGGGAAGTTTTCCCAAGACCAACAGATAAATCAGTTGTAGGTTCAAGATGGATCTTCAAGGTGAATCAGGAAGCAAACGAATCATAGAGAAGTATAAGGCCTTATTTTTGGCCAAGGGGTATTCTCAAGTTGAAGGAATTAACTATGAGGATACCTTTGCTTATATAGCAAGGTACTCATCCATTAGATCAATTATTGATCTGGCTACGCAAATGAGGTGGAAGATCCACCAAATGGATGTAAAAAAAACATTTCTTAATGGATTTATTGAGGAGGAGGTGTACATCGAGCAACCAGAATGCTTTGATACTTTTGATCGAGAGTCTAATGTGTGCATACTAAAGCGAGCGTTGTACAGTCTCAAACAAGCACCCCATTGTTGGGAAAAATACTGAGAGGGGGGGGGGTGAATCAATATTTATCAACAAACATTATATCATATCAGATTTACATCATTTACTAAGTCCATCAAGTCAAGCATAACTTCATCAGGTGGTTTGCCATCAAGGACAACACATGTCAACAGTCGCATGTCTTCATCTTCATTCGTGGGTTGCCATCAAGGACAACACTCTGCATCATATTTCCAACACCCATGCTTGATACACGAAGATCGATAGTTATCTCATTGGTTTGGGTTTCACCAAAAGTGAGGCAGATGTAAACCTTTTTCATATATTGGTAGAAGGTAATTTTTTTATTATCGTTTTATATGTTGACGACTTGATTTTAACTAGTGACGAACAACTCATTAGATCTTGCAAGGAGGACCTTGCAAGGGAGTTTGAAATGAAAGACATGGGTCTCATGCACTACTTCCTCGGATTCGAATTATGGGAAGGTGATGGGGAAATATTTGTAGCTCAAGGTAAGTATGTAAATGAGATACTTCAGAGGTTCTGCATGGATAGTTGCAAACCTATGGAAACACCTCTAGCGACCAACTAGACGAAGGAGAATGCCACTTCAAGTGAGGAAGTGGAGGCTACCATTAATTGGTAGCTAGTGGGTTCACTCATGTATCTTGTGAACACAAGACCAGATATGTGCTATGCAATCAACCAACTGAGCCAAGATATGATTAGGCCAACCAAATTATTTTGGAAGGAAGCTAAGCATGTCTATCCAGTTTGGACTATGGCACAAACGGACAAAGGGAGTGAAATTGTGTGGCTTCATGGATGCATATTGGGTGGGGACTCCATCAAACCGAATGAGTACATCAGGTGGATTTTTCATTATTGGGTCCGCAGTTGTTTCCTGGTACAACAAGAAGCAAAAATTTTCTGGTGCTCAGCTCTGTAGAAGCAGAATACATGGCTACAATTCAAGCAACATGTGAGGCCATTTTGGATGAGAAAGATACTTGTTGGATTGTTTGGTCATATGATAGATCCAATTGTGATAATAAGAGATGCATTAATCTCTCTCAGAATCATTTTTTTCATGATCAATCCAAGCACATAGATATCCGGTATCACCCTTACCGGACTGTGTGCAGAGGTGAATATTGTTGTTGCAGTGCATTCTGATAGAGGAACAAGATGCTGACATTTTGACAAAGGAATTGTCAAGAGGGAAGTTCGAGTTCCACAGGTGCAGGTTAGGGGTGGTTGATAATCCCTTTCTTGTTGAGAGGGAGTGTTGAAAAATGCAACAAGAAATTCTCAATATGATTTTGCCTTGATTAAATTGAGAAAATTCAAAATTCCACATCAACAGACAAGTTGGATGTAGTTAACTTGTGTGACATGACATGTGTCACCTAGTTTACATAGTAAATTCGAGCTGGAGGAGTTAGAGTTTAGTTAAGCATGTGTGATTTCTAATTTGTAGCAATCAAAGTAAGTTATCTCAAGTTTTTTCAGCTAAACTGTTTCCAACTATTGAAGGAACTAGTGGAAGGTCAATTGTGCAATGGAACTTCAATCAAAATTAGTGATCATCCAGTTAACTAGTCAATCAGTCTAAAATAGCTATTTCATGTAGAGAATTCGAGCTCCCCAGCTGTGCTGGAGATTCCAAGGCAATGTAACATTAGTTGTAGACTAGTCTTGAGGGTACAGGTGTTGCATGCAGTCAGATGATCAACCTTGGGAATTTCACAATCAATTTTGGAGAAATTCCTAAGTAATAGGGGCATAATATCTCAAGGAATTGCGCAAGTAAATAGGGGCTCAAGCAGAGGCAGAATTTGACTATGTTTGGGTCAAATATTCTCAGTGAGAAGAGAGATAGGTTATGCACTTGCAAGTTGTGCTCAGTTGAGAAAATCAATTGTAATACATCTCTATTCATCATATTCAAGAAAGAAGGCATTGGGGGTTTTAACAATTTTATTTCCCTGGTAAAAATACTATTTTCATGTGTGTGATTTCTTATTGTATGTCTAGGTTTTTTGTTCTAAATTGTGAATTAATGTTCGCAGAGCAGTAGAGTAGGTTTGTGTCTTGTTATTTTGATTAAAACTTCTTGAGCAGTTGTAAATCTACACCATAATTTCTACATCCCTCCCTTCAGGCCAACATTTCATATTTTTTACTATTTTCAAGAAGGTAATTTAATACTTAAATTGTTTATAGGACTTTCCATAGCCAATTGTGGCTTCCACGTTGGTCTTTACGATTATGATCACATATAAAAAAAACAGGGGTAGAAAGGTCAGATCATTACATTTTCCACGTGTTAGATGTATGGACATGTTGATGTGGCATTGGTATATATATATATATATATATCTTGGTGTCCCAAACTTAGAACGAGATACACTTTATATAGTATGAAAGCTCTTGACAAGTAGAAGATGATGGACACCTTAGAAGTGGCATTTGAAGTGATTAAAAGAAAGAAAAATTTTGATATCTAATTTTCTTACTCAAGCATTAGGGACTAGGTATGTTACATACATGGCCAAAGGATAAATCAGAAACAAAGCTCTAATACCAAATGTATCAACAAAAATTGGTTCACCAATTAGATATCCAAAATATTTAGATTATAAAAATATCCATTTAAAATAAATAAATAATATATAAATGTATGAGTAAAAATGATATGTGATATTAAAAATGAAGACCTTGTTATAAATATCAAGCAAAAGTGTCATTTCATTAAAGGTCATGTCTTTTCATTGGATCATGTTCTTTCATAAATATAAGTTATTATTTAATTAAAAGTTATTATTATTTATAGTATTTTATATTTATGTTCGTGGTTTTGTCTAGTTATTTACGTATTCTTAAATTCAATAGTGAATAAAAATTTCATCAAAACAAAACCATCCAAACTTTAAATAAAAAATTATTTGCAAAATCACAACTATGAGTATTAAATTAATCATTTCCATGATTAAAGGAAAACCTTCAAATCCACAATTTTACAAAAAAAAATTACAAGCTATCCACAAGTCCTACAATGTTATTTTCCAGAGATTCAATTATAACCTTCCCTTGTAACATAATGAATAAACAAAAACATTAATTATTTTGAAATTAATATACCAGTGCCAATTTAATTTTTTCATACTAAAGATTTTTTTATTTTTTTTGTAAGCTTAGGTAGTACCTTCTATTTTCTATTAATAAATTCAGGCAAAAGATACAAAACTAGATCTCAACCTGCCCGCAGGAAACCAGGTATTTTGGCCATCGAAGTTCAAAATAAGTCAACCAGAACATAAAAAGTCTTAATAACTGATACCAAATCTGTCTATACTAGATATCCAAGTGCAGAAACCATATCATGTACAAAAGGTAAACAGCATAAGAACCTTAAACACAAAATGAAACATAAAAACAAGAGAATTTTAGTCCTCCTCAGAGTCAACAGGTGTTGGAGCTTTAGCTAAAGCTCCTGGTAGTTCAACAGGAACCTGTTGCATTGCTCTAAGCTCCTTCTCCAGTCTTCCAAGTCTCGTATACTGATGCAACTGGTGTAAATTAATTTCCTGAATATTCCTATTAATATCCTCCAGGGTCAATTCCAGCTTTGTTTCCAACCTTGTCTCCACTATAGACATAATAGCTTTGGCTAGGAGGCATTTAATTATCCAGTAAGTGCGAAAAGATTGTTGAAACAGAGAAGTGCGTCCCTGGGTATACACAGGATCCGGAGTCACAGTCTGCATATCTTCAAAAGCCGTGTCATCCTCCAAATCTATATTATCCAGAATCTCAGATTCGCAGCCATAGATGTGACCACGAACTGAATTGGGGATGTCATTCATGAAGGTTTGAACCAGTGGCTCAAGGTGCTGCTAAATCGTCTTTCTTCCCTGTTTCCTATGCGTTTCAGAAGAGGACTTCTTTCCCTTTCCCCCAATAGGCTTTCGGCCTCGTTTTACCATTGTAGAAAAATCTGTTAAGACTTCCATCCATACAACAAGAGGAGTCAATGGCACAGATATCATATAGCCAGCACCATAATGAACATCACCATCTCCCAGTTCTGCTACCAAAAACAACTGAAGAGATAAACACCCAACACAGACATAAGAACATCGGAGCGGAGCCAAACAAGGCTGAGAAACAAGCTGCGAAGAAGAAATGTGATCGTAATGCAACAGTAAGTGAAGATAGATAAGCGGCCAGATCGGAATCCCAAAACCAGAGGTAGGCCAATAACAGGAGCCGAGACAACCCAGAAGAATATGCATGCAAATATCGAAGGGGTCCCAGAAGAGAGCGAGGTAAAAAGGCAAAGCCCAATTCAAATACTGATATAAGGAGGGGTTAACAATACGACCATTCTCCCGAAAACCTGAAACCGAAACCAAGGCATGGTAATCCTGACTAGCAGCAGAGCAATTGCCAGGAGCCGAATCATGAACACTATTCATGCGCATGGCCAGGAGTCCCCAAAAGAAAACTAGGCTCATAATAGACAAACCACGAAAAATTCCAAACCCCCATGCAACGACAGAATGACAAATAAGAAACCCAGAAGAGTAATGCAACCAGCTCACCCAAAGGTTTAGAGCGTACCACAAAATACGAAAAATGCCCGGGTCAGGGAAGAAGAACAGAAACAAAATAAGACTAACAGGCATGAAAATACAAGACATAGCAGAAACGAAGTGAAGAAACTGGATGCAGTGACCAACTTCATAACCCTGCTGCATGAATTCAAACCAGAAGCGACCATACCGACATTCCCACAAATCTTCTAAAAAAACCATGAGAAAAATCCGCAGACGAGAGGAGAGTATAGGCGAGAACTGAAAGGTTAGAAACATAGATACATACCACGGCTGAGCTTGCTCTGTCACCCTGAAACCCTTCCAACCTTCACCGTTGCATGCACTATCAGCCTCAGGAACTAAAAGCCAAACAAAATAATTAACAATGAAAAGGCATACAGCCTTGCAAGCCTTAACCCCGCACCGACGGCATTGTTTCCGAAACGTGATTGACAACCTAGCTAGCCGATCCATTTGGAGGCTTCAGGAAACGCAATTCATTTAAGAAGGTGGGTGCTGGACGTCCCTTCGATCAACTCCTCGCGGCGGTTGCATGCACCCACCACGTGGTAGACGTACGCATCCCGCATACCCTCCACCACTTCGGCGTACACCTGCCACCTCAACACGTTCAAACTTTAGAAAGCCTATTGTTTGTATAAAAAATATGAAGAATGAGTAAAACATTGAAGGATACATAACATCAAAATACATAATCACAAAGTGCAACATTAAACACCAATCACCTCTCTTGTATTCAACCAAATATGCACATTTATCTGTGTGTTTATAGCATTTTAATACCAAATTTAAATGTATCCTTATGATGGATACATTTAAGAAGGAAAAAATAACATCATTGCAAAAACATTTGTGATAAAGGTATCTTAAAATGGTAAAATAGCAATTAACCTTAGTTTTGGTGTGGAAGACACCTTGGGAACCAATAACATGTGGTTGCCATAATTTTACAAAAGGGATACTCAGTCATATGACTCATATCCTTAATTGGGGATTTTGTTCCGCATTAATACTCCACTTCTTCCTCTTGGAACCAAAAATTGCCTTCTCAGAAAAGACCAAACTTTATTCATGAAAACAACATAAATGAACAAAAAAATTCCATGGCTTCCAAATACCATAGTGATGGTTTATGATATCAAGCATGATAACATTTATGATGATTTCTTGATGGGAATAGAAAGCCTATACTTTCTTCATATGACTAAGGTTTATTGAGGACGTCATACACTTGCATAAGGGTGAAAAGATAGTCCTATTGTCACTACAAATTGCAACTTCAAAAAGCATTAAGTTATCATTTCAATTGTGCTTTAAAGAAGATTAATTATAGAAAAAGAAACAAACCGTTACATTCCTAATCAATAATATTTTGTAATTTAAAATAATTCAAAACAATAAATAGATTTTTAATAATACTTATTAAAAATATACAAGTTCCTTCACCTCTCAACATAATGAAAATAATATGAACTTTGTATACACCTTCTTGCTAAAGTGTTGCAATATTCCTATGATTTATGAAAATTTGGCTATTCTTATATGTTAGAATTGGATGAAGGGCCAATGATGTCAACCTACAATAAGATCATGGGCCTTTAGAGCAACTAGAACACCAACAAGAAACAAAATTTTCTAAATTAAGACAATCTTTCACAGGATAATGGTTTCTCAATGTAATATACAAACCTATTAAGCCCAAAACACTAAATACCGAAGATGAACATAGTGAAAGGACAACAGTGAACAGTAAACAAAAATTGAATAGAATTAGGCATTACAGGGGAATCATTGCTTGAGACAACACAAGGATATGGTAAAATGAATAGTTATCAAGGGTTGAGGGACCTGAGAGACAGAAACAAAAAATGTTTGCCCAAATCAACATGGAAAGAGCATCTCAATTTCACCACATGAAATAAAGGTTTATGGGATTTCTAGTTACTAGTTACAGTGAGATTCATCCAGTATTATCTACACAAGTTGGGAAATTTTACCATTATGAATATGTTCCTTGAAAGGTCTGGTCGTGTCTATTCTACATCAAGGCACTGATGGGAAATTTGTCATGACATGTACACACCATCATTTTAAGGAGAGCATCATTCTCACACAAAATTTGTGTCCTCGATCCTCTTGGTCTACCCTTATGACCTGCAATTTTTCTTGTTCCTTCTGTCCAGTTCTGCTTTATTTTTTCCACTTAAATATTTATTCCTCCATGATAAGATTCTGAGTGGCACATTAAAATGTACTTTTGTATGCACTGTTGAAACCTATTTGAGATATAAAATGCAGAGTGCATTTTTGTCTACAACTTGAAATTAGCTCTAATTTGTAATGCATATGGTCATTGTCTTTTGATGTTTAACCTCCTTGTAACATTCATAGTCAGAGTAAAATTCAAACCACAAAAATACATTATAATATTTCACCAAAATTGGGCACTTCTCAATGATGCATGTTTACTTTGATAAGCAAGCATAACTTACTATTAGAAGGGAGAAATGCTTTCTGGAGGCACTTCAGCACAAAATAGGTTAAGAACAATGATTCGAGATGTATGAGGACCTGAATCCCTCAAATGAAGATACCTCTTTGAGACAGAATTCGGAGGCAAAACTAGAACTTTTACTTCTTATCTTGCTACATAAGTTTATATCATCAACCTCGCTTGATGTTGGACTAAACAATTAATGCTTTTGCTCAATTTTGGAATATATCCACCACAATTGCATTATTATTTTTGTTGGTGAAATTCCAGACTTGTGTTATTTTATGTTACATTCATTGCCCCTAACATTGTACTATCCTCTCCTCTCTAGATTTCTCTCATTTTGAATCTGTGTGGATCATAGGATTAACCAAGAGGGCCTAACATGCAGCTTCTTCACTCATTATGCTATCTGTAGGTTTGGACTAAGTTGCAAATTTAACAATTTCATGGGACACGTAAATTAGTGTATCTTTAGACTTAACAATTGAATTTGTTGGAGAAAATTGTCCAGAACAATATTCTACATCAGAAGCTAGTCAACAGCCTTTTGGTGTTGAAAATGTAGGAATAGATTCATAGTGTTCCACTTCAAGAACAAAAGTGGCCTTTTAATTTTCTGCAAAGTTGACAGAATCTACTGGTTTAAATATGATTGAGGTGCCTTATCATGTCAACTGGGTGCATAAGCCAAGCTAACATTTCCCGTACAGGATCCATGGCATTGATTGACTAAGCAACAAGTAATTTCTTGCTGAGAGTTGTAACCGGAGTTTCCATGAATTTGATGGACATTATGAAGCTTTCTAATGGTCGAATTCCCCAACTTGTGTAGATAATACTGGATGAATCTCATTGTAACCTTATCAAAAAATTTCTTTAACCATGGTATATAAGTGTAGAGACCAAAATATGATACAAACAATCAAAATCTGATAGAAAATATAGGGTCTTTTATTTTGTTCAAACAATTATTTTGACTATAAAATATTCTCCATAGAAACAGAATATAAAATATTCTCCATAGAAACAGAATATATTCATAAAAGAATTTTAAAATTTAGCAAGCAAGATTAGTTCTCATTTTCAATCTAGACAACAGATCCGTTCATGTCGTTCATGTGGCCTTATCCTTGAAAGGACACTTACCTTTATTTCTTGCAGATGTGATGCTGCAGCCTGGCATTTCACATTAAGAAAACACGATTTTTTATTTTTATTTTTAAGCCAAACGAACCCACGATTTTTTATTTTTATTTTTAAGCCAGACGAACCCAATAATCCATCTAACATATAATTACTAGTGAACCTCTGGGGAGCTACGATATGTCCTCCCCATTGTTAGCCACCTATAAATTCTGATATACCAAATGGTGGCTAAATATGTTTCTGAGCCTTCAAGAGATACATTTCCTCTGAAAATCTCTCATTCTTGAAGCCTCTATGTGTCCTTTTCATTTGAAAGATCTTCACTTCTCTTTCCATCAAGAAAACCTCACTGTCTGTGAAAGAATTATGCTCAGAAAGCCTCCATATGCTTCCTTTTTACCCCTGCAAAATTCCCCATTTTAACCCCTTTCTTCCCTTCTCAAATTGTAGAAATTTGAAATAATTTTCTGAATTATTCACCAAGATTATCCTGATTACACACTATTTAAGCTTCATGCATAATACATAACCTCTTCTACAATTGATCATCAATTTGCGGAAAATAGAAGCAATCGCATGCGCACATTAAAACATAATCAAGCACACATATAACATAGTATGTAATGGGGAAAGCTTACAGCTGAAAACCCCCAACTATCTGTATATTATAATGATAGAGAACATGTAAAAATACATAGCACAAACTCCTCACAATCTCTCAGCACTATCTCCAATTGTTACACACAAACTAGCTCAGATCTGAACAAGTCATAGGTTCAAATCTCCTCCACTGTTTGCCTGCCTCTACTGCGCAATCCAAGATGAGAATAGAATAGATCCAAGTTCGAATCCCCTTGGATTTAACTTCCCAATCCTCATTGGCAATCTCAATCAATGTGTGTGCAAATCTCATGCACAAGTATAGTCACAACTGATAGCAGACTCACCCTTTCACCCACCTCTAACATTGGTCTCCACTGAAATGTCCATGCATTGCAGTTAACTGATGTGTTCTTTAGTTGATTTATGAGTTAATAATTAGTGAATTAATTAATAATTAATTCACACCACTCATCACTAGTGTATTTTTCAGTTAAACTAAACACAACTAGTTCAACTAAGTTAAACCGAACACAACTCCACCAACTGTCTCATCAACTCCACCAAACTCTGCCACATGAGTTCTAACTGAAGTCAACCATGCAATAGCTCAACCAAACCCTAGGAAAAGCATATTTCCTTCTATCAACTGCATGTGTCACATCCGTAGCTCGAAATGAAGTGCTCCAAGAGGATAAGATAATGTTTATAGTCCAAATATTATTAAGGGCTAATAATATTCGACTGATCTATTTTTAGACTGGCAGTCTAAAAATAGACTTCGCCCAATGTCTAAAAATAGAGGTCCATCTATTTTTACCAAATTGACCAATCATCCATAAATAGCATCCTGCAACTCATAGACCATGATCCATATGTCTAAAAATAGACATAGTCTAAAAATAGACTTTGCGACAAAAATCACTTGTGTGGCCCCCACCTAGTTTTGGTGATCACTTTCCAACTAGGATCAGGAAAGATGTTTTAGGATGCCTCCTTCACTGTTTCTTGTTGCCATCTTCAACACTCCCTCTCAACAAGAAAGGATTGTCTTTTCATGTGACATGCAACTCCATGCATTTTCCCTGCAACCTTCACAAGCGCCATGCAACTCCATGCATCTGCTCTGCAACTCCTCTGAAACTGAATATGCTCCAAACAACTCAATCAGTCTGATGCGCCATGCAACTCCATGCGTCTATCATCAAAGTCTTCGACTTCTGCTGGTACCAACTGCACATGTCATCAGGAACCACTGCGCTGTTGAACTCTTGCACCCATGCACTCGAGACCATTGCCAACTCGTATTCGCGCCCAAGATTCAACACCGGCCACTTGATCTCGCCCGCATCAATCCAACTCGATCATGCTATCACACCTCAGGCACCTAGAAGAACCAATCATGAGATCCACACCATCTGACCTGTCTTAATCTCTCTTGGGATTAACCATGCATGTCGCCCCACCTCTCACCTGGTGGTATAGCCGCATGCACTCCCTCTGCCCATCTGGCACGAAATTTCTTTGCATTAGTGGTTGCTCCCACTCCATGATCCTCATCTTGTGGCCGCTCCACATCCCGAGGTTCACCCTTACCTGCATGCAAATCTGGCTCCCTCTCAAGCTTCAATTGCATGTCTTTCTTGCACTTCCCAACGTAGGAAGCTTCCGTATGACATCCCATCTACTTCAAGTCCGCATTGACTTTCGTCAATCCCAACCAACCATCCTCGTCCTGCTTCTCTTGTGCCGAAGGAATACTTTTCCTTCACCGAAGACAACTTCATACCCTTTATCCCTCTGGGAACATTGCGATCGAGAGGCACCTTCTTTAAAACCTGGTACATGCAACACATCTTGTAAAAGAATGACTTTACCTGACTCCCTCTGAAAGGTTATGGTACCAATGCCGGTCGCATTGTATCGTCCACCGTCGCCCAACTCAACATGCATCTGGAGACCTTTCTCCACCAAGTCACCGAAAAGATTTGCATCTCCCGTCATGTGAAAGGAAGCGCCACTATCAATATACCACCCCGATCCCAATGCACTAGACAACATGCATGCGATCAATGAGAAGTCCAGCTCAAATTGCGAGGCAAGAGCCTCACCAGCTGCAGCTCCAGCAGCCTACTTGTTCTTCTTCTTCTGTGGACAATTCGTGGCGTAATGTCCATGATCGTGACAGTGAAAACACTTCACTTTGGACATGTCACGCTCTTTACCATCCACACCGGATTGAGAAGAATTCTTCTTGCCCTTCCCCTTCCTTGCTTTGGCAGCCAAAGCGCAATCTTCTTCATCAGATGCCTTTGATGAAGATCCATCCCTGGTACTCCGCCTTATCTCCTCTTGCACAAGATCCGACCAAAGTCGCTCCCATCCTAGAAATTTCTCCCGACCATTGACAGAATCCTCATAGGAATGCCAACTCTTCGGAAGACCAAGGAGAGCCAAGCTCACCAAGTCCTCATCATCCACACTAACTCCTACACTCCCAAGCTCATCCCTGCAGTGGACAAACTTTGTCAAGTATACCGGAATAGTGTCATTCTTCTCCATATTTATTTTCCTGAGTTTATCCTTGAGCGCAAACTTCCTCTGGTCACTCTTGCTTTGGAATAAATCTGTCAAGGCTTTCCACATCAAAAATGGAGAAGCCTTACCATGCAGGCTGGATACTATTTGATCCTTCACGCCCTCCAACAGAATCCTTCGACACCTTGTTGTCTTCTTTTGCCAAGCCTCAACCTGAGCAGCATCAGTAGGCTTTGGGACTTCAGCATCTATGAACTCCTTCAGCCCATTATCATCTAACACCGCCTCCATCCTATATCTCCATGCAATATAATTCGAGCTGCCTTCAAGAGCATACTCCAATCGCAATCCTTGATAAGACATTTTGACTTCAACACCAAGAAAACACTGCTGCAAATTCGAATTCCACCAGCTCAAAACTCAACCACTTCTGATCAAATGTGAGAACAAGGTATTTCTAGCACAGAGATCGACTGTAGGGGCATTTACTAGATATATCACCTTTCAGAGAAAGGATGGATCCAGAGGCTACCTGGCCCGCTTACAGACTCTGTCTACCGAAATAAATTGTAATCACTGTAATAGATCCAATGATCAATTCTCGCTCCGATACCATGTATAAATTTGAATAATAGCTGAATTATTCACCGAGATTATCCTAATTACACACTATTTAAGCTTCATGCATAATACATAACCTCTTCTACAATTGATCATCAATTTGCGGAAATAGAAGTAGTCGCATGCGCACATTAAAACATAATCAAGCACACATATAACACAGTATGTAATGGGGAAAGCTAATAGCTGAAAACCCCCAACTATCTGTATATTATAATGATAGAGAACATGTAACAATCATAGTACAATACTCCTCACAAGTACTCAGTACTATCTCCAATAGTTACACACAAACTAGCTCAGATCTGAACAAGTCACAGGTTCAAATCTCCTCCACAAGTCTGCCTGCCTCTACTGCACAATCCAAGATGAGAATGAATGAGATCCAAGTTCGAATCCCCTAGCTTGTACTGTGCAATCCTCATTGGCAATCTCCATCAATGTGTGTGCAAATCTCATGCACAGGTATAGTCACAACTGATAGTCACACTCACCCTTTCACCCACCTCTAACACTGGTCTCCACTGAACTGTCCATGCATTGCAGTTAACTGATGTGTTCTTTAGTTCATTTATGAGTTAATAATTAGTGAATTAATTAATAATTAATTCACACCACTCATCACTAGTGTATTTATCAGTTAGACTAAATACAACTAGTTCAACTAAGTTAAACCGAACACAACTCCACCAACTGTCTCATCAACTCCACCAAACTCTGCCACATGAGTTCTAACTGAAGTCAACCACGCAATAGCTCAACCAAACCCTAGGAAAAGTGTATTTCCTTCTATCAGCTGCATGTGCCACATCCGTAGCTTGAAATGAAGTGCTCCAAGAGGATAAGATAATGTTTATAGTCTAAATATTATTAAGGGCTAATAATATTCGACTGATCTATTTTTAGACTGGCATTCTAAAAATAGACTTCGCCCAATGTCTAAAAATAGAGGCCCATCTATTTTTACCAACTTGACCAATCATCCATAAATAGCATCCTGAAACTCATAGACCATGATCCATATGTCTAAAAATAGACATAGTCTAAAAATAGACTTTGCGACAAAAATCACTTGTGTGGCCCCCACCTAGTTTTGGTGATCACTTTCCAACTAGGATCAGGAAAGATGTTTCAAGATGCCTCATTCACTGTTTCTTGTTCCCATCTTCAACACAAATTTCCCTAAAAACCTTCAAAATCCCTTCCTAATTCATCTAAATCACCCAATTCCCCTTTAAAAAAATCATGTGAACCCCTTCACCTGGTTTAAAATCCCTTTTTCCCTCTACTGGAACCCCTTTTAAAGCCTCAAAAACTCCATTTTTAGGCCAAAAACCCATTTTTTACCATATATCAGGCCTAAGCCCCTTCGGCTAAGCCCTAACCACTTCCCCACATATGACCCGCGCCCGAGACCAGGCGCTAAGGCCCCGGGCGCTAATCACAATCGGAAGATTAGTCGTGACTTCTTTTTCCTTTGTAAACTGAAAACTTCCGATGCAAGAGTGATTTTTTCTATTGGCCGCAGATACAATATGAGTTGTTGATATGTGAAGATCTAATGGTATGCGCTTATCTCACTGCTCCCCGCCTCATCCCTTTGTCAACCTCTGATTGCGATCTCCACCGTTGATTCCCCTTCAAATCCAACAGCCATCGCATCACCGCTCCAATCGTCAATCGCAAAGATCTTAAAGTGCCACCCTCTGACTCCCCGATTGGCTAACTCCCGATTGGATCCTAGCTGTTGAATCCACAAGAACCAACTGCCAGGATTCACTCTCTCACCGCCTCTGTGTCCCCGATTGGTGATCCCTTATCCAATCGCGACCGTCGATCCTCCGCTGATCCAACGGTCCATATCTAATCGCAAGTTCAAACCATCAGAGTTTTTGGCCCTTGCCATCCTCCGGTGCGATTAGATCGTAGCCGTCCATCCCATTTGATCCTACGGTCCTCCTTTCTCCCACCATTTCATTTAACCCTTTTTCCTTCCGCTCCCTCTTTTAATCTTGACCGTCCATACCTTAGATCTGACGGCTGAGATCTAACCCGCCTTTGATCATTCCCCATATTACCAATCGCGCATCTTCCCATATCACGCTCTGCATCCAACGGTCAGCATGCATATCGCGTTATTTTGGCATCTGGGTTTTAACACTTCAAAATCACGCGATATGGGTGGTTTTGTTTCACCGCGTATCGGGCAGCAAGCTATATCACGTTCGTTTGGGAAAATTTCAAAACCATTCTTTTGCAGCATGAAAACAGTTGTTTTCCCATAAAAACCACTTCCCCCTTTCTGCCTCCGAAAGCTCTTCCATTCAATCTCGACCGTTGATCTGTATAGATTTACGACCCTCATTCCTTCACATTTTTCATTCATATTTTGTTCTTCAGACCTCCAAACGATTTCATTGGAGGATCTTAGCCGTTGATCTCCTCCTGAGATCTAACGGTCCACATTCAATCGCCCTCCGCCCATGCCGGTCCCACCATCTAAAGCCCCATTTCATTTGTTTTTCATCAATTTCCTTTGTATTTCGCCAAAGTTTAAACTTTTATGTTTACATTTAAAAGTTTATTCATTCCGTCTGACCTTATAAAGCCACTCCACCAGCAAATCTCCGCCATCGATCACCACTACCTAATCAGATCGGACAGACCACAACCATTCCTCCATCAGACCTTCATCAAAATTCCCCCCCACCATTATACAACAATTTTCACCGTTTTCTCCACTACAGCCGTTGTTTTCACTGCTGCGCTACCATATCGTCAATCCTCCAAAACATCCAACCTCCACTCCCGCATGGATTTCTTAACATGTTTGTGTGTTTTGCAGGGTTACAGACGGTGAAAGCCGTTATTGCTCACAGTCACTGTCATAGTGACACAGAGCGCAAAGGAAGATTTTTCAGAGCTAAATATCGCAGGGAAAGGCTCCTGAGGAGGTTTTAAACGTATGTTTCATTCCAATCAGAGTTATTAACTCTGTCGAAACCCTCCAGCGCCATGAAAACCTGCAGTATTCACAAAGACAGTCAACAGAAGCGGCAGAGAGTATCAGTGAAAGATTTAAGGGATTTAAAGCCTATTATTGAATATTAATAGCATAATCCAGTGTTTAAAGGATAGAGACATAGATTGAAGACCATAAGAATTATTGAGAGGGCCTGATGAAGCCTGGAGCACATAAACAAGTCATAATCAGTGCGCTCATATCAGCAGAATGTCCTTTCCCTAAGAAGGACACATTCCTACCTCATTCTCCATGCCTCCTCGAGCCCTTAACAGTTAGTACATTGACAGAAGTTTCTAAACTATTAGGACAGCAGTTATGGAAGCATGGGAGACCTGAGAGACCTTCAGTCACCTTGCTTACTTCGGAAGACAAAACCTGGTACCTATAATCAGCAAGTACTTCAAAGAACATACCTGAGGTTATTATCAGCCTAACAAAGGACTTCCGAAACAGCCTAAAAAGTACACACAGTCAATGCAAAGCTATTAAGCAGAGTGGGCAGTCGATACTTCCATCCCCTCTGTCTTAATGGACCATTTAAGTCCATATCTACTACTCCATTTCCTCATTCACCTATAAAAACTCATCGAAAATACATTGTAATGGTTGGCATTTTGTGATTTCTAAAGTAATACATATTTCTGCTTTGAAGAAGCTTTGGTGTTCTGAAAGAGTGTGAAGATCTGTGTTTTTCTGTTGATGAAGGAGGCTGGACCATCGGATCCATGAGCCTGGTTTTGGTGATGTACTCCTTATTTTCAATGTTATTTCTTGTGTTTCCACTTTTTTCCATCATGCTTTGCTTACAGTAGGATAAAAAGCTTAGGCAGAGAAATGTATCTTAGAAGCACCTCTGACCTGTTTATCCTTCACTGTTTATATGTTTTATGCTACTGAATGTGACAGGGTAGTCTAATAGCTCTCTTTATATTCAGTTTGTTTTATTTTAGAAATGGTTAATTCGGTTGTGTTAAAGACTGTTTAGGTGTTCCCTCTCTCTTTACCACTGAATATCATGTCTGAAGTTTACCTTTGATTATTAATTCTTCCAGTTTGACAGTGAGGTTTGTCTCAACCATACCCTCTATTCCTTATTGTTGTCATTGTATTGAAGGCCCCTATAATTGCAGTCCTAGATGTCTAAGGTGTTCCCTCTTCTTTGAATGAAATTGTATGTTTTGTTGGTTAAACTCTCAAAGGTGAACTTGTAGGAGGAAATAGGGTGTTCCCCGAATCCTATAGTTCATTTAGAAGGTTTACTCTGAGTTTCTCCTTTCTTTGAGTGTTTATATTGATTAGGTCCAAAGCAATGAGCTTACTGGAGGAAATAGGGCGTTCCCTGAATCCTTTAAGCCATTTTGAAAGGGTTTATTTGTTGTTCACTCTTAGTCCTTAATTTCCATTCCATTTCACCTATATTATTCAACAGACCCTTGACCAAGTTATATTTTCCCTTTGGTTTCCCTTCCTTCTCAATCAGAACTATTTGGACTTCACATGACTCCATTGCCCAATGGCTTGTAGATTCCCATGCTCTATCTATACCACATGAAACATACTTGTCCAACCAAACAAAAGCAAACAACCTTGAACTTCATAACTAGCCTAAAATCAACTTCTAAACCTTTCAAGACACATCTTTATAAATATATTGAGAGATCCCTCTCTGAGACTAGGAGGGCTAGATCCTAGAGCTCTAAAGTTTGGTTTGTATGTTGCCTTGTCTTTTGATAAGCCAATATATCAAAACACAGGACCCCAACACCCATATCCTGGGGAGCTACAATATGTCCTCCCCATATCCTGGGTCACAATAAGGGGAATTTGAACCTAGATCTTTTGAGTTTCAGCTATATTAAATTTCTTGGATTAGCCAATTGAACTGCGCCAGAAACAAGCAAACACGAAATTTCATATTTTTGTCCCAAATAATATTATAAATAAAAAAAAATTACACTATTTCTGAGATCCCTAAGCTATTGGAGCCAAAGTTTCCCAAGCCACACCACAGAGGACTGAAAAGGCAATAACATGAGATTGCAAATCACAACTCTGGTGCAATATGCAATAGATGAATTCCACAGATCTCACTTCCAGCAAAGACTATTATTAACAGCATGACACATTTACAACTAGTGACAGCATCAGTATTCTAGTCATATGTCCTGAAGAATGGAAGCTTAGAGGTAGCACTTCAAATCAGACAGACAGAGGAACTTAAACTAATTGATCTTAACAACCTATGAGCAGTAGATCCACTGTGTGGTTTTTGTTTTAAGCATTAGGTACTGCAATTCGAGCTTCATATGTGCAAGAAACTGACTAGGAAGTGATTCTAGTCTAAAAATTTTAAGAATCAGATTCAACAGACCTCTCTTGATAAGGTCCGATCTCTGCTTCCATAATCTCATGCTGTTATTGTAGATTAATTTACCACATAGCCTCTGAAATATAGTGTTCATAAAGTTCAGACGACGATCAATGCAATAACATCAATCCGAGTGAGGCAAGTTCCCATGTTAAGCTTTAAGATAGTCTTATGTAGTCTGGATAGACTAATTATATGATATCATGAAAAGTTGTCAAATTCGCAAAACAACCTCTAGCACCCATATGAAACCCAGAGTGAGGATCACTGCAGACTGTTAAAGTTTGTCACATGGTACAAAATTACTGAATGCAATTGACAACTAATTTAATCGACTGTTTTATTGTACCTTAAACTTCCCATAAGCAATTCGGCAATAGCAACTCAACCATTAAAGAAAACCATGAGTAGACCCTACATCAATTCACACGCATAAGACACTTGGAAAAATTTAGGGGCTTTCCATGATTTTACAAAACAAAGATTCCCTAATTTCCATTTTTTCTAAAAATGATTCCCTTAGATTTTACAATATAAAATTACTTTATCTTTAAAACTGCCAACATTATATAGACATTATATATAAAATCATTATTAATTTGAATAATTTTACAAATATATCAATAAACATTTTATAGTTTTCATATTAGGGAATAGTGAGATTCGAAAATGTTTTAAACTTCAAGATAATTTTCCATGGTTAAAATTTTCCCTAATAAAAGTGCTTCATAGTATTTATATCAACGCCAGTAAGTTCTATACTAGTAGGTACTATTACAGTAAGTCCATATATTTTACCTAAATTAGAAATTGTGACTATTGGAAGCAAATAGTAACACTATTTTTCATAAAACAATTCCTCAAGACCACTTCACAAATACCATTCAGCTAATGTAAACTACAGCAAATTCAGATACATTGTATAGTATTTGAAAGTGTTAATGACCTTGCCATCACTAACAGCATATCAGATGAATATGTAACTCGTCGTTGTTATTATTTGCAAGGTCCACTTTATTAATGTCAAATGAAAACTCACTAACCATTTTAGAAAACCAATTCTAGGTTATATATGTGAGCATTGTCATTGTTATTGGAGTGGGCTAACGGGTCGATGAAACACTCTTTGGGTTTTGCGCCCCCTCATCGCCAGTGAAGCCCTTCCGGCAAGTGGGTCCCCTCCCTCCCAACATTAACGAAACGGAGCTACGGGAGATGTTAATGTCTGTTACTTTGATCGTCGTCCAGTGCCTGCACGTAGTTAACCTCTGTTTCGACACTCTTCATTTGCAGGCTAGCTAACACAGCTAGACATGAGCAGCTTACCTAACTCATGTAGCTAGAGGAGAGCCGAAGTGACAAGTCGCCCTTCATGAAGAGATTGGAGGGCTCCAATTTGAAGTTTGAATTAGAAAATTTGAATTTGAATTAATGGGGATTAAATGTTGCATATCCATTGAGTTATCTTCCAGTCTATAGAGCGTGGTGTGTCAAACAAGGGATGATCCGCTAGGCTTTTACCACTGAAACCTCCTCTCCTTCCCATTTGACTTTCACTCCGAATTTCATCCCATCGAGTTTTGACAACAATAGTGTAGTGACAATAATAGCACAAAGGAACAACATTCCTAATGTGTTGCTACAATTTAAAATTTTGATCATGTTATCTCAAGTTTTAGGTCTGAAAATCTACACAGACAACTAAATTCATAGAAGCTAATTTATACTATTTTGTCCAGCGACCATTAGAGTATTAGTGGTTTCTAGGCTATGATGGAAACAATAATGGGTTTTAGGCCACAATGCAATGGACTTTAAAGAAACATATAACCAATATTATGTGTATCTTGCTTTTATAAAACCACAAAAACACTATCCTTGCTTGTAAACCTAGCTATTTGATTCTTTGCATTTGTAAACAAAATCAAATGGCCTTAATTCAGTAAAGGGTTTACTATAATTACATGTCGAACAAGATCAAGGTTTATGAGAGTAGTATGCAACAATATAAAGAAGTGGATATTTATGATGTTATGATGTTATGCAATACACGTTATGTTGTCTCCCTTGCATTGAAAAAAAATGGTCATGTCCCATTGATTTATTGACCTGAACATTGCAAATCATTTGTTTTCCCAACACACCTAAATGGGGAGTTCCAATAGCCGTTTGTAATCTTATGTCAAGAAAAAGTGTTGATTAAGTTTAGGCATATAATAAGGTAAAGGAAAAATAACCTATAAAAATGAACACCTAATAGCAATCAACACATTAAGAACTTATCATGAAAAAATAGCGAAAATGGCCCTTCAATTATAGTATGTAAAATCATACCTAACAATGAACTACACCAAACTATCCTAAAATTGAAAGCTTGAGAGTGATAAGGAAGGCTTGAAAGGAATAATTTTATTGGCCCTAAACCTCGCTGGAACATAAAATATTGTCAACAATAAAATTGTTTGAGAATGTAATGTTAATTGGGAGTATATTTTCTCTAATACTAAAGACAAGTAAAACAATGATAATAAATCAGCACTATCTAAAAAAAATTGTTTGTCCATAGAAAACAAAAAATCCCTTAAAATCTTATTTGACATCTCCAACAAATAACAAATGTTATAACCCCAACAATGAATTTTCATGAAGCATGGATGACATGACAATAACATGACGAGCAATCTATTTCCATTATTTCCAACCATGAAATTTCAATTGCAATTGCGACAAGCTTCATGTTATTTCTTAGCAGAGTCTAAAATTCAGACAATCCTTTGTTGCGCTTGAAAAGATCGCAGAATTTTTCATTAACACCTTCAATAATATGGGAATATTTGACTAGTGCAAAGTTTGCATAACTACTTTAGAGATAAAGATAGATCTTTTGCATAAACGAAAAGATCCATTTTTTTCATGAATATATTTTATATCTTTTCATAAAATATATCATTGAATTTCATAAAACACTAATAGATTAAAAATATATTAGAATTTCATAAAACACTAATAAGATTAAGTAAATATATTTTTGTTAAATTTAATAAATTTTGTATATAAATTTTTGGAGTTGAACTATGTAGGTAAAATGAAATGTTAGACTTTAAATGTTTGGAAGATACATTCTATCATTCTTGATTAAAAAAAAATCAAAAAAAGTTTTAAATAAAGTCTTCAATCTGAATCTATAAATATGTTGAACCTATGAAAATGATATTAATCATGATAGATGCTTAATAAATATTTGTTTTATATCATTTATTAACATAAATATAAGATAATAGTGATATATGCATATGATCATTTAATTGTACCATAAATATTTTGGACACAAGATAGAAATTATTTGAAAAAGAAAACTGAATTAAAATGGATTATTCCCTTGCACAACAATTGTAATGAAAAGTGGGCCCAAAACATATGCATGAAAGTTGAAATAAAAGCACCATATCGTACACTCACATTATACAAGCACTATTTACATAGGATTGTACAGCCCAACGTTTTGCACCGGTTAATTGCAATGTAGCTTTGGATTTTTTTCTTACATCTCTTCAATATTTGTGGTTATATGATTTTTTTACAACCAATATGTTCATTATATTTTTGTTTCTATTACTCATTGTTACAGTGGCAACAGTTCACTGCTATGGTGAGTTTTCGCCACTGTAACAGGGATTTTTTGCCACTCTTACAGTGAGTTTCTTAATCCAATTGATGTGGGGATTTTAGTTAGTATATATCTATAGATATATATATATATATATATATATATATATATATATATATATATATATATATATATATATATATATATATATATATATATATATATATCTGTGTGTGTGTGTGTGTGTGTGTGTGGTTCTATTACTCACTGTTATAGTGGCAGCTATTCACTTTCACAATGAGTTGCCTCCACTGTAAAAGGGAGTTGTCGCCACTGTTATGTTAATAGATTATGTTGGGAATTTAGTATATATGTGTGTGTGTGTGAATTTTTTTTGCAGTTAAAAAAACATATTTTTCAACCAAGATGCTCATTATATTTTATTAAATTGTTTTTTTCATTTAATTTTTTTCCTCTTTTGCAGATGGTGCAAAAGTGGTCGCTCATCATCCAGGTTTGGTGTCATCCAAACCAAGGTCATGCACGAACAAAATTCTTTCTTCATAATGAAGCACTTATCCAAGTATACCAGAATACCAAAGAGATTCCAGGGACAACCACAAATAACGAAGCCTATTATATTTCCCTGGTTGATGGGCTTAGAGTAGCTAGGAATTATGGTGCAAGTGACATTGTCACTTAAACTAATTCAAAGTTGATTACCAATCAAATGATTGACATTTACCAAGTGAGAAAACAAAATTTGAAACCCCTCCACCAAGAAGCAAAAGATATTGTTGCACAATTTATTAGTTTCAACATCATTTACCGATCAGATGTCTAAAGGGTTGTTGATAATATACTCATTGAAGCGACATCCAATGGACGCGGGTGTGGAAGATATGTGGAGACGCCAACATGTGCTCCACCAATTGTCATTGACAGGCATCGATATACGTATCTTGTTAATGAATTGATTGTTCTTGTGTTTTAAATTGGGGTTACTATGGTGGGAGTCCTATTATGGAGTTCTTATTTCTTGTGATATATTGTAGCAGCATAAACAACTATTATGTCCATTTTTAACGTATTTATATGAGCTCTATTTTTTTATGGATGGGCTCACCTTATTTTTTGGTACTTTTTGGTACATGTATGTAAAAATGTATTTTTCAATTAATACTATTACAATTCATTTTTGGCTATCTGTTGGAAATATTAAGAAGGGTGGGGGGAGAATCACTAATTCCTTTTACAAATGTTATTTTATCAATTAATATCACTTTAAACAGAACCCAAAATTGAACAAAAAAATAAAGGAAATTTTTATTATCAAATAGAGGACTCCAAGTACAAGTCTCTAATAATTATACAACTATAATAAAAGTCTAATGAACTCGAATTCTTAAAGAAACCACTTCAATAAAAATTAATGTGAGATACCCTTGGTTACAAGCCAACCAAGATAGCTTATAAATCAATCATTATTTTCCCTTTATACATGGTTAAATGAAAAATGCAATTGTGATATATTGAATTTTTCCAATCCATAGCTCCAACCTCATTTAAGGGGCATAATTGTGATCAAGTGATTTGATTCACTTGGTTGTAAGGAATGTTTTTTTAACTCCATTATGAACATATACAACCACAAGATCAAGAGATTTGAATTGAAGCACATTCTGACATACATGACAACAAAAAAATCTAAGCCTGCAAACAGTGAAAATAATATGAACAACTTGCAAATCAAGGAAGTTAACTTGATAATCATGAAAAATTATAATATGCATTCAAGTATAACTAATAAAATGTAACCAATATGTTTTAAGGAAAGTAATTTAAGGATTCAGTGTAATGGTGCATGGGCACACAAAGTTGCACGTAATAAAACTTTAAATTACTATGATGGAAAATCAGGGCCCTCCCATGGAAACTTGCCCTCCCATTCCAATGGTCACCGTTGCGGAAAATCTTGACTGGGTACAAGGGGAATTGTAAATTTATGTAGATGTTCTATGCTTGATGCAACTTTACTTTCTCTTCAATATTAGACAGCAATCACATTAAAAATAAAGTAAAATGATGATAGAACATACCAGTAGATCGACATAAGACAAACCAGAAATAGATAAGTGTGATGGTGCATTAGGCGGTCAACAGGATGCTTCAACCAACAAAGTCTCAATATGGTCAGCTAACCAGAAATGCAACACAACCCCCTAGGACAGCCAAACAGTCAACTCAAAAGTCAACCCCAGAAAATTCAACACTGTCAGTCAACGGTCAACGCAAACAACAACAACAACTAGGTCAATGTTGAAAATTCAAAGTCAACATCTTGCCTCGGAAATAGTGCCAAAAAATGTAGATTAGGGAAATCAAAGTTTTTGGAGAGTTTCAGGTCGATTTGACCTTGCGTTGACCAAAGTCAACGTTGGTCAAAGATTGCGCAGAAACCCTAAACCGAATTTAGAAAATTGCTACTGCCAGATTTCCCGTGTGGAGAGAGAAGAGACTCCAAGTGATCGAACCAATCAGAAGAGGAGAGAGAATGTGTGAGAATGAGATGAGTGAAATGTCCTCCAATGTTGACCTTATTTATATCCATCATTGAGGTGTGACACATCTGCTAGGGTACAAAACCCTAAAGCGGACCTGCACATATTTTGAATAGATTTAAAATAAATTCAAAATAAATGTTCTACTCATCGGATCAAGATGATCTTTAGATCGATCTTGCACCTCTCCAAAAGAGGAACCCAATAAAAATATTGGTATCTTCATCTGCACATCACAACATGGATTTTGGACCTAGTTGTCCAAAATTAACACTCCCTCTCAACTAGGGAGAACTCCATCCACCTATGCAATCCAAACATCGTGCGTCATCCCACCGTAACTTGCTTTGTTGGCTTCTTTATTTCAGAACAGAAGTGGGTCAGTCACAAAGACATCATTCTCGTCTAATAGATTCAGCCCAAGGTCTGAAACCTCTATAGGACTCACAAACAGTCTCATACCAACCCGAAGTTGTTTTATCCGACCCAAAGTCAGTAGGAGGTCCAAAACCTCACTAGACTTGATCCCAGATCAAGTGGTTGGACTGTGCCATCCTAGATAGAGAGTACGGCAATCTCTGATGCATCCATCAGTCTTTGCTACTAGTCTCTAGCTTTTCCCACCTCACTATCCAAATGAAAGGTACTTCCCATGAGCCCTGAACTCAATGGGTAGGATGCATACGTGGAAAAGATAATGAGAGGTGAACCAACTCAATCATCACAACGGTGGGGCTAAAGCACACCAACAAGGTTTGGTAAGCCTAGCCCTGTGGTTTCTTATAGCTTTGAGAAGCTATCCCCAAAGTCCCCCAGAGCTCCTAGAGCTCATCGTCCAACATGACCCTCATCATAGGGTTGTTCCACGATACCAAGACTCTCACGAAAGGTTAGGAACTTGACCTTCCCCAGGGGCTTTGTGAGAATATCCGCAACCTTCTCATCAGTTCCTATATGATCGAGCCTTACGGTGCCTCATTGTACCATATCCTAGATAAAGTGGTACCTGATATCAATATGCTTGGATCGATCGTGGAACACAAGATTCTCGAAAAAGTGAATCCCACTATGGTTATCATAGAGTATCACGGTGGTATCTAGCACATGCCCAAACAACTCACCGAAGAGCTTTCACAACCAAACTGCTTCACAACAAGCCATACTCATTGCAATGTATTCGGCCTCCGCGGTGCTTAAAGCCACTGACTTTTGCTTCTTGCTCATCCATGATATCGAAGTAGATCCAAGTGTGAAGCAGCATCCCGATGTGCTTTTATGATCCACCACACTGCCAGCCCAATCGGCATCAGTATATCCAAGGAGTGTCATGCTCTCGACAATGTATCTCAGCGCATGTTTTATAGTGCCCCGAAGATATCTAAGAAGATTCTTAGCACCAACCCACTGAGTGTGATGAGGCTCAACCATTTTTTGACTCAAAGTTTTCACTGCAAAAAATATATCTGGACGGGTGTTCACTAAGAACATCAAGGCCCCTACGAGTTGACGATTGTAGTATTCATTTTTTGGGAAGTTCTGCAATATGGTCCTCAAGGACGCTGTATAAGGAAGCTAATGAAAAAATAAGAAAAAGTGGGGCTTGGATCCCCTTTTTAACTCATTAAACACTTCTCTTCCAGAATTTGAGCCCAAAAAAATGACCCTAGATGGGTTATTCAGATCTCCCCAAACTAGGTCCCTTAGAAAACTGCTCAAATAGAGAGCCTACAGCAATACATACACACAATCATGAAACTCTGAAAATATGAATATGTCATAAGATGGAATATTATGCAGCCAAAATTTCTATTAATATCTCAGTAGAAATATACAGAAATATTATAAGGAATAAACCCCTCATGCAATGGGAATCAATCTCCAAAGATTAACACATGAAATACATGAGATGCAGCAACTGCACAAAATGTCGGAAAGCAATAACTGCGCAGTATCTATGAATGTAGCTGCTGCTGTATATTTCAATACATGAAATATGTCTGATACATACAAATAAATACCCAACAATAGAGGAATGGGCCTCAATACAAGATTTCTAGCCAATCTAGGAGAGATTGCTAGAAATGCCGAATAATGTACAATGTGACAAGTAACTTGTCACTGCAACTGAATCAAAATAAGAATGAGGCTATGGTAGATCTGAAATAATCATGCCCTCCTCTGATAATTTTCTCAAGCAAAGGGCTGATCCCTTTTTCTCAAAAACACTCCTTCTGATAAGCTCAAATGACCCTCCCAGCAACTGCCTGCATAAAATAATGCAGTTCCAGCCCTAGACTGCGCTGTGAGAGATGATGAATGATTGGCCTAGTGCAAAAGATCTGAAATAATTCCCGAGAGTCTCCTCTGCTGCTCCTCCAAAGAATATGCAAGATCTCCACCAAAGAACAAGCCAAAGAATGACTTTATGAGTTCCTCTCTTGTTGTACCCAGCAACTCAACGCTTTCTTCCCAACAGAATAACGTTGTAGCTGAAGGAGTAAGCTTGGAAAAATGCCGGAATGAGGAAATGGAGCTCAAACCCTATCCTTCCTTGAGGATGAGGTAGGGATTCCCAACCAGGAACACCCTTGGGTTCAAGAACACTACAACCTTGCTAAACAGCCCTGGTATGCAAGTCTTTGCAGACCCAATGAAAATGCTAAGCTAATGCATAATGAAAATGGGCTGTCATCTCCTCCTTATAAAGAAAATGAACTCCTCTCACCATGTGTCCCATCCACACTTTCCACCTAGCTCATGCAAGTGGAGCCTCCACTAAAACTGCGTCGTCCAAGAAGGTTCAATGTATCTAAACAGCTTAGTTGACATTGGTCAAAATGACTAGATCAAGCATGATCGAATCATGTTCACACCATGTGGTGCTCAAATCAGTTTCTTTATTCTTCCTTCTTTCACATGAGGAGTGTTTATTCTTCCTTATCAAATATTATGGGGCCTCCTCACCCATTTTATTTAACTGAATAAAATACTGCTAACTATAATGTTCCTTTTAGCTTGAGGCTAAAAATTGGGAACATTACAGTCCTCCCCCTTCAAAATGTTTCTTGTCCTCAAGAAACTACAAGGTAGAGAAAAATTCCTCCTCCTCTTCTTGTGGCATCCTCATTAATAGACCCCACCATAGTTCTTCAAAGTATGCATTAATTCTGTCCTCCATGTATCCCTCCAAGTGTGTAAAACCAAAGTGTACATCATGAGACAATAGAAGATGCAAGTGGAAATCTCCTTGTTGTTCAATGGCCTCCTCAAGGTAGGAGTGGTGAAAAACATGGGAAGTATTATTCCCAATGAGTGACTCCTTCACCCATGCAATCATCCAAATGAAATGAGCCATCCTAGGTAGCTCAACAAAGTAGTCCTCAACCCTGGATCTATACAACATGTTGGGGCTGAATGGAGAGTTTATATTTTCCCATCCAAGTAGTTTCTCTCTCCATTTATGATAAGTATGAGGGGGTTTCTGATATTGGGCTGAAATTTTATGACCTCCACAATTGTCCCAATCCTCCCCCAAAAATGAATCAACCATGAAATGCCTCCTCCAACAACGCATTTTCTCCCAATAGCTCCTCCTATATGAAGAGAAAAGTAGTGACATGGAAATCGTGGTGTGCCATTATTTCTCCTAAAACATAAAACATGTGAAAAGGGGAGAATCATACTCCCAATGGGAATCTTCAACTCTAAGACCACTCTCCAAACAAAGCCTCCCATGAGTATACAAACATTGGTAACATATGGAAGCAAAATATAATGAAAACAAGCTACCACATGGCAACTGGAGAGTGAATCATAGTTCCACATGAGGAACCAGCATAGTGCATCCCATGCCTACCTCAAAAAAAAATATAACAAGTGCTTTACTAGCCACTTGTTTGCTGCCACAAACATCTCACAAGGTGAAAACATGAAAGTACAATTTGGTGCCAATGGTGCACACCAAGAAGTATGTGGCTTCCCCCACAAACCATCATGAAAATAGCCACTCCCATTGCTGCAATGGGCCACAAGTACATCATAATAAGGAGCATAAGGAGGTGTGATCATCTTTAGCTCATCAAGATGCCCATATAAAGTAAAGAAAGGTAAATCAAAATGAGAGTATATACCTTCTTTATCATGTACTCCGGTCCTTGAGCTGAAATGGCTCATATGAATGCTCTCCCTCACCTCCAATGAGTAGGGAAATGGTTGTGCCAACCTCTCTAAAGTCATATGGGATATGCATCTGTCCATGTGCTGATATAGATCATGTTTAATTCCCTCCCAAGTGAACTCCTCTAGCAAGACATGATATGCATCAAAGTGCATAGCTAGGAAGTCCTCATGTGCTACATGTAATAGTTTCTCCTTGAGACTAGATGCTCTAGTCAAGAAGATTCTTCCATAACAATAGATGACCATATCATCTACCATGTATCTTTCATCTCTCTCCGGGTCATCAAGAACCATGCATGCACCAAGATCCTTGGAGTACTCTACCAAAAGCTGAGACCTCCAATACGAATCTATCCTCCTCATAGACAGTGCCGGTGATCTAGCATGTGAAGCTCCCCTCACACTGATGCCTGCTACTTTGACATCCCCCATGCCAAAGTCATCCTCCAAAATTCTGTCATGCCTATCATGCAGCTTCTCATGCTCAAATAGTGATGGCGTCCCTTGGAAGTTTGCCTCCCATGAGAGGCTGTCATCCACGAGGAATCTCCCAAGCTGGGCCAAAGTAAGCATGAGTGACCTACATCCACTCCTATGTATGAAAGAGTCCTCCCTCAAAGGAAGTATCCTCTTCCTCTCCATATCTGAGGAGAATTCATCCTGCATCATGAAGATGCCATCCTCCATCCCTGCAGCAAACTCTGTCAACGCAGTATAACTGATGAGAGTGGGTGATACTGAAAGTGAGAGAGTGTCTCCCTCCTCCTTGGGTTTATCCCAAACTCTCTATGTTGTGTTGGACTCCTCCAATGTCTTCACCTCTCTGGAATCCAAGAGTGGTGAATCAAGTGACAAGATGCCCCTCATCAACTCTAGATCAGGTGGCCTTCCAGGTGGAATGCCTCCATACAGTGAGACATATAGCTCAGAAGTGGATTGTGTATATGAGCGGACTGATCTGTCCCTCTCTTCATTGCATTGTACAGTCTCCTTCCTTTGGGAAGAAACCTTCCGGAATAGATAAGGGTGTATCAACCCTTGCTGTTGATCCTTCTCTTCCTCCTCCATCTCACAATCCCCAAAAACTACTACATATGGCTCCGGAATTGTGCCTTGGTTCCCACATGTTGAGTCATTTGGAACTCCTTGTAGAGATACAAGGGCTCCTCTAATGGAAGAAATGGCTCCCTTCTCACCTCCATGTGGTGATGTATCTCCTCCCAATTGGACAGCGTTGTTAGGTATCTTATGCTCATCCTCCCCATCAATAATTGAGAATACCTCATCATCAAGGAGTGACCCTAGATCTTGGTCATCTCTTGAAGGAAGTACCTCCATGTATTCACAAATGGAAGAGGGCCCTTCACACAATATGGATCTTGCCCTTAGCAAGCCATCATACATGTTTTCATCCCCTTCAGAAATATGGAATAGAGTTTGTTGCATGGTTCCCTCCAATGCATGCAAAGTGTTTGATGTTTTGATACATAGAGATTCACAATGATTTTCATTAAATTTTCTCACCAAACCTTTAGTGAATCCATCATATGATTCTACATTTTCATGATAACATGAAATATAATTTTCAAACCACCAACCATGATACATACCTTTGAGTTGCAGTGCTGCTCCTCCAATGGCCTCATCTTCTTCCTCCATTCTCCCTACAGTGAAAGTGGGCAATGAACTGTGTTTTGGATCTGCATGTGTGGCTGAATTCTCACACCCATAATAATAACAACTAGGGCTTGCTTCATCTTCAAACCCTCTCATAAACTTTCTGCAATTTTCCTTTTCTATCTCCTCATGATCTTCAATGATACCCTCCATGGTCTGGAAAAGAAGAAGGGAGACCTCATCTTCTGTCATTCCTATTTTCTTGTTTCCTTTGTACATCTCCTCTTCTAAGTGAGGATATTCTCCTTCAAATGGCATATTATCTTGGGCTACACAGGCTGAGCCAAGATTGATGCTCTGATACCACTGTAGTATTCCTTTTTTGGGAATTTCTGCAATATGGTCCTCAAGGACGTTGTATAAGAAAGAAAATGAAAAAATAAGAAAAAGGGGGGCTTGGATACCCTTGTTAACTCATTAAACACTTCTCTTCCAGAATTTGAGCCCAAATAAATGACCCTAGATGGGTTATTTAGATCTCCCCAAACTAGGTCCCTTAGAAAATTGCTCAAATAGAGAGCCTACAGCAATACATGCACACAATCATGAAACTCTGCAAATATGATTATGTCATAAGATGGAATAATATGCAGCCAAAATTTCTATTAAAATCTCAGTAGAAATATACATAAATATCATAAGGAATAAACCCCTCATGCAATGGGAATCAATTTCCAAAGATTAACACATGAAATACATGAGATGCAACAACTACACAAAATGCCGGAAAGAAGTAACTGTGCAGTCTCTATGAGAGTATTTGTTGCTGTAGATGTCAATACATGAAATATGGCTGATACATACAAATAAATACCCAACAATAGAGGAATGGGCCTCAATACAATATTTCTAGCCAATCTAGAAGAGATTGCTAGAAATGTCGGATAATGTACAATGTGACAAGTAACTTGTCACTGCAACTGAATCAAAATAAGAATGAGGCTATGGTAGATCTGAAATACTCATGCCCTCATATGATAATGTTCTCAAGCAAAGGGTTGATCCCTTTTTCTCAAAAACACTCCTTCTGATAAGCTCAAATGACCCTCCCATCAACTGCCTACATAAAATAACGCAGTTCTAGCCCTAGACTGTGCTGTGAGAGACGGTGAATGATTTTCCTGGTGCCAAAGATCTGAAATAATGCCCAAGAGTCTCCTCTGATGCTCCTCCAAATAATATGCAAGATCTCCACCGAAGAACAAGCCAAAGAATGACTCTATGAGTTCCTCTCTTGCTGTACCCAGCAACTCAATGCTTTCTGCCCAACAGAATAACGTTGTAGCTGAAGGAGTAAGCTTGGCCAAATGCCGGAATGAAGAAATGGAGCTCAAACCCTCTTCTTCCTTGAGGATGAGGTAGGGATTTCCGACCAGGAACACCCTTGGGTTCAAGAACACTACAACCCTACTAAACGGCCCAGGTATGCAAGTCTTTGCAGACCCAACGAAAATGATAAGCTAATGCATAATGAAAATGGGCTGCCATCTCCTCCTTATAAAGCAAATGAACTCCTCTCACCATGGGTCCCATCCACACTTGACACCTAGCTCATGCAAGTGGAGCCTTCACTAAAACTGTGCTGTCCAAGAAGGTTCTATGTATCTAGACAGCTTAGTTGACTTTGGTCAAAATGACTAGATCAAGCATGATCCAATCATGTTCACACCATGTGGTGCTCAAATCAGCTGCTTTATTCTTCCTCCTTACACATGAGGAGTGTTTATTATTCCTTATCAAATATTATGGGGCCTCCTTACCCATTTTATTTAACTGAATAAAATATTGCTAACTACAATGTTCCTTTTAGCTTAAGGCTAAAAATTGGGAACATTACAACGATACTCAGTAGGATTTGCTAACACGGGCCCAGCAGCGCTTCCACTCAACTTCTTGAATTTGAGCTCCATCGATGTCGACACAGACTTGCATTCCACCATACTAAATCTTTCCAGAAGCTTCACAATGTATTTTCCTTGAGAAAGGAAAATCTCGCTAGGTCTCTGCCAGATCTCGAGGCCTAGTAAGCAGTGCATCAGTCCTAGGTCCTTCATCTCAAACTCAGCAGTGAGATCCCTCTTACACTGATGAATGAGATGTTGATCAGTGGTTGTCATTGATGTCAACCCAAGCAGCACCAGGGGCTAACCCAATATTGCATGATAATTTTGACCTACCAAATTAATATACTCTGGGTCAATAATGCTTTTCATGGTTTCTACTTGTCGAGATGTTTCCGTTGATATATGGCACGCCATGTAATTCTTCACGGTTTGAGAGATATTCATGTTTGAAGTTTGTACCCCCAATTAGTGGGCTAAAACCCCATGGGGTTGGGGCATGGATCATTGAAAAGTCATAATTAATATTTTTTAAGCTCCTAAAATCCCTCCCATGTTCACTTGTTAAAGCCCCTCTCAACTTAAGCATTTATATAAATTGTGATCTTCATTTCCTCCTTAGGGAAGGGATTTCTCCATCTGAAACAGGTCCTCGTGGAATTTTCGCTCTAACGTTTTTTCTACGAAGGTTCAGAAGTTGAAATTTTTATGAGGCGAAATCGAAATCCTGAGGAATCTGCTGTAAAAATTTCAGATCAAGGTGCGCAATATTTTTGGAGATATGATCTGTGGAAGTCAGGGTTTTTGCAGGATCCTGAAATTCATCTCAAAGAAGTGACCTTGGTAAATTCGTCATAACTCTCTCTCTGAGTATCGGATTGGAATTCCATAAAAAGTGGTAGATAGTGCACAATTTTTAATTTTCTCTCTATAAATTGCAGAGCCAAATGAAGAAACAGTGACACGTGGCATTCCGTACAAATGCGCTCTGCTGAAACAGTCCATAATTAGGGCATTGTGAGAGATTGGGTATAACTCTCTCTTGAAGAATCCAAATTGGGTCAGACCTATGGCATTGGAAAGACGATTCAAAGGACTACTACAGGACCGAAAATCATATATTTAGGATCTGAAATAACAGAGATACACCAGATTCAATATCAAGCTCCTAGAAGGAAAGAAAAATCTAGATCATGTGTTGTCAAGGGTTGCAAAGGAACATACTTTCTACGGCAGCAAAGCAAAGCAAGGTGCAGCAGAGGGTAGCATGAAAAGAGCAGAAACCAAGGTGCATAACAACATCAAGAATTTCATCACATGAAGTCTTCAAGTGGGCAACACTGCATACAATCTTGTAAAGGTATCATTGTACTAAGTCATTGTAAATACATTATTGTACAAATTGTACTAGTGTCTATCTGCCAAGAGTTGAAGAGGCAGTGTTGGGTGGTCCTAGGATCATCATTAGGTGGTTGTGTCAAAGTTGGGGTTATGGTCTAGTATATTCTCTTCATACACGCATCATTCTATATCATTGTAAAGTGGACCATTTTCCCTGGTACAGGAGTCCATTCTTCTTTTATTATTCTATAGGGTGGTAGGGTGGTGCTAGGGTGAGTTGTAGCTCATTGGGTGTTGGGGTATCCGTTCAGTTGACTACTGAAGAATCCCAGGCATTGGAGCATCCATCCAGTGGGAGCTGGAGCAGAATGCTTTTCTAGATTTTAGGAAGTTGGAGCTTTATTTTCAATTGGAGTTGAATATTAAAGAATTATTAGAAAAGCATTAGGTGGTTTTTTTCCCGGAGTGGGTTTCCACCTTAAAAACTATGTGAATTTGTGTTCCTCTTGTTTGCTGCTATCATTGTACAAACACTGATAATAATTGAAGATTAACTAATGCTCTAATTGAAAGGAATACTAATTCACCCCCTCTCAATATTTGCAATGATTGTTGTAACGGTTCCTTCAATAGCAATTTAACAGCTGGAAGGAGGTCATGGAGCATACCAAGAATGGTGTACCTCTATTCAGTGAAAATAATTATGCACTTTGGAAAGGAAGAATGGAGTTCTATCTCTTGGCGCAAGGTTACGAAGTATGGGACACTGTTCAAAATGGATTTACATCAACCACGGATGAACAAGGTAAGAAGAATTTGGTAAATGATGCAAAAGCAAAGAATATTATTATCAGTGGACTTATTGAATCTACTTATCATAAGGTGTTGGGTTGTAAAACTGCCAAAAATGTATGGGAAAAGCTTGAGAATATATATGCAGGTGACTCAAATGTCAAAGAAGCAAAGCTTCAAATCTATAGAGCAAAATTTGAGCAACTTAGAATGAAAGAATATTGAAACATTGCTACATACTTCCAACACATTGATGAAATAACCAATACTCTAGAAGGATTGGGAGAGCCAGTTGACGTGAAGACTATTATACGGAAGATTCTTAGAACGTTACCAGGGAGATTCAACCCAAAGGTATCGGTCTTAGAATACAGTGAAAATCTGGACAAACTCAGCAAAGAGGAATTACATGGAGTTCTTATAGCATATGAAATGAGACTTGATGAAGAAGAGGGTACTTCGCATCTAGAAACTGCGTTCGTTGCATCTAAGAAAACCAATAAGGATAAACAACCTTCAATTGAAAAGACATGCACCTGCAAGTGTAAAGAAAATGGAGATGATGAAGAACGTCTTTCATGTGAAGAATATGCTTACTTCATGAGAAAACTAAAAATTGGTAATGGAAAATTCAAAGGTAAACTTCCATTGATATGTTTTAACTGTAATGAGGTTGGGAATTTTGAAGCAAAATGTCCATACAGAAGTAATGGCAACTCAAAAGGAAAGAAAGGCTTTAAGAAATTCAACAAGCAAGGATCCAAAAGGAACTTTCTCTCTAAAGAAGATAGCTCATCATCCGATGAAGACAATGACAGTGAAGAGGAAGCCAATGAGAGAGTATTGTTTATGGCCAAGCACAATAAACAAGAGGTATCAAACAACGAAGAAGAAGGATGGACCATAGAAGAATTTTATGAGGAAGCAATCAAGCTTATAAAAGATCTCAAGGCGGAGAAGATCTATTCCAAAACTCTTGAAGAACAAGTTCAAGGTCTCAAAATTGAAGTTGAAGAACACAAATGCATTGAAGAGTCACTTCAAAAGAAGTTGGAAGAAATCAACCAAGAAAAGGAAGAATTAGAAGCCGAAGTAGTCTCACTGCGTGAGGAAGTGAAGAAAGGAAAAATAATCCAAAACTATGCCAACAGCTCAAGGGCATTGGAAGAACTCATCAACAATCAACGATATTACGATGACAAAACTGGCATCAGTTACAAAGAAGAAGAAGTAGGACCTTCTACAACAAAATACAATGAACTTATGAGATCTGACATGCATGTAGACTTCATTGGACAAGATTCGCAAGAACAGCCTTGGAAGACAATTCCTCGACGAAAATTTACATCCAGGTACCAACATATTTTTTATGGTATTGTTATTCATGTGGAAAATTTGGTCATAAAGCTGTAGAATGTCACATGTACCCTAGGAACGAATACAATTCCAGGATATCTGTCAAATATGAACCTCCCAGGGCTCAGCGAAACATCAATAGATTTGAACATTTAAGAAATAATATTGAATGTTACAAATTTCGAAACTTTGGACATATAGCCAAAGACTACAGACTTGAAATTCCTCCAGAAGAATATTTGAAGCCATAAAACGAATGAACATGGAAGAAGAAGAAGAAAGATAATTGTGCTCTTGCTTTCAAGGCTCAAAAGAACAAAGATGTGTGGTATGTTGATAGCAATTGCTCAACGCATATGACTAGAGATAGAAATAAATTTGTATCTCTGAAAGAGAAGAAGGATGGAACCGTGTCCTTTGGAAATGATGGATCTTCAAATGTTATAGGATCAGGTACTATCACTCTCGAAAGAAAATATTCTCTAGCCAAGAATTTTCTATTGGTTGAAAACATGAATCACAATCTGCTCAATGTTGGACAAATGTGTGATCAAGGACACACAATACTATTCAACTCCACAAAATGTGAAATCAGGAAAGGCATGTATGGTGAAATTGTGGCTACATAAATTTAAGCTCCAAACGACATATATGTTCTGGATGAAGCAACTAAAGCATGTCTAATAGCTAAAGAGGATGATACAATAATTGGTAGAAATGATGATAGACTAAGTAAGAAGTTTGCTACAAAGGTGCAAAGTGATTTCAAGATGTCTTTACTTGGTGAGCTGACATACTTCTTAGGGCTTCAAATATCTCAGCAGGAGAAAGGAATATTTATATTTCAAGCCAAGTACATCAAGGAAATGCTCAAGAAATTTAAAATGGAAGATTGCAAACCCATCCTTACTCCAATGGTAACAAGTTGCAAATTGAGCATAGACGACTCATCTAAGGATGTGGATCAAAGGCTGTACAGATCTATGATTAGTAGTCTTCTATATGTGACCTCTGAGCCGGATGTTATGCAAGCAGTTGGAAAAGTAGCAAGATTCCAAGCAGCACCAAAAGAATCACATATTAAATATTCACCAGCATTGGAATATCTTCACCAAAAGCTTGGGATTCTCCCAAGTTCTCATTATATTTTCATTTTTCAGAATATAAAGGGGGAGTGGAAGTAGATTACAGGTCTACAGGAAATTTTTGTGTCAGGGGGAGTGGAAGTGTGTACAGGTCCACAGGATGGTTGTGTTTCAGGTGGAGTTACCCTTTGCCATTGATGTCAAAGGGGGAGAGAATGTTGTAGGAAGAGTTGTCATTATTGCAGGGGGAGTACTTGTGTTGCCATCAATGCCAAAGGGGGAGATTGTTGATTAGTGGTTGTCATTAATGTCAACCCAAGCAGCACCAGGGGCTAACCCAATATTGCATGATAATTTTGACCTACAAAATTAATATAATATGGGTCAATAATTTTTTTCATGGTTTCTACTTGTCGAGATGTTTCCGTTGATATATGGCACGCCATGTAATTCTTCACGATTTGAGAGATATTCATGTTTGAATTTTTTACCCTTAGTTAGTGGGCTAAAACCCCATGGGGTTGGCACATGGGTCATTGAAAAGTCATAATTAATATTTTTTAAGCTCCTAAAATCCCTCCCATGTTCACTTGTTGAAGCCCCTCTGAACTTAAGCATTTATATAAATTGTGATCTTCAGTTCCTCCTTAGGGAAGGGATTTCGCCATCTGAAACAGGTCATCGTGGCATTTTCACTCTAAATTTTTTTCTATGAAGGGTAAGAAGCTGAAATTTTTATGAAGCGAAGCCAAAATCCTGAGGAAGATACTGTAAAAATTTCAGATCAAGGTGCACAATATTTTTGGAGATATGATCTGTGGAAGTCATGGTTTTTGAAGGCTCCTGAAATTCATCTCAAAGAAGTGACCTTGGTAAATTCGTCATAACTCTCTCTCTAAGTATCGGATTGGAATTCCATAAAAATTGGTGGATATTGCACAATTTTTTATTTTCTCTCTATCAATTGTAGAGCGAAATGAAGAAATAGTGACACGTGGCACGTCGTACAAGTGCGCTCTGCTGAAACAGTCCATAATCAGGGCATTGTGAGAGATTGGGTATAACTCTCTCTTGAAGAATCCAAATTGGGTCAAACCTGTGGCATTGGAAAGAAAACTCGGAGGAATACTACAGGATCGAAAATCAGATATTGAGGATCTGAAATAATAGAGATACACCAGATTCAATATCGAGCTCCTAGAAGGCAAGAAAAAGCTAGATCATGTGTTGTCAAGGGTTGCAAAGGACCAGACTTTCTACATCAACAAAGCAAAGCAAGGTGCAGCAGAGGGTAGCATGACAAGAGCAGCAACCAAGGTGCATAACAGTAGGAAGAAATTCATCATATGAAGTCTTCAAGTGGGCAGCACTGCATACAATCATTGTAAAGGTATCAATGTACTTAGTCATTGTAAATACATTTTTGTACAAACTGTACTAGTGTCTATCTGCCAAGGGTTGAAGAGGCAGTGTTGGGAGGCCTAGGATCATCATTAGGTGGTTGTGTCAAAGTTGGGTTTATGGTCTAGTATATCTTCTTCTTCTGCATCATTCTATATCATTGTAAAGTGGACCATTTTCCCTGGTATGGGAGTCCATTCTACTTTTATTCTTCTATAGGGTGGTAGGGTGGTGCTAGGGTGAGTTGTAGCTCATCGGGTGTTGGGGAATCCATTCAGTTGATTATTGAAGAATCTCGGGTGTTGGAGCATCCATCCAGTGGGAGCTGGAGAAGAATGCTTTTCTAGATTCTAGGAAGTTGGAGCTTTATTTTCAATTGGAGTTGAATATTAAAGAATTATTAGAAAAGCATTAGGTGGTTTTTGTCCCGGAGTGGGTTTCCACCTTAAAAATTGTGTGCATTTTTGTTCCTCTTGTTTGCTTCTATCATTGTACAAACACTGATAATAATTGAAGTTTAACTAATTCTCTAATTGAAAGGAATACTTATTCACTCCACCCCCCTCTCAGTATTTCCAACATGAGAGGGTCAACACCTGTCAGGAAGAGTTCGTCCACATATAGAACCAGAATGAGAGGCTTCTCTCTATCAACCTTGAAGTAAAGGTTCGGATCAGCATTACTACGAGTGAAGGCCAGCTTCATCAGGTAGCAATATATCCTCTCGTACCAAGCTCTGGGTGTTTCCGTAAACCCATAGAGGGCTTTCTTCAACTTGTAGACATGGGTGTCTCGATCCTGGACTTTTAACCCCAGAGGTTGCTCTACGTATACCTCTTCCTTTATCGCACCATGCAGAAATGTGGTCTTCACATCCATCTGATGAAGACTCCATCCTTGCGTAGCAGCAAGGGCTATGATAGATCGAATGGTGGTATATCGGGCCATGGGTGCAAATATGTCATCATAGTATGTGCCTTCCTTTTGAGAGAAGCCACAGGCAATGAATCTCGCCTTGATTTTTTCAGCTCTTCCATCAGATCCATGCTTGATATTGTAGAGCCATTTCGAGGTGACAACTGCTTTGTCCTCCGGTCTTGGAACCACATCCCAGACATCATTCTTCATTATGGACTCATACTCTTCGTGCATCACATCCTTCTAGACTTGATGCTCTACGGATTCCTCAAAAGATCCAGGCTCGAATTGTACCATAGTACTCATGGCTGCTAGATACCCTTGGTATCTACTCGGCTTCTTACTTTCACAGAATGTCCCCCTTGGGGCCATATGTCTCTCAGCATCCTTGAGAGTGTCCTTGAGCCATGATGGTCTCTTCCCCATTGAAGTAGGTGGATCAATCGGGTCCATTGGTCCTTCAGCATCAGGCATCATCTCATCCTTCGATTCTTCTTGATTTCTAGGCCTTGCTTCATGATCTTCCTTAGATCTCGAAAGATTGACTACTTTCTTCAGGGAAGAATCTTCATCAAAAGTGACATCGTTGCACATATCCACTTCCCTTTTACCAGAAAAATAGACTCTATAGGCCTTTTAAGTTATGTTGTAGCCCAAAAACATTCCTTTCTTCCCAGAAGCATCTAGCTTTCTCCTCTTCTCTTTCGGCACATGAAAATAAACAGGACATCCAAAAACTCTAAAATGTGAGATGTCAAGTTTCTTACCAAAGAAAACCTCTTCGAGAGTTTTGGAGTCCAGTGCGGAATGCAGGCATTGGTTTTGAATGTACATAGCAGTGTTCGCATCTTATCCCCATAGAAACTTTGGTAGACCCTGGTCACATAGCATGGCACGGTCAGCTTCCACAATGGTTCTATTCTTTCGTTCAACAATGCCATTCTGCTGAGGAGTATAGACAGTTGTGGTCTCTCTCTTGATGCCAACTTATCTACAAAATTTCTTGAACTTGTTCATCTCATATTCAGTTCCATTATCAATCCTCAATATCTTGATCTTCTTCCCTGTCGGTTTTTCCACCAAGGCTTTGAAGGTATGGAACCAAATGAAAGCCTCATCCTTATTTTTCAAGAAGTATATCCAAGTTTTTTGAGAGGAGTCATCTATGAATGTCATATAATAAGAACATCCTCCCAAGGATGTCACAGGCAGCATCCTAGACAGATCAGAATGTATCAATTGCAAGACATCAAATTTCTTTGTGACACTTGAGGGGAAATATCCCCTTGTATGTTTTCCTTCGGCACAAACCTGACATACACCTTCATGATTATTTGTGATCTCGAGCATCCCCGTCACCACCTTCCTTGCTTTGGGAAGGGCCTTGTAGTGAAGGTGTCCAAACCTCTGGTGCCATAGTTCAGTCTATCAGATAGTATCACATGTCATCTCTCCTAGTGGACTTCCTCCAAAGGTGATCAACTCTAAACCCAATCGTGATAGCTTCCTTGAAGATCTTCTTCCACATGCACACCTTTTCATCAATGAATGCCACATTGAAACCTTTGTCTTCCATGTCTGATATAGACACAAGTTTCTTCTTCAGGTACATAGTGTACATCCTGCAAGTGGAGGACTTGATTTTGAGACAAGTGGAGGGTCACAGTCCCTATCCCTTTCACGGGATATGTGGAATTATCTCCAAGGGTTATTTCCAGATTAGTATACTTCTCAACTATATCATAGAGTGCTTCCTTGAACCCATTGATGTGTCTTGAGGCACCACTATCTATCAACCAAACATCCATAGTGTCGGGTGGAGATGCAATAGAGAAGGCAGATACCAGAATGAATTCATTTCTTTTATCAACAACATTTGATTCCTCATACCTAGAGTTTCTCGACCTTTTGAAAGGCTGACCATTTCCACCGAAGGGAGCCTTCCTCTTTCCCTTGAACCTGTTGTTCCTTTGATTGCCATTCCTCCAGTTGTTGTTGTTGTCATCACCATCGGGAGAATCCTTCTTGAAAGGTAATTCTCTTGCATAGTGACCTGACCTATGACAAGTGTAACACTTGCCCTTCTTTCCTTGGTCCCATGCTCTTCCTCTGTTGTTTGGACCACCAAAGTTCTTCTTTCTAGAATGAGCAGCATAAGCAACATTTCCTTCGTTTTCATACTCCTACATTCTTGTCTCTTCTTGAACACATCTCGATAGTACTTCATCAAAGTCATGTATCACATTATTATTGAGAATGGTAGTGTTGAACACATGCCATTCGGATGAGAGCCCTCCAAGTGCGGTTAGTACCATCTCTCGATCAGCTATTGTCTCCCCAATAGCCAGCAGATTGTTCCTGATCTTGGTCAGCTTCAGAAAATATGATTGAACAGACTCATATCTGCCTTTCTTTAGATTCTTCAATTGATTCTTGAAGAATAGGACTTGATTCGCATTGTTGGCCTTGAACATGTGGACCAAATTATCATAAATATCTTTGGATGTGCCTAGCTCAGAGATGTAGGAAACCAGGCTCTTGTGAATTGAGTCCTTGATCATCAACTTTGCTTTTATCTCCCCCTACTTATACTTTGTTTTGGCGGCAGCAGCAGCAGTGGATGGAGGCTCTTGGATTTTACCCTGCACATAGTCCATGACATATTGGTCTTCCAAGTTAAGATCCAATGTCATCTTCCAAGTGTGGAAGTCATCCTTCCCAGTCAATTTTTCATCAGCCTTAAAGCCATTGTAGTTTGAGGAACCCATCCTCTTCTTCAATGATTGCTACAAATTAGGGCTTTGTCTTCACCTCAGCTTCGATACCATGTAAATTTATGTATATGTTCTATGCTTGATACAACTTTACTTTCTCTTCAATATTAGACAGCAATCACATAAAAAATAAAGTAAAATTATAATAGAACATACCAGTAGATCGACAGAAGAAAAACCAGAAACAGATAAGTGTGATGGTGTGTTACGGCAGTCAATAGGATGCTTCAACCAGAAAAGTCTCAATATGGTCAGCTAACTAGCAATGTCACACAACCCTCTAGGACAGCCAAACAATCAACTCAAAATTCAACCCCAGAAAATTCAACACTGTCAATCAACGGTCAACGCAAATAGCAGCAGCAGGTAGGTCAACGCTGAAAATTCAAAGTCAAATTCTTGCCTCGAAAATAGTGCCAGAAAATGCAGATTAGAAATAGAATTTTTGGGAGAGTTTCAGGTCGATTTGACCTTGCGTTGACCAAAGTCAACGCTAGTCAAAGAATGCGCAAAAACCCTAGACCGAATTCAAAAAATTGTTGCTGCCAGATTTCCCACTTGTGGAGAGAAAAGAGACTCCAAGTGATCTAACCAATCAGAAGAGGAGAGAGAATGTGTGAGGATGAGATGAGTGAAATGTCCTCCAACGTTGACCTTATTATATCCATCATTGAGGGTGTGTGACATGTTAGAGTCCTATAATAATAGGGTTCATAAATTTTGAATATACTTTGATAGTCTTGTAAATATGTACATACCTTGCTTTTTGCAAGATGTTTTTCCATATTTTGAAAAAATGGAAAATAATAAATAAATAAATAAAACCAAAAGAGGGGAAAAAGTCCTAAAAAAAAGATCAAAGGACTTAGAAAAATATAGACCCCAAAAGAAAAAAGAGATAAAATAAGACTTGAAAGTGAGCATGTCCAAATGCCACTACTTTTACTTTTACTGCAAGAATAATGATTGTGTGCAGAGTGTCAATAAATTCCATAATCCATGATCAGTTAAACAGTTTAATCTTAACTTTTCATGCTTTCAATTTCATGTTTTAGATAGAGAATAAAGATATGTCAAACAGTTTAAACTTGAAAAATTAGTAGATAGGTAGAGAATAATGAGGAGCTCAACAGTTTAATCTGAGCCCTCAGATGAAATAAGGTAGACTTAGATAGTTTTATTCTTTGAAAGAAAAAAAATTTAGGGTTGCAAGCCTAAATGCACCCTTGAAAATGAAGTAAAAATGTTAGAAATAAAGATGAGTAGGTAGAAAGCAGTTGAGAAATCATGTAATAAAGAATCATCAGGAAAAAATCACTAATTTCCCCTCCCCTAAAAATATTCAATGTTCTAAACTATCAGTCAAAATGGCTCAAAGCATTTCTCTATCTTTTGTTGGGACCAGACCCAAGGCTCGATGACTGATTGGTTAAAAATATTGAATTTCCACACTAAACCCCCATTCATCAGCATTTACCCTTCATTCATAAATCATAATCCCTTTTTCCTAAGTAAAACCCATTTTTACTTAGTAAAAGTAAAACCCTAAATAACTAACTTCATTCCCTTTCAAAAATCATTCATAAACCCTAAAAATACATTTTTCCTAAGTTAAAATGTAAAATAATACAACAAGATAAACTATGCTTATTTTCAATTTACTTAGAGTTAAACATGTATTTTAATTCATTACATTATCCCTTTTCCATATTAACTTCTAACTTATTCTATTAAATCCCTAACTACACCCTCCTGTATAGTATTAAAACCCTTTATTTTAAATAACCCACAAACCCTCTATTTTAAGTTTAGACCAATGTTTAATACCCCATGTGCGCAATATAAAACCCCGCCCTACTATCCCATTGGTCGAAACCTATCTATTAAAACAAATATCCCACCCCCATAGTTTTTAAATAACATTCAATGTTGAAAAAATATATAATATTAAACCTGCACCCGCTTATACATATGGTCGAAACATTCATTATATATTTCCCATTCGGCCATATAATGCAGTTTTAAACTTTTTTAAAAATGTATATTCATAAAATTTAACCTGAACCCGGTCCCACTCCTTCATTCCGACACAACTTCCCAACCAATCTAGGCCATTCGCAATTGAACCCCATATCTGACGACTGAAAACCAATATCGCACAGAAAACATGCGCGATCACTCCCATCTCATTTTTGCACGAAATGGGAGGTTTCGTGATTTTATCCCTCCTCCACGTGGTCAATCCTTATTGGATCGCATTGGTTTGCCCCAAAACTTCTTACCACCATAAGGGCATGCGATAACCACTTACTATTTTAAACATGTAAGCCCGAAAACTGCCCGTTTTTATGACATGACTGCCATTAATTGCCACTTCCTGTAACCCTAATATGCATAATAAACCTTGGTAATGCATTTTATTTCATATCCTTCTGCGCGTTAACCCTACACGAGCCTCCCAACTGTTAAAACAAGCTTTTTCCGCCATTTTCTTGCCAATATACCTCAAATTTCAGCCTGTTACTCTTTGAAGATCGCTGAGAAGCTTTGCGTTGCTCTAGAAACTCCACAGAAGTTGTTCGACTATTTAAAGACCTCAGAAACTATTTCAAACCCTTATACCTGTGCATCACAGGTTTTCTTCTTAAATTGGAACCTGTTTTTCAAGCTTTAAAAGACCTTTTAAGAATATCACATATTCAGAAATTGAAAATTAACAAAAGAATTTTATCAAAATAGTCCAAAAATAGGCCAAAACCTGTCAATTTTTCTCCAGAAACCCTGTTTTACTGTTGTCTACTACTTTGGAGGAAAATTGTGAGTTTTTACAGTTTTATGAACTATTTCAAGCTCCAAATTAAGCCAGAAAACCTCTGAAGGTATCCTAAGCCTCTGTGCCCAATTTCAAAAGAGTTTTTTAGCCCAATTTCTTAGTGAAAGACTCAGGAAACCCATGTTTCTTGCTTAAAACCAGTCAAAAGCCAGTAAATCCTCTTTGAAAGACCTAATTGAAAAGAAAGCCCAAAGAAGAGACTATACTGTTGGGCCAGAATTGTGAATTACGGATAAATCATGCTTCCCTAGACAGGTGCTAGTCTAGAACAACAAGTGAAATACTATACGACTATTTTTCCTAACTCAGAATAGATACACAGAGAGGATTGGAGGCTTACTTGTTCAGTCTCTTCCAAATGGTTCCTTCTGTCACTTCCGCTACAGCTTCAAATTCAAGCGGTTTGTAGGCTAAATGATTTTTGCAAGAAAGAACACTGAAACAATAGAAGATGCAATAATATAGATATCTATTCAAGCTAGTTAGCTAAATCAGTAAAGCATAAACCTTATACATCAACCAAGATCTTGCAATATGGAAAATCAAAGCCAATACAGATGCATATAGGGAAAAATAAGCAGTACTCATTATTGATGATAGAAGGAGAGGTTACAACCTAGTGATTGATTTGAAGTGACCTTCCAGAAACGTTCCCAAACCTCAATATAGTATAAATCTCTCCAGCAGCAGCTTCACAAATCTAGCTCTCAATTGAAAATTCTCTAGTATTTCTCTACTCAAATTCTTCCTTCTCAAGCACTTATATCTGTGCTCAATTTATAGATAAACTGTAGGTTTTTTTGCAATCAATGACTTTCCAATAATAGGAAAGACATGTTTCCATTCATGTAGATGTTAAATGGACACTTGGATGCGAAGCTTGACACATGTGAACTCTTCTAGAAGGCACTGGCCAAGTGGAGATTCTGGAACAATGAGAATTTCGCTCCCAATGTGACCAACGCACCTGTGAATGTTGGGAAGTGCTTTGCAGAGTAGCCTTGCATGGGGCTACCTGCATATGCAACGCACTTAGGCCCCTTAGAGCCTGCGTTGGTGAGCTCTCATATGCTATACAATAAGCTTCAAACCATGGAAACCTTTACTTGATGAAAGTCTCGCTTGATTTGTCTTGTTTCTTGTCTTAGGGCATGTAGCAACTGAAATGATAAGGAATGATAGACCTTTGATCATTGGTCCTGGAGATGATGTCTAGTTAACCAGGTCATTGGGAATGGTGCCCAAATTGACCTATAACAATTGCCCCCTAAACCATGAGATCCAAATAATAAGAAAATTTGATTGAGATGCTTTACACTGTGATGAGTCTGGAAACGAAGCAGAGTGGTCACCTGCATCAATCTTACAATACATTACATCATTATATATCCTATTTTGATCATAATTGCTGAGGGTAGGCATTCCCAAATTCAACACATAAAATAATCTAATAACATGTACATAATTCAGAAATTCGTCTTCATTGGAATGTTGCCCAGATGGAGACATGCCTATAGATATAGGCCCATGTTTGGATGACAATCTGTATGTAAGGTCACCGTACATATGATGTGTACAACAATCCTGAAATCGCAGCCCGGATGGCTAAAACTAGATCCAGGGTCTTCTTATCTCGTTCACTCGATCATTCGGGTACAAGTCTAGCCATGCGAATATATGATTTGTAGTCGAACATAGAAAGACATAATTTGATTACCAGCCAATGATGTGTGTTGTTAACAAACGCGAGAGAACTACCATTAATTTCAATGGCCCTCAAGGTACTACAGTACATTTCGTAAGGCGTGAATAGATGATTTGATGTCGAACGGAAAACAAAATCTTTCGGTCAAAGGTCTAGAAGCGAAGATCTTGTCGATGCTATAACAAGCCTCATGGTACAGAATCTGATGTTTCTAAGTGAACTTCCTGGATATTTATTTGTTGTCAACAGGAAGTCACCTTATTTCAGAACTAGAGTTACTGATTTCAGAGACAAGCATATGACTTTATATAGCAATTTTCAGGGATGACGGTCATGAGAATGAAGTTTTATGAGTATTGGATAAGGATGAGTTTTTAATCACTCGATGACTTCTCTTGAACATATTGGCGACACTGTGATGAGTTGGCAGCATTGAACCAAAACCGAAGTGAAGGTATGATGAACCATAGCTGTGAATGAACCATCAAGATGATTACCCAACCCAAACAGTCACGAACATGTAGTGAAAGAAGTGTCATGTTCAAGAGTGACTTGCTACTAAAAAGAAACTTTGCTTACTTTTCCCAAATTTTCCCCGGTCATTTGTCAACCAGTACCTCTTTATTTTTTAACAAGCTTGAGGAGGATAAAATTTTCTTGATCTATAATTAAACCCTTTGGGTGAATAAAGTATCGCTATTTAATAATTTAACGACTCTAGTGATGTATGAAACTTGATTCTTGCCATGATTGACAAGCCCATCGTTATTTATGTTTTAACGAGCTTAACGACAGTGATAGAATTGTCCTTTTTCATATTTAGAGAGTGTGAAAAAGAGGACGAAAGAGAACTCCAAAAGTACTTTTTCGTAAATTTGTCACTCAGACCCGAAAAAGTGTAAAATAACATCTGAGAGAACCTCTTTGGTCACGTTTAACAAAGGTATTCATTTTTCGTAAATAATCTATCTTAGTCCGGAAAAGGGTTAAACTTATACTGAGTAGATATCAATTCATTTACTTTAACAAGCTCGAAAAGACAAGTGCTCGACAATCTTTTCACATTATCGGAGTCTGAAAAGAGCTAAAAGAAGACTCCAGGGGTTCCTTTTTCGCTGTTATCGAAGCTCAAAAAAGAGATAAAAGTGCGCTTCAAATCATTTTTTGTTTTTAACAAAGCTCGAAAAATAAGGAGAAAAATTATGCTTTGTGGTCAAGTCATTCTTTGAATAAATCTGCATAACTAATCTGTTCATCAGTTGCATTTCCTGTTCAGAGAAACATCAAATGGATTAAAAATACCTATTTCATGATAAAAACATAATAAAACTATGGTCATAGCAATAAATTTAACTTGCAAACAGTTAAATGACTATAAAAAGTAGTTTCACTATTCATTTTAACCATTCCATAGTTACCAATTTCATTTTGGAGCTCTGAACCTGCTTTTGCCCCCGAACTTCACTCGTTGATTGCAGTCTTTTATGTGGATGGATTTCGTCATTGTTTTATCCAGGTTAGTACCATGAACCTCCTCTTTCTTTTGGTATTCATTTCATTCCCATTCTTTGCATATTTTTAGGGTTTTAAGGCCCCTAGGGTAAATTCTGCCCAAAATGAGGGCAACGCACCCTTGAATGTCAAAACCTGTGTTGCATAGCAGGTACAGTGAATGGTACTTGCATGTGCAATGCACTGTCTCAGCCCAGGGAGTGCGTTGGGTGCAATTCAAGTTTTTGATTTTCAAGTTGTGCCCAAAATTTGCCTAGTTTTTTGCAATGAATGGAATCTAATGGATCTTATGGTTGTATTTCAGGTTTACATCAGATTATAATGATGATTAGATGGAGGGAAGAGAACATGAAGAACAATATATGATTACATTGAATGATTCGAGTACTGTAGAAGCCTTAAGAGATTGTGGACTACTTAAGTACTTCAAATTGTCGGGAATGAGGCAAAAAATAGAACTCTTGGAGTTCTTAGTTCGAGCATGGGATCCGGTGATAGAGGCATTTCAGTGCATTAAAAACAAATTGGTTCCCATAACATTTGAGGATGTGTATTTTCCTACAGGTTTTTCGAGGAGAGGTTTGCCCATTTCTCTCATAGGGTCTACCATTGGAGGAGAGACAGTGAGGGATTATGTTACGCAGTATTGCTATCCAGAGGTAGAACCTAACAAAGATGGAAAAATAAACATCCGGGATGTCAGGGATTCGCCTTTGAGAACCATCCTTTTCACGATCTCTAAACTTGCTGGCACCGTTACACTACATGTAGCAAACAAATCTTATATGCAATATGTGCTAGAGTGCTTAGAGCCAACAGTCTTCAATTGGTCTAAAGATGTTCTATCTCAGATAAAGGAACAACTGAATAAAGCAAAGGGAGGAAGGAAGAAAAATTTCAGTTATGGTTCAATCCTTATCTCCTTCGCTTTGGAACGGATTCCACTGATGTAGCCACAACATGTAACATTGGATATATCTAGTCCTAAAGATCCTCGAATGCAGAGATGGGTAGAACTCATGGGTCAGAATGCAGGCCAATCGACCGTTGTGTTCTCTATTGCATTCTTCGCCTGGTTTCGGCGACATATCATCGCCATCGATGAGTATGCATATGCAGGCGTCAACTTTCGAGAAGATCCAGATCTAGTATTACCAGAAGGCGCTCAGTGGGGTGCAATAGGTAAGAATGATTTGATCATGTTTTTTGATTTTTCTAAGGTTTATACAATTTTTTTTTTTTTGATTTCCTTCCAAGAATAAACTAAATTTTTGATGTAATGCAAATATTGGTCGTGTTCAACCAGTAGAGGAACCAGAGCATAAGTAGATGCACCAGCAGAGAGTGTTGTCGGGAGAGCAGTCCTTCAGGACCTTGATATGGCTACGACTCTGGTTGAGCTTTAGAATCACATAGAGGGGTTGACCTTTGGGATTCTAGATTGCTGGATCAAAGAGCTTCCCATGAGACTGCAGCGACACACTATTGGCGTTCCCAACCATTGGATGTGGTTGCTCCGTAGGATTGGTAGATCTATAGCATGTTACCATGAGCATCACTATTTTACTTGTGACTTTTTGCATACATTTTGAGGTCAGATGACCAATGTGTCTTGGGCACAAATTTTGTAAAAACCTACAACTATCTATCTATATGATTTTAGAGTTTTTCCTATGTTTAATGCGCAATCCTATTCAATGATGTGAATGTTTTCTTTACCTATGTCGCAAATGTCTGTCTAAAACTTGATTAGCTAATGAATCAGTCAAAGTGTTCAAATTTCTGGAAATGTGTTGATACTGAATGAAATCAAAATGCCTTTCCAAAAGTCGAACTCTTAGGAACAATCTAAGAAGTGTTGGATTTCTAACAGTATAAACACTAGTAAGTTGTAATACCACAAGTTGTGAGTCTAACCTTATGATTATGCGGTTAATACCAAATGAAATGGCATCAGAGAGAAGTTCTATCAACGTGCTATACTCAGCAATATTTTTCGTCGATCTACAATACAAATCCCTTGAAAACTCACTAACTCGCCGTTCGGAGTGAAAATGGCCCACGCTGTAGAGGACAGATTATGCATACTACGACTAGCACCATTATCATATCCAACAAATGGTTCCAAAGATTCAGACATCTGCCATAAAATGTAAAGCAGATTACTAACGTCAAGAAAAATCTAAAAACAAATTAAGATAGTGAATGAAAATCAACAGCATATAAACAATATAATACAAAAAATTACTATGCTTATGATTAAGCATAGTAACGTTTCAAATACAACACATTTCTAGGTTGTGCCAATGGAATCCCATCGTAATCAACTAACTCGTAGGCACCCTTAGCAAGAACTCTTTTGACAATATAGGGGCCATGCCATAATGGCTCGAATTTCCCTGTACCTATTACATTAGCTTCTTGATCGTAAAGAAGGACCGAGTTGCCCTCTGAGTAGATGTGAGGCTGGACATTTTTTTCGTATTGCGCCTTTATACGTCTCTTATGCGCTTTTTTGGCCAATTGGGCTTCATGACGCATTTCATCTAGATGGATGAGGTTAAGGAGACGTGCTTATTCTTCTAAGGTGTCAGGTAACAAGTCTATCGCGATTTTTAACGATGATATTTCACATTGGATTGGTAAGATAGCTTCCAGACCATACACCAATTGAAAAGGAGTAAATCCGGTTGCATTTCTCACCGAGGTTTGATATGCCCACAAAGTGGAGTACAAGATCAAGTGCCAGTTCCTTTTACGGACTCCTATCATTCGTTGAAGCATTCGTTTAAGAATTTTGTTAATAGCCTCAACTTGTCCATTTGATTATGGATAATAAGGAGTAGAATTATCATGCGACAAACCTAACTTGGTAGTCAATTCAAACATCATATGGTTGTGAAAATGCTTCCCATGATCCGTAACTATATCCTGTGGGAACCCAAACTGTGCAATAACATGGTTGAAGAAAAACAATGCAGTTGTTTGTCCTGCGTTGTTGAATGTAGGCATCGCTTCGGCCCATTTGGTAAAATAGTCGACTGCGACAATAATATAACCATGCCCCCCAGACAAGGGAGGGTTACAGGTCATGAATTCAATACCCCATTTCATAAATGGTCCAGCAAAGACAACAGGATGCATTGGCGCTGGCGGTTTGCGGATTTTACGATAAAAAATCTGGCATGCATGACAACTTTTGACTGCGAGGATGGAATATCGAAAATAAGTAGGCCAAAAGTAACCAGCGCAGAGTATCTTCTATGCGGTAGCATATCCAGATAAGTGTCCACCACAAGCCCCAGCATGATAATCATTTAATACTTTTTCGGCCTCTTCATGAGTGAGTCACCTCCTTAAAATGGTATCGACACCACGACGATAAAGTGTATCACTGGCGATCAGATAATCTTTGGCTTGGTATCGAATACGTCACTAATTAGAGTGAGAGGTATTAGGTCAAAAATTTTGGGTTTGGAGATAAATGATGAAATCCCCATACCAAGGATCAGATGATCCGATCAGAAACAAAGACTCGTCTGGAATAGATGTTTCTGACGTAGTAGCAGTACTATTAGAGGGAAGGTCACATAGAAACTCAACAAAAAATAAAGACTTCTTTGACTTGGATTTGATGAATTCCAAATCAAATTCCTTGAAAATGACAATCAATTTTGAATATTTCCCCCCCAGTAATTGACATGATAAGATATAAGTCATGGGTTTGAAATCCGAAACTATTGTTTATTTTCGAAAGAGGATATAATGGCGAAATATTTGGACATCTTGAATAGCTGCCAAGGAAATATTTTCCACGTACGAGTACTTAAATTCCATATCATTGAGATTACGACTCAAATAATATATCGGATGTTCAATTCCATATTCTACTTGGACCAAAACCATAGCGTTGGTCGTTTCAGTCACGGTGATATATAGGAAATAATCATTTTGATAATTAGGAGGATACATTAATGACGCTCGAACAAGATGGTCCTTGAAAACATCAAAAGAAGCTTGCGCAACTTGGTCCCAATGGAAGGGAACCCCATTTTTCAATAATTGAGCAAATCCTTTAGCCATTTCGGCGTAGTTTGGAATGAACCTTCTCAGGAATTTAGCCTTTCCTTGAAGTTTTTGTATCTGAACTAAGTTTGATGGTGCAAGAAAATCAAGAATGGCCTAAACCTTTAGTGGGTCTATTCGAATTCCTTCTTTTGAGACAACGAATCCGAGCAATCGACCAGAACCAACACAAAACACACATTTATGTGGATTGAGGTGTATCTTGTAGTGTCGGCAGCGTAAGAAAATGGCTCTCAAATGCATCAGGTGATCAGTCCGATTTCGTGATTGCACTGGTAAATCATCTAGATATGGTTGAACAATGTGCTTGATGTCATTGAAAGCATAATCCATTGCTATCTGAAAAGTTTCCCCAACATTCTTTAAACCAAACGGAAGTTTCCTATATGCGAATGTGCCCCAGGGACAGATGAATGTTGTCTTATATTGATCATTTGGGCGGATATTGATTTGCTTGTAGCCAGAAAATTCATCCATGAATGAAAAATTTTTCACATCCAGAACAATCGTCAATAATCTGGTCAATAAAGGGAGTAGGATAGTTGTCTTTTGGACAAGCATGATTAACATCCCGATAATCGACACACACTCTAATGGTTCCTTCTTCTTTCATAATATGAATGATATTGGAAACCCATTCGGTTAGCGGAACAGGGTAAAAGAAACCAGCACGCAAAAGTTTTTCAACTTTTTCTTTGATGGCAGTCGCTTTCTTTGGATGAACACGATGAAGCCGTTGACGCACCTATTTTACATCAGGATACATATTAATAGTGTGTTCAACTATACTAGTTTCAATTCCTGGCATTTCCTCGTAAGACCAAGTGAATACGTCACGAAATTCACGAAAAAGAGAGTGATATGAATCAAGTTCTGATGGAGAACAAGATACACCAACATGAATATTTTCTACAATGCCAGGTTTGGTCAAAATATCGATAGAAATTGTTTCTTCGATATTTGATAAATTTCGCTTTGAGTCAATTGCATTAATCGGTAAAGAATTCGAAAAGAAAGTTTTGATGGATGGGTGATATAGTTCACTGAGATTGTTTTCTTCAGAATCAGGAATATGGGAACGATAATGATAATATTCCCATGGTTCTCCTTCTGACATCATAGCTTCCAAAATATCTTCATCTATCAAAAACTTTGAGGAAAACGGATCAGATGGAGCACCAAAATCTAATGAACGATCAACCCAAACACTCGGTGACGCTGATTTCGGATTTGCCGCCCAAGCCAAATAGATTGATTGCTATGCCAGCTCAATAGGGTTGGGCAGTAAAACATCATGCAACGTAGAAATATCAGAATCACCCGTACTCTCCCTTAAGCCAGATAGAGTGGAAGATATCATGTAGTAGGTCTCTATGCTTGCAATTTCTGCTGACGTCGCTGGCGGCAGTAATGCAAAGGTTCCCATAAGAGTGGAATCCTTTAAGAGTCCTACACCAATGTTCTGAATTTCTATTTGGGGTAAGTGAACAAACGGAACGCTTCCAGTTACCTGCGAGGCGGAGGAAAAAAAATATAATTGATTAATGACTGTGATTGTACCTTTATGTGGAAAGGCAATCATTCTAAAATATGTAGAAACAATGGCAGTCATTGCATATACCCATGGTCTTCCAAGTAAAATATTATAGTCAAGGGGTCCGTCAACAACCTCAACATCAATATTTAATGTTTTTCCCCCTAATTCAACATGCAGGTTATTAATAATACCACAAGGTTTATATGTTCTTCCATAAAAATCCTTCAACGTCGTTGATGATTGTGATAATTGCGGCGAGCCAAGTGACTTCCAACAGTTTAGAGACATAATGCACGTAGATTCTCCCTCATCAATAATAGTGCGATGAACAAGGTGAATGAGAGCATTTACTTGTATGGAGAATTTCAATTTTGCTAGTAGCTGTTGTGAAACCAGCTCCAAAAATAGAAGAAAAAAGATATCAACACCTTAGAAATAAGCCACTTCTAGGGGGAAACCTCCAATACATTACATGAATGAACAATTCTCTGATGATTCAAATTACAAAACCTCCTTTCTATATATAGGAGTCCATGGGGTCACAATGTAATCCTAGTGGGGCCACAATGTAATCCTAGCCGACCTAACAATAATAATTTAAGGGCACAATAATAACAATAAGGGGGTTACACTAACAACAATAAGGGACTATACTAGTAATATAGGGACCTAACATGCCCCTCTCCTTCAAAAAAGTGTTGTCCTCAACGCTTGAGTAACTCTGGGTGCTTCTGTATAAAATTATCATCCTCCCATGTAGAATCTTTAGTGGGTAAGTTCTTCCACTTGATGAGATACTCTGAAATTGATTGATTTTGTAGCTGTCGAATTCTTGTTTCCGTGACCGCTTTAGGTTCCAATATGATTTTTCCTTCCTCATCAAGTTCTGGAAATATTTTTTGAACTGGAAGATTTTCACCTATAACCTTCTTTAAGCATGAAACATGGAAAATTTGATGCACTATTGAAGAAGCAGGAAGCTCCAGTTTGTATGCCATAGTACCAATATTTTGCAACACCTTGTAAGGACCATAGTACTTTGGCAATAATTTATTATCTTCTTAGCTTGCTTGAGGGAAATTTGTTTGTATGGTTGTAGCCGTAAAAATACCCAGTCTCCTACATCAAAACTTCTCTCGATGTGATGTTGATCTACCTGTTGTTTCATTCGATTTTGTGCCAAATTCAGGTTGTCCTTTAAGAGTTGGAGAACTTCTTGTTGATGCTCGATGTGATCTTCCACTGCTTGAACCTTCGAAATTTCTCTTAAAGATGATGTGATGGATGGTGGATGATATCCATAAAGTGCCATAAATGGGGTCATTTTTGCTGCAGTATGGAAGGAAGTGTTATACCACCATTCAGCAAGAGGTAACCACTTGACCTATTGTGTTTGTTTATCATATACAAAAAAACGAAGATATCCTTCCAAAAATTTATTTACTATCTCAGTTTGACCATCAGATTGAGGATGATAAGATGAGCTATGAGCTAATTGAGTACCCAAACAAGAAAATAACTCCGTCCAAAAATTTCCAGTAAAAATGGGATCTCTGTCGCTCACAATAACTCTTGGGTTTCCATGTAGCTTTTGAATTGTGTCCATAAATGTAGTAGCAATTGTACTTGCTTTAAATGGATGAGATAATGCACAAAAGTGTGCATACTTGGTAAGTCTATCAACTACCACCATGATGACACTCTTTCCTTCGGACTTAGGTAAACCCGTGATAAAATCCATTGAAATCTCCTCCCAACGTTGACTTGGAATGGATAAAGGTTGTAGAAGTCCTGGGGTCTTAATTGTTTCCACTTTATTCTGCTGGAAAACCAAACATTCCTCCACAAACTTTTGAATATCAGATTTAAGGCCATCCCAAAAAAATTATTTCTTCACCCTGTGGTAAGTTTTTAAAAATCCTGAGTGTCCTCCTAAAGGAGAAGTGTGCAATTCCAAAAGAATCTTTTGTTTTATTTGGGAATTCTTACAAATAAATAAGCGATCTTTGTACCATAAGGAATAATTTTTCCAACTAAATGTATCATATGTACTAGGATCTTACTACAACTTTTGAATGAGTATCCACACGTCTTCATCCTTCTTCCATTCATCTCTTGCTTTAGTTATCCAACCTGGTTGGATAATAGAAATGGCACAAAGCAATGCTTCCACCTCTTCATTCTTTCTTGAGAGTGCATCTGCAACAACATTTAGCTTCCCTTTTTTGTATATTATTTCAAAGTCATAACCAAACATCTTTGCGACCCATTTGTGTTGCTCTTATGAAGATAGTATTTGTTCCAAAAAGTGTTTAAGACTATCATGATCATTTTTTACCTTGAAGTGTCTTCCCATTAGGTAAGTTCTCCATTTCTTTAGTGCATGCAGTATTGCTAACATTTCCTTCTCATAAATAGTTTTATGTAAATACTTTCCTTTTATTGGATGGCTTTCAAAATCAATGGGTCTTCCTTCTTGCATTAAAACAACACCAATTCCATTTCCTGAGGCATCACATTCCACAATAAAGGTTTTTGTGAAGTCTAGCGTAGCTAAGACTGGTGCTAGGAACATTGCCTCTTTAAGATGTTCAAAGGCCTTGGCTACTTCAGGAGTCCATGAAAATGCATCTTTCTTTAATAATTTTGTTAGAGGTGCTGCTATTCTCCCATAATTATTAACAAACTTTCAATAATACCTTGTTAACCTGAGAAATCCTCGCAACTGCTTTATGGTTGTGGGGACTTTCCATTCCTTAATGGCTTTAATTTTTTTAGGGTCTGCCTTAACACCCTTATGAGATACAATATGACCCAGATATTCCACCCCTTGTACTCCAAAGAAACATTTGGATGTTTTTGCATATAATTTTTTCTCCTGCAATAGTTTGAGCACCCTGTCAACATGTTGAACATGATCCTTCCAAGACCTGCTATAGATTAGTATATCATCAAAAAATACTATCACAAATTTTCTAAGGAAGGGTTTTAAAATGGAATTCATCAACCCTTGAAATGTAGAAGGTGCATTGGTAAGGCCAAAAGGCATGACCAAAAATTCATAATGACCCTCATGAGTTCGAAATGTTGTTTTCGGAATATCTTCAGTCTTCATTCTAATTTGATGATACCCTGAACAAAGATCCAATTTGGTAAAATAATTTGCTCCATGTAATTCATCCAATAATTCATCAATCACAGGAATGGGAAATTTATCTTTAATGGTGAGCTTATTGAGCTCCCTATAATCCAGAGACATTCACCATTCCTTCTTGTGTACCAATACTACAGGAGCAAAGAAAGAACTTTGACTAGGTTGAATTATAACCGCCTCTAACATTTCTGCAATCATACGTTCAATTTCGCTCTTTTGGAAGTAAGGATATCTATAAGGCCTGATGTTTGGAGGAACACTTCCTGGAATCAAATGAATAGCATGATCATGATCACGAATAGGTGGAAGTCCTTTGGGAGTTTCAAACACCTTGGAATGATTGTCCAAGACTTTTTGGAGATCTGCAGAAATAGATGATTTTGATGTTGGAACTTCTAGTGAGCATAATTGTGCAATTATGCTTCGTTGTTCTTTCTTTAGAAGTTTTTTCATGACATTAGAGCTTATTATCTTTCCCGGCTTCTCTGCAATACCCCGTAATTCAACTTCCTTTCCTTCTGAAAAATGTTTCAAGAAAAGTTCTTGAAAATTAAAAGCTACCGTCCCCAAAGATTGTAACCATTGTACTCCTAGTACAACATCAGCACCTCCCATAGGAATGGAAAGCATTGGAATATTCAACACATATTCCCCCATGGTTAGCTTGATATTATGGCATTTTCCAGAGCAATTTATAGTTCCTCCATTTGCAACCATCACTTGACATTCTGGTGCTGGGTATAGGAAACAATTTAATTCCTTGGCTACTTTACAATGAATAAAATTATGGGTGCTACCTGAATCAATCAACACTATTACCTTTTTCTTCTTGATTTGTCCTTCTATCTTGAGAGTTTGAGGAGTGGTAATCCCTGCCAGTGCATTACACGATATGGTCGGATTCATTTCTTCCTCTTCTAGGGTTGGTTCCTGGTGTATATCCTCTTCTTGTTCATTTTCTTCTTCCTCTTCACAATCTATGTAAAATAATTTCTTCTTAGCACACTTATGACCTTTAGTGTATTTTATATCACAACTATAGCAAAGCCCTTTTTCTCTTTTTTCTTCCAATTGTTGTGGTGTCAACCTTGTAGGTTGTGGAAATCTAGGCGTAGCAACACTTCCTTCTTTATAGAAGTGAGTGGCAGGCTTCCTTGTCGCCATAATTTTACATTCAATTTTTCTTGCCAACCTGAATGCCTTCTCCAATGAATCAGGTTCCAAAACGTGAACTTCATGTTGGATGTTATCCTTTAAAGTACATATGAAGAGATCAATCATGTGTTCCTCTGGAATATCAATTACCCTTATATTCAATTTTTGGAAGTCCTCAATGTGCTCCCCCACTAAACCCTTTTGTTTGAGATTTATCAATTGGCTAAAGAAGGTGTTGCTCTTTGTATCCTCATAATGTGCTATCATTTCCTTCGTAAAAATTTACCAAGTGACAATTTTTTTACGGGAGCAAAGCCATCGATACCATACAAATGTATTTTGTTCTAAATGTAAAGTTGCAATGCGTACCTTTTGTGTGTTTTGCACATTATGGAGATCAAAATATTGCTCCATTTGTAGTATACATGTTACCAGATCCTTTCCATCAAACTTCCTCAGATCCATTTTTGGAATATGGTGGTTCTTACCACCAACATTATATTTTATGAAATCATGATTAACATTTATTTTGTTCTCATCATGAGTTTCCTCTACTATCTTTTCAACATTAGGAAACATTTCTTGTATCAACTTTGTCAAACCTTCCATGTCTGCTTTTAGATCATTCTTCATGTTTTCCATTTTCTCATCGATCTTAGCTTCCATTTCATCCATCTTAGATTCCATGCCAGCTTCCATGCCATCTATCTTAGATTCCATGCCATTCTTCAAACCATCCATCTTATATTCCACACCATCTATCTTAGATTCCATGCCATTCTTCAAACCATCCATCTTAGATTCCACAAATTTCTTCAAACTATCCATCTTAGTTTCCATGCCTTTCTTCAAAACTTCCATGTCATTTTTTGTTGCTCTTTGCGAGAGTGAAATTTGTTGCACTTGCTCTTGTAATTTTGAAAGGTCATGTTGCCATTCTTCGTCTTCATGAGTCATAGTAAAGCTTTCTAAAGGCTTAATGGGTGTTGAATTATTTTTAGGGGCCATTTTAGAATCCAATACTGATATCTATTCTACAATATGCTCTTGGAATCAATTCAGCTTGATTCTTCAAACAAGACTTATGCAAAAAAAAAAAAAAAAATACACACCTTTTACTTGCTTTTGAGGAGCTTGATATTGAAATTGAATTATATCTATAATTACGGATCCTCAATATCTGAAATTCAGCCCTGTAGTAGCCCTCTGAGGCTTCTTTCAAATGCCACAGGTCTTATCTGATTTGGATTCTTCAAGGCAAAGTTATGTCCAATCTCCCACAATGACCCAATTTTGGACCGGTTCAGTAGAGTGAACTTGTACGACTTTCCACGTGTCATTGTTTCCTCCTTTGGCTTTGAAATTGATAGACCGAAACTAAGGTCCATGTACTTGCGGCCACTTTTTACAACATTCCAATCCGATGCTCAGAGAGAGAGCTATGAAGATTTTCCCACGATCACCTCTTTGAGATGAAATTCAGAAGCCTCAAAAAGCCCTAACTTCCACAGATCATATCTCCGAAAATATTGTGAACCAATATCTGAAATTTTGCGACACTGTTCCTCGGGATTGCGGCTTCGCGCTCTAAAAATTTCAGCTTCTGAAACTTCGTAGAAAAAACGTTATTACAAAAATACCACGATGACCTGTTTAGGTTAAATTCAAGAGCCTGCAAAATGACCTAACTTGCACAGATCATATCTCCGAAAATATTGTAAAAAAATCTCTAAAATTTTGCGACGATGTTCCTAAGGATTTTGTCTTCACACTCTAAAAATTTCAAATTCTGAACCTTCGTAGAAACAAATTTATAGCGAAAAATCCATGATGACCTGTTTGGAGCAGCGAAACCCTAGAATCTCAAAGCTCTGATACCAAATGTTGTGAAACCAACTCCAAAAATATAAGAAAAGAGATATCAACGCCTTAAAAATAAGCCACTTCGAGGGGGAAACCTCCAATACATTACATGAATGAAAAATTCTCTGATGATTCAAATTAAAAAACCTCCTTTCTATATATAGGAGTCCATGGGGCCACAATGTAATCCTAGTGGGGCCATAATGTAATCCTAGCCGACCTAACAATAATAATTTGAGGGCACAATAATAACAATATGGGGGTTACAAGGGTACAATAATAACAATAAGGGGGTTACACTAACAACAATAAGGGACTATACTAGTAATATAGGGACCTAACAGTAGCTACGGTACATAGGTCGTATGATTAAAGAAGAAAAGATTAGAATCAGTTGGATCAATTCCACCAATGGCTGACAATAAAGCCTGCTTCTGGGAGGGAAAATTTTGAAATACCTCAAGAGCACACATAGCTGAAGGGGATTGAGCCAAATCTTCAACTATATTATAATTTTTTGCAGCTCTTTTTCGAGTATTATTTGTCGATTTATGAATTACTCCCTTCGGTGGCTTAATTGTCAATTCATGAATAACAGTAGGTGGTACTAATTCATTATATGGATTCGTTGTTGAGGTAGTAGGTTGATCAGTAGCCAGAATACCATAATATTTATTCTGTGTCGACACCAAAATATCTTGTGAAGGTTTTGTGGTGGATAACATTAACACTTGGGAACTAAGACTGGATCCGTAGCAACCAAATTAGTATCCGGATTTGGAAATGGGTTTGTCAACAAAGCTGATGCATGAGATTTCTTGATGATTTTTTAGACTTCAACACGGTGAGGAAAATCCCTAAAAAAGTGTTCCTCGTTACAAATTATGCATGGATAACGAGGTTTCCGTGGTCCAGACGGTTGATAAGATGATCTTTCCTGCAGGTTAGAAGTTTTCTTTTTCTTTGATTTCCCATTTTTCTTACCTCCTAGTTGCTTGTCACTTTTTCCTTTGTCAAATGACACGACATTAATTTCAGAAGTAAGAGCAGGATCAGATGTAGTAGCGTGGTGTGTGTTTTCAGTGCCTATCAAGCCGTCTCCGGCATGAGAGTCCTTTATTTGAGGAGGAAAATTGAAATTAGATCACGGAGCATTAGGAATTTTTTCATAGAGCGTGCCAGACTCAATGTAAATAAAGTCTAAATATTGGGCACGAGAGATAACTTGCTCTTCTATGATGACACCACCTTTAGCCACATCCTCAGTTATAAATGGTAACAGGGACTTAATGAACCATTCAGCAAGGAGCTGATTGGGAACAAATGTCTTAACCATTCGTCGACAGCGATGCCACTCATGAATATGATTAGAAATGTGAGTAGCATTAGTATTTTTTAAAGTTGGTAAAGAGTTTCGTTCCAGTTTCGTATCTGATCGGTAACTGGAAATGGGTCAAAAATACAGTAGCTAAAGTAGTGAAATTGTCAAAAGAAGCTCTAGGTAACTCAATGTATCATTTAGCAGCCAGACCTGTGAGAGTACGCTGGAAAATACATAGTCGAATAGAATCATCATTCAGGGAATTTGATGAACACCATAAATGATAAGTCATGACATGATTCGACAGATCTTCTCCAGGGTTTCCATTGAATTTAGGAATATCGGAGGATAATTTATGAGGTATCACCGGCCACCAAGGAGCATAATTTATAGGATCATTGGTTAACCGGTTTAAATTTGGTAATTCCAAAGTTGCTACAAAAGGCAACTTTCAATTAAGGTCAGGTTGAGAATAGCCAGTGTAAGATGGAATTGCTTGGGAAATAGGCCTTTGAGCACCAACATACATAATTTACTGTTGGTAACCCAAATAGGGGTTATTTTTCATAGAAAACGCTTGAGAATTATGTTGACCAAAACATGGATATGATACTTGTTGAAATGAAGTTTGAGGCATTTGCGCTTGTGGCTTCCAAGGGGTCTGTCCACCAATGTTATAACCCAAATTAGTATAAGTTGGATTCGGTTGATATGTATAACCAGGTTGCGTTTGTGACATCCCATAAAATGGTACACCAGCTTGTGAATAAATGATTCCTGATACAGGTTGTTGTAAATTAACTAAAGGATTTTAATTCTATGGACCCAATATTTGATGATATTGAGTCGAAGAACCCGCCTGATAAGGTTTATGTATAATATTTTGATTCTGTAACAGGGGTATAGATGTATTAACAAGTGGTAATGAAGTGCGTGTAACAGGTTGAACCGATTGATACAAGTGTATAACCATTTGTGGTTGGATAGGTAGAGTGGGCTGCCATTGACAAACATTCATGTCAACATTGGTTTGACCAAAAAGTGACTGAGTACTGTCATATCGGGTGACCAAAGGTTTCCCCCCAGCATAAGGAGGATAATAAGACGGAAAATCATTTTCTCCAAATGTTGGGAGTCCAATTGATATGGTACTTAAAGGAATTGACCCAAAAGTACCGACTTGATATTGCCCTGATGATGTATGTAATGAATCAAGTCGTTTAGTACTAACGATAGGACTACCAGTTAAAATACCAGATGATGACATTGGCAAAGACCATGAACGTGAATATGCACCAGAGAAAGTTCCAAACAATGATTTGTAACCTGTTAGGACCGAAGGGCCACCGTGCAAATATGACTTTGGTGAGGTTGTGAACATTGACGGAGTAGCAAGGGTAGGAGCTGACGTAATTGGAACAGCAGACCCAACCGAAGATGTTGTTTCAGACATGTTTGTTTGACCAAATGTATACCCTCGAAAATCGACAGGAGATTGAATGGAAACAGGATCAACAAAAGCAGATGGAAACGAATGAGGAAAAGACTGGTACAGGTAAAGGTCCTCCCCAAAATGGGTTGGAGTTAAAGGTGTATCGTCTTGTGGGATTTCTTCAATCACAATTAAACCAGGAGGAATAACTTCATCGTCAGGCCCAAAATATATTTCAGACAGTTGACTGTGTGATATAGGAGTTTCAATAGCTACAGAAATTTGTGGGATGACCAAGGTAGGAACAACTTCCGGTTTTTTGACTTCAGGATTCAAATTTTCTGACAAAGAAGAGACAGGATCTGGATCAATTTGTGATTGAACAACATCGGGTCCAGGAGGTATGGTCTCAGAAATTTAATGGATCGTGACCAAGGGTAGGTGTGAATACTCTATTTCGACAACAGTAGACGAATCGGGATGTGTGGAAACAATTTGAGCTAACTCTGGTTTAAAAAATGATGTTTCTCCAGAGGTACGAATTGTACTTGATTTGATAGATCGTGATCACCTTCACCTACCAAAAGTAACTTCTAGTGTAAAGGTGTTTTAAATGCTAATCTACATGAACGAAGGGGGATAGGAGTTTGTTCTTCCACGATTAATGATTTATTTTATCCAAAAAACAAATAAACAAAAAGAGGGTAATACTAGGAAAAAGGGTTTACCAAGAAACTATGAACTGCAGAATACCTCCTGGAAAACCAAGAAGCACGGGTAGGTAATCTCCCCGAATGTTGTGTTCAGTGTATCAAAATTTTAAGGTGGCCGACTCCATTCACTATGGATGGATAGCACCTAAACTTTGTCCTCCCAAATACACCCGAAGGTACGTGGAGGCCCAAGTCCATATTAGCGATGTCTGATGTGAAACCGCACACTGAGAGCACCCCTTTATACTTATCGTAATGTAACACCACCCTATATACCCGAAAGTACGTGGACGAGCTACGATATACTTACGTACGTGGAGTGAGGTATCACAGTCATAATGTATCGTAGACAATTTAACGACAGCTACTATGTTTTATGACGCCAGAACACGTCTCTAGCCTAGACCTTATAAATGTTATCGTTATGGTTCCAATGCATTGTTAAGTAAATTGAGATTAATTTTATGTTGATCTTGCTTAACAATTTTCCTTTCGAAGGTTCATCGTGATGATGTGTATGAAATTCTTAAAATGCAAGCTAAGAATGATAAACAAACTTTCACTTTCAGCTTTTTCAATGAAGAACCTAGCTACTAAGAGAAGAGAGAAAATAATTTGTGAGCAAAAAAATCAATGAATCACAAACTAAATGCAGATTTCCTAATGTTCCTTTTGCAAAACACACATTATTCTACATGCAAATGCAAGTTTTTCTTTTTAGTTTCCTTAATGTTATGAATGCATAAAAGAAACCAGGTGCACTAGATCAATAATTCAAATGCTTTTTACTTTCAAGAAACGAAGAATACAAACAACAATTTCTCTTTTGAAGGAAAAACGAGGATTTCAACAACAATTTCTCCTATCAAGGAAATGAAGATTTTATGACAATTTCCTATTTCGAAAGCAAATGATTCTTAATGCAACCATAAAAATTACTTTGAAATCAACTTGTCAATGATAAAGAAAAACTTTTTTAAACAAACATTGAACAAATTTGCAGCCAAAGGAGGAAGAAGTATATAGAGTCACTAGTCAATTGAGCATCAAACTTTTCAGAACACAGCAGCAAACAAAACTGAAGCAAGTTGCAAAGTCAAATTCAAGGGAATTTGGGTACTTTCAGGAGTCAATGCAGTCTCCAAAGGGAGACAGTGCTCTGCTACGTAGGCTAGGAAGGGAGACAGTGCTCTACAAAGCACTGTGTCCAGTCTAAGGGTGCGTTGGGCATAGTATACAAAGAAAAATACTATTGTTTAACTCACTATCTTTTCAAATTAAGCTCTGAAAAGGTTTAATATTTATTTGTAACAACTACTGGGAGGATAAACAAAGAAAATCAGAGGCTTAAACACCTATAACTAAGATAAATTCTCCCCAGTGGAGTCGACAATTTGTTGGGCCAGAATTGTGAATTACGAATAAATCATGCTTCCCTAGACAGGTGCTAGTCTAGAACAACAGGTGAAATACTATACAACTATTTTTCCTAACTCAGAATAGATACACAGAGAGGATTGGAGGCTTACTTGTTCAGTCGCTTCCAAATGGTTCCTTCTGTCGCTTCCGCTGCAGTTTCAAATTCAAGCGGTTTGTAGGTTGAATGCTTCCTGCAAGAAAGAACACTAAAACAGCAGAAGATGCAATAATATAGATATCTATTCAATCTATTTAGCTAAATCAGTAAAGCATAAACCTTATACATCAACCAATATCTTGCAATATGGAAAATCAAAGCTTGAATACAGATGCATATAGGGAAAAATAAGCGGTACTCTTTATTGATGATAGAAGGAGAGGTTACAACCTATTGACTGATTTTAAGTGACCTTCCAGCAATGTTCCCAAACCTCATCACAGTATAAATCTCTCCAGCAGCAGCTTCACAAATCTAGCTCTCAATTGAAAATTCTCCAGCATTTCTCTACTCAAATTCTTCCTTCTCAAGCACTTAGATCTGTGCTCTATTTATAGATGAAATGTAGGTTGTTTTGCAATCAATGACTCTCCAATAATAGGAAAGACATGTTTCCAGTCATGTAGATGTCAAATGGACACTTGGATCCAAATCTTGACGAATGTGAACTCTTCTAGAAGGAACTGGCCAAGTGGAGATTCTAGAACAATGAGAATTTCGCTCCCAATGTGACCAACGCACCTGTGAATTTATGGCAGTGCTTTGCAGAGCATCCTTGCATGGGGATACCTGCATATGCAATGCACTTAGGTCCGTTAGAGCCTGCGTTGGTGAGCTCTCATATGCTATATAATAATCTTCAAACCATGGAAACCTTTGCTTGATGAAAGTCTTGCTTGATTTGTCTTGTTTCTTGTCTTAGGGCATGTAGCAACTGAAATGATAGGGAATGATAGACCTTTGATCATTGGTACTGGAGATGATGTCCAGTTAATCAGGTCATTGGGAATGGTGCCCAAATTGACCTATAACACATACTTTGCCTATTTCATCCAAGGAACTTCTGCTAAAAATAAAAATACTTCTACAAATTGCCTAAACATGTAGAAAGTAGCCAAAATGCCTAAAAAGCAGAGTACTAGCAATCCTAAAAGTTCCAAAGTGCCTAAACCAACCCCTGCCATGACTTCTAAGACTTCCATAGTTGTAAATCCTCTTCAACCACCTATTTCATATGTTAAGCACATTCCACTAGATGATATTGATTATAAAATAGTAGATCCCATTGTTGAATTTAAACTGCTTGATATTCATAACTGGAGCTATGAGAAGTCATTAGATAATGAAGGAGAAGTCCAGATTTGGGAATCACACTTGCCCAAATATGTTGTCCCATTAACTCATCCATGTCAGGAGGTCATTATATTATGTCAGCAGTATTATGTGCCTGATCAAAGAGCCATAGTCAATGCCAATAAAGAAGTGCTTTTCACTATTACTGTTGAATCCCTCGATCAAATGTTACAGCTTCAGCCTAACCCCCAAGCAGTCCCTTTATCCATAGAGGCCCTAACCAAGCTATACATTGGCCTTGATTTCCATAAGAGATTCCAAATATTCCAAATCTTCATGCCCTTGCATATAGAAATTCCTAAAATCAATCCCCCATATTCTACTGCAAAATTCCCAGAAGGTTCAAGGCATGTGATTTCCATGATTTCATTCATCCTGGGGTACTTTATTGATGAACACACTGATGAATCCATCTTGGGTTTCTTATCCATTTTTACCCCAGGTCAACCTCCATCTATAATCTTTGATTATGTTGGTTTTATTGCTGATAATATCCATGATAAATTGATCAAATTTCCAACTGAAGGATTGTTCAGATACACTTCCTTCCTCTTCCACATGTTTTTATATTTCCAATCAAATAAATTTCCAGTTACTCTTCAAAAGTTTGATATAGAGGAAAATCCTCTTTCTGTCATTTTCGGGACATCTTTGCTCTGAAAAGAATGTACAGATTTCACTTATGCAGAATTTTAAGAGTTATTCTTACATCCAGTGATCACAATGTTAACAAAAATAGAGCAGCCAAGGATAAATGAAGAAGTGAAAAATATATTGCAGTTGTTAGAGTAGAATAAGGTTGGTGACTAGTACTTATATGAAAAATATACTGAGATCAGAGTATTTGGGTCAAACTTGTTACCTTACAACCTACCCAAGTATGCTTCAATGAGGATCTTTGCCTTGGAGTATATCAGGCAGATCCTAAATTTTGATTCTATAAATTTCATGGCAGCAAAGAAGAAAACTCATTTCAAATTAAAAAATCAGATAGGGCCATTCATTTGCAATCACAGGGATGCAAAAAAAGAGGCAGCTAAGCAACTATTGGAATACAAATTTGAAGAAAGTTTTCCCTGGAATTATGATCCACAAGGGATCCTAAGTAAACTAAGGGTTAAATGCAATTTAACACCCTTCATCCATGAAGAAAAACTAGAGATAGAAAAATTTACAAATCAGATTGAGTGGACAGACGATACATTAGTAGATGCAGTCAATAAAAGTGATACTAGTCACACTTTATAGACTGTTGATCAAACAGAAACATCCACAAAGAGAGTAAGGGAAGAAGGTTCATATGTAGCGAAGCCACTACGAAACTAGGTTTAAATCGAGATATAACAAAAAAAACCTAAGTTAAATCCGGTAGAAACATAGAAGGTGACAATTGATATAGATGATATAGCTACACGAGAGACAAATATTGATATCTGCTATAGCCATCATAAATGAATCGGTCACCAAGAATCAAAATAGAAGAACAAGTTAATATCGAAGATTCACAATTGATAGAAAGACAACGAGCATGGAAGCCTCATCATCACAAACAGTGAGGAAAAGGATCTAGACATCGAGAGAAAGGTACAAACAAATTAAGTCCAAGAATTAAGAGATCAAAACTAAAATTTATTCTCGAGTTTTTAAACAAAAACCGGGTAACCAAAAGCAGATTCTTATCAACTTTTGATTACTCAAGTAAAAATTTGATCATGTCGAGTATGACCCTACAGTACCGAGTTCCAAAGATAGTTGTTGACTATAAGAAAATTGATCTAGAAGTATCAACAAATAGTATTCATGAATTAGATCAAATAGAGTTTCACGAGGGAAGAGTTCAAAGATGTTGTATTCCATTGTTACAACAAAAGCCATGAGTGTTCAAAAACTTGATAACACTATCACAAATATGAAGGACAGGATGAAATTGGATAAAGCCTCAATATATGCTAAGGATCTCGGAATTAAATCCTTAGAATAGCGGTAATTAAAGTGGGATATGACCATGCAAATGTCAATGCGGCGGGAAATTTTTATTAAAGAAAAAAGAATGAGGACATTGCAGACCTTGAGGAAACAATTTAAACTTCCTCCAAGTGAACATCCCAGAGCTAAAGAAATCATACAATAACATAATGAAAAAATATGACATGATGAACATCATCTTTCAACTTACGGGACAAAATTAAGGAGATGGAGATTCGGATGTACAAAATTTTCCATGAAAAGGAAACAGTGAGAAATAGCGAGCCACCTACGGTTATCCCCATGGTCACTATAGTTGTGCCTTCAACTCTAGCTAAAGAGTTGGCACCCAAAATTCCACAGCTCTCTGCGGTGCCAATGACTTCATTTATAACATCGATTTGCTAAGTCATCCACAACAACAATTCATCCTATAGATGAGGCTAGCAAATTAGTGAAAGCTACGAAAGAAATTTCTCTAAAGACAAGTGAGATTAACGAGGTTGACGAAGAAGGTAGAAAATATTGAGAATAAAAACAAATTATCTCAAATAAATGCAACAACACATGAGCAAAAGGCCATCAAACTAAATGAAGAGCTAGAAGAATGCAAAAGGAGTTAACCTTAAAGGAGAAAATATCATACATCAAAAACTACCTTTGGAACAATGTCATTGAAGCCATCCATGATGTGTGGCCTTCAATTCGGGTAATCTTTGAACAAAGAGAATTATTACTAGCAGCCCCAAGCGAGAAATCCAAAGACTCAAAGTGAGCTGGTGACAAACCGGAAAGCAAGCTTTAAGGTTGATCACATTCCTTAACAACAAAAATAGACAAGAGTTAGAAGAATTTAAGATTACATGACAGACTGAAACTATCCTAGAAATTAGGAAAGTTATTACAAAGAATAATCTAATGAAGCAAGCTGGAAGAAAAGTGTGAGAATATGAATACTTTGCCATAACCGGGTTTATGGTCAAGTTTACAAATTTGAGGCAAAAGAATTTGCTCGACATTATGGTTATAAATGATAAGCTGATGCCTCAAAATGACTATGCATTAGGGGGAATTTTGAGGTCTAAAATGGACCTCCTAAGGAAATTATAAAATAATAGAGGAAATAATAAAATAAGATTTGATTACATCATCAAATCTTAGAGGAAAAAAAGAAAAAAACTACTTTTTCAACTCGTATTTTTGAACTTATCTCCCTAAAGTTTTACTCAAATTTCAAGCGGGAATACTCGTTGGATGAAAAATTTAATTTCCCATCCAAGGAGTACCCATGTTGCATACTTTTGATCAACTCTACTACACAAAAAAATGAGAAATACATGAAAAACGTGACTTGAATCACGTGTTTTCATGTATTTGTCATTTTTTTGTGTAGCAAAGTCCATCAAAAGTATGGAACATGGGTACTCCTTGGATGAGGAAATAAATTTTACATCCAATGAGTATTCTCACTCGAAAATTTGAGTAAACCTTAGGGATATAAGTTCAAAATATGAGTTGAAAAAGCGATTTTATTATTTTATTATTTTCTAATCGTTTTACTTTTTTACTCCAAAAATGGTGAATCATCCCCCCATGGTTGACATCATCTTCTTGAATCCTAATGGTTCTCATAAAGTTTATTTTTGTTGTACATTTTTTCTTAGGAGGCCCATTTTAGACCTCAAAATTCAGCCTAATGATAAGAAGATCGAGAGAATTTTCAAAGGAACAAGTAAATAAACCACAAGGACAAGGCATTCCAACGGGGAAAGGTCTTACTCAAAAGTTTTTGAAGACTTATTCTATTTACGACATGAGATAGGACACTTTTTTTATCATCAAGCCAACTTTTTTTCCATATACCATTTGAAGATCGTTGAAAACTTCAGGAAATTAAAAAAAATATACAAATTCCTAAAAAATGAGGATTGGCAGTCACTCACAGATTTATTATGAAAGATTAAAAAAGACGAGACATATGAAAGGAGAAAAAAAGCTGTATCGTTGATTTACGGTCAAAACAGATTTTTATAGCGATAGTAGATTTTGACTATGGTTAAAGAGTATCGAGTTTAGAGAGTATCGGTGAATAAAGAGAATTAGAGAAAGAGTATCGGACAAGGTAGATCAGATTCCAAAACAAATTTAAAATATCTAAATCCAGCAATGAGGACACTAAGGCGACCCAGTTTGCATCTTATCCTCAAAGCGAGTTTCTATTTCTTTTGAATATATAGGACTGACTTATCGACTTGTTAAGTAAAGTTTGTCTCTATTATTGTTGTAAAGATATTTTATTTCCCTTAGATAATTCCTAGAAGAATTCTAGGATATTTTGTAAACAATTATGTATAAATACTTCATCTTTAGAAGTATTTTGTGTGGAATAAATTGCTTGAATATTTCTATAGAAATTTTTTGTGGACTTGAAGGCCTTTGTGTTTTGAATTTTGAGTAGCGAGATGGATCATATCAACAAGCATCATATTTCGGGATTCATGTGATGAGCTATTTGGAGTGAAGTATTTTCTAATTTTTCATTGTTATCTTTCTTTGTTACATGCAATCCATTATGTGTTCTAAATTTGAATGAATGAATAGAAGGATTACTTCGAGTTGTTAAAAAGCACCTGTCTTAACTATTTGTCATTTCTATGTTTTCATCTGATTTCTAGTGTAGGGAACCCTTAATTTGCTCCCTCTCTCATTTGACCTCTACCTACTACTTCCCTTTTTCCGGGATCAAAGGATTCTTAATTTCCCTTTATCCCAGATCATACCATCTCACTAGCATGACTTTCCAAGATCTCCACGAAGTTATTTGTCTTGCCCACGAAAATATTTGAATTTTTGACCTTGATCCCAGCTCTGTATGCTTGATTTTTAACTCCTTATCCCAATGGACAAATATATTTCCCACTATCCATCTCTTCCCGGTGATTTTTTCCCACCAAACCAATCAAAACCAAAACTAATTGCACCTTCATAACTAGCCTAATATTTTATAAAACTAAACAAAGTTAAATCATATAGAGAGAGCCCTCTCTGAACCCTAGGAAGGCTAGATCTTAGAGTTTGAAATTTGGTGCAGTGGTTACCTCTAGTTTTCTCAACTAAAATCCAAAAATCTCACAACTAGAGAATTCTTTGGAGTGATAACATGACACATACTGCTTGGGTACAAAACCTTAAAGCCGACACTGCACATATTTCGAATAGATTAAAAATAAATTCAAAATAAATGTTACGCTCATCGGATCAAGATTATATTTAGATCGATCTTGCACCTCTCCGAAAGAGGAACCCAAATAAAAATATTTGTATCTTCATCGAGAATCACAACATGGAGTTTGGACCTAATTGTAAAAAATTAACGGGAATATATGACTATGTACAATGGAAACATAAATCTCCCCGACCACAACGGCAACAAATTCTCTGTGCCAAATGGGAGGAACCATTGCGAAACACTTGAATGCATACTATCGTCGCCATAAACGAAAAGACTTGATATTACTTGGACTCATTACCCTAACTCTTCCATTGCGTCATTGTCTCAAATTCAAATTGTTGCAAAGAAAAAAACACAACCATAGCCACTCTAAACTATGACTAAATATGGGAGGCCCAAGGGTACACGAGAGAATGTGCCAAAGAATTTCTAGATGAAAATCCACACAAGAAACCATTTTTTGAACAAGTTGGCTAGATAGAGTTGTTATGAAGGTAAATCCCTCTGCGGAGAGAGATGATACCTCTAGCCTAAGAGTGGGTCTAGAAACAATAGGACAAAACTAGAGTGTAGGTTCCTAATTACTAAATGAAATAGACACGGTAGATCGACCTAGCGGAGTCCAATGCATTGTCATAGTGGTGGCATCTCGATTCCTACCTCGACAAATCATGATCCGTTCACGGCGATGCTTGGATACCCCACACAAGATCAACAAATGAGAGCGACATATGAAACAATGAACTCATTCATAATTACTAACCGATCAAGGAGGGTTAAGCATATTGCATCAAATAGAGCACATAAACACAAATTGGGGAACCATACAATAGTTATACATATGTATTAAATAGAAGAAAGAGTTACAACCAAGGCTTGGTGTCGTAGCCTCCTTCGAGCGGGGTTCGATTGGAGCACATCTAGATGAATGTCGAGGAATTCGGACGAGATGAAGGCACAAGCCTAAGCTCTCTCAATGAGGGACTCTTTCGTTTTATCTCTCTAACGTTTACGCTATATTATTTTCGGTTCGACTGATTCAACAATGAAGGATGGCTATATTTATAGAGGGAGAGGAGGAGGTTAAGATCCCTAATATAGTGGAAGGGAGGCCTTATCCCTTGGGAGGTTTCCCCCAAAAGGTGGAAACAAGAGGCCAAAGGAGGAAGGTCGTGGTTATTCGAGTCAAACCACTCCCTATGAATCATCCACGAAGTTGTTGTGATCGAAACTTCACCTCTATTTTTAGACTTTCCATAAAGCAGATTGGCACGGGTGGCTTAACTAAGACGAGTGCCAGTGCCCATGAGAGCTAGTGTTAATCTACCTCATCGGTGCGAGGGCATACACGGCTACTAGCGCCAAGGTAAAAAATAAGGGTTTTTGGTGGTTTGTTTAAGAAATAGTCAATAGAAGGAATGTTAGACTCATGATAAGGGATGAAATGATGGTATTTACAAGGCATGACACTTTATTTTGACCCATGAAATGAGCCTCTAATGTGTGGTTATGGGGATTATAGGGAGACGGTGACAAAATGTTGTCATACTTAGCTCAGTTCATATTCAATCATATCATTTCTAGGTTTGGTGTCCCTTAAGCTATATTTTCTGATCATGGTTCCCATTTTCGACATTATATGGTGGTGGAGTTGACTTCTAGGTTGGGCTTGCATCACGACATCTTAACGTTGTATTATCCTCGAGGCTAGTGGCCAAGTTGAAGCCGTGAACAAAGTTCTAGTCACTATGCTTCAACGTACAATTGGGATCCAAAAATCCAATTGGCATCTCATGTTATTTTCGGCTCTCCGGGCATATCGAACCTCGGTCAAGGATGTGACTAGATTCACTCCTTTTCAGCTTGTGTACGGTTTGGAAGCTACCCTTCCTATTGAATGTGAAATTCCTTCGCTAAAATTAGTCTGTTGAATTACTACCCAACACTTCACACGAAGAAGAGCGTCTTCTCTACTTAGAGAGGTTTGGATGAAACTCGCCGCTTTCTTTGCTTTGGTCATTGAAGCACAGAAAAAGCGGGTCAAAGCCCATTTTGACCAATCAGTTTCCCCTCGCTCCTTTGTAGAAGGAGACCTTGTCCTCTTATATGACCAAGCTCACGATAAGTTGGGGGCAAGCAAATTTCATCCCATGTGGCATGGGCCTTACATCGTTAAATGCATTTTGAAGAATGGGGCCTATGAGCTTATTGATTACGAAGGTCATCCTTTAGATCAACCCAGAAATGGTTTGTATCTCAAGAAGTATTATGCATGAGTCATTTGTGCATGTTTTCTGTACATAGGTATTTTTTATTATTTTTGTACATTTTTTTAGCTTGGTGTGTTTTTGCGAGCGTTTTCCTACTTATTGGGTCATTTCTTATTGTGAAATAATGGTATCTTCATCTGGGCATCACAACATGGAGTTTCGACCTAGTTGTCCAAAATTAACACTCCCTCTCAACTAGGGAGAACTCCATCCACCTTTGCAATCCAAACATCGTGTGTCATCCCACCATAAATTGCTTTGTTGGCTTCTTTATTTCAAAACGAAGTGGGTCGAGTCACAAAGACATAATTCTGTCGATAGATTTCAACCCGGAGGTCTGAAACCTCTATAGGAATCACAAAGAGTCTCATACCAACCCGAAGTTGTTTTATCGACCCAAAGTCGGTAGGAGGTCCAGAAACCTCACTAGACTTGATCCCGAGATCAAGTGGTTGGACCGTGCCATCCTAGATAGAGAGTACGGCAATCTCGATGCATCCATCGGCCTTTGCTACTAGTCTCTAGCGTTTCCCACCTCACTAGCCAAATGAGAGGTACTTCCCATGAGCCACTGAACTCAATGGGTAGGATGCATATGGGGGCACGAGATAATGAGAGGTGAACCAAATCAATCATCACAACGAGTGGGGGCTAAATCACACCAACAATATTTGGTAAGCCCTAGCCTGTGGTTGCTTATAGCTTACGAGAAGCTATCCCCCAAAGCCCCCCGAAGCTCCCGGAGCTCATCATCCAACATGACCCTCATCGTAGGGTCGTTCCATGATACCAAGACTCTCATAGAAGGTTAGGAACTTGACCTTCCCCGGGGGCTTTGTGAGAATATCTGCGACACACGCTCATTAGTTCCTATATGATCGAGCCTTATGGTGCCTCATTGTACCATATCCCGAGATAAAGTGGTACTCGATATCAATATGCTTGGATCGATCATGGAACACGGGATTCTCGGACAAGAAAAATCCCACTTTGGTTATCATAGAGTATCACGATGGTATTTAGCACATACCCGAAATAGCTCACTGAAAGAGATTTCGCAGCAAACTACTTCACAATAGGCCATACTCATTGCAATGTATTTGGCCTCTACGGTGCTCAAAGCCACTAACTTATACTTCTTGCTCATCCATGATATCGAAGCGGATACAAGTATGAAGCGGCATCTCGATGTGCTTTTACGATCCACCACACCGCTAGCCCAATCGGCATCAGTATATCCAAGGAGTGTCACGCTCCCGACGGTGTATCTTAGCCCATGTTTTATCGTGCCCCGACCCGGTGAGTGTGATGAGGCTCAACCATTTGTTGACTCAAAGTGTTCATTACGCAAAACATATATCTAGACAAGTGTTCACTAAGACCATCAAGGCCCCTATGAGTTGATGATACTCGGTAGGATTTGCTAACACGGGCCCAGCAGCGCTTCCACTCAACTTCTTGAAGTTAAGCTCCATCGGTGTCGACACGGACTTGCATTCCACCATACTAAATATTTCCGAAGCTTCACAGATGTATTTTCCTTGAGAAAGGAAAATATCGCCGAGTCTTTGCGGATCTCCGAGCCTAGGAAGTAGTGCATCAGTCCTAGGTACTTCATCTCTAACTCGGTAGTGAGATCCCTCTTGCATTGATGAATGAGAGGGTTAGCACCTGTCGGGAAGATTTCGTCCACATACGGCACTAGAATGAGAGGCTTCTCTCTATCAATCTTGAAGTAAAGGTTCATATTAGCATTACTACGAGTGAAGGCCGGCTTCATCGTGTAGCTATCTATCCTCTCGTACCAAGCTCGCGGGTGCTTTCTTTAGCCCATAGAAATCTTTCTTCAACTTTGAATAGATGGGTGTCCCGATCCTGGACTTCGAACCCCAAAGGTTGCTCTACGTATACCTCTTCCTTTATCGCACCATGCGAAATGTGGTCTTCACATCCATCGATGAAGACTCCACCCTTGCGTAGCGGCAAGGGCTATGATAGATGGAATGGTGGTATATCGGGCCATGGGTGTAAATATGTCATCATCGTACTGTGCCTTCCTTTTGAGAGAAGCCACGGGCAATGAATCTTGCCTTGATTTTTTTCAGCCCTTCCATCGGATCCATGCTTGATCTTGTAGAGCCATTTGAGGTGACAAGCTGCTTTGTCCTACGGTCTTGGAACCACATCCCGGGACATCATTCTTCATTATGGACTCATACTCTTCATGCATCGCATCCTTCCGAGACTTGATGCTTTACTGATTCCTCAAAAGATCTGGGCTTGGATTGTACCATAGTACTCATGGGTTGCTAGATACCCTTGGTATCTACTCGGCTTCTTGCTTTCACGGAATGTCCCCCTTGGGGCCATATGTCTCTCGGCATCCTCGAGAGTGTCCACTGAGCCATGATGGTCTCTTCCCCGATGAAGTAGGTGGATCAATCGGGTCCATTGGTCCTTCGACATCGGGCATCGTCTCATCCTTCGATTCTTCTTGATTTCTAGGCCTTGCTTCATGATCTTCCTCAAAACCTCGAAAGATTGACTACTTTCTTTCAGGGGAAGCATATTCGTCAAAAGTGACATCGTGGCATATCTCCACTTCCCTTTGACCGGGCACATAGACTCTATAGGCCTTTGAAGTTTTGGTGTATCCCACAAACATTAATTTCTTCCCGAGAAACATCCAACTTGCTCCTCTTCTCTTTCGGCACATGAAAATAAACGGGACATCCAAAAAACTCTAAAATGTGAGACGTCGGGTTTCTTACTAGAAAACCTCTTCGAGAGTTTTGGAGTCTAGTGCGGAATGCGTGCATCGGTTTTGAATGTACACGACAGTTTTCACGACTTATCCCCATAGAAACTTCGATAGACCCTGGTCACATATCATGGCACGGTCGGCTTCCAAAATGGTTCTATTCTTTCATTCAACAACACCATTATGCTCGGGATTATAGACGGTTGTGGTCTCTCTCTTGATGCCGGCTTCTGCGCAAAAGTTCTTGAACTTGTTCGTCTCATATTCGAGTGCCATCATCAATCCTCAATATCTTGATCTTCTTCCTGTCCCAGATTTTCCACCAAGGCTTTGAAGGTATGGAACCGGGATGAAAGCCTCATCCTTATTTTTCAAGAAGTATATCTAGGTTTTGCGAGAGGAGTCATCTATGAATGTCATATAATAAGAACATCCTCCCAAGGATGTCACGGGCGACATCCTAGATAGATCGAGAATGTATCAATTGCAAGACATCGAGATGTCTTTGTGACACTTGAGGGGAAATATCCCCTTGTATGTTTTCCTTTGGCACAACACGACATACACCTTCATGATTATTTGTGAACTCAAAGCATCCCCGTCACCACCTTCCTTGCTTCGGGAAGGGCCTTGTAGTGAAGGTGTCCAAACCTCTGGTTCCATAGTTCAGTCTACCAGATAGTATCACATGTCATCACTCCCGGTGGACTTTCTCCAAAGGTGATCAACTCTAAACCCAATCGTGATAGTTTCCTTGAAGCTCTTCTTCCACGTGTGCACCTTTCCATCAATGAATGCCACATTGAAAATTTTTTCTTCCATGTCTGATATAGACACAAGGTTCTTCTTCAAATTAGGTACATGAGTACATCCTGCGAGTGGAGGACTTGACCTTGAGACAAGTGGAGGGTCACGGTCCCTATCCCTTTCACGGGATATGTGGAACTATCTCCAAGGATAATTTCCAAATTAGTATCCTTCTAAACTATATCATAGAGTGCTTCCTTGAACCCGAGTGATGTGTCTTGAGGCACCATTATCTATCAACCAAAAATCCATATTGTCGGGTGGAGATGCAATAGAGAAAGGGCTGATACAAGAATGAATTCATTTCTTTTATCAAGAACATTTTGTTCCTCATACCTAGAGTTTCTCGACCTTTTGAAAGGTTGACCATTTCCACCGGAGGGAGCCTTCCTCTTTCCCCCGAACTTTGTTGTTCCTTTGATTTCCATTCCTCCGGTTGTTGTTGTTGTCATCACCATCAGGAGAATCCTTCTTGAAAGGGAATTCTCTAGAATAGTGACCCAGCCTATGACAAGTGTAACACTTGCCCTTGTTTCCTTAGGCCCATGCTCTTCCTTTGTTCTTTGGACCACCAAAGTTCTTCTTTCTAGAATGAGTAGCATAAGCAACATTTCCTTCATTTTCATACTCCTTCATTCTTGTCTCTTCTTGAACCCATCTCGATAGTACTTCATCAAAGTCATGTATCACATTATTATTGATAATGGTAGTGTTGAACACATGCCATTCGGATGAGAGCCCTCCAAGTGTGGTTAGTACCATCTCTCGATCAGCTATTGTCTCCCCAATAGCCGACGATTGTTCACGATCTTGGTCGGCTTCGGAAAATATGATTGAGCAGGACTCATCCACGCCTTTCTTTATATTCTTCAATTGATTCTTGAAGAATAGGACTTGATTCGCATTATTGGCCTTGAACATGTGGACCAACTTATCATACATATATTTGGATGTGCCTAGCTCGGAGATGTAGGCAACCGGACTCTTTTGAATTGAGTCCACTGATCATCAAATTTGCTTTGATCTCCCCCTTCTTATACATTTTTTTGGCGGCGGCGATGACGGTGGATGGAGGCTCTTGGATTTCACCGCACATAGTCCATGACATCTTGGTCTTCCAAGTTAAGATCCAATGTCATCTTCTAAACGTGGAAGTCATCCTTCCCAATCGGTTTGTCATCGGCCTTGAAGCCATTGTAGTTTGAGGAACCCATCCTCTTCTTCGGTGATTGCTACAAATTAGGGCTTTGTCTTCACCTCGGCTCAGATACCATGTAAATTTATGTATATGTTCTATGCTTGATACAACTTTACTTTCTCTTCAATATTAGACAACAATCACATAAACAATAAAGTAAAATCGTCGATAGAACATACCGGTGAGATCGACGAAAAGAAAAAAACCGAAAATGGATAAGTGTGATGGTGCATTATAGCGGTCAATAGGATGCTTCAACCAGAAAAGTCTCAATATGGTCGACTAACCGATAATGTCACACAACCCTCTAGGGACAACCAAACGAGTCAACTCAAAATTCAACCCCCGAGAAAAATTCAACGTCGTTAGTCAATGGTCAATGCAAATAGTAGCGACGGGTAGGTCAACGTTGAAAATTCAAAGTCAACTTCTTGCCTCGGAAATAGCGCCGAGAAAATGTAGATCGGGGAAATAGAATTTTTGGGAGAGTTTCGGAGTCGATTTGACCTTGCATTGACCAAAGTCAATGCTAGTCAAATATTGCGCGAAACCCTAGATCGAATTCAAAAAAAATTGCTTTCGCTTGATTTCCCACTTGTGGAGAGAAAAGAGACTCCAAGTGTTCGAACCAATCAGAAGAGGAGAGAGAATGTGTGAGGATGAGATGAGTGAAATGTCCTCCAACGTTCACCTTATTTATATCCGTCATTGAGGGTGTGTGACATGTTAGAGTCCTATAATAATAGGGTTCATAAATTTTGAATTGACTTTGATAGTCTTGTAAATATGTACATACCTTGCTTTCTGCAAGATGTTTTCCCATATTTTGAAAAAAATGACCAAAGAGGGTAAAAAGTCCTAAAAGAAAGATCAAAGGACTTAGAAAAAATATAGACCCCAAAAAGAAAAAAAGAGATAAAATAATACCCGAAAGTGAGCAAGTCCAAATTCCACTACTTTTACTTTTACTTGCAAGAATAATGATTATGTGCGAGTGTCGATAAATGCCATAATCCATGATCGATTAAACAGTTTAATCTCAACTTTTCATGCTTTCAATTTCATGTTTTAGATAGAGAATAAAGATATGTCAAACAATTTAAACTTGACAAATCAGTAGATAGGTAGAGAATAATGAGGAGCTCAACGAGTTTAATCCGAGCCCTCGGATGAAATATTAAGGTAGACTTGGATAGTTTTATGCTTTGAAAGAAAAATGTTTTAGGGTTGCAAGCCTAAATGCACCCATGAAAATGAAGTAAAAATGTCAAAAAATAAAGATGGGTAGGTAGAAAGCGAGTTAAGCAATCATGTAATAAAGCAGCATCAAGCAAAAATCACTAACTTCCCCTCCCCTACAAATATTTGAGTGTTCTAAACTACTCGAGTCAAAAAAGGCTTAGAGCATTTCTCGACTTTTGTTGGGACCGAACCCAAGGCTCGATGGCTGATTGGTTAAAAATATTGAATTTCCACACTAAACCCCCATTCATCGACATTTACCCTTCATTCATAAATCATAATCCGTTTTTCCTAAGTAAAACCCATTTTTACTTAGTAATAGTAAAACCCATTTTTACTTAGTAAAAGTAAAACCCTAAATAACTAACTTCATTCCCTTTCAAAAATCATTCATAAACGCTAAAAAATACATTTTTTCCTAAGTTAAAGTGTAAAATAATAAAACAAGATAAACTATGCTTATTTTCACTTTACTTAGAGTTAAACATGTATTTTCATTCATTACATTATCCCTTTTCCATATTAACTTCTAACTTATTATATTAAATCCCTAACTACACCCTCCCATATAGTATTAAAACCCTTTATTTTAAATAACCCACAAACCCTCTATTTTAATTTTAGACCAATGTTTAATACCCCATGTGCGCAATATAAAACCCTGCCCTACTATCCCATTGGTCTAAACCTATCTGTTAAAACAAATATCTCCCCCCATAGTTTTTTAAATAACTCATCGATGTTGAAAAAAACTATATAATATTAAACACGCACTGCTTATACATATGGTTGAAACATTTTTTATATATTTCCCATTCGGCCATATAATGCGGTTTTAATTTTTTTAAAATGTATATTCATAAAAAGTTAACCCGACCTCGATCCCACTCCTTCATTCCGATGCAACTTCCCAACCAATATGGGCCATTCACAATCGAACCGCATATCGACGGTTTGAAAACCAATATCGCACGAGAAAACATGCACGATCACTCCCATCTCATTTTTGCGCGAAATGGGCGAGTTTCATGATTTTATCCCTCCTCCACGTGGTCAATCCTTATTGGATCACGTTGGTTTGCCCCAAAGCGCTTACCACCATAAGGGTGTGCGATAACCACTAACTGTTTTAAACCTGTAAGCCTGAAAACTTCCAGTTTTTATGACATGACTGCCATTAATTGCCATTTACTGTAGCCCTAATATGCATAATAAACCTTGGTAATGCATTTTATTTCATATCCTTCTACACGTTAACCCTACACGAGCCTCCCGACTGTTAAAACAAGCTTTTTCTGCCATTTTCTTGCCAAGATACCTCAAATTTCAGCCTGTTACTCTTTGAAGATTGCTGAGAAGCTTTGCGTTGCTCCAGAAACTCCACAAAAGTTGTTCGACTATTTAAAGACCTCAGAAACTGTTTCAAACCCTTATACCTGTGCATTACAGGTTTTCTTCTTAAATTGGACCCTGTTTTTCAAGCTTTAAAAGACCTTTTAAGAATATCACATATTCAGAAATTGAAAATTAACAAAAGAAGTTTGTCAAAATAGTCCAAAAACAGGCTAAACCCTGTCAATTTTTGTCCAGAAACCCTGTTTTACTGTTGCCTACTACTTTGGAGGAAAATTGTGAGTTTTTACAGTTTTATGAACTATTTCAAGCTCCAAATTAAGCTAGAAAACCTATGAAGGTATCCTAAGCCTCTGTGCCCAATTTCAAAAGAGTTTTTTAGCCCAATTTCTCAGTGAAAGACTCAGGAAACCCATGTTTTTTTCTTAAAACCAGTAAATCCTCTTTGATAGACCTAATTGAAAAGAAAGCCCAAAGAAGAGACCATACTGTTGGGCCAGAATTGTGAATTACGGATAAATCACGCTTCCCTAGATAGGTGCTAGTCTAGAACAACAGGTGAAACACTATACGACTATTTTTCCTAACTCATAATAGATACATAGAGAGGACTGTAGGATTACTTTTTCAGTCTCTTCCAAATGGTTCCTTCTGTTGCTTCCGCTGCAGCTTCAAATTCAAGCAGTTTGTAGGTTGAATGCTTCCTGCAAGAAAGAACACTGAAACAACATAAGATGAAATAATATAGATATCTATTCAAGCTAGTTAGCTAAATCAGCAAAGCATAAAGCATATACATCAACCAAGATCTTGCAATATGGAAAATCAAAGCCAATACATATGCATATAGGGAAAAATAAGCAGTACTCTTTATTGATGATAGAAGGAGAGGTTACAACCTAGTGACTGATTTGAAGTGACCTTCCATCAATGTTCCCAAACCTCATCATAGTATAAATATCTCCAGCAGCAGCTTCACAATTCTAGCTCTCAATTGAAAATTCTCCAACATTTCTCTACTCAAATTATTCCTTCTCAAGCACTTAGATCTGTGCTCAATTTATAGATGAATTGTAGGTTTTTCTGCAATCAATGACTTTCCAATAATAGTCAAGACATGTTTCCAGTCATGTAGATGTTAAATGGACACTTGGATCCGAAGCTTGACACATGTGAACTCTTCTAGAAGGCACTGGCCAAGTGGAGATTCCGGAACAATGAGAATTTCGCTCCCAATGTGACCAACACACCTGTGAATGTCAGGAAGTGCTTTGTAGAGCAACCTTTCATGGGGCTACCTACATATGCAACACACTTAGGCCCCTTAGAGCATGCGTTGGTGAGCTCTCATATGCTATATAATAAGCTTCAAACCATGGAAACCTTTGGTTGATGAAACTCTTGCTTGATTTGTCTTGTTTCTTGTCTTAGGGAATGTAGCAACTGAAATGATAGGGAATGATAGACCTTTGATCATTGGTCCTAGAGATGATGTCCAGTTAACCAGGTCATTGGGAATGGTGCCCAAATTTACCTATAATAATTTCCCCCTAAAGCATGAGATCCAAATAATAAGAACATTTTATTGAGATGCTTTACACTGTGATGAGTCTGGAAACGAAGCGGATTGGTCACCTGCATCAATCTTACAATACATTACATCATGATATATCCTATTTTGATCATAATTGCTGAGGGTAGGCATTCCCATATTCAGCACATAAAACAATCTAATAACATGTACATAATTCAGAAAGTCGTCTTCATTGGAATGTTGCCCAGATGGAGACATGCTTACAGATATAGGCCCATGTTTGGATGACAATTTGTATGTAAGGTCACCGTACATATGATGTGGACAACAATCCTGAAATAGCAGCCCGGATGGCTAAAACTAGATCCAGGGTCTTCTTATCTCATTCACTCGATCATTCAAGTAAAAGTCTAGCCATGCGAATATACGATTTGTAGTCGAACATGGAAAGACATCGTTTGATTACCAGCTAATGATGTGTGTTGTTAACAAATGCGAGAGAACCACCATTAATGTCAATGGCCCTCAAGGTACTGCAATACATTTCGTAAGGCATGAATAGATGATTTGATGTCAAACGCCAAACAAAATCTTTCGGTCAAAGGTCCAGAAGCGAGGATCTTGTCAATTCGGTAACAAGCCTCATGGTACGGAATCTGATGTTCTAAGTGAACTTCCTGGATATTGATTTGTTGTCGACAGGAAGTCACCTTATTGCAAAACTGGAGTTACTGATTTCGAAGACAAGGGTATGAATTGATATAGAAATTTTCAGGGATGCCGGTCATGAGAATGAAGGTTTATGAGTATTGGAGAAGGATGAGTTTTTAATCACTAGATGACTTCTCTTGAAAATATCAGTGACACTGTGATGAGTTGGCAGCATTGACCCAAAACCGAAGTGAATTTATGATGAACCATAGGTGTGAATGAACCGTCAAGATGATTACCCAACCCAAATAGTCACGGACATGTAGTGAAAGAAGTGTCATGTTCAAGAGCGAGTTGCTACCAAAAAGAAACTTTGCTTACTTTTCCCAAATTTTCCCCAGTCATTTGTCGACCAGTTCCTCTTTATTTTTTAACAAGCTTGAGGAGGATAACATTTGATTGATCTATAATTCAACCCTTCAGGCGAATAAAGTATCGCTATTTAATAATTTAATGAGTCTAGCGATGAATGAAACTCGATTCTTGCCATGATTGACAAGCCCGTCATTATTTTATGTTTTAACGAGCTTAACGACAGTGATAGCCCTATCCTTTTTCATATTTAGAGAGTCTGAAAAAGAGGACAAAAGAGAACTCCAAAAGTACTTTTTCATAAATTTGTCACTCAGACCCGAAAAAGTGTAACTAACATATGAGAGAACCTCTTTGGTCATGTTTAACCAAGGTATTCCTTTTTCATAAATAATCTATCTCAGTCCAGAAAAGGGTTAAACTTATATTGAGTAGATATCAATTCATTTACTTTAACGAGCTCGAAAAGACAAGTTCTAGACAATATTTTCACATTATCGGAGTCTGAAAAGAGCTGAAAGAAGACTGCAGGGGTTCCTTTTTTGCTCTTATCGAAGCTCGAAAAAGAGATAAAAGTGCGCTTCAAATCCTTTTTCGTTTTTAACAAAGCTTTAAAAATAAGGAGAAAAAGTATGCTTTGTGGTCAAGTCATTCTTTGAATAAATCTGCACGACTAATCTGTTCATCAGTTGTATTTCCTATTCAGAGAAACATCAAATGGATTAAAAATACCTGTTTCATGATAAAAACATAATAAAACTATAGTCATAGCAATAAATTTAGCTTGCAAACAATTAAATGACTATAAAAAGTAGTTTCACTATTCATTTTAACCATTCCATAGTTACCATTTGCATTTTGGAGCTCTGAACCTGATTTTCCCCCGAACTTCAGTTGTTGATTGCGGTCGTTTCTGTGGACGGATTTCATTGTCTTTTGATCCAGGTTAGTACCATGAACCTCCTCTTTCTTTTGGTATTCATTTCATTCCTATTATTTGCAAATTTTTATGGTTTTAAGGCCCCTAGGGTAAATTCTACCCAAAATGAGGGCAACGCACCCCTGAATGTCGAAACTGCGTTGCATAGCAGGTACAGTGAAGGGTACTTGCATGTGAAATGCACTATCTCAGCCCAGGGAGTGTGTTGGGCACAATTCAAGTTTTTTATTTTCAAGTTGTGCCCAAAATTTGCCTAGTTTTTTGCAATGAATGGAATCTAATGGATCTTATGGTTGTATTTCAGTTTTCCATCGGATTATAATGACGATTACATGGAGGGAAGAGAACATGAAGAACAAGATATGATTGCATTGAATGATCCGGGTACTGTAAGAGCCTTAAGAGATTGTGGACTACTTAAGTACTTAAAATTATCGGGAATGAGGCAACAAATAGAACTCTTGGAGTCCTTAGTTTGAGCATGGGATCCGGTGATAGAGGCATTTCAGTGCATTAAAAACAAAGTAGTTCCTATAACAGTTGAGGACATGTATTTTCCTATAGTTTTTTCGAGTAAAGGTTTGCCCATTTCTCTCACAGGGTCTACCATTGGAGGAGAGACAGTGAGGGATTATGTTATGCAGTATTGCTATCTAGGGGTAGAACCTAGCAAATATGGAAAAATAAACATCTGGGATTTCAAGGATTTTCCTTTGAGAACCATCCTTTTCACAATCGCTAAACTTGCTGGCACTGTTACACTACATGTAGCAAACAGGTCGTATATGCAGTATGCGCTAGAGTGCTTAGAGCCAACAATCTTCAACTGGTATGAAGCTGTTCTATCTTAGATAAAAGAACAACTGAATAAAGCAAAGGGAGTATGGAAGAAAAATTTCAGTTATGGTTCAATCCTTATCTCCTTCGCTTTGGAACGGATTCCACTGATGCAGCCACAACATGTAACATTGGATATATCTAGTCCTAGAGATCCTCAAATGCAGAGATGGGTAGAACTCATGGGTCGGAATGCAGGCTAATCGACCATTGTTTTCTCTACTGCATTCTTCGTCTAGTTCCGGTGGCAGATCGTCGCCATCGATGAGTATTCATATGCAGGCGTCGACTTTCGAGGAGATCCAGATCTAGTATTACCAGAAGGCACTCAGTGCGGTGCAATAGGTGAGAATGATTTGATCATGTTTTTTTATTTTTCTAAGGTTTATACAATGTTTTTGCGTTTTGATTTATTTCCAAGACTAAACTAAATGTTTGATGTAATGTAATATCCCAAATTAGGGAAATTCTACAACAATGAGAATATCTCAAGATATTCTAAAGTTGGAGACCCAGCAATATGCAAACACAACAATGGAGCAGCAGCAACACTCAACTCATAAAAACATGAGAGAAATCCATAGCTATCTTATTGAGAAATAGCAGCAACAAATGAATACAAGATCTTGAGGAAAATGCTACTCAAGATAAGCAATACTCAGCCTCAAGAGATAATTACATAAATCATGATGAAGCCACTGCTACAAAAATGTGTCCAAGCTATGACATCACAGTTTTATAAGATAAAATGCATGCTACATATGTCAAATACATGGATATATCAATATATGGCCCAATACAACATTGGGAGTGAAGATCTCAGCTCCCAAAGACTACCTCAAGTCAATCTTGGAAGGATTGGCTATAATACAAACCCGCAATTGGAAAGGCTTCGTAAAGGATATTTAATCAAGAATCAAGATAAGGAGAAGACTTAATATGCCGCAACCAATGACAAGATATTCTCCACGGATCTCTAGAGGAAAGGCCGATCCTCTCACCTAAGATCTCACCTCCAAACAACTGCAAGAGCCCCACCGTACCCCTCACTCAGGCCACCCAGCTACTAGATGAAACCGCACCGTAGGGTAAGGAAAGAGTTGGCCTGGCCTGATGCTAAGATCTGAAATAAGTGCTGAAACCTTCCTCACTAGCTTCCCAAAGGAATGGAGACTCCCTCCTGTTAGCTCCCTGTAATTTCAGCAGATTGGCAAGACTAAAACTGTAGAGAGTGTTAGCCACCTATAATATTTTTTTATACCAAAAGGTGGCTAAGATCTTTTTGAGCCTCCAAGGAACAAATTTTATCACTAAAAATTGTTGGCTCTTGAAGTCTCTTTAAGGCCTCATGCCTCTGTCCCAAATCCTCATTTACTGTCCCATTTTTTACTCTGAAATTTCTGCTAAAAAAGAGAAAAACTGCTGAAAAAACCATCATTTTCCCCTTCCTCCCCACTCCAAAATTAACCTTCATTTGTTTCCCTTTTCTCCATAAAATCCCCTTTGTTTTTTATGAATTTCTTTCTTCCATTCGTAAAAACCACTTTATAAGGTTCGAAACTTGTTTTAAAAAACCTTGCCGAAACCCCCAAATCCATTTAAATCCTTGAAATTTTTCATAAAAAACAAGTTTTATTTCTATGGACCTAAGCCCCTTTGGGCTAAGTCCTAAACCACTTCCCCCCACATGCCCTTTCCCCGGAACCAAGCACCAAACCCATGAAGCGCTAATCGCATCGGAAAGATTCAAGTGTGCATGTTTGTGAGCCATTTCAAAACTCCGATTGCGATCAGCCCCTTTGTCATAAACCGCAAATCATATCGTTATTTCATTTAACCCGTGGGCCCGCAATCGGGCGCTAAACCATTGAAAAAATCCCTCTCCGATCATATTTTCCTTTGTAAATCCAAAAACCCACTTTCCGAATGTTTTAAGTTAAAAACTTAAAAACACATGTTGAAATACTTTAATGGGTTGATCGAAAAGACCGATCGCGCAAACGCAATTGGGGAAATTTCAATGGGTTGATCGGAAGGACCAGGCCCGCAGTTCCGATTGCGATTAGGCCCTTGTTATATATACTCCCAGGCATATTATAGTTCATATATCCCACGGCCCCGCAATCGGGCGCCTTTTCCCTTTACTTATATATTTTCCGCCCAACCCATTTTAACTTGTTTTTATTGTAAAAACTTTGGTTTTCGTATGTATGAAAGGGTTTCCCCCTGATTCATCTCCACCGTTGATCACCGCCGATCGAAAGGCCATCGCTCAATCGCATCGGAGTTTCAAATCGCATCGCAACTTTCCCCGATTGCGTAATCGCATGCACCTGCCTGCCACCTCCGATTGCGATCCCTCCGATTCATTCCCCGTCGTTGATTTGGTCCTCAGATCAAGGGCCAGCGCTCAATCGCAAGTTTCTTATCGCAAGTTTCAATCGCATCCCCTCTTCCGCGCTCCCCGATTGCGATTGCTCCGATTCAATCCCGTCCGTCCATTTCCCGCTAATCCAACGGTCATCGCTTGATCGCACAAGTCTCTCCGATCGCGCAATCGCATCGGCATTTTCTAATCGCGCCCTTTGTTCCTCCCCTCCGATTGCGATCCTCCGATTAGATCTGGACCGTCCACATGTCCAGATCGGACGGTCCAAAACCACCCCGCCTTATTTCTTCTCCCCGCTCTCCTTCCTTTGCTCCTCGTTTATACCGCCATCCACTGCTAGGGGATATTTTTATCCAAATCTGCCATTCGCTCCTCCCCCGCCATCTGAATCAGTTTAAACCATTTCCGCAGGATTTCTTAATTGTTTTGTGTTTTGCAAGTATTTCTATGGTTTTCCATTATGTTATGAAGAAAGGCCGAAGATCGGGAGAGACATTTTCTGTGCCTTCGAGCTATTAAACAGAACCATTCGCAGGTTTGAATCCAATTATTTATCAGCGTTTCATGAGCGTTGATAACACGTAAATGGCCTGTGCTGCCCCTGCACATCAACAAGACACTGTTTTATTCAAAAACAGTTAAAGAGTATAAGTTTGAAGACATAGCACCATAGAAGGAGTTTAAAGATAGGTCTGAGGGATTATAGCTAAGAATATTCATCAAAGGCCTAAACCCCTGAATTAAAACACAGTTAAAGAAAAATCATAATGGTTTATGAGATAAAAAGGTCTCCACCGCCACATCAAGAGGCCAATTGATTCCTCTCGTCTACCATAGAGCCACCTGTTGCCTCAAACCATTCAAAACAGGGGCCGAAGTTATTGATTCAGGAAATATCTGTGTCCAGCACAGCCAGGGAGTTACTTCTGCAAAGAAATCAACGCAGAAAATATCTACAGAGTTACTCCACACAGCGCACAGAGCCTCAAAGTCAAATAAGACTCCCATCAAGTTTTAAATTCATAAGTTGTAAACATTAATACAATGGTCCACCTGTTCGCTTCTCCATCGAGCCCCTCAAAGGGCTGAGAAGTCTTGAAACTGTATTAATTACCTTAAAATATATTTTATCAGATCCCACCTCCTCATCCTTCTATAAATACTTCTATGAAAATAAGAAGTTGTTGGTTGTTGTTTGATCACAAGTTGTAACATTGAAACTCTCTGAAATAAATATACAAGTCTGTTGAAGTTGAAAACAAATTGAAGTCTCGGATATCTTGATGATGCTGTTACATGCCTGTTCCTGAGAAGGCTCTATCATTGGATTCATGAGCTTGGTTGTTGGTGAAGTATTCTAACTGTTTAATGGTTTCTCCTGTTTTCATTATGTTTCATAATTTATTACTACAGTAGGCTGAAAGTTTTAGGCTAAGAAATGACTCCTGGAAGCACCTTAGACCTGTTCACCCTTCACTGTTCTATGTTTTCTTCTGCTGAAGTATTTTAGAGGCTTTAAACCTTCTCTTTAGTCTTCATGCTCGTTTATTTCCTTAATAGCTCAAAAATTTGGTTTCAACATGATTTATGGTTCTCCCTGCTTGTCTGCTATCACTTGAAAGCTGTCATTGAAGTCTCCTTTTGAAGTACCATTGTTTTAAGTTAATCAAAGAGGTCGGTTTTGATCTTGCCCTTTGCCATTGCTTGAACAGTTGTTTCGAAGGCCTTTATAGTTGTAAGCATAGATGTTATTTAGGTGTTCCCTCTTCTATGACTGCAATTATCAGTAAATATTTTATGTTTTCTAAATCCTTTAAAATAAAATCTCTGAGGAAATAGGGTGTTCCCCGAATCTTAGATTTCACTTTAAAAGTTGTCTTGAAGTCATTATTTGCTTAAAGAATGTTTGTAGAATTTATGGTTAGCCCTAAATGTCAAATATCTCTTTATTGATAAGTTATGTTTTCAATTTCCCTTTGTTGAGAATTAAACCTCTTTTTCAAATCATTAATGTCCATCTCATTCCAAAAACAAAAGGATCCTGTGGCCAAGTTAGATTTTCCCTTTGATATCCCATATCCCTTGAAGAGTCTGTCATAACCTTATTTTGACTCCATTGCCCAATGAGCCGGATATTTCCTCTTTCTGTCTATCTTTCTTAGACCTTTCATATTCTGCTGTATCAACTCAACCCAACCAAACATACACCTGCACTTAATAACTAGTCTAAAATCCATAATCAAAGCACACAAGATAAACCTTTGCAAACATATAATTGAGAGGTCCCTCTCTGAGAACAGGAGGACTAGATCCCGGAGCTCTAAAGATTGGTTCTGATGTTTCCTTGTCTTTTGATTTGCCAAACTGTCAAAACACGGGATACCAACATAATGGCGATCACGGTGGGACCTTCTGAGTCAGTAACGATCTAAACACCTCTTAGGACTTCAGAAATCCCTTACTTTCAAGAATATCCAGTGATTATTAGCCACCTCATCGCCACCAACATAATGGCGATCACGGTGGGACCTGCTGAGAATTAGAGGTTTCAAAACCTTTTCTTTAAACTTTAGGTCTAGTATAACATAAGTAACTTTCTTCAAGCACTGCCTAACTAATGGAAATCATGATAGGACTTAATTGAATCGGTGAAAAACTAAGGAACCCTTAGGATTCTTGTAAAGCCTTACCAAATCTTGAAGGAATCAGTTACCAAGCCATAAGAGCAACTCGGTTTGTTCGAACACCTTAGCTAAGTGCAAAATCAGACTTAGAACACTCTCTTAACCTATAAAAACCAAAATAAACTCAGAAAAACCCAAAAATATTTCAAGTTTGGCTTCATAATAAACATTGGTAGTGGACCATAAAACCTTTTACCTCCTTAGGAGCTAAAAACTTCCACTTGGCGACTCCACAATCCTAAACAGACCTTAAGACTCCACTGGGAAGAACCCTTATCATTATAATATTATTCAAACCCAGTTAGAAGACTGTAGGATTGAAATTTGTGTAAACAGATCAGTTAACCTCTCAAAAATTGTCATACTTGGTTGAACTTTTCTCGTTATTCGGGTCTGAAAATATAGCATAGTGGCTTCTAGAAAGATTCATACTAGAGCCCATCCTGACCCTGATCCACCTGAGATAGTTGATGACCCAGAAAGTATCCTTTGGAAGTCTCCTAAGGTTAAATTTTCAACTGTTTTCAGATCACCCTTGAGAGCTAATTCAGTTCCTAAAAATCTTTCATCTCTACAACAATCACAAGTTGACTTAGTAAACCCATTTAGAACTAGGTCATTTGATGATATCATTCAGATAGATTCTAAGTCTTCACTTTCATCCCCGGGGACAAGTGAATATCCTGGTAGAGAATCAACACCTCCTGATTTACATTTTCTTCTTAACTTAGGTGTCTCTCATCCAAGATCAGCTCAGCAATCTGCTGCTATTCCATCCACTTCTATACACCCTTCATCCACTGTTCAAACCACTCCACTCCAGCCCAATCCCCCTCTTGTAAATCCACCACTTGTTAATCCACCCCCACCACATATCATGGCAGCATGGTATGCTCCCTTAGCCCTTACTATACCACTAGTCAATCTTCCACAGGACTATCAGTCCAAAATTCCATTATATGAAGCTAATAATGCTACAACTGCATCACAACATGTGGGTAAGATGGATGACTATTTTGACCGAAATGAAATTGATGATGATTCTATCAAACTTAGACTATTTTCTCAGAGCTTAGGGGGAGAAGTAAGAAAATGGTTTAAAGGTTTAGCCCCCCGTAGTATTAATGACCTCCAAGGCTTTCATCAAACGTTCCTAAACAAATGGGAAGTAAAGAATAATCCTCTCCAAGTCCTTGCTGATTACAATAACCTTCGTAGAAACCCTGGGGAAAGTGTACAAGCCTATTGTACTAGATTTAACAGTGTATATAATGCACTTTACCCAGAACTAAAACCTCCACAAGGCTCAGCCTTGAACAAATTTCCTGAAGGATTTGACTCTGACATGACTTATTCACTAAGAGAAAGAGATTTTGCAACTCTTGAAGACATGCAAAGGGGTGCTCTTTCTGTGGAAGTCAACTTAATAGAAAGGAGAGAAAGAATGAAAACTGAAAAGAGAGTATCTTTCAGAGAGGAATCCCCTCCCTCTACTTCAAGCTCAAAAATGGAAAGAATGATGGAAGAGATGATGAAAGAAATGAGTATAATTAAGAAAGCACAAGCAAATCGAAACGAGACTGCACTTCAAAACAATCAAAACAGAAATAGAAATCAGAATTATAGAAAAGATAACAATCAAGATAAGAAAAAAGAAAGTGAGCAACAAATTAGACCTCCCTTTCAACAGAACTATGTAGATCAATATGAGGAAGACAGGGAGTTGGAAAGGTTGGAAGAATCACATGTAAAATTGATTGGATCAGACAGTGGGGACGATGTTTTCCTCACTGAGGAAGAACAAGGTTTCTTCTCTAATGATCAGAATACAAACACCTATGAAGATTCTGATGACTATGGGTTGGGTTTTGAAAATGCAATCATGGAGGTACACAAGCAGTACGATCTTAGGAGTAAGGGGAGTATAGAAAATTAAAAAGATGAGAATTCTAGCACTGCTGTCAAGAAGAACATAGAAAACCAATCCAAAAAGACAGCAGGAAAAACCAACATTTCGGCCAGAAAACCAGATTTAAACAAAGACAAGGGAATCCAGCCAAATGTTGAAAAGAGTACCCCTAGCACTTCAGCTAGTGGTCCTAATAAAACGGTTCCTATCACTAGTTCAAACAAAGTTCAGCAGATCAAAGCTGCTGAAAAGAATTCAATTGAAAAAAAAGACGTAAATATAAATAAGTCAATTGCTCCTTTCAGCCTTGAGGGGGAGATTGCCAAGATAAAAATTACCATCCCCCTAGCTGAACTAGTAACCCAAGATGTGTACAAAAATCAAGTTTTAAAAGCTTTGAACTTAGGAAGTGATACTGACACCTTAAACTTGACAGATGAAAAACCCGAGCTGTTGTTTGGCCCAGAGGTTGAAGGAAAATATCAAGAAGGACCAATCCCTCCCTTCTATGTCAGTTTGAACATACACGATAAAATTTTACACAATGCCATGTTAGATTCTGGAGCTTCACACAATCTAATGCCCAAGGTAGTAATGGAAAGCTTAGGCTTGGAAATTACTAAACCATACAAAGATTTGTATTCCTTTAACTCAAGTAGAGTCAAATGTTTGGGTTTAATCAAAGATTTATGTGTTAACTTAGCTCAAATCCCTGCCAAGAATCTAGTGATGGATATCGTTGTAGCTGACATTCCCCCTAAGTATGGCATGCTCTTATCAAGATCATGGGGAGCCAAACTTCAGGGAAGCCTTCAAATGGACATGTCTTACGCCACCATCCCTGTTTTTAACCAAAACAGAAGACTATACAGGGAATCCCATATGAAGTATATGGTGAGTAACATGGACAAACCAAGCAACACTCCAATCTATTCTATTCAATCAAGTTTAGATTCCTTTATCTTGTATAACGAAGATGAAATTACCCAACAAGATAAGGAAAGCATGGACCTAATCAGTTCACCAGAACAATCTAGTCTTACCTCGAATCAACTTCAAAACATTGACAATCAATAGCAGCAAGAAGATGAAAATGAGTCACATATACTTTGGACAATAAATTTCGATGGATCCTGTAATAAAACCAGTGCAGGGGCAGGTGTCTGGATTCAAAACACAAATCAGAGTTTCTCGTACAAGTTAGACTTCCCTTGCACTAACAATATTGCTGAGTATGAAGCACTTCTCCTAGGCTTACAACTGCTTAAAAAATTAGAAGCCCGAAAGGTATCTGTTTTAGGGGATTCTGAACTTATTATCAAACAAATCAAAGGAGAATACTCAGCCAAGAATCCAAGGCTTAGGGAATATCGAAATGCTGCCCTTGACCTATTAAAAACTTTCGAAAAATATGAACTCATTTTCATCCCTGGAGCACTGAATCATCTAGCAAATGAACTTGCCTTCACCGCCAGTAATTTCCAAGTACCTGAGATAAATGAACAACTCAGTATAGAGGTAAGACACAGACCTACTGTACCTGATAATGAAGATCACTGGCAGGTGTTTGAATCTGACAAACACATAGATGAATTTTTGAAATCAGAAAATGATTTCAGCATACCAACACCAGAAACTAGCCATAAAGAAAATTGTTTGTATATTGAACAAATCCCTGAGGCTGAAATGATATATCCTGCTAGTATAAATCATTGTGAAAATCCTTTTGAAGCGGAGATAGTCAGCAATGAGGACCAAGAAGACTTGGAAGTCTTACAGTGCAAAAATGATAAAATCCCGAGAGGTCTCACACCTTTAGAACACCTGTTCAATCTCAACGATGTAGCTAAAGAACCAAGAATGGGGCCTGTGGAAACAAATGTAGAAGAACATAACATAGGCAGTCTAACAAAACCCAGGATGATCAAGTTATCCAGCACCCTCCCAGCCCACATAAAATTGCAGTACATAGAGCTTTTCAAAGAATTTAAAGATGTGTTTGCTTGGGAATACAAAGACTTGAAATCATATGATACCAGCATCATCCAGCATAAAATCCCCTTGAATCAAAATCAAAAGCCTTTCAAGAAAAAAATACGGAGAATAAATCCTCTTTTACTACCTTTGGTTAAGGCAGAAATTGAGAAACTGTATAATGTTGGGATCATAGTACCCATTAGATTTTCGGAATGGGTATCAAACTTAGTTTCTGTTAGAAAGAAAACTGGGGAAATCAGGCTCTGTATTGACTTCAGAAATTTAAACAGAGCCTCTTTAAAAGACAACTACCCCTTACCCAAGATGGACCACATACTTCAAAGGGTAGTTGGATCAAGAAGAATATCCCTATTAGATGGGTTCTCGGGTTACAATCAGGTGTTAGTGTTCCCAAGTGATCAAATCAAAACTGCTTTTACCACACCTTGGGGCACCTTTATGTATGTCAAAATGCCTTTCGGATTAATGAACGCAGGGGCCACCTTTCAAAGGGCCATGGACATAGCCTTCTATGAAGATATTGGCTATTTTATAATTATTTACCTTGACAACATAACTGTTTTCTCAAAAACTGATGAAGAGCACTTGATTCACCTAAGAATGGTTTTTGAGAAATGTAGGAAATTTGGCTTATCACTGAATCCCAAGAAGACCCTCTTTGGCCTCCAAGAAGGGAAACTTCTTGGCCATATAATTTCAGAAGAGGGAATCAAAATAGACCCTACAAGGATAGATGGCATATTGCAAATTAGCCATCCTAGGAGCCTCAAAGAATTGCAATCTTTCGTTGGAAAGATAAATTTTTTGAGAAGGTTTATTCCCAACCTTGCTGAGCTATTGAAAAACATTACAAACATGCTGAAGAAAAACGTGGGTGTAAAATGGACTTTACCAGCTAAACAATCATTCGAACTGGTCAAACAAGCTCTTACCCAAACACCAGTCCTGATTAGTCCTGATTTTACCAAAGACCTTTACATTTTTTCTTTTGCGTCTGAACATACCATAGCTGCAGTTTTGCTTCAGAAGAATGATTTGGGGAAAGAACAGCCAATATCCTTCTTTAGTAGGGCCTTAAGAGACGCTCCTCTCAATTACAACATTATGGAGAAGCAAGCCTTAGCATTAGTGAAAGCTTTAAAAGACTTTAGAGTCTACATCTTACACTCTCACATAATTTATTTTGTTCCACATACTGTTGTCAAGTATATTCTAATTCAAGACCCTGATGGTAAAAGGGGAAAATGGATTGCAACTATTCTTGAATATGACTTAGAAATTAGGCCCACCAAACTGGTTAAGGGGCAAGGATTAGAAAAACTTATGGCTGAGTCAAACTTCCAAGCATTAGACATAAATATGGTGGATGTGTTGGAAGAAATGGAAGAATCTGATGCTCCTTTTATTGAGGAAACTTTCCTGAACTCCCCTTGGTATGCTGACATTGTTTATGTGCTTTTATATTTGAATACTCCTCCTTCTTTGTCTAAAACTAAAGCTAGATTTTTGAAACAGAAAGCTTTGAGTTTTTGCATTATAGATGGGGTGTTATATTGGAAAAACGCTGTTGGAATTTTTCTTAAATTTTTACTTGAAGATGATGCAGGGAAGATCATGCACGAACTACATGATGGCGAATGTGGAGGACACCTCTACTGGAAGGCCACAGCAAACAAAATTCTCAGATCAGGTTACTATTGGCCTACCATTTTCCCAGACACTCAGAAGCTGGTCATGACTTGCCATAAGTGTCAAATCTTTGATGGAAAGAGAAAACTCCTTCCCTTACCCTTACATCCTATTAGAGTTGAGGCACCTTTCCAACAATGGGGGCTGGACTTCATTGGGGAAATCCATCCATCCTCCTCAGCTCAACATAAGTGGATCCTCACTGCCACTGACTTCTTCACCAAATGGATAGAAGCTATACCTACCAGGAATGATAATGACTCTGTCATTATCAAGTTTCTTGAAACCCATATCCTATCCATATTTGGTTGTCCCAGAAAAATCATAACAGACAATGCTGCTGCTTTCAAATCTAAGAAAATGGTTGATTTCTGTCACAAATACTGTTACACCATTTTTTGGTCATCTAACTCTTCATCATTAGATGGACCCAAGTACACCATGTAAGACCAGTTTTACCCCAAGTAAAATTGCTTTCACCATGTTAATTAGGAAACCCCAAAAGGAATAATTAATTAAACCATAATTTAATTATTATTCCCAGTCATGTTTAACCCAAAAACAAAGAAATTAATGAGATAAACCCATAGTTATCTTATTATTTTCTAGGAATAATTATTTAAATAATATTCCTTGTTAAATATGACAAAATCAACCACCATTAATCAACTAAATCATTATTTATTTGATTATATCCCAACCACTTCCTTAAAAAGATAAATAAATCATTTATTTATTTATTTTTCACTAATCAAGGGATTTGACCCAAGTCAAACACCCTTTCCCTCCAACAAATAATAATAAAATATTCCATAGAGGTGGATCTAGATTTGGTTAACGTTATTTTAATCATGCACCAAGATCTAGAATGACCCAATATTTTGTTATAAATAGGAGGGTTTTCCCCTTCATTCTTCACCTTTTGTTGCATACTAGATCACTCTGGATCTATACACTCGGTCTCATTTTCTGCCATTGTTGCTCCCATTGGGCTCTACCTTCTACATTGGGTTTTCTACATCTACAAGAGAGAGAAAGCTTAGATCTGAAGTGCTGAGGACTACAAAGAACCCATCCCATTGAGGAGATCTGGATACACCTTCTTGTTTCCTCCCGGGTGCCCTGTAATATAAAAATTCATTCAAAAAATCGTGTTCTTGTCTTGTCTATTGGATGCATGGAGCAAACTCTTTACTTTACTGCTTAATGTCTTTCTATTTATAGATCTGTTTGTTGCAGCACTTTAACTACTAATTGCAGATCTGAAGATGTTTTGCAGCCATTATTGTTGTTAGGGCTATTAGTTATGCGTAGCTAAAGTGGTTCTTTTTCGTACGCTTCGATAAAGAATTCATACTAACAAATACCATATAACCTTGGGCCATTCCACTGCTTACTATCCCCAAGGAAATGGATTAGTTGAATCCTCCAACAAAAGTCTCATCAATATCATTAAAAAGCTATTGGAAGAAAATCAAAAGTCATGGCACAGTAAACTAGTTCATGCCTTATGGGTTGATAGATTAACCACAAAGAAATCAATAAACATGTCTCCCTATCAGTTAGTTTATGGCATGGATGCAATTTTTCCTACCTCATTAGGAGTCCCAGTCATGAAGCTCCTTCAAGAAGTACAGGTTGAAGAAAATGATATGCAGAGGAGGATCAACCAAACAATCCATTTGCAGCAGACTAGAGAAGAAGTTTATGAAAGAACACAGTTAGTCCAAGAAAATATGAAGAAGCAATTTGATAAGAGGACTAAGGCAAACAACTTCCAGGTTGGAAGTGTTGTTCTTAAATGGGATTCAAGAAGAGAAGAGAAGGGGAAACATGGCAAGTTTGAGAACTTGTGGAAAGGGCCCTATATTATTCATACTGAGAGGGGTCATAATACTTTTTTCTTGAAAGAATTGAATGGAGAATACCTATATGGAGGTCCTGTGAATGGCAGGATGCTCAAACATTACTTCTGCCAAGAGTCTTAAGTTTCAAAGCATTTTTGTTTCCCCATTATAAATATCATAGTCTAACCATTGCATTCAAAGTTATAAAACTTCAAAAATACAAAAAACAACAGAAAGAAAGAAAAGAGGGCAGAGATGAAAACAAGAAAGGCAAAGCCCCATGCCAAAAAAGAGAAATAAATCTGAAAGTGTGCAAGCTCAAATGCCATTCCTCAAAAACACACTTCTAGTTAGTCAAACAGCCTAATCTTGACTAATTAGCTTTTAAATTTCTGCTGATAGGATAGAGAATTTGATTTGCTAAAACTGTTTAATCTTGGCTTATCAGTAGATAGATTAGGATAGAAATTAAAGGTTCAAACATGTTCAAAATATGAACCAAAGTGTCCAAAGGAGATGACTCAAGTCTATGATAAAATCTGAGTCAAAGAAATATCAAGATCTCGTTCTAATCAGCTTAAAAACTGAGCCAGAAGGAAAGCAAAGGCAGCTCAAAACAAAGTTAAAAATAGAGTCGTAAAGGAAAAAGAAGGCCATAATGAGAAACTTTCAGATCTTAAGCCTTCCATTTTTTATTTTAATTTTCTGCAAATAATAATCTATGTGCAGCTTGTTTTTATGTCATAGATCACAGCAAGTCAAACAGCTTAATCTTGACTTGACTGTTTTTAAATTTCTGTTATAGAATTTAGAGAATAAAAGTCTGTTGGACAGCTTAATCCCAACAAGACAGTAGATTAGATAGAGAAATATCTGAGCTCAACTATTTAATCTGAGTTCAGGGAGAAATAAGGAGTAGAACTAGATTAGTTTTTATGCTTTCAAAAGAATAAAATTTTGTAAGAGAGTTTGCCAATCCAAGTGCACTCTAAGAAGAAAAAATGTTAAATCTGTAGGATTGGGTAGGTAGCAGGCTTGTTGACGAAAGCCCATTGTTTTCATGGCTGCCAAATATATTTTTTAGAGAAGATCATTCAATCACAAGAGGACATCCCAATGGATTAGGCAACTGATTAGCCTCCCAGAAGATGGAAGTCTGAAGTTCTTGATGCCTTAAAAAAGGCACCATCCCCAAGTGGAGCCACTCTTAGCCACCTATAATATTTTTTTATACCAAAAGGTGGCTAAGATATTTTTGAGCCTCCAAGGAACAAATTTTATCACTAAATTTTTTTGGCTCTTGAAGTCTCTTTAAGGCCTCATGCCTCTGTCCCAAATCCTCATTTACTGTCCCATTTTTTACTCTGAAATTTCTGCTAAAAAGGAGAAAAACTGCTGAAAAAACCATCATTTTCCCCTTCCTCCCCACTCCAAAATTAACCTTCATTTGTTTCCCTTTTCTCCATAAAATCCCCTTTGTTTTTTATGAATTTCTTTCTTCCATTCGTAAAAACCACTTTATAAGGTTCGAAACTTGTTTTAAAAAACCTTGCCGAAACCCCCAAATCCATTTAAATCCTTGAAATTTTTCATAAAAAACAAGTTTTATTTCTATGGACCTAAGCCCCTTTGGGCTAAGTCCTAAACCACTTCCCCCCACATGCCCTTTCCCCGGAACCAAGCGCCAAACCCATGAAGTGCTAATCGCATCAGAAAGATTCAAGTGTGCATGTTTGTGAGCCATTTCAAAACTCCGATTGCGATCAGCCCCTTTGTCATAAACCGTAGATCATATCGTTATTTCATTTAACCCGTGGGCCCGCAATCGGGTGCTAAACCATTGAAAAAATCCCTCTCCGATCATATTTTCCTTTGTAAATCCAAAAACCCACTTTCCGAATGTTTTAAGTTAAAAACTTAAAAACACATGTTGAAATACTTTAATGGGTTGATCGAAAAGACGGATCGCGCAAACGCAATCGGGGAAATTTCAATGGGTTGATCGAAAGGACCAGGCCCGCAGTTCCGATTGCGATTAGGCCCTTGTTATATATACTCCCAGGCATATTACAGTTCATATATCCCACGGCCCCGCAATCGGGCGCCTTTTCCCTTTACTTATATATTTTCCGCCCGACCCATTTTAACTTGTTTTTATTGTAAAAACTTTGGTTTTTGTATGTATGAAAGGGTTTCCCCCTGATTAATCTCCACCGTTGATCACCGCCGATCGAAAGGCCATTGCTCAATCACATCAGAGTTTCAAATCGCATCGCAACTTTCCCCGATTGCGTAATCACATGCACCTGCCTGCGACCTCCGATTGCGATCCCTCCGATTCATTCCCCGCCATTGATCTGGTCCTCAGATCAACGGCCAACGCTCAATCACAAGTTTCAATCGCATCCCCTCTTCCGCGCTCCCAATTGCGATTGCTCCGATTTAATCCCATCCGTCCATTTCCCGCTAATCCAACGGTCATCGCTTGATCGCACAAGTCTCCCCGATCGCGCAATCGCATCAACATTTTCCAATCGCGCCCTTTTTTCCTCCCCTCCGATTGCGATCCTCCGATTAGATCTGGACCGTCCACGTGTCCAGATCGGACGGTCCAAAACCACCGCGCCTTATTTCTTCTCCCCGCTCTCCTTTGCCTGTTTTGCGCCGATCTCCACCGTTAGATATTTTTATCCAACGGCTACGCTCCTCCCCCGCCATCTGAAGCAGTTTAAACTATTTCCGCAGGATTTCTTAATTGTTTTGTGTTTTGCAGGTATTTCTATGGTTTTCCATTATGTTATGAAGAAAGGCCGAAGATCGGGAGAGACGTTTTCTGCGCCTTCGAGCTATTAAACAGAACCATTCGCAGGTTTGAATCCAATGATTTATCAGCGTTTCATGAGCGTTGATAACACGTAAATGGCCTGTGCTGCCCCTGCACATCAACAAGGCACTGTTTTATTCAAAAATAGTTAAAGAGTATAATTTTGAAGACAAAGCACCATAGAAGGAGTTTAAAGACAGGTCTGAGGGATTATAGCTAAGAATATTCATCAAAGGCCTAAACCCCTGAATTAAAACACAGTTAAAGAAAAATCATAATGGTTTATGAGATAAAATGGTCTCCACCGCCACATCAAGAGGCCAATTGATTCCTCTCGGCTACCATAGAGCCACCTGTTGCCTCAAACCATTCAAAACAAGGGCCGAAGTTATTGATTCAGGAAATATCTGCCTCCAGCACAGCCAGGGAGTTACTTCTGCAAAGAAATCAACGCAGAAAATATCTACAGAGTTACTCCACACATCGCACAGAGCCTCAAAGTCAAATAAGACTCCCATCAAGTTTTAAATTCATAAGTTGTAAACATTAATACAGTGGTCCACCTGTTCGCTTCTCCATCGAGCCCCTCAAAGGGCCGAGAAGTCTTGAGACTGTATTAATTACCTCAAAAGATCTTTTATCAGATCCCACCTCCTCATCCTTCTATAAATACTTCTATGAAAAATGAGAAGTTGTTGGTTGTTGTTTGATCACAAGTTGTAACATTGAAACTCGCTGAAATAAATATACAAGTCTGTTGAAGTTGAAAACAAATTGAAGTCTCGGATATCTTGATGATGCTGTTACATGCCTGTTCCTGAGAAGGCTCTATCATTGGATTCATGAGCTTGGTTGTTGGTGAAGTATTCTAACTGTTTAATGGTTTCTCCTGTTTTCATTATGTTTCATAATTTATTACTACAGTAGGCTGAAAGTTTTAGGCTAAGAAATGACTCCTGGAAGCACCTTAGACCTGTTCACCCTTCACTGTTCTATGTTTTCTTCTGCTGAAGTATTTTAGAGGCTTTAAACCTTCTCTTTAGTCTTCATGCTTGTTTATTTCCTTAATAGCTCAAATAGTTGGTTTCAGCATGATTTATGGTTCTCCCTGCTTGTCTGCTATCACTTGAAAGCTGTTATTGAAGTCTCCTTTTGAAGTACCATTGTTTTAAGTTAACCAAAGAGGTCGGTTTTGATCTTGCCCTTTGCCATTGCTTGAACAGTTGTTTTGAAGGCCTCTATAGTTGTAAGCATAGATGTTATTTAGGTGTTCCCTCTTCTATGACTGCAATTATCAGTGAATCTTTTATGTTTTCTAAATCCTTTAAAATAAAATCTTTGAGGAAATAGGGTGTTCCCCGAATCTTAGATTTCACTTTAAAAGTTGTCTTGAAGTCATTATTTGCTTAAATAATGTTTGTAGAATTTATGGTTAGCCCTAAATGTCAAATATCTCTTTATTGATAAGTTATGTTTTCAATTTCCCTTTGTTGAGAATTAAACCTCTTTTTCAAATCATTAATGTCCATCTCATTCCAAAAACAAAAGGATCCTGTGGCCAAGTTAGATTTTCCCTTTGATATCCCATATCCCTTGAAGAGTCTGTCATAACCTTATTTTGACTCCATTGCCCAATGAGCCGGATATTTCCTCTTTCTGTCTATCTTTCTTAGACCTTTCATATTCTGCTGTATCAACTCAACCCAACCAAACAAACACCTGCACTTAATAACTAGTCTAAAATCCATAATCAAAGCACACAAGATAAACCTTTGCAAACATATAATTGAGAGATCCCTCTCTGAGAACAGGAGGACTAGATCCTAGAACTCTAAAGATTGGTTCTGATGTTGCCTTGTCTTTTGATTTGCCAAACTGTCAAAACACGGGACACCAACAGAGAGAACATTGTGAACCACTTTGGGATTCTAGGATCTAGCCCTCCTGAATCCAGAGAGGGATATCTCTTATAAGTGCAAAGATTGATTTATCTTTAAGGATTTTAGGTATGATATTAGGCTAGTTATTAAGAACAAGGGTTTTTTTTGGGTTTTTGATGGTTGAGCATGATTTTTAGTTGAGTGGAAAGTCCTAAAATGAAAGAGTTTCAAAGGGGTGAAGGTATAAGCAATCAGAACAAGCTTTGGCTGATAAGATAGATATGACACTGGTTTTTAGTCCATTGGGCTATGGAGTCATAAAAGGGTTTAATTGTGCAACAATTTCAAGAGTGGTCCAAGGGGCAAGTCATCTATATCAAAAGATCTTTTAGATTAAATGATGGAATGGAACATTAAGAGTGTTGAAAGGGTGGAAAAAGACAATAATTTCAAATAGGATTTATCAATATTTCCAAACAAGAAAAGCCTTTTAAGTAACTGTTTTAAACCAACCAAAGGACAGGGCTAACCATAAACTTCTTTGGACAAGCTTGTATTAAAGCTAACTTATCAGATAAACAATCCAGTAATCCACATAATTACTTTCAGAAGGGATGGAAATAGATAAGAAAAAAAAGTGTAGCCTAAGATCAAGCAAGATACTTTTGAATCTAAACCTGCTTTCAGCATACTCTTAGGGAAACCTTCAAAACTACCTCTGGAGAAAGAAACTAGAAGACAGGGCAAACCATAAACTTTTCTAGTCTAACTCTACTGAGTGAATAATGAAAATATCATTCAAGAACTTCTTTTCAAACATCAAGACAGGGGCAAACCAACATTCCTTGATAATTTTTACACTTAACTTAAGACATTCTTAAACACACAATTTGGAGGAAAACATAGAGATAAAGCTTATCAGTGAGAGTAGGGTAATTTTGACAGTAAATCCTAGCTCTATATTTGTTGTTCTTTATCAGAGAATAAGTGAACAAAATGACATACATGAAAGGAAAACAATAACACAGTAAGAAGTACTTCACCAATGATATAGACCAGGATCCCAAGAATCAACTTGTATATTGATGTAAATCTAGTTACATACTTCAAGTCCAATGTTTCAGTGCAGCAATCATCTTCTCTTCTCAGCCTAACTTATCTGATCAAAAATAAAGCTTCAAGAGCCTCTGAACACTATTTACATGTAGAAAGTTTCGAGCACAAGTATTACATCAAAGTTCAGCAACCAACCCTTTAAAATGTGCTCCACAAGAGATTTTATAGGAAAATGAGGAGGTGGAAATGTTTCTAGGGTTCAAGTATCATTAATTCTACAGTTAATGCAATTCTCTGCCTTGAAAACCATGCAAGGCATAAGGCAGGAATACATTCGATCTATATCTCTGTTTCATAACTTTGTTATGCTTTCGAGGCTTTAGTGGATTAAAAGATTTAACTTTAAGGCTATTTCTTATCTTTGTAATAACTTCTCTGACAGTTTAAATTAGTTTCTTTGATTCGAAATAACTGTTCAAATGTATTTATGTTAATATCTTATGTTTTGGTAATAGCTAGGCCTTCTTTGATTACTTTGAGGCTACAGGTGTCTTTTGGCAGCAGGAGAGGATTCAATTAGCCTCTGATGTGGCGGTGGAGGCTTTTTCGGACTGATAGATATTATTGTTTTGACCTAAAACATGGCTAATTTTCTTTTGATCTATGTTATAGGCTTAATTAGGCCTAATTTATGTCTTATGTTCTTGAAACTGTCTTCAATTGAGTGGATTAGGCTTTAGATTGTCGATTTTAGGATGTAATCCCTCAAAACTGTGTTAACAGTCTTCAATTCTTCATCTCTGCTGTGTTTTATCCCTGGATACTGATAATTTTTAGGAATTAACTGTCGGACTCAAAATTACGCGATATGGGTCCCTAGCCATTGGATGAAGGGTGGATAGATCCAACGGTGGAGATGAGAGCGCGAAAAGACAAGTTGCGCAGGCGGAAGAAGGTGGGGCAGGGTCAAGGCAGTTTTAATCTGGGCCGTTGTATCAGGGAATGGACGGTTAGGATTTATTGATGGGGAGGTAGGTCCCAAATGATTTGGGCCTACTGGGTTGAATATGGACCGTTATATCTTCAATATGAACGGCCCAAATTAAATCTTGGGGTTTTGAAAGCAATATGAGACAAGGGGGGTTCGGGCGGAGATTGGGTAAATGTGGACCGTTGATCTGCAGAGATCAATAGTGGATCTTCACCGAACGGAATTTACATAGCAGGGTTTATGAAACAACAAAGGATGTAGGGTTTGATCTGGACCGTTGGATGGGTGAAACGAACAGCCCAGATGTGATCGCAGGGTCGCCAATCGGCGGAGGAGAGAGGAAGGCATACAACAAAACTTGCGATGCGATTATACGAGGGCCATTCGATCTTAGAGAGATTGACGGTCATGAATGAATCTGTGGGTTTTAATGTCGAAGGACTGTGGTGGAGATCGATTAATCTGGGTTGTCAATTCTTGTGGATTCGACGATCCAGGTTGAATCGCAATGATCACAATCGGAGGAGGAGAGAAGAATGGCAGCAGGATTTTTTACGATGCGATTGAATTGGAGCCGTCGATCTCAAACTTAGATCGATGGTGGAGATTAAGTTATGCATTCCAAAGGCAGACATGCGAGCTTTGGAACAGAGCGATGGGGACCGTCGGATCTGGGCATGATGGAGCAGATCGACGGTTGGGAAATAATCGCAAGGTCGCATTCGGAGAGGGGCAATAAACCATTTAAATGCATCAAATGAACATTTGCGATGCGAGATTTCGACGATCGTTGATCGGTTTTAGATCAACGGTTGGTATTCACCAAAACAAAGAACCATCAGGTTCTTTTCAAAACATATGAAAGTTGGGTTTTTCATAAAATACAAAGGAAGTTTGTGTTTCGGGAAGGGTTTTTATATAGAAAGGGCTTAATCGCAATCAGAAATTTTTAAAAGCGAAAGGTAACAAGACAAGAGGGGAAGCCCAATTGCGATTGTGCGATTAGGCCTTAGCGCCGGTTGCGGCTCCGGGTTTTATGCGGGATAAAGGGGCTGGGGCTAAAGCCAAAGGGGCTTAAATCCTTAATGCAAATAGACTCACTTTTAGAATTTTTCAAGGATTTCTAAGGATTTTGAAAGTTTCTGATAAGGTTGAAAAGGAGTTTTAAACCTTATCTAAGGGTTTTTATGGAGGGGAGGAAGGGAAATGAGGGAAAATAGAGGAATTTCATGAGGAAAAAGGGGAAAAAATGGAGGTTAATTATGAGTGAAAGGAGGGGTAAAATGAAAGGGAAAAATGGGTTTTTAGCAGTCTTTTTCTTCAGGAAAACAACAGATTTTTCAGAATTTAAGAGGGAAACAGTAGTGAATATTAACTCAAGGATAAGTTATCTTCATAAGACTTCAAGAACTAAAAATTTGGCAATAAAATTGTTTCTTGAAGGCTTTAAAGAATGATTTAGCCACCATTTTATATGACAAATTTTATAGGTGATTAACAGTGGCTCCACATGGGGATGGCACCTTCTTGAAGGTGTCAAGAACTTTAGACCTGTATTCTCTGGGAGCTGATCAATGCCTCATCCATTGGGCTGCAACTTTCTTCACTTTGCTAACCTTCTTTTACTCTGACAATGTTAGCAGCCATGAAAAAAAATGGAACTCTATCAAAACAAGCTTTCTACCTACCCAATCCTATTGTTCTAACATTTTTTCTTCTTTGAGAGTGCATTTGGATTGGAAAGCTCTTTTACAAACATTTTATTCTTTTGAAAGCAAAAAAACTAGTCTAAGTCTACTTCTTATTTCTCCATGAACTCAGATTAAGCAGTTGAGTTCATAAGCTTCTCTACCTATCTACTATCTGTTAGGATTAGACTGTCTAACAAATTTTTATTCTCTAAATTCTAAAACAAGAAATTTAAAAAGCAGCCAAGTCAGGATTGAACAGTCTAACTTGTTGCGGATCTATGGCATAAAAACAAGCTGCACATAGATTATTATTTGCAGAAAATTAAATCAAAATGGTGAAGGCTTAAGATCTGAAATTTTTTAAGAATATCCTTCTCTTTTCTTCAGCTCTGTTTTTTAGGCTTGTTTGAGCTGTTTTTTCTTTGTAATATGGTTCAAGTTTTGGGCTTATTAGAACCAGTTTACTTCTATCTTTGACTCAAGATTTAAACAGATTAGATTCATTCTTTTTTTTGGAATCTTAGGTTCGGATTTTGAGCTTGTTTGAACCTTTATTTTTCTATCCTAATCTATCTAACTGATAAGCCAAGATTAAGCTGTTTGGAAAATCTATTTCACTAACCTATCAGTAGTAAATTTAAAACTAGTTAGTCATGATTAGGTTGTATGACTAACTAGGAGTGTGTTTCTTAGGAGTGGCATTTGGGCTTGCACACTTTCAGATTTTGTTTCTCTTTTTTGGTATGGGGTTGTACCTTTCTTGTTTTTACAATCTGCCCTCATTTCTCTTTCTATTGTTTTTGTATTTTTTCTTTTTATAACTTTGAATGCAATGATGGATATGATATTTACAATGAGAAAAAATAAAAAGGCTTCCAAACTGATTATGGTTAAGAGAAGTAATGTTTGAGCATCCCGACATTGATAGGACCCCCAAACATTTCAGCTCCATTCAATTCTTGCAAGAAATAAGCATTGTTACCAATAGTAGAATGAATGAGATAAAGGCCAAGCCATAAGTTATCAATTTTCCCATGCTTTCCCTTATCTTCTCTCCTTGAATTCCACTTTAACACTTTGTCACCAATGTTGAAATTACTGGCCTTTGTCCTTCTATCAAAAAGCTTCTTGATGCTCTCTTGAATTTGTAATGCTCTATGTTAGACTTCCTCTCTGGTTTGTTGGAGATGTATATTCTGATTAATTCTTCTGATCATGTAATTGTCTTCAGACTGCACCTCTTGGATCAGCTTCATGGCTGGTACACCTAGGCTGGTTGGAAAAACAACATCTATTCTATACACAAGCTGGTAGGGTGACATTCCAATAGATTTCTAAAGTGTTAATCTGTCAGCCCAAAGTGCATGTACTAGCTTTGTGTGCCATGATTTCTTATTGTCCTCCAGCAACTTCTTCATTATGTTTACCAAAATCTTGTTTGAGGATTCTGCTAGCCCATTACCTTGAGTGTAATAAGCAGTAGAGTGACCCAATGTTATCTGATATTTGTGACATAATTCAACCATTTTCTTGGATCCAAATGCTGCAGCATTATCCGTGATGATCTTCCTGGGATAGCCAAATCTAGAGAGGATATAAGTCTCAATGAATTTTATGATGACAGAGTCATTGGCTTGCCTAGAAGGGATGGCTTCTATCCATTTGGTAAAGTAGTATGTTGCAATGAGAATCCATCTATGTTGGGCAGATGAGGGTGGATGGATTTCTCCTATGAAGTCTAGGCCCCACTGTTGAAAAGGAACTTCAACAGTGATAGGATGCAAAGGTAAGGGAAGCAATTTTCTTTTGCCTTCAAAGAGTTGACATTTATGACAGGGAATGATCATTTTATGTACATATTGAAAGAGGGTGGGCTGGAAGTAACCAGCTCTAAGGATTTTGTTGGCTGTTGTCTTACAGTAGAGGTGGCCACCACATTCTCCTTCATGGAACTCGTACTTAACCTTCTCTGCATCATTCTCAGGCAAACATTTAAGCAATAACCCACTTGCATTTTTCCAATAAAGACATTTATCTATAATGCAGTAGTTTACAGCTTTTAATTTTAAAAACCTTGCCTTTGTTTTTAACAAACCAGGAGGTGTATTCAGATTGAGAAAAACATATAAAATATCAGCATACCAAAATGAATTCATAAAATGGTCTTCAACAATGGGAGTTGACAATTCCTCTTGTTCATCTAAAGCATTTATCATGTTTATATCAAGAGCTTCAAAATTAGATTCAACCATTAATCTAGCTAGACCTTGGCCTTTTATGAGTTCAATGGGCTTGATTTCTAAATCATATGCAAGTATCACAACTATCCACTTTCCTCTCTTGCCATCTGGGTCCTGTGTTAGAATTTCTTTTACAACTGAGTTAGGCACAAATGCAATTACATGGGAGTGTAAAATATAAACTTTGAATTCTTTCAAGGCTTTGACTAAGGCAAAGGCTTGTTTTTCCATAATATTTTACTTCAGAGGTGTATCTCTCAAGGCCTTACTAAAGAATGAAATTGGCTGCTCTTGTCCCTTTGAATTTTTCTACAATAGGACAGTAGCCACTGTATGTTCTGATGCAAAGGAAAAAATGAAAAAATCTTTTGAAAAATCAGGACTTATAAGAACTGGTGTTTTGGTTAATGCTTGTTTGACCAGTTCAAAGGATTTCTTTGCTTCTAAGGTCCACTTAACCCCTTCCTCCTTCTTCAACATGTTCGTTATGTTCCTAAGGAGTTCAACTAAGTTGGGTATGAACCTTCTCAAGAAATTAATCTTTCCAATGAAAGATTGAAGTTCCTTGATGTTTCTTGGATGGTTGATTTGAAAAATACCATCAATTCTCTTTGGGTCAATCTTTATTCCCTCTTCTAAGATGATGTGCTCAAGTAGTTTAACTTCTTGGAGCCCAAACATGGTTTTCTTGGGATTTAAAGACAATCCAAACTTCCTACATTTCTCGAAAACCTTTCTCAAGTGTTCTAGGTGCTCTTCATCTGTTTTGGAAAAAACAGTGATATCATCATGGTAAATAATGATGAAGTAGCCTAGTTCTTCCGAGAATGTGATATCCATGGCTCTCTGGAATGTAGCACCAGCATTCATTAAACCAAAGGGAATTTTCACATACATGAAAGTGCCCCAAGGTGTAGTAAAAGTTGTCTTTAATTAATCATCAGGATGTACTAAAATCTGATTGTACCTTGAGAAGTCATCAAGAAAAGAAATTCTTTTAGATCCAACTACCTTTTGTAAAATGTGATCCATCTTGGGTAAAGGGTAGTTTTCCTTCAATGAGGCTTTGTTTAAGTTCCTAAAGTCAATACAAAGCCTAATCTCTCCTATTTTCTTCCTAACTGACACTAAATTAGACACCCACTCTGAATATCTAATAGGAACAATAATACCAGCTTCATACATTTTCTTGATTTCCTTCTTAACCAAAGGTAACTGAACAGGGTTTATTCTACGCAGTTTTTGTTTAAATGGCTTTTGGCTTTCCTTGAGAGGTATCTTGTACTGAATTATTTTAGTGTCATAGGACTTTAGATCCTCATAAATCCATGCAAAAACATCAGAAAATTCTTTAAACAGCTCTATGTATTTGAGTTTGATGTGAGATGGTAAAGTTTTAGACAGTTTGATCATCTTTGGTTCTAGTTCACTACCTAGTTTACACTCTTCAACTTCAGATTCAACAGGCTCCAGTTTTGGTTTCTTGGCCACATCATTGAAATCAAACAACTCCTCTAAAGGGGCTAGACCCTTTGGCAAACTTTGATTGTTAGATTGCAGAATTTCTAAGTCTTCTTTTCCTAACTCTGAACCAATTTTTGTTATGTTCTCAAGTTTGTTAGACAACAGATTTACATCAGCAATCTCTGGAGAGTTTTCTTCTTCATCAAGTAGATTTTCTTCACTAGGACAGTCATCCTCATAATCTGAATCTAAACTTGGTAGTTCAAATTCATTTCTGGACTGCAGGAAGTCTTCTATTTGTTTGTCTCCATCAAACACTTGCCAATATTTCTCAATATCAGGGACAACTGGTCTGAATTTAATTTGGGTGGTGCATTTTTTGGTTTCGAATGGTGTTAAGCATGTTCTAGCAGCAAAAGCTAAACTGTGGGCGAGGATATTTTGTTCTTTTGGGACAAAAATAAGTTTGGATTCCTCAAAAGTTTTCAATAAATCCATGAAATCGTTCCTATAGGCTCTAATTCTGGGGTGTTTTGCATTATATTCCCCATTTACTTGCCTAAAAATTAACTTTGAATCCCCATGCACTTTTATTCTCTTGGCTCCTAATTTCTTCAACAAGTGTAAGCCTAAAAGGGATTCATACTCAGCTATGTTATTCGAACACTGAAAATTTAATCTGTAGGAATGGCCTTCAGTGTGGTTGTTCTCAGTGTTATGTATCCAGATTCCTGCACCTGCATTGCTTTTGGTGCAAGACCCATCAAAGTTCATACTCCAAAGAGGACTAGTTTCGGGTTCAGAAGTTTGGTTACTATACTCTTCAACTAGTGTGCTTTCGAATTGTTCTTGAAGATCAGCACAATTTTGAAATTGTTCTAGTTCCTCATGTTTTTCATTGTGTTTAGGACTGCTCTCTTGACTCTCAAGATTAAAAAGAAATGGATAACTGATCTGTAGCTCTAGACCTGTGTTTTTTTAGCTGTAAGTTTCTGATTTAGCAAACAGTTTCGACACTTCTATCTCGTCTTCCTCTTTCTCCCTATTTGCCACTAATTCAGTTAAGGTTACTTGCTCACTGGATGTTTCATCATTTAAAAGGATAAATTATTCAAGGCCTGTATGTACATAATAAAGAGGAGAGTTTTGTGGTCTCTCTTGGCTGGTAACCATGTATTGCATATGAGACTCCCTATAAAGTCTTCTTGTTTGATTAAAAACAGGGATGGTCGCATACGTCATATCCATCTGCATAGTTCCTTGTAACTTAGCTCCCCAAGATCTTGATAACAGCATACCATACTTTGGGGGTACATCAGCCACTACAATATCCATCACTAAACATTTGGTTGGGATTTGTGTTAAGTTTACACAGAGGTCTTTGATTAAGTCTAAACATTTCACTTTGCTTGAGTCAAAGGAGTAAAGATCTTTGTAAGGTCGAGTGATTTCAAGCCCTAGGCTCTCCATTACAACTTTGGGCATTAAATTGTGAGAGGCCCCTGAATCATGCATAGTGTTATGTAATATTTTGTCATGAATCTATAAACTAACATAAAAAGGAGGAACTGGTCCTTCTTGATATCTACCCTCAATATTAGGACCAAAAATGAGCTCTGGTTGGTCATCATTAAGATTGACAATGTCATTATTCTCTTCTATGTTAAAAGCCTTCAAAATTTGGGATCTGTACACATTTTGGGTGGCTAATTCGGTTAGGGGAACATAGATTTTTATCTTGGCAATTTCCTGCTCCAAACTGAAAGGTAGCTGACTTTTTACAATGTTTGTTTCATCTTTGTTAACCACCATTTTATCAGCAAGATCAACTTGTTGATTTTCTCTATTTACATTGGTTAAAATTGTTTTAACAAGAGCACTAGCTGAGGTACTAGCACTGCTAAGATCTGCACTTTGTTTTTCATTGTTTTGAGTGCCTTTCTCTTTTTTTTAATCAGAATTTACAGTCACTGTTTTGTCTTTCTATTTTGCAATTTTGGGTTTATTTAGAGGGTTGTTTTGTGCAAATTTGTCAGAGGTTTTAGTTTTGGGAACTTCTTGATTCTTTCTACTCCTAAGGTCATACTCTTTTGGAGTTTCTATGATGACATTTTCCAGCTCTTGATCGTAATATTCATCCTCTGGTCTTTTATCATCATAGGGTGTGTAAAGACCTTGTTTTCTACTATAATGAACATCAAAAGTATCATTGTCTATTCCCAACATGTTTATGTCATCTTCCTCTGTTTGTTCTATTGTTTCTTCAACCTCACTTACGTAGTTTTGATGAAAAGGAGGTGTAATCTGTTGATCATCCTCCATAGGTCTATTCTGAGGTTGGTTTCTCCTAAAATTATGATTTTGGTTTTGATTTCTGTTTTGAGGAGCTGATTGATTTTGACTAGCTTGTGCTCTCTCAAGGATGCTCATCTTTTTCATCATTTCCTCCATCATTATTTCCATCTTAGAGCTAGATGTGGAAGGTGCAGATTCCTCCCTAAAGGATACTTTCTTCTCATTCCTCATTCTTGCTCTCTTCTCCATTAGATTAACTTCCATAGCTAAGCCTAATTTCTGCATATCCTCTAGAGTCAGAGGGTCTCTTTCTCTAAGTTGATAAGCCATTTCAGGATCAAATCCTTTTGGGAATTTGTTTAAGGCTGAACCTTGTGGAGGTTTTAATTCTGGGGGTAAAGCATTATACACACTATTAAATCTAGTGCAGTAAGCTTGTACACTCTCCCCAGTGTTTCTTTTAAGGCTGTTATAATGAGAGAGTATCTGGAGAGGGTTTTTCTTTACTTCTCACTTGTTTAGGAATAATTGATGAAGGGCTTGAAGGTCATTGATACTGTTAGGGGTTAAGCCTTTGAACCATTTTCTTGCTTCTCCCCCTAAACTCTGAGCAAATAGTCTAAGTTTGACAGTTTCATCATCAATTTCATTTCTGTCAAAGTAGTCATTCATCTTATCCACATGTTGTGAAGCAGTAGTGGCACCACTGGCATCATACAATGGTATCTTGGACTGATAGTCCTATGGAATATTGACTAAGGGTAAAGGAAGTACCAAAGGGGCATACCATGTTGCCATGATAGGAGGTAGAGGTGGATTTACAAGAGGTGGATTAATAAGAGGGAAAGTGGGCTGACATGGAATGTTTTGGACAATGGGTGTATGGATAGCCGAAGTGGATGGACCAACAATAGATTGTTGAGCTGATCTAGGGTGAGAGAAACCAAAATTATGTAGAAAATGTAAATCAGGTGGAGTGGTTTCTCTACTACCAAGATGTTCAATTCTATCTGGGGATGAAAGTGAAGACTCTGAATCTGTCTGATCTATATCATCAAGTGACCTAGTTCTAAATGGATTTATTAAGTCAACTTGTGATTCTTGTAGAGCTGCAAGGTTTTCAGGAACTGAATTAGCTCTACGGGGTGATCTGAAAACAGTTGAAGATTTAACCTCAGGAGAATTCCTAAGGATTATTTCAGGGTTATCAACTATCTCAGGAGGGTTTGGGTCAGGGTAGGCTCTAGTATGAATCTTTCTAGGAGCCACTATGCTGTTTTTTTCAGACCTAACAAACAAGAAAAGTTTAACCAGATATGACAATATTTAAGAGGATAACTGATCTTTTAAACAAGAAAAATTTAATCCTAAAGTCCTCTAACTGAGTTTATATGATGTTATGATGATAATGGGTCTTCTCAATGGATTCTTAAGGTCTATTTAGGATTGTGGAGTCACTAGGTGGAAATTTTTAGCTCTTAAGGAGGTAAAATGTTTTATGGTCCACCACCATGTTTATTTGAATACCAATCTTGAAATATTTTTGGGTTTTATGATTTTTTTGGTCCTATGGGTTCTAAGGGTGTCCTAAATCTATTTCAACACTTAGCTACGGTGATGAGACAAAGAAAGTATACTCTTATGGCTAAGCTAGCTGATTCCTTCATGGTTTGATAAGCTCTTATGAGAATCCTAAGGTTTCCTTAGTTTGTCACTTATTCAAATAAGTTCTATCATGATTACCATTTTCTTGGTAGTGTTTGAAGAAGGTTGCTTGTACTGCACTGAACACTGAGTGTCGTGTTTTAAGGATTTTACTCAAAATCCCCAGCGGAGTCACCAGAAATGTTATGCCTGGTGGCTCAACTGGCTAATATACCAAATGTTCTTGAATCAATTTTTTTCCTGAGGTCCTTAAGAATGTATAGGTGTAATTTTACTCAGAACTCCCCAGCGGAGTCGCCAGAAATTTTAGCTCCTTGTAATTTCAGCAGATTGGCAAGACTAAAACTGTAGAGAGAACATTGTGAACCACTTTGGGATTCTAGGATCTAGCCCTCCTGAATCCAGAGAGAGATATCTCTTATAAGTGCAAAGATTTATTTATCTTTAAGGCTTTTAGATATGATATTAGGCTAGTTATTAAGAACAAGGGTTTTTGTTTGGTTTTGGATGGTTGAGCATGATTTTTAATTGAGTGGAAAGTCCTAAAATGAAAGAGTTTCAAAGGGGTGAAGGTATAAGAAATTAGAACAAGCATGGGTTGATAGGTTAGATATGACACTGGTTTTTAGTCCATTGGGCTATGGAGTCATAAAAGGGTTTAATTGTGCAACAATTTCAAGAGTGGTCCAAGGGGCAAGTCATCTATATCAAAATATCCTTTAGATTAAATGATGGAATGGAACATTAAGAGTGTTGAAAGGGTGGAAAAAGACAATAATTTCAACTAGGATTTATCAATATTTCCAAACAAGAAAAGCCTTTTAAGTAATTGTTTTAAACCAACCAAAGGATAGGGCTAAACATAAACTTCTTTGGACAAGCTTGTATTAAAGCTAACTTATCAGACAAACAATCCAATAATCCACATAATTACTTTCAGAAGGGATGAAAACAGATAAGAAAACAAAGTGCAGCCTAAGATCAAGCAAGATACTTTTGAATCTAAACCTGCTTTCAGCATACTCTTAGGGAAACCTTCAAAACTACCTTTGGAGAAAGAAACTAGAAGACAGGGCAAACCATAAACTTATCTAGTCTAACTCTACTAAGTGAATAATGAAAATATCATTCAAGAACTTCTTTTCAAGCTTTGCACATCAAGACAGGGGCAAACCAACATTCCTTGATAATGTTTACACTTAACTTAAGACATTATTAAACACACAATTTGGAGGAAAACATAGAGATAAAGCTTATCAGTGAGAGTAGGGTACTTTTGACAGTAAATCCTAGCTCTATATTTGTTGTTCTTTATCAAAGAATAAGTGAACAAAATGACATACATGAAAGGAAAAAAATAACACAGTAAGAAGTACTTCACCAATGATATAGACCAGGATCCCAAGAATCAGCTTGTATATTGATGTCAATCCAGTTACATACTTCAAGTCCAATGTTTCAGTGCAGCAATCATCTTCTCTTCTCAGCCTAACTTATTTGATCACAAACAGAGCTTCAAGAGCCTCTAAACACTATTTACATGTAGAAAGTTTCAAGCACAAGTATTACATCAAAGTTCAGCAACCAACCCTTTACAATGTGCTCCTCAAGAGATTTTATAGGAAAATGAGGAGGTGGAAATGTTTCAAGGGTTCAAGTATCATTAATTCTACAGTTAATGCAATTATCTACCTTGAAAACCATGCAAGGCATAAGGCAAGAATACATTCGATCTATATCTCTGTTTCATAACTCTGTTCTGCTTTCGAGGCTTTAGTGGATTAAAAGATTTGAATTTAAGGCTATTTCTTATCTTTGTAATAACTTCTCTAACAGTTTAAATTCGTTTCTTTGATTCGAAATAACTGTTCAGCTGTCTTTATGCTAATATCTTCTGTTCTGGTAATAACTAGGCCTTCTTTGATTTCTTTGAGGCTACAGGTGTCTTTTGGCAGTAGAAGAGGATTCAATTAGCCTCTAATGTGGCGATGGAGGCTTTCTAGGACTGATAGATATTATTGTTTTGACCTAAAACACGGCTAATTTGATTTTGATCTGTGTTATAGGCTTAATTAGGCCTAATTTCTGTCTTCTGTTCTTCAAATTGTCTTCAATTGAGTGGATTAGGCTTTAGATAGTCGATTTTAGGCCGTAATCCCTCAAAATTGTGTTAACAATCTTCAATTCTTCATCTCTGCTGTGTTTTATCCCTGGATACTGATACTCTTTATCAGATCAAGGTTCACTGTGTTTTGTTGCTGCGCAGGCGTACAGAGGGTTTCTTTAGTGTTATCAGTGCTCATGAGGCACAAATAAATCATGAGGTGAACTCTGCAGAATGATCTCCTTGATGAATAATAGCCTGGGGGATCGTCATCCCTGCCTTTTGATTTTCTTTTAAAACAATGGAAAAAACCATTAAAACCTACACAAACAAACAAAATTATAAAAAAACCTGCGGGATAAGGTTTAAACTGCTTCATAGGTTTAGGTTAGATCGTGACTGTTGGATGAAATCCACCAACGGCAAGGATTTCTCGCTGGGGTCAGATAGGAAGGCGATTGGGTAAATGGTGAGAAGATTAAGTCTGGGCCGTTGATCTGCAAAGATCAACGGTCGAGATCAATCGGGATTATATAATGTAAAGGGGGTGACTTTATAATGAAATGGAAGAAATTGCAAAGGAAAATGGTCGAAAAACCTTTGGCAGAGGGAAAATAGGGTTAAATGAAATTTGGGGTTTCGGAAAGAATCTGGGCCATCAGATTAGATCAGCCAATAGAGATCAATGGCAGAGATTCGTTGATGAAGTCTTTTGTAGGATGGGTGGAGGGCGATGAACTAATGGCGAGATTAAACTGGGACCGTTAGATCTCAGAGATCAACGGTGGAGATTAAACATAAGAAAATGTAATGGAAATGGGGTAAGGTGGTTTCAGCCATAAAAACCACTGGTGTCACACTGCTTTGAGGTGGTTTTCAAAATTTCCCAAAAGAACGCGATGTAGGTCTCCAGCCAACACGTGTCCTTAAAAAACCCCCCATATCGCGTAATTTTTAGGAATTAACTGTCTGACTCTGAATTACGCGATATGGGTCCTTGGCCGTTGGATGAAGGGCGGGAAGATCCAGCAGTGGAGATGAGAGCATGAAAAGACAAGTTGCGCGGGCAGAAGAAGGTGGGGTAGGGTCAAGGTGGATTTAATCTGGGTCGTTGGATTAGGGAATGGACGGTCAGGATTTATTGATGGGGAGGTAGGTCCCAAATGAGTTGGGCCTACTGGGTTGAATATGGACCGTTATATCTTCAATATGAACGGCCCAGATTAAATCTTGGGGTTTTGAAAGCAATATGAGACAAGGGGGGTTCGAGCGAAGATTGGGTAAATGTGGACCGTTGATCTGCAGAGATCAATAGTGGATCTTCACCGAACGGAATTTACATAGCAGGGTTTATGAAACAACAAAGGATGTAGGGTTTGATCTGGACCGTTGGATGGGTGAAACGAACAGCCCAGATGTGATCGCAGGGTCGCCAATCGGCGGAGGAGAGAGGAAGGCATACAACAAAACTTGCAATGCGATTATACGAGGGTTGTTCGATCTTAGAGAGATCGACGGTCGTGAATGAATCTGTGGGTTTTAATGTCGGAGGGCCGTGGAGGAGGGCGATTAATCTAGGGCATCAGTTCTTGTGGATTCGACGGTCCAGATTGAATCGCAATGATCACAATCGAAGGAGGAGAGAAGAATGGCACCAGGATTTTTTACGATGCGATTGATTTGGAGCTGTCGATCTCAAACTTAGATTGACAATGGAGATTAAGTTATGGATGCCAAAGGCGGACATGCGGGCTTTGGAATAGAGTGATGGGGACTATCGGATCTGGGAATGATGGAGCAGATCGACGATTGGGAAATAATCACAAGGTCGCAATCGGAGAGGGGCTATAAATCATTTAAATGCATCCAATGAACATTTGCGATGCGAGATTCCGACGATCGTTGACCGGTTTTAGATCAACGGTTGGTATTCACCAAAACAAAGAACCGTTGGGTTCTTTTCAAAAATACAAAGGAAGTTTGTGTTTCAGGAAGGTTTTTTATATACAAAGGGCTTAGCAACAATCGGAAATTTTTAAAAGCGAAAGGTAACAAGACAAGAGGGGAAGCTTGATTGTGATTACGCGATTAGGCCTTAGCGCCGGTTGTGGCTCCGGGTTTTATGCAGGATAAAGGGGCTGGGGCTAAAGCAAAAGGGGCTTAAAGCCTTAATGCAAATAGACCCATTTTTAGGATTTTCAAGGATTTCAGAGGATTTTAAAAGTTTCCGATAAGGTTAAAAAGGAGTTTTAAACCTTATCTAAGGGTTTTTATGGAGGGAAGGAAGGAAAATGAGGGAAAATAGAGGAATTTCATGAGGAAAAAAGGGAAAAAATGGAGGTTAATTATGAGTGAAAGGAGGGGTAAAATGAAAGGGAAAAATGGGTTTTTAGCAATCTTTTTCTTTAGGAAAACAACATATTTTTCAGAATTTAAGAGGGAAACAGAAGTGAAGATTAACTCAAGGATAAGTTATCTTCATAAGACTTCAAGAACTAAAAATTTGGCAATAAAATTGTTTCTTGAAGGCTTTAAAGAATGATTTAGACACCATTTGATATGACAAATTTTATAGCTGGCTAACACCTCCTCTAAAAATCAGCTCCGGAAATGGTGTTGAGGTCCTCCACTGCAACACTCTACAACACAACGTTATACTTGATCAGAAATAATGTTGTAGCTGGAGGAGGTGGCTTTGGCCTTGAGCCAAGGAATGTGGAGAATGAAGAACAATCCCTCAATAGGCCTCTTAAGAAGGAGAAGGAATCCTAAACAGGAATTCCTCTGGCAACTCTTGCTTAACAGCAAAGAATGCACAATGTTTGAATAGACAATGAGATCAATAATCCATAGCATGAGAAACAATGGCTGCCTTGCCCTCCTTTTAAACAAGTGAAAGCCCCTCCCACTCCTCTTAGGGTTTCCTCCACCAAATAACCCTCTTCCCATTCATACTGCGTTGTTTCTCTAAGTGTTCTCCACCTCTTATCCCAGCATTGTTGTCTTGGTCAAACTTGACGTTGTCCACTTGCAAATGACCTTGTTCACACATGAGGGTGTGAATACCAGCTCCAAAGATGATCCCCATTCATACTATGAGGGATTTTATCGAGATTATCATTATGCATGGGCCTCCTTACCCATTTATTCTCCTCCTAGGTGAAATCAACAAAAATTAACATTCCAAATTATTGTAGGAAAATTTTGGAATATTACAGTCCTCCCCTCCCAAATGTTGCTTGTCCTCAAGAAACTGCAAGAACAGAACTGGAAAGCCTCCTCTCAAGGCATGGAGTCTATGATGTGTTGAGGAACATCTTCCTCATGTGGATCCTCCTTCCCCCAAGCAATCATCCATTCAAAATGAGTTACCTCCCAACATGGCAACTCATGAAAGTCATCTTCCACCTCTGGCTCCGACAATGTAGGTGGGATGAAAATCTGATCCTGGTAGACAAAATAGCCTACCCCATGTTTTCCTCCTCTCCACTAAGGATAAGTGTAGAGTTTATGTTGATCCTGGGCTACAATGACATTGCCCTCAAATGGCGAGATGGAGATTAGACCACTAAGGATCTCTCCTCCAAAGTTATGAAACATGTTGGCCCAAATCATCTCATATGTGATGAGTTGGAAGTCATTATCATATCGAATCACATTCCTCATATGGCTCACCTCATAAGGAAACAAATAAGCTGTTGTAGTGGCCATACCATCTCCCATGCTCCCTCTAGAACATGTAGTGCAAAGTGTGTGGGAGTTCTCTCCCTCCAAGGACACATTCACCCAATGTGTCTCTCCTCCAATCATGCTCCCAAGAAAATATTTAGCAATATCAACCAAGGGAACCATGAAGAGAATCATGTTGGCTGCCATGTGTAGTAAAGGAGAAGTAAAATGGTCCCTCAAATGTTGCCAACGCAGTTTGACTCTCCACTGCCATAGAAAATAAAATGATGGGTGGCCTCCCCACCATTTGCTTTCTACCCCAATATCTTCACAATTATGGAGAAAGTGAGTGATGTAATGTGCAATGTAAGTATGTTCTCCATGAGAAATATCCTCCTCATATCCACTTAGGGAGTGATCATCCACAATGGCCTTATCTAGACCACCAAATCTAGAAGGAAGAATATCCCTCCTTTGAGGAAATCCCTGCACATATATGGTTCAGAGATGCATATATATAGACGAATCATTATGCAAATCAAAAATAATCTTACCATATGTTTTGCTCATATAAATGGAGTGGCTCATAGATGACTCTCCCCTCATCCTCAAAGGGAAAAGAGTTGACTGTGCTAACTCCTCCATTTCCTCATGATCCATGGAGTGCCTCCTCAAGTTCTTCAAGTGGTTCCTCCCACAAGAAGGAAAGAAATGTAATGTGGCATTCATGGTTGGCCCATGGTTCCTCCTAAAATGTACAACATGTATAGTAGGGAGAATCATGCTCCCAATGGGCACCCTTAGTCTCAAGCCCACTCTCCAATAAAAGCTCCCATCAGCAATACATGGAAGCATAGTACAATAAGAACAAGTTGCCAAATGAAAACTGGAGAGTGAATCATAGTTCCACCCATGGAACCAACGCAATGAATCCCTTGCCTGCATCAAATCAAACAAAAACAAGTGTTCTTCCAGAAACTTGTTTGCTGCCACAATCATTTTACAAGATATAGACATGGAAGTACAAAAAGGTGTCAATGGTGCACACCAAAAGTCATGTTGCTTTCCCCCAAAATCCACCAAAGAGATAGCCAATCTCAATGCTACAAATGGCTTCAAGTACATCATTATTCAATATGCAAGAAGGAATAATCCTCCTTAGTACATTATGTTTCTCATAAAAAAACAAGAAGTACAAAACATAAGGTGAAATTGTACATTCTCCATTATGTACTCGAAGACTTGAGCTGAAATGGCTCAACTGATAATACTCCCTTACTCCCAATGAGTAGGAAGGTGGCTGTGACATCCTCTCCATCATCTTCCAGGCTTTGCATCTCTCCATATGCTGAAATATGTCTTGTTGAATGCCCTCCCAAATTAACTCCTCTCCCAAGGCAAGATATGCATCAAAATGCATGGGAAAGAAGTCCCCATGTGTTGCATGCAACAACTTCTCCTTGAGACTAGAATCTCTAGTCAAGAAGACTCTGCCATGTGAATAGATGACCATATCATCCACCATATACTCATCATCTCTATCCGAGTCATCGAGAATCATGCATGCACCAAGATCCTTGGAGTACTCTACCAAGAGCTGAGATCTCCAGTAAGGATCAATCCTCCTCAGAGACAACGATGGGGATCTGGCATGTGAAGCTATCCTCCTACTACTGTCTGCTACTTTGACATCCCCCATGCCAAATTTCTCCTCCAAACTCTTCACCTTTCCAAAATCCAAGAGCGGTGAATCCAAAGACAAGATGTCTTTCATCAATGATAGATCTGGTGGCCTCCCTGGTGGAATTCTTCTATGCATTGAGACATCAATGTCAAGAGTGGACTTTACATATGGTTGGGAAACCTTGCCCTTGCTCTCACAACACAATATATTTTGCCTCCTCTTTGCACTAGCTCTCTGAAATAGGGAAGGGTGTGTGCCTCTCATCACATGATGCTGCTCTTCCTACCTTCCTCCTCCTTCCAGCTACAATGTTGCACAATCATGCTGCTCACTGACTGTGCTAGGACCTCCATGCATGAGATCCTTGGGACTTCCTTGAAAAGATGCAAGAATCCCTCTAGTGGGAGCAAGAGCTCCTCCTCCCTCTGCATGAGGTGCTAGATCAACTCTAGAAATGACAGCGTTGTTTCCCTTAGCCTCCTCAACATGAGTGGGCAACCCTCCAATGATTAGATCCTCTTTTGGAAAAGGGATCTCTTTGCCTCCTTGTGCCAAAATACAAGATGAAGGTCTTGCTTCCGACAAAGTATCATGCAAGATATTAGCCTCCTTCATGGTTCTTTGAAGTGATTTTGAGTCTAGGGTTTTCTCCATCACATGCAAGGGTTTTGTTTGTTTAGATGTGTTTGTTTCCTCCACATGTGTTTTAGAATTATTTCTACCAAATCTTTCCATCAAAGTTCTAATGAACATTGCATAGGAAGAGGTATTTGCATTTTTCAAAGTAAATGACTCAAATAACCACCATGCATAGATCTTACCTCCAAAGTGCAGCGCTGCTACTCTGATGGCTTCATCTTCGGAAATCTGACGCTGCTGCAAAAAGGTGTCTAGATCTTCCACCCAAGCCCTGGCTGAGCATGTAGAGGAACCATTAAAGATATATAGAAGATATCAATCCTCATTATGCTACTTTCTCCTCCTCACCATGATCTTGCAAAACTCCAGAAAAGTAGTATGATCTCTAAACTTTTGAGTTTGAGATTCATAATCATGCAAGAAACCACCAAGAGTTCCTCTCTTCGGCATTTCTTCTACTTCTTGCTCCCTTATGGCAAAAATGGCCATGTGACTGTGCTGTACATCATAGGGTGTGGCTGCATGCTCACACTCTCTACAAGAAAATATAGAGTTTGACTCAGTTTCAAACCCTCTTGGAGATCCTGTACATATCTCCCTCCTTATCTTCTCAAATTCTTCATGAATGCTCTATACAGATCTTGGAAGAATATTTGTAAGCTTATCTTCCTTTTTCTCTCCACATAGTGGAGTCTTCATATTCTCTCTCCTTGATAGCATAATGTCTTAGATCCACAGGCTAAGCCAAGATTATGCTTTGATACCACTGTAATATCCCAAATTAGGGAAATGATACAACAATGAGAATATCTCAAGATATTCTAAAGTTGGAGACCCAACAATATGAAAACACAACAATGGAGCAGAAGCAACACTCAACTCATCAAAACATGAGAGAAATCCATAGCTATCTTATTAAGAAATAGCAGAAACAATTGAATACAAGATCTTGAGGAAAATTCTATTCAAGATAAGAAATACTCAGCCTCAAGAGACAAGTACATAAATCATGATGAAACCACTGCTACACAAATGTGTCCAAGTTATGACAGCGTAGTTTTATAAGAGAAACTGCATGTTACATATGTAAAATACATGGATATATCAATATATGGCCCGATACAACATTGGGAGTGAAGATCTCAACTCCCAAAGACTACCTCAAGTCAATCCTCGAAGGATTGGCTATAATACACAAAACCTGCAAAATGTCGGAGTTGCTGGGTAGTAGCAGCAACTCAAGAACTGGAAATAAGTGGAGAATACTGAAGATGCTGCAACCAATGACAAGATATTCTCCAATGGATCTCTAGAGTGAAAGGTTGATCCTCTCACCTAAGATCTCACCCTCCAAACAATCTGCAAGAGCCCCACTGCAATTGCTCACTAAAAATAATGTAGTTACTAGATGAAACTGCGTTGTAGGGGCAAGGGAAAGAGTTGGCCTAATGCCAAGATCTAAAATAAGTTCTGAAAAATTCCTCACTAGATTCCCAAAGGAATGGAGACTCCCTCCTCTGAAAATCAGCTCCGGAAATGGTGTTGAGGTCCTCCACTACAACACCCTACAACACAACGTTATACTTGAGCAAAAATAACGCTATAGCTGGAGGAGGTGGCTTTGGCCTTGAGCCAAGGAATGTGGAGAATGAAGAAAAATCCCTCAAGAGGCCTCTCAAGAAGGAGAAGGAATCCTAAACAGGAATTCCTCTGGAAAATCTTGCTAAACAACAAAGAATGCACAATGTCTGAATATACAATGAGATCAATAATCCATAGCATGAGAAACAATGGCTGCCTTGCCCTCCTTTTAAACAAGTGAAAGCCCCTCTCCATGTGTCCCACTCCTCTTAGCGTTTCCTCCACCAAATAACCCTCTTCCCATTCATACTGCGTTGTTTCTCTAAGTGTTCTCCACCTCTTATCCCAGTGCTATTGTCTTGGTCAAACTTGACCTTGTCCACTTGCAAATGACCCTGTTCACACATGAGGGTGTGAAAACCAGCTCCAAAGATGATCCCCATTCATTCTATGAGGGATTTTATTGAGATTATCATTATGCATGGGCCTCCTTACCCATTTATTCTCCTCCTAGGTGAAATTAGCAAAAATTAATATTCCAAATTATTGTAGGAAAATTTTGGAATATTACATGTAATGCAGATATTGGTCGTGTTCAACTAGTAGAGGAACCAGAGTGCGAAGTAGATGCACCAGCAACGAGCGCTGTTAGGAGAGCAGTCCTTCAAGACCTTGATATGGCTGAGACTCTGGATGAGCTTCAGCAGCACATAGAGGGGTTGACCTTCGGGATTCTGGATTGCTAGATTGAAGAGCTTCCAGTGCGACTGCAATGACACACTATTGGGGTTCCCAACCGTTGGATGTAGTTGCTTCGTAGGATTTCTAGATCTATAGCATGTTACCATGAGCACCACTAGTTTACTTGTGACTTTTTGCATACATTTTGAGGTCAGATGACCAATGTGTCTTGGGCACAAATTTTGTAAAAACCTACAACTCTCTATCTATATGATTTTAGAGTTTTTCCTATGTTTAATGTGCAATCCTATTCAATGATGTGAATGTTTTCTTTACCTATGTCACAAATTTCTGTCTAAAACTTGATTAGCTAATGAATCAGTCAAAGTGTTCAAATTTCTGGAAATGTGTTGATATTGAATGAAATCAAAATGTCTTTCCAAAAGTCGAACTCTTAGGAACATTCTAAGAAGTGTTGGATTTCTAACAGTATAAACACTAGTAAGTTGTAATACCACAAGTTGTGAGTCTAACATTATGATTATGCAGTTAATACCAAATGAAATGGAATCAAATAGAAGTTCAATCAACGCGCTATACTTAGTGATATTGTTCGTCGATCTACAATACAAATCCCTTGAAAACTCACTAACTCGTCGTTTGGAGCGAAAATGGCCCATGCTGCAGAGGATAGATTCTGCGTACTACGACTAGCACCATTAGCATATCCAAAAAATGGTTCAAAAGATTCAGACATCTGCCATAATATGTAAAGCGGATTATTAACGTCAATAAAACTCTAAAAACAAATTAAGATAGTGAATGAAAATCAACAGCATATAAACAATATAATACAAAAAATTACTATGCTCATGATTAAGAATAGTAACGTTTCAAATACAACCCATTTCTAGGTTGTGCCAATGGAATTCCATCATAATAAACTAACTCGTAGGCACCCTTAGCAAGAAATCTTTTGACAATATACGGGCCATGCCATAATGGCTCAAATTTCCCTATACCTATTACATCAGCTTCTCGATTGTAAATAAGGACCAAGTCGCCCTCTTAGTAGATGCGAGGCTGGAAATTTTTGTCGTATTGCACCTTTATACATCTCTTATGCGCTTCGTTGGCCAATTGGGCTTCACGACGTGTTTCATCTAGATGGATGAGGTTAAGGAGACATGCTTCTTCTTCTGAAGTGTCAGGTAACAAGTCTATCGCGAGTTTTAATGATGATATTTCGCATTGGATTGGTAAGATAGCTTCCAGACCATACACCAATTGAAAAGGAGTAAATATGGTTGTGTTTCTCACCGAGGTTCGATACGCCCGCAAAGTGGAGTACAGGATCAACTGCTAGTTCCTTTTACGGACTCCTATCATTCGTTGAAGCATTCGTTTAAGAATTTTGTTAATAGCCTCAACTTGTCCATTTGATTGTGGATAATAAGGAGTAGAATTATCATGCGAAAATCCTAACTTGGTAGTCAATTCAGACATCATATGGTTGCGAAAATGCTTCCCATGGTCCGTAACTATAGCCTATGGGACCCCAAACCGTGCAATAACATGGTTGAAGAAAAACAATGCAGTTGTTTGTCCTATGTTGTTGAATGTAGGCATCGCTTCGGCCCATTTGGTAAAATAGTCGACTGCTACAATAATATAACCATGCCCCCCAGACGAAGGAGGGTTACAGGTCATGAAGTCAATACCCCATTTCGTAAATGGTCCAGTAGAGACAATAGGATGCATTGGCACTGGCGGTTTGCAGATTTTACGATAGAAAATCTGGCATGCATGACAACTTCTGACTGCGAGGATGCAATCTCGAAAAATAGTAGGCCAAAAGTAACCAGTGCGGAGTATCTTCTGCATGGTAGCATATCCAGATAAGTGTCGACCACAAGCCCTAGCATGACAATCATTTAATACTTTTTTGACCTCCTCATGAGTGAGTCACCTCCTTAAAATGGTATCGACACCACGATGATAAAGTGTATCGCTGGTGATCAGATAATCTTTGGCTTGGTATCGAATACGTTGCTGATCAGAGTGAGAGGTATTAGGTCGAAAATTTTGGGTTTGGAGATAAATGATGAAATCCCCATACCAAGAATCAGATGATCTGATTAGAAACAGAGACTCATCTGGAATAGATGTTTCCGACGTAGTAGCATTACTATTAGAGGCAAGGTCACAGAGAAGCTCAGCCAAAACTAAAGACTTCTTTGACTTGGATTTGATGAATTCCAAATCAAATTCCTTCAAAATGACAATCCATTTTTAATATTTGCCCTCGAGCAATTGATGTGATAAGATATAAGTCATGGGATTGCAATCTGAAACTATTTTTGTTTTTCGAAGCAGGATCTAATGGCGAAATCTTTAGACAGCTTGAACAGCTGCCAAGGAAATATTTTCCACGTATGAGTACTTAACTTTCGTATCATTGAGATTACGACTCAAATAATAGATTGGATGTTCAATTCCATATTCTACTTGGACCAAAACCATAGCGATGGTCGTTTTAGCCGCGAAAATATATAGGAAATAATCATTTTGATAATTAGGAGGATACATTAATGACGCTCGAACAAGATGGTCCTTGAAAGCATCAAAAGAAGCTTGCGCAACTTGGTCCCAATGGAAGGGAACCCCCTTTTTCAATAATCGAGTAAATACTTTAGCCATTTCGGCGTAGTTTGTAATGAACCTTCTCAGGAAGTTAGCCTTTCCTTGAAGTTTTTGTATCTAAAGTAAGTTTCATGGTGCAGGAAAATCAAGAATGGCCTGAACCTTTAGTGGGTCTATTCAAGTTCCTTCTTTTGAGACTACGAATCTGAGAAATCGACCAGAACCAACACAAAACACACATTTATGTGGGTTGAGGTGTATCTTGTAGTGTCGACAACGTAGGAAAATGGCTCTCAAATGCATCGAGTGATCAATCCGATTTCATGAATGCGCTGGTAAATCATCTAGATATGGTTGAACAATGTTCTTGATGTTGTTGAAAGCATAATCCATTGCTCTCTGAAAAGTTTCCCCAGCGTTCTTTAAACCAAACGGAAGTTTCCTATATGTGAATGTGCCCCAGGGATAGATGAATGTTGTCTTATATTGATCATCTGGGTGGATATTGAATTGATTGTAGTCGGAAAATCCATCCATGAACGAAAAAATTTCACATCCAGCACAATCGTTAATAATATGGTTGATAAAGGTAGTAGGATAATTGTCTTTTGGACAAGCATGATTAACATCTCGATAATCGATGCACACTCTAATGATTCCTTGTTTTTTCATAACAGGAATTATATTGGAAACCCACTCAGTTAGCGGAACAGGGTAAATGAAACCAACACGCAAAAGTTTTTCAACTTTTTCTTTGATGGCAGTGGCTTACTTTGGATGAACAGGACGAAGCCATTGACGCACCTTTTTGACATCAGGATACATATTAATAATGTGTTCAACTATACTAGTTTCAATGCCTGGAATTTCCTCAGAAGACCAAGAAAATACGTTACGAAATTCACGAAAAAGAGAGCGATATGAATCAAGTTCTGATGGAGAAAAAGATACACCGACATGAATATTTTCTACAACACCAGGTTTGGTTGAAATATTGATAGAAATCGTTTCTTCGATATTTGATAAATTTCGCTTAGAGTCAATTGCATTAATCGGTAAAGAATTCGAAAAGAAAGTTTTGATGGATGGGTGATATAGTTCACTGAGATTGTTTTCTTCAGAATCAATAATATGGGAACGATGATGATAATCTTCCCATGGTTCTCCTTCTAACATCATAGCTTCAAAAATATTTTCATCTATCAAAAAATTTGAGGAAAATGGATCAGATGGAGTACCAAAATCTAATGAACGATCAACCCAAACACTCGGCGACGCTGATTTCGGATTTTCAGCCCAAGCCAAATAAATTGATTACTATGCCAGCTCAATAGGGTTGGGCGGTAAAACATCATCCAACGTAGAAATATAGAATCACCCATACTCTCCCTTAAGCCAGATAGAGTGGAAGATATCATGTAGCAGGTCTCTATGCTTGCAATTTCTGCCGACGCCACGGGCGGCGGTAATGCAAAGGTTCCCATAAGAGTGGAATCCTTTAAGAGTCCTACACCAATGTTCTGAATTTCTATTGGGGGTAAGTGAACAAACGAAACGCTTCCAGTTACTTGCGAGGCGAAGGAAAAAAAGGATAATTGACTAATGACTATGATTGTACCTTTATGTGGAAAGGCAATCATTCTAAAGTATGTAGAAACAATGGCAGTCATTGCATATACCCATGGTCTTCCAAGTAAAATATTATAGTCACGGGGTCCTTCAACAACCTCAACATCAAGATTTAATGTTTTTCCCCCTAATTCAACATGCAGGTTATTAATAATACCACAATTTTTATATGTTCTTCCATCAAAAGCCTTCAACATCGTTGATGATTGTGATAATCGCAGTGAGCCAAGTGACTTCCAATAGTTTAGAGACATAATGCACATAGATTCTCCCTCATCAATAATAGTGCGATGAACAAGGTGATTGATAACATTTACTTGTATGGAGAATGCCAATTCTGCTGGTAGCTACGACACATAGGCCGTATGATTAAAGACGACAAGATTAGAATCAATCGGATCAATTCCACCAATGGCCGACAATAAAGCTTGCTTCTGGGAGGGAAAATGTTGCAATACCTCAAGAGCAGACATAGCTGAAGGGGATTGAGCAAAATCTTCAACTATATTATAATTTTGTGCAGCTCTTGTTCGAGGATTATATGTCGATTTATGAATTACTCCCTTCGGTGGCTTAATTGTCAATTCAGGAATAACAGTAGGTGGTACTGATTCATTAGATGGATTCGTTGTCAGGGTAGTAGGTTGATCAGTAGCCAGACTACCATAGTATTTATTCTGCGTCGACGCCAAAACATCTTGTGAAGGTTTTGTGGTGGAGAACATTAACACTTGGGAACTAGGAGCTGGATCCGTAGCAACCAAATTAGTATCCGGATTTGGAAATGGGTCTGTCAACACAGCTGATGCATGAGAAGTATTTATGATTTTTTATAATTTAGCACGGTGAGGAAAATCCCTAACAAAGTGTTCCTCTTTACAGATTATGCATGGATAACGAGGTTTCCGTGGTCCAGACGGTTGATTAGATGATCTTTCCTGTGGGTTAGAATTTTTCTTTTTCTTTGATTTCCCCTTTTCTTACCTCCTGGTTTCTTGTCACTTTGCCTTTATCAAACGACATGGCATTAATTTTAGAAGTAAGAGCAAGATCAGATGCAGTAGCGTGATGTGTGTTTTCAGTGCCTACCTAGCCATCTCTGGCATGAGAGTCCTTTATTTGAGGAGGAACATTGAAATTAGATCGCGGCACATTAGGAATTTTTTCATAGAGCGTGCCAAACTCAGTGTAAATCAAGTCTAAATATTGGGCACGAGTGATAGCTTTCTCTTCTGTGACAACACCACCTTTGGCCACATCCTCAGTTATAGATGGTAATAGGGACTTAATGAACCATTCAGCAAGGAGTTGATCAGGAACAAATGTCTGAACCATTCGTCGATGGTGACGCCACTCATGAATATGATAAAAAATGTGAGTAGCATTAGTCTATTTGAAGTTGATAAATAGTTCCGTTCCATTTTCGCATCTGACCGGTAACTAGAAATGGGTGAAAAAGGCAGTAGCTAAAGCAATGAAATTGTCAAAATAAGCTCTAGGTAACTCAATGTACCATTTAGCAACCGCACCTATGAGTGTACGCTGGAAAAGACGTAGTCGAATAGAATCATCATTCAGGGAATTTAATGAACACCATAAATGATAAGTCATGACATGATTCGACGGATATTCTCCAGGGTTTCCATTGAATTTAGGAATATTTGAGGTTAATTTATGAGGTATCACCGGCCACCAAGGAGCATAATTTATAGGATCATTGGTTAACCGGTTTAAATCTGGTAATTCCAAAGTTGCTACAAAAGGCAACTGTCGATTAAGGTCAGGTTGAGCATAGCCAGGGTAAGATGGAATTGCTTGGGCAACAAGCCTTTGAGAACCAACATACGGAATTTGCTGCTGGTAACCCTGATAGGGGTTATTTTGCATAGCAAATTCTTGAGAATTATGTTGACCAAAACCTGGATATGATACTTGTTGAAATGAAGTTTGAGGCATTTGCGCTTGTGGCTGCCAAAGGGTCTGTCCACCAATCTTATAACCTAAATTAGTATAAGTTGGATTCAGTTGATATGTATAACCAAGTTGCGTTTGTGACATCCCATAAAATGGTACACTAGCTTGTGAACAAATGATTCCTGATACAGTTTGTTGTAAATTAACCAAAGGATTTTGAGTCTATGGACCCAACATTTGATGATATTGAGTCGAAGAACCCACCTGATAAGGTTGATGTACAATATTTTGATTTTGTAACAGGGATATAGATGTATTAACAAGTGGTAATGAAGTGGGTGTAATAGGTTGAACCAGTTGATACGAGTGTATAACCATTTGTGGTTGGATAGGTCGAGTGGGCTACCATTGACAAACATTCATGTCAACATTAGTTTGACCAAAAAGTGACTGAGTACTATCATATCGGGTGACCAAAGGTTGTCCCCCAGCATAAGGAGGATAATAATACGGAAAATAATTTTCTCCAAATGCTGGGAGTCTAGTTGATATGGTACTTAAAGGAATTGACCCAAAAGGACCAACTTGATATTGCCCTGATGATGTATGTAATGAATCAAGTGTTCAGTACTAACGATAGGACTACCAATTAAAATACTAGATGATGACATTGGAAAATACCATGAATGTGAAGATGCACCAGAGAAAGTGCCAGACAATGATTTGTAACCTGTTGGGAATGAAGGGCCACTGTGAAAATATGACTCTGGTGAGGTTCTGAACATTGACAGAGTAGCGAGGGTAGGAGCTGACGTAATTGGAACAACAAACCCAACCAAAAATGTTGGTTTAGACATGGTTATTTGACCAAATGTATACCCTCAAAAATCGATGGGATGTTAAATGGAAACAAGATCAACAAAAGCAGATGGAAATGATTGAGGAAAAGACTGGTACAGGTAAAGGTCCTCCCCAAAATGGGTTGGAGTTAAAGGTGTATAGTTTTGTGGGATTTATTCAATAGAAATTAAACCAGGAGGAAGAACTTCACCGTCAGGCCCAAAATATATTTCAGATGGTTGACTGTGTGATATCGGAGGTTCAATAGCTACAGAAATTTGTGGGATGACCAAGGTAGGAACAACTTCCGGTTGTTCGACTTCAGGATTCAGATTTTCTAGCAAAGAAGAGACGGGATCTGGATCAATTTGTGATTGAACAACATCAGGTCCAGGAGGTATGGTCTCATCAATTGAATGGATCGTGACCAGGGGTAGCTGGGAAGACTTCGTTTTGACAACAGTAGACGAATCAGGATGTGTGGAAAAAAATTGAGCTAACTCTGGTTTAAAAGACGATGTTTCTCCAGAGGTATGAATTGTACTTGATTCGGCAGATCGTGATCACCTTCGCCTACCAGAAGTAACTTCCAGTGGTAAAGGTGGTTTTAAAGATAACCTACACAAATGACGTGGGATAGGAGTTTGTTATTCCACGATTACTGATTTATTTTATACAAAAAACAAATAAAAAAAAAGAGGGTAATACTAGGCAAAAGGGTTTACCAAGAAACTGTGAACTGTAGAATACCTTCTGGCGAACCAAGAAGTACGGGAAGGTAATCTCCCTGAATGTTGTGTTTGGTGTATCACAATTTCAAGGTGGCCAACTCGGTTCACTATGGATGGACAACACCTAAACTTTTTCCTCCCAAATATACCCGAAGGTACATGGAGGCCCAAGTCTGTATTAGTGTTGTTTGATGCGAAACCGCACAGTGAGAGCACCCCTTTATACTTATCGAACTGTAACACCACCTGATATACCTGAAAGTATGTGGACGAGCTATGATATACTTACGTATGTGGAGTGAGGTATCACACTTGGAATGTATCGCAGACAAGTTAACGACAGCTGCTATGTTTTACGATGTCGGAACACATCTCTAGCCTAGACCTTATAAATGTTATCGTTATGGTTCCAATGCGTTGTTAAGTAAATTGAGATTAATTTTATGTTGATCTTGCTTAACAATTTTCCTTTCAAAGGTTCACCGCGATGATGTGAATGAAATTCCTAAAATGCAAGCTAATAATGATAAACAAACTTTCACTTTCATCTTTTTCAATGAAGAATCTAGCTACTAAGGGAAGAGAGAAAATAATTTGTGAGCAAAAAAATCAATGAATCACAAACTAAATGCAGATTTCCTAATGTTCCTTTTGCAAAACACACATTATTCTACATGCAAATGCAAGTTTTTATTTTCAGTTTCCTTAATGTTATCAATGCAAAAAAGAAACTAGGTGAACTAGATCAATAATTCAAATTCTTTTTACTTTCGAGAAACGAAGAATACAAACAACAATTTCTCTTTTGAAGGAAAAACGAGGATTTCAACAACAATTTATCCTATCAAGGAAATGAATATTTTACGACAATTTCATATTTCTAAAGGAAATGATTATTAATGCAACCATAAAAATTACTTTGAAATCAACTTGTCAATGATAAAGAAAAACTTTTTTAAACAAACATTGAACAAGTTTTCATCCAAAGGAGGAAGAAGTATATAGAGTCACTGGTCAATTGAGAATCAAAATTTTTAGAACACATCAGCAAACAAAACTGGAGCAAGTTGCAAAGTCAAATTCAAGGGAATTTGGGTACTTTCAAGAGTCAACGCAGTCTCCAAGGGGAGACAGTGCTCTGCAACGTAGGCTAGGAAGGGAGACAGTGCTTTGCAGAGCACTGTGTCCAGTCTAAGGGTGCTTTGGGCGCAGTATACAAAGAAAAATACTATTGCTTAACTCACTTTCTTTGCAAATTAAACTTTGAAAAGGTTTAATCTTTATGTGTAACAACTATTGGGTGGATAAACAAAGCAAATCATAGGCTTAAACACCTAGAACTAAGAGAAATTCTCCCCAGTGGAGTCGCCATTTTGTTGGGCCAGAATTATGAATTACGGATAAATCACGCTTCCCTAGATAGGTGCTAGTCTAGAACAACAAGTGAATGAATATACGACTATTTTTCCTAACTCAGAATAGATACACAGAGAGGATTGGAGGCTTACTTGTTCATTCGCTTCCAAATGGTTCCTTCTGTCACTTCCGCTACAGCTTCAAATTCAAGCGGTTTGTAGGCTGAATGCTTCCTACAAGAAAGAAAACTGAAACAACAGAAGATGCAATAATATATATCTATTCAAGCTAGTTAGCTAAATCAGTAAAGCATAAACCATATACATCAACCAAGATCTTGCAATATGGAAAATCAAAGCCAATACAGATGATAGAAGGAGAGGTTACAACCTAGTGACTGATTTGAAGTGACCTTCCAGCAACATTCCCAAACCTCATCACAGTATAAATCTCTCCAGCAGCACCTTCACAAATCTAGCTCTCAATTGAAAATTCTCCAACATTTCTCTACTCAAATTCTTCCTTCTCAAGCACTTAGATTTGTGCTCAATTTATAGATGAACTGTAGGTTGTTTTGCAATCAATGACTTTCCAACAATAGGAAATACATGTTTCCAGTCATGTAGATGTCAAATGGACACTTGGATCCAAAGCTTGACACATGTGAACTCTTCTAGAAGGAACTGGCCAAGTGGAGATTCCGGAACAATGAGAATTTTGCTCCCAATGTGACCAACGCACCTGTGAATGTTGGGAAGTGCTTTGCAGAGCAGCCTTGCATGGGGCTACCTACATATGAAACACACTTAGGTCCCTTAGAGCTTGCATTGGTGAGCTCTCATATGCTATATAATAAGCTTCAAAGCATGGAAACCTTTGCTTGATGAAAGTCTTGCTTGAATTTTCTTGTTTCTTGTCTTAGGGCATGTAGCAACTGAAATGATAGGGAATGATAGACCTTTGATCATTTGTACTAAAGATGATGTCCAGTTAACCAGGTCATTGGGAATGGTGCCCAAATTGACCTATAACACATACTTTTCCTATTTCATCTAAGAAACTTCTGCTAAAAATAAAAATACTTCTACAAATTGCCTAAACTTGCAGAAAGTAGCCAAAATTCCTAAAAAGCAGAGTACTAGCAATCCTAAAAGTTCCAAAGTGCCTAAACCAACCCCTGCCATGACTTCTAAGACTGCCATAGTTGTAAATCCTCTTCAACCACATGTTGCAGATGTTGAGCACATTCCACTGGCTCATATTGATTATAAAATAGTAGATCACATTGTTGAATTTAACCTGCTTGATATTCATAACTGGAGCTATGAGAAGTCATTAGATAATGAAGGATAAGTCTAGATTTGGGAATCACACTTGCCCAAATATGTTGTCCCATTAACTCATCCATGTCAGGAGGTCATTAGATTATGTCAGCAGTATTATGTGCCTGATCAAAGAGCCATAGTAAATGCCAATAAAGAAGTGATTTTCACTATTACTGTTGAATCCCTCAATCAAATGTTACAGCTTCAGCCTGACCCCCAAGCAATCCCTTTATCCACAGAGGCCCTAACCAAGCTATACATTGGCCTTGATTTCCCTAACGGATTCCAAATATTCCAAATCTTCATGCCCTTGCATGTAGAAATTCCTAAAATCAATCCCCCATATTCTACTGCCAAATTCCCAGAAGGTTCAAGGCATGTGATTTCCATGTTTTCATTCATCCTGGGGTACTTTACTGATGAACACACTGATGAATCCATCTTGGGTTTCTTATCCACTTTTACCCTAGGTCAACCTCCATCTGTAATCTTTGATTATGTTGGTTATATTGCAGATAATATCCATGATCAATTGATCAAGTTTCCAACTGAAGGAGTGTTTAGATACACTTCCTTCCTCTTCCACATGTTTTTATATTTCCAATCAGATAAATTTCCAGTTACTCTTCAAAATTTTGACATAGGAAAATCCTCTTTCTGTCATTTTCTGGACATCTTTTCTCTGAAAAGAATGTACATATTTCACTTATGCAGAATTTTCAGAGTTATTCTTACATCCAGTGATCACAATGTTAACAAAAATAGAGCAGCCAAGGATAAATGAAGAAACAAAAAAGATATTGCAGTTGTCAAAGTAGAATAAGGTTGGTGACTGGTACTTATATGAAAAATATACTAAGATCAGAGTATTTGGGTCAAACTTGTTACCTTACAAGTTACCCAAGCATGTTTCAATGAGGATCTTTGCCTTGGAGTATATCAGGCAGATCCTAAATTCTGATGCTATAAATTTCATGGTAGAAAAGAAGAAAACTCATTTCAATTTAAAAAATCAGAGAGGGCCATTCATTTGCAATCACAGGGATGAAAAAAAAGAGGCAGCTAAGCAACTATTGGAATACAAATTTGAAGAAATTTTTCCATGGAATTATGATCCACAAGGGATCCTAAGTAAACTAAGGGTTAAATGCAAGTTAACACCCTTTATCCATGAAGCAAAACTAGAGATAGAAAAATTTACAAATCAGATTGAGTGGAAAGACAATACATTAGTAGATGCAGTCAATAAAAGTGATACTAGTCACACTTTATAGACTGTCGATCAAACAGAAACATCCACAAAGAGAGTAAAGGAAGAAGGTTCATATGTAGCAGAAGCCACTACTGAAACTAGGTTTAAATTGAGATATAAAAAAAAAACCTAAGTTAAATCCAGTAGAAACATAGAAGGTGACAATTGATATAGATGATACAGCGACACTAGAGACAAATATTGATACTGCTATAGCCATCATAAATGAATCAGTCACCAAGAATCAGAATGAAGAACAAGTTAATACTAAAGATGCACAATTGATAGAAAGACAACAGAGCATGGAAGCCTCATCATCACAAACAACCGAGGAAAAGGATCTAGGCATCAGGGAAAGGTACAAACAAATTAAGTCCAAGAATGAAGAGATCAAAACTGAAATTTATTCTCAATTTTTTAAACAAAAACCAGGTAACCAAAACAGATTCTTATCATCTTTTGATTACTCAAGTAAAAAGTTGATCATGTCAGTATTACAGCCCATAGTACCAGTTCCAAAGATAGTTGTTGACTATAAGAAATTTGATCTAGAAGTATCAACAGACAATATTCATGAATTAGATAAAATAGAGTTTCACAGGAAGAGTTCAGAGATGGCGTGTTCCACTGTTACAACAAAATCCATGTGTTCAGAAACTTGAGAACATTATCACAAATATGAAAGACCATGTGAAATTGGATAAAGCCTCATTATATGCTAAGGATCTCATAATTAAATCCTTAGAAGAATTGGTAATTAAAGTGGGATATGACCCTGCAAATGTCAATGCAGCGAATTGGTATTAAAGAAAAAGAATGAGGACATTGCAGCCTTGAGGAAACAGCTTAAACTTCCTCCAAGTGAACATCCCCAGGCTAAGGAAAACATACAAGAACAAAATGACAAAGATGACATGATGAAAATCATCTTTCAACTTACAGGATAGATTAAGGAGATGGAGATTCAGATGTACAAACTTTTCCATGAAAAGGAAACAGTGAAATTACCAGAGCCACCTACAATTATCCCCATGGTCACTACAGTTGTGCCTTCAACTCTAGCTAAATATTTGGCATCCAAAATTCCACTGGCTACTGCAGTGCCAGTGACTTCATTTACAACATCAGCTGCTGAGTCATCCACAACAACAGTTCATCCTATAGATGAGGCTAGCAAATTAGTGAAAGCTATGGAAGAAATGTCTCTAAATACAAGTGAGATTAACAGGTTGACAAAGATGGTAGAAAATATTGAGAATACAAACAAATTATCTCAAATAAATGCAACAACACACGAGCAAAAGGCCATCAGACTAAATGAAGAGTTGAAGAATCTGAAAAATGTGTTAACCTTAAAAGAGAAAATATCATACATCAAAAACTACCTTTGGAACAACGTCATTGAAGCCATCCGTGATGTGTGGCCTTCAATTCAGGTAATATTTGAACAAAGAGAATTATTACTAGCAGCCCAAGCAGAAATCCAAAAGACTCAAAGCGAACTGGCTGACAAGCTAGAGGAAGCTTTAAGGCTGATCACATTCCTTAACAACAAAAATAGACAAGAGTTAGAAGAATTTAAGATTACTAACAGAACTGAAACTATCCTAGAAATTAGGAAAGTTATTATAGAGAATAATCTAATGAAGCAACTGGAAGAAAAGTGTGAGAATATGAATACTGCCATAACTAGGTTTATGGTCAAGTTTACAAATTTGAGGAAAAAAGGACTTCCTGACATTATGGTTATTAATGATAAACTAATGCCTCAAAATGACTATGATAAGAAGATCAGAGAATTTGAAAAGGAACATGTAAATAAACCATAAGGACAAGGCATTCCAATAGGAAAGGTCTTACTCAAAATTTTTGAAGACTTATTCTATTTATAACATGAGATAAGACACTTGTTTATCATCAAGCCAACTTTTTCGATATACACTGAAGCTGATGAAAACTTCAGGAAATTAAAAAGATACAAATTCCTAAAAATGAGGATTGGCAGTCACTCACAGATTTATTATGAAAGATAAAAAGACAAACAGATGAAAGGAGAAAAAAAATCTATGCTGATTTACAGTCAAAACAGATTTTTGCAGTAGTAAACAATTTTGACTATGGTTAAAGAGCATCCTAGTTTAGAGAGTATCAGTGAATAAAGATAATTAGAGAAAGAGTATCAGACAAGGCAGATCAGATTCCAAAACAAATTTAAAATATCTAAATCCAGCAAGGAGGACACCAAGGTAGCCAGCTGCATCTTATCCTCAAAGCAGTTTCTATTTCTTTTGAATAGATAGGACAGCTTGTTGACTTGTTAAGTAGTTGTCTCTATTATTGTTGTAAAGATATTTTATTTCCCTTAGATAATTCCTAGAAGAATTCTAGGATATTTTGTAAACAATTATGTATAAATACTTCATATTTAGAATTATTTTGTGTGGAATAAATTGCTGAAGATTTCTATAGACATTTTTGTGGACTTGAAGGCCTTTGTGTTTCAAATTTTGAGCAGCAGACTGGATCAGATCAACTAGCATCATATTTTAGGGTTCATGTGATGAGCTATTTGGAGTGAAGTATTTTCTAAATTTGTCATTGTTATCTTTCTTTGTTACATGCAATCCATTATGTGTTCTGAATTTGAATGAATGAACAGAAGGATTACTTCAGGATTTGTTAAAAGCACCTTGTCTTAAATATTTTTCATTTCTATGTTTTCATCTGATTTCCAGTGTAGGGAACCCTTAATTGCTCCCTCTCTCATTTGACCTCTGCCTACTACTTCCCTTTTTTGGATTAAAGGATTCTTAATTTCCTTTTATCCCGATCATACTATCTCACAAAACAACTTTCCAAGATCTCCAAGGATTACCTATCTTGCCCTGAAAATATTTGACTTTTTTACCTTGATCCCAGCTCTGTATGCTTGATTTTTGACTCCTTAGCCCAATGGACAAATAGATTTCCCACTATCCATCTCTTCCAGTGATTTTTCCCACCAAACCAATCAAAACCAAAACTAATTGCAATTCATAACTAGCCTAATATTTTATAAAACAAAACAAAGTTAAATCAAATAGAGAGAGCCCTCTCTGAACCCTAAGAAGGCTAGATCTTAGAGTTTGAAATTTGGTCTGTGGTTACCTCTAGTTTTCTCAACTAAAATCCAAAAATCTCACAACTAGAGAATTACTGGAGTGATAACATGACACATCTGCTGGGGTACAAAACCTTAAAGCCGACCTGCACATATTTCGAATAGATTAAAAATAAATTCAAAATAAATGTTCTTCTCATCGGATCAAGATGATATTTAGATCAATCTTGCACCTCTCCGAAAGAGGAACCCAATAAAAATATTGGTATCTTCATCTGATCATCACAACATGGAGTTTGGACCTAGTTGTCCAAAATTAACAGGAATATATGACTATGTACAATGGAAACATAAATCTCCCCTGACCACAACAGCAACGAACGCTCTATGCCAAATGGTTGGAAACCCTTGCAGCAACACCTGATTTCGTATAAAGGAAATGGAAATCTACCATGACCACGACAACAAAAAACTGTCGGTGTCAAATGGGAGGGAACCATTGCAGAAACACCTAACTGTATACTATCGTCGCCATAGACGACAAGACTTGATATTACTAGACTCATTACCCTAACTCTTCCATTGTGTCATTGTCTCAACTTCAAATTGTTGCAAAGAAAAAACACAACCATAGCCACTCTAAACTATGACTAAATATGGGAGGCCCAAGGGTACACAGAGAATGTGCCAAAGAATTTCTAGATGAATTTCCACACGAGAAACCATTTTTTGAACAAATTAGCTGGATAGAGTTGTTATGAAGGTAAATCCTCTCTGCGGGGAGAGATAATCCCTCTAGCCCGAGAGTGGGTCTAGAAACAATAGGAAAAACTAGAGTGTAGGTTCCTAATTACTAAATGAAATAGACACAGTAGATCAACCTACCTGGAGTCCAACGCTGTCGTAGTGGTGGCCTCTTGATTCCTTCCTTGGAAAATCATGATCCGTTCACAGTGATGCTTGGATACCTGAAAAAGATCAACAAATGAGAGCAGCATACGAAACAATGAACTCATTCATAATTACTAACCAGTCAAGGAGGGTTAAGCATATTGCATCAATTAGAACACATCAACGCAAAATGGGAACCAGACAATAGTTATACATCTGTATTAAATAAAAGAAAGAGTTACAACCAAGCCTTGATGTCGTAGCCTCCTTCAGTGGGGTTCGATTGGAGCATGTCTCAATGAATGTCAGGGAATTCAGATGGGATGAAGGCACAAGCCTAAGCTCTCTCAATGAGGGACTCTTTCTTTCTATCTCTCTAGCATTTCTACTATATTATTTTCAGTTCAGCTAGCTTCAACAATGGAGGATGGCTATATTTATAGAGGGAGAGGAGGAGGTTAAGATCCCTACTATAGTGGAAGGGAGGCCTTATGATCCCTTGGGAGGTTTCCCCAAAAGGTGGAAACAAGAGGCTAAAGGAGGAAGGTCGTGGTTATTCAGTCGAACCACTCCCCATGACAAATCCACGAAGTTGTTGTGATCTAAACTTCACCTCTATTTTTAAAAAACTTTCCATAAATAGATTGGCACGGGTGGCTTAACTTAGACAGAGTGCCAGCTTCCGCAACGACCAGTGTTAATTTGCCTCATCGGTGCGAGGGCATAAATGGCTACCAGCGCCAAGGCAAGAACAAGGGTTTTTGGTGGTATGTTTAGGAAATAGTAAATATAAGGAATGTTAGACTCATGATAAGGGATGAAATGATGGTATTTGCAAGGCATGACACTTTATTTTGACCACTGAAATGAGCCTCCAATGTGTGGTTATGGGGATTGCAGGGACAGTGACAAAATGTTGTCATACTCAAATTAGTTCATATTCAATCATATCATTTCTAGGTTTGGTGTCCCTCAAGCTATCTTTACCGATAATGGTTCCCATTTTTAGCATTATATGGTGGCAAAGTTGACTTCTAGGTTGGGCTTGCATCACGACAGCTCAATGTTGTACTATCCTTAGTCCAATGGCCAGGTTGAAGTCGTGAACAAAGTTCTAGTCACTATGCTTCAACGTACGATTGGGATTCGCAAATCCAATTGGAATCTCATGTTATTTTTGGCTCTCTAGGCATATCGAACCTCAATCAAGGATGTGACTAGATTCACTCCATTTCAGCTTGTTTATGGTCTAGAAGCTACCCTTCCTATTGAATGTGAAATTCCTTTGCTCAAATTAGCTGTTGAATTACTGCCCAACACTTCACCTGAAGAAGAGTGTCTTCTCTACTTAGAGAGGCTAGATGAAACTCGTCGCTTTGCTGCTTTGGTCATTGAAGCACAGAAAAAGCGGGTCAAAGCCCATTTTGACCAATCAGTTTCCCCTCGCTCCTTTGTAGAAGGAGACCTCATCCTCTTATATGACCAAGCTCACGATAAGCTGGGGGCAGGCAGATTTCAACCCATGTGGCATGGGCCTTACATCATTAAACGTTTTTTGAAGAATGGGGCCTATGAGCTTATATATTACAAAGGTCATCCTTTAGATCAGCCCAGAAATGGGTTGTATCTCAAGAAGTATTATGCATGAGCCATTCATGCATGTTTTCTATACATAGGTGTTTTTTATTAGTTTTGTACATTTTTAGATTGGTGTGTTTTGTGAGTGTTTTCCTACTTATTGGGTCATTTCTTATTGTGCATATGTCTATTACCCCTTATGTCAGTTTCGCGGATGGTGCTTCCCACAATACCCGGTACTTGTCTTCAGCAGCTTGGGTGATTTATGATCCTTTTGGTGAGTTGATAGACTTGCAAGGTATTTGTCTAGGATGAACTACAAATAATGTTGCTGAATATAGTGTTGTTATTGAACTATTAACTGAGGTAGTTACCCTCGGCATTGGTGCATTGGTTGTAAATCTAGACTCACAGCTTGTTGTTCTTCAGCTTAATGGGCATTATTCGGTTAGAAACCTGCACATTTTAATATTGTATTTATGTGTTAGTTTGTTGGAAAGACATTTTGATTATATCACATATCAACATATTCCTAGACAAATGAATGCATTGACTGATACAGTGGCTAACATTGTATTAGATAGACATTTTCATAATATGTAAAATCATCATCACATGAGAGACTCCTATAAAATAGGAAAATAGATGTGTGTATATATATATATATATATATAAAATGTTTGCATCAGTGTGCACCATAAGTTTCAAAAAATATGTGTCCTTTTGTTACATCCTAAGACATCATGTCTCTCAAAAAAATGCAGAAATAAAAGCCTAGGTGTCTAATCGGCATGATGATCATGATAGAATGTCACTGCCCGAAAAAGCAGCCTCAGCAAGCAGTGAACTCAGTTCGACACCCCTACAATATGTCTTTGATATGCACGAGGAACATCATCAAAATGCGCATATTCTGGGACCCCACGGGTGATTCCCTCCAAGTTATGCACGATCTCCTCCTCCTCACCTTGAGGGGCAACTTCAAAATGACGAGGTATTCGCCTCGCTATCGGAGACATCCCTACAGGTCTCTCTGGGCCTACATCTGCAAATGCATGGATAAAGCGTCAAAACATACATACCCAAAATAAAAACCCATTATATTACTCATAAAAATTTAAAAAATGAGTCTTACCAAGTGCTTCATTCCAATCCTCTCCTTCCGGGAGAGGGAGGTCCAGATCACCAGTAAAATCTGTGCCAGAATAGGGCCAATCCTCCATGAAAATCAACTGTCGGCAGAGCCAATCAAATAACTCAAGTCTCTAGGACATCTGCTGACCACCCCCTGACCTTGGCATCAGAGCTGCCCATCGATCCATTTGTGGTTCCAATGTTGGTGGTGTGGGGACTATCACCTCCTGACGCCAAAAGATTGGTAGTCATTCCAGAATGAAAGATACCAGGATCGATCCATAACCAAACTGTTTCAATTTGGTCTTGTTGCACTTTGTTAACTGACGTTTTATATTGATTGTCACGACCTCTGCCCAGTTGTAAATGATCGGTGACAAGCAGTCTACGACAAGAAGCAACTGGTTTTTTGTTGCTTCATGTGGTGCTTGTGATCCCGTAGCTCACGCGATCGTGTGTAGCACTACTCTCATAATTAGATTTGGGATTGTTTGGATGTCCACCTTCCCGCTTCCTGATCCTTTCCGTGCCCCTGGACATACCCTGTCAATTACCATACCCATGCTCTCCATGGTGGGCCGAGTACCGGTGATGATTGGTGCTAACCCCTCCGCGACAATCCTATCATAAAGTAGATATCCGAGACATCAATCTCGAGCTCCTGATCTCGAAGAATGAAATATTTTTCCTAATCCTCATCCTAGATACTGATCAAGTATTGTAGCAGCTCTGGTTGAGCTCTGAGACACGGTTTCAAGAAGAATTTTTTCAGTCCACAGTCTCTGAGAGCTTCCATGCATCTCTTATTTCCCATGGCAAGCTCATCCTCTTCACTGTGTTTCCGTTCCTTCCACTCGATCACCATTTTCTCACTCTTTCACCTAAAAACATGTTCATGTGGAAATTATTAGCCAAATAAAATGCTGAAATTTGTGAAATTGGAGCTTTCTTGCTTGCATTATGAGCTTTTAAGGGTCTGCGCAGTTGGCACGACTGTTTTAGAAACAATCGAGCCAATGGGCGCGCCCCAATCTAAAAAATCGAGCGGTTGGCACGAGTCCGTGCCCGAAACCCGCGCCGACTACCATGCCCTAGATTTCACAATTTCCCCCTCAGAAATCAAAACTGAAGGTTGTAGGTAATGAAAGAAGGCTTAAAATGTGGGGAAGGGTGTCAGCTCTTACCTGGAACTGACGGATCTGAGATTGGTCTACTGGATTACCCACTATCATCGCTGCAAAACTCGTAAGGTAAAATGGGTCACTATTACTCCAGAAGAGGTAAAAGTGAAAAGTAATTATTTTTTACCATTTTTGGCATTTTATAACTTTTCATAACCCTTATTAGGTTTTAAGACATGTTTTTCGATTATTACATTATTTTTTTTAAAAAATGGGTTTTACGTTTGCTTCTTGTGCAGCGATAGGTTTTTTAAAGTGGTGGTGATGAAGTCATGAGTTGTATTTTATAATTTTTTGGACTCGGTAAAAACATGAAAAAGTTACTACTGGAGTCATCTTTCAGCTCTTTTCTGACTCTCTAAAACTGAAAATATTGACAAGACTTTTGTCATTTTGAACTCGTTAAATGGTTGTGAAACGATATCTACCCAATATATGTTTACCCCTTTTTCGGGTTGGGATAGATTATTAACGAAAAAGGAATACCTTAGCCTATCGCGACTAAGAGGTTCTTTTAGATATTGTTTTCTACCTTTTCGGATATGAGAGACTATTTACGAAAAGGGACATATTGGAGTTCTCTTTTCTGCTTCTTTTTAAAATCTCTAAATATGAAAAGATGCCGAGTTCTTCCTTTGTCAGACTCGTTAAACTCTGATGACATTGGAAATCGTCGCCATGACATTCATCGAGTTCCTCCTTCCTAGGGCTCGTAAAATGTACTAGGATGGATTTGTCTGAAGGAAAAACTTACAGCACAAGCATCTGCTATCCCCTTCAAGCTTGTTTTAAAAAATAATTGGGGTACTCGCCAGAAATGGTGGGGGGAAATTGAACTAGTCATCAGTTATGTTGGCAGTATGTCGCTCTTGAACATGACACTCATCTTCATTCGTGTTGGGTTGGGGACATCTCATTTCGTCATTTTTTCCTTCGTGGGTTTGGGTAATCTATTTTGACCTCTCATCTACACTTTTCCATGTCCTCATGACCTCATATCCCTTGATGTCAAATACTACCAAATCCAAAGTCGTGTCGCTGATATGTTCAAGAGAAGTTTGCCTCTGCAGTTTTCAATCTCCCTCTGATTCCCTGTTGGTCCTGATTCACTACATTATGTTCCTCTGTCTCATGTCGATGATGTGGGAAACACTGTGGTCTTCCTTTGACCAGGTCACTTCATGTTGACTTCAGCTCATTATCCAAAAAGTTGATCTAGAGACTCCTTATCGGTACCTTGGAGCCCGCATGCCTCAATGGCAGGTTCTTCGCATCTGACGACAAGTCGACATCATTGGCCTTCGATCGAGTGATTATGCAGGTGTTCAATGCCAGCTCACTATTCACATTCTGTGGATTGTAGCTGCTATACCTTGAGGACCATTGTCATTATTGGTGGTTTCTCTCGCGCCTGTTAACAACTTTCATCATTGGCTGGTAATCAGGTGATTTTTCTTGCATGTTCGACATCAGCTCACATATTCGCATGCTTGAATTTTTTACTTATTCGGATCGAGATGGAGCGCAAGACCCTGGATTTTGTCTGATAAGATCTAGGCTGCGAGATACTATGATTTATCATGAATTTATTACATGAATTTTTGATTGGATGGCTGCAACCATACTTGAGTCTATTTGTTGATCCTCATTACTGAATGGCTGCATCCATACCATGGATCTCAGTTTACATGGACTCTATTATGGATGGTTGCGCCCATGCCACATGGTCATGTCTTAGAGATATCAATTGTAATTGTCATTGCAGGTCTTTCGACAGCGGTGTTTGGTTCGAACGCGTTCTCATAAAGAATTTCACCCCTTCCTCTCGCTCAGACCTCCTGCTTTAGGGGGCATCTCTTACAAGCATTTTGTCACTGTCACGAGGGTTTTGCAATCCCCATAACCACACATTGGAGGCTCATTTCAGTGGTCAAAATAAAGTGTCATGCCTTGCAAATCCTTCTTTCTTTCTAAATCTTGATCCTTTCCTCATGGGTATTTTCCTCTTCCTCCACCCAACACTATTCAGATCAATATGATCTCTCGTTCTGATGACCCCTGGATCATCCCTTCACTTGAGCAGGTCGATTCTTTTGGAGATTTGATGCCTTTAACTCTGATTGAGATTGATTATTGTGAACTTCTTGCGGCTTCGAATCCTCCGCCGTCTGATCATGCTCCTTTGAGCATGTCTCTCGACGCTTATTCTCAATCCCCTTGGCTCGAAGATTTGGATTCATCCGATCCCTTGCGAGAGATATTTCCTTCTGATGAAGCCATCGTGGAAACTATGTCTCTTGAGGATTTATCGTGGGATGATGGTCATCATCGTTCCTCATTTATGCCTGGCCTCGGGGCCATGTCTACATGTCTTGAGAGATTTTCATCTTAGGTTCCTTCTCCTCCGCTTCAAACACCTATTCTGACACATGAAATCTTTACGGAATGTAACTTGAGTAACATTACGCAAATGATTCCTATTGAAATTTCTGTCAAATCAGGAATTGTCGAGAACATCCATCTTGGAGTCACCTGTTCTTCCGATGAAGTTTAGTTTTATACTAGCCTTTCTTCCGATGAAGTTCAGGTCCTATGAAGAAATTCCTGGCATCGATCCTAGTATAGTAGTGCATGAGATTCCTACCTACCCTGGTTCAAAGCCTGTTCATTAGCGCCTTCATCCTGTGCACCCTCGAAAGGCTATTGCTATTAAAAGTGAAGTTGAAAAACTTCTCAACGCTGGTTTCATCTACCCAATTCCCTTGACAGAATGGGTGTCCAACATTGTTCCTGTAGATAAGAAATAGGGGACTATTCGCGTCTGTGTTGATTACCGTGATATCAATCGGGTTTGTCCTAAGGATAATTATCCTACTCCCTTTATTGATCAGATCATTGATGATTGTGTGGTTATTGGCTTTGGCCTTGCCTTTACCTTTCTTTTTCCTTTTGGAAGCTTTATCTGCCGGATTGTCCTGAACAGCATTGACTTCTGCAGTTTTACCAGGATTCGGGGTGGGCTGAGAAGCAGCATCGTTGCAAGAAGTGGACTTTTTATTTCCAATATTTGGAGAAGACTTACCAGAAGTCTGAGACACATAACCAATAATATTGTCAACAGATGGGGTTGCCAGTGCTTTAGAAGTTCCAGGTCGCGGGGCATCAGGAAAAATATCACACAACGTGCCAGACTGAGAGTACACAAGATCAAGGTATTGGGCATGAGCAATGGCTTGTTCCTCAGTTACACATGCCCCCATAGCTATGTCTTTCGTGATTTGATTGACAAAGGAGGTAGTGAACCAGTCAGTTAGAAGCTGATCAGGAATATCAAACTTAATCAAGCGACGAAGATGTCTCCATTCATGAATATGATCTGAGATATGGGTAGCTCGGTCCTGTTTCAAGGATGTGAGGAGATGTATCCCGGTCGCATAACGAACCGGTAACTGGAAATGAGTAAGGAATGCCATGGCGAGAGAGTTGAAATCTTGAAAGATACCACGAGATAACTCAATGTACCACTTGGTAGTGACACCAGTAAGATTCCGTTGGAAAAGACGGAGTCGAATGGAATCGTCAACCCAGGAGTTAAAGGAACATCACAAGTGGTAAGTCATAACATGTGCTTGGGGGTATTCGCCAGACTTACCCTCAAATTTAGGACAATCACTAGGAATATTAGTTGGAACCGGAGGCCAATACGGGTTATGAAGAATCAGATCATTCATTAAATTTGACACATCAGGCAATTACAACATAGCAAGAAATGGTAATTGAGGATTCAAAGGCATTCGAGGTCTTTGATAAGGACCTATGTTAACATTCCACCCAGCCTATGAGAAATTTTGTCCCCAGATGTTTTGTCCTAGAGGATTCTGAACATAAGGGTTATAAGTCAGATAATTCTGCTGGTATTGGGGTTGAGGACCAGGATACTGATTCTTAGCATACCATTCAGGTCCTTGCGGAGCAACGTATGGATTTTTTTGTGAAATGTAAGCATGGCCTTGAGGTTGATTATACACCAACTGAGATGGATTTTGAGGGTGAAAAGTAAAACCTTGAGGTGCACTATATACTAGTTCATATTGACCTTGGGTGTAATAAGCACCTTGGGGTTGAGCAGGTGGACCTTGCGGAGAAGGTTGAGTGGGTTGTTGAACAGGTGGACCCTACTGAATCGGATAAAAAGGTTGAACTAGCTGCTGGATAGGTTGAACTAGCTGCTGAACAGGTTGAACAACTGTTGAATAGGTTGAACTGACTGTTGATTTGGTTGAACAAGTTGCGCCAGCAGAACTGGTTGACCTGGATAATGAGGACCACTAGGTTTCCCCTGTGGAAGAGGTTGGCCCGATGGAAAAGATGGACCAAGTTTCCCCTGATGACCAGCGTGACCCGAAGCAGGACTGGAGGGTTGTCCTTGTTCCACAAAGGTTTGGCCATACTGAGCGTACGGCTGTTGTTGTACAAGAGATTGTCCCTATGATGAATACATTTCCCCCCCAGGAACAGAAGATGCTCCTAGCTGATACTGAGGTTGACTGGAAGGACCAGAGGGTTGTCCTTGTTGGACCAAAGTTTGACCTTGTAAAGGTTGGCCTGATGGACCGTCAGGTTGTCCCTGTGAACCAAAATTGGATCCCTATTGAGCCAAAGCTTTTCCCTGTAAGGTTTGTCCTTGCGAGCCAGAGGGTTGTACTGGTAAGGTCGGTCCAAGATAAGGAACGGGCTGATAAGGATCATAAACAACCTGATAAGGATCACTAGGAGGAAAATAAATAGGATTACTACACTTGTCATAATGATGAGGATTGACAGGAGCCTGGGTTGCTGAGAACCCTGAGAGTTCTGCTGCTGAACAGCCAGCAGATACTCTTCAAAAGTGAGGCCACTAGGAATCATCGGTGAATTCGAACCTGCATCAACGGGTGCAGTCTCTGGAGTGCGAGCTTGTGATTTTCTCGGACCCTAGTTGACAGGCCATGTGGGATTAAGGAAAATAGACCTTCGAGTGTGAAAGGATCCTAACGACTGTGTCATAACAACCATCGTAGACGAAGCCACACAAAAGGTAGGTTGGATTGGAACAGACGTAACAGTGATTGATGAACTCAAAGTCGAAGGTGAGAGTCCCAACGAAGGGAGGATCATACTCCTAGGAGGAGTTGATGTACTGGATTGCATTATGGAGGCAACACCAGACATAATCTAACTCAAGGACCTATATCCAAGTGGAAGTGACACCGATGGTGGAGAAGATTGAACAGAAACATGTGGAATATCAAGAAGGAAAATTTGATTTTCACTTGTAGAAACAGGTATTTCTTCACTGTCAACAAGACTTGAAGAATCCATGTCTGAAGAGGTCGTAAGATCGTCAAAGAGACAACGGGGACTCAGAGGTATAGCAACAGCTAAAAATGGTGAATCCGAAGTAAGAGGAGGAAATTCTTCCTTGTCCCCAAAATCGGACCAAGCACCTGGAGGATGCCAATTGAACTTAACTGACTCTTCAGGAGGAGATCGGGTAGCAAGAGGTAAAATAGTCAGGAGAATAGGCTGTGAAAACTCAACAGACCTAGTGGACTGAGGGGTTTCATAAGAAACGTCAGGAAATGAACTACCACTAGGAGGCAGTGAAGAAGATGAAAAAATTGGGAGTTCCACCACAGTGACCGTATTTTAGAAACAGAAAAGGAAAAAAAGATAGTCGAAAGAAGGCTTCAAGACCAAGGCCTAAGGAAAAACAAAATAGGTCAAGTAAAAAATTCTAAATGGGTATGTAATCATGGGAATTTTGTTTTACGACATTGAAATTGGACTTTGTTGTTTCATGTTTTAAGAGTCAAGAAACAGACAAAAGATTACTCTAGTCACTTTCAATTTTAAACGGGCGTGAAAGGACAAGTGCTCGATGATCTCTTCTCTTTTTAAAGAGTCACGAAAAGATCGAAATGATTTCTCTGGTAATCTAAGAAAGAGGGTGTACCAAGTTTTCGTGAACTGCCATATACACCTTGGTGATTAAATGAAAGAGAAAAGACCAAGGAATTTATGTACATGTAGGTAGTCTACCCGAATGCTGTGTTCGGTGTATCACGGTTACAGGGCAGCAGACTCAGCTTCCTATGGATAAAGGATTGCAACCTATGAGGGTCTCCCTTTATATACTCGACGGTACGGGGAGCACAAGTTTGTACTAGCATTGTTTAAAGCCAAAAGGCGAATGACAACTACTAGGTTTTAAGACGTCGGAACACGTCTCTAGCCTAGACCACTAAAATGTTTGCGTTAGGTTCCAATGTTTCCTTAGGTTAATTCAATTGATTTTACAATTGATCTTGAATTATGTTTCAATTTCAAGGCCTTACCGAATGTCAATCTCAAATTCCCTAAATGCAAAATATATGCAACTGAACACCATTTTCCATTCAATGAATGCTAATTACGAGAAGGATAGAGATTTTTCAAAAAATATCAATCAAATGAAATCAAATGAAGAAAACTGCTAATGCATCTAATTCAATCAAGTTAAAACTGAACAATTCTTTCCTAGCTAATCAAGCACTAGTTATGTGAAAGAACTTCCCTTTTTCATGCAAACGAAAGAATGAAATTTTTTGATTTTTCAATAAAATGAAGCACACAATGCACTAATAATATGGAAAAATAAAACAAACACTAGTTAAAGGATTGCGAATGCAAAGAGCTAAATCGACTGATCAATGAAAGCAACACAAACACAAAGATGCACTCAAACCAATGATGCACTCTTCCAACCAAAGAGAAAGCTTTGAAATGATCCTGACAAGCAATGTGATCTATGATTGGAGCAGCAAGAAGAAAAATCAAATGAAACCCGAAATGATCATTCAACCAGAACAGACGCTCAAAGGATCAAAAGGACTAAATGCAATTGATCAAGAGATGTGACTGTCAAGAATAAAAAAGACTCAACTTCCAATCAAAAGGCTCAGTGAGATAGGACACTTAGAAACCCTAAGGCCATAAACTACACTGACAAGTAAATAGACGTACAACTGAGAAAAACTAGCCTATGACAGTCAAAACAATCTCAACAAAACAATTGCAAATTAGAAATCCACCCAAAGGCAAGTACAACTGACCAAAAACTCAAAAGGATAGTCAATCCAAACCCTACAGGATTCGGCGCGACTGTAAGGTTGTAATCCACACCAAATAAGGGTTGGCGCTAGTGCAACACAAGAAACATGCGCCAATTGGCATGACTATTCAACTGAAAAATGCGCCAAGTTGGATATCTATGGTGTTGGGCACCAAATCTAGCTACCTTTCTGACCATTTTTATCATCCTTTTTTATCCTTTTGTGTTTAATTACCTACTTTTGCAATGCTAAACTTATGAGGTAAATACCCCTAACTTGTCCAATTGGAATATTTTAATTAATGAAGTAAAGTCACGGAGTCTTACCTATTTGCGGAACTAAGATATGTGCTTGACTGCAGTTTGGAGAACAGGATCCCTCGCTCTAGCGATTTTGCAACAGATTTGGTAACGGTCAGCTATCGGGAGATCGCGCAGCTGGAGTCATGATTCTTTGGGCCTATTCTTGGTCCCTTGCTCTATCCTAGACATCTGATATTTGTGTTGTTCCAACTGCTGTGTATTTCTGAATGCGCGATTACCACATTCCAGGGAATCTGTTATTCCCTCGCGCTGTGTATAAAATGGATTATGTTCCTGTAAATGGGGGTTCCTGAAAGGATATTGTAACCGCATCTTACAGATTAATAAAATACTTCTGGTTTTGTTGTTCTCAAGAGTTTTCATGATTAACTCAGCCCTGATCAGAGAGTTGGGCCTGCTCTTCTAATCAGTTGCTGTGTCTGTGTGTGTGTGAATTGTTTCTTGTTATGATTGTTGTTATTTACTGTTAGATTGTTTTGAAGTTCAGTACTGATTTCATCTCATGGCAATGTTTTGAATTTTAATTATAAACCCTTGGTTGAACGGATTATGTGTTTGTTCCTGCATATACCTTGTGTGTTGCCTTGAAAGGATACGCTCCCGGATTGATAAAATTAATGTCGGATTAGGGTGGATAAATCATTCTTACCTAGACACCAACATTTTGGCGCCATTGCCAGGGATCGAACCCGGGTCACCCGCGTGATAGGCGGGAATACTCACCTAGTATTTATTATCTAGGATAGAACATGATGGTAAGAATACACCAATTGAAGATAATTTCCCAGATGAGCATCTTTTTGCAGTTTCTGCTAACACTCCATGGTATGAAAATATTGCTAATTATCTTACTCCAGGTGAGGTGCCTCATCACTTGTCCTATAAGAAGAAAAGGAAGATCGTTCACTGGAGTACCCGATATTCATGGATGGCAGGATATCTTTTCCATAAAAGGATTGACCAACAAATTCGGTGTTGTGTGGCAAAGGATGATATTTATGAGATCTTAAAGGCTGCACACGATGGACCCTGTGGAGGACATTTTGCAGACAAAAGGACATGTCATAAAGTGCTGCAGATGGGATATTATTGGGCCTCCATATTTCGTGGTGCTCGGGATTATATTCGAAGGTGTGATAGCTATCAGCGGATGGGACAACCTGGGAAAGTAGATGAAATTCCCCTTCAACCTCAGATAGTCCTTGAACAATTTGAGAAATGGGCCATCGATTTCGTTGAACCCTTTAACCCACCTTCTCATCAGAAAGCCTACATCCTAGTTTGTACCAATTATGTAACTAAATGGGTGGAAGCTAGAGCGTTCATGAGAGAAACAAAGCAAGTAGTGGCAAACTTTCTTTTTTGAAGAAATCTTTGCTCGGTACGGAACTCCTATAGAAATTGTATCAGACGGAGGATCACAGTTCACATCCCATATGATAGAGAAAGTGATGCAGAAATATGGGGTCAAACATAGAGTAACAACCCCCTATCATCCACAAGTGAATGGGCAAGTAGAGAGTACAAACAAGGTATTGGAAAATATATTGACAAAGAAAGTAGCAAGTCATCGCCGAGATTGGGCACAAAAACTTCCAGAAGCTTTATGGGCCTATAGAACAACATGGCGGAACACAACGGGGTTTTCTCCAATTGAGTTAGTTTATGGGAAATCCCCCTTGTTTCCAGTAGAATTCGAAATTATCACACTCAGAACAGCTCTGGAAGTGGGCTTAGATCTATTAGAAGCACAAAAACACCGACTGGAATAGCTGAATGAGTTAGATGAGATTCGATCAGTAGCTATCCAGAGAACTACTGTTGTTCAACAGCAGAGAATGAAATGGCATGATAAATTCATCAAAACTAAGGTGTTTCATGAAGGGGATTGGGCATTACTGTATGACTCCCGATTTAAGGATTTCAAGGTAGTCTTCACACTCACTGGATGGGACCATATCAAGTGGATGCAATGTTCAACAATGGGACAGTTAGATTAATTACAATTGATGAGAATCAGACCACGTTTGTGGTGAATGGACATCGTCTAAAATCATACCATTGTCTAGCTTCTTAAGATGCCTTTGTTAAAACCCTTTCAGATTCAACTGATCTAATGGTTATTGCAATAGAAGACACCCTCACTCTTCCTTCAAAAAAAAAAAAATGATGATAATATGTGGTTATTACTTACTTGTTTGTATTTTGCAGGAATAATAAAGAAATATGGCCAGGAGGAAAGTAACATTCGGTGTGTTACTCCATCAGTGCTGCTATAGAGATATTTTGTTTCACTGATGTTGTTACTCTGCAACTACTGCTACTCTGTAACTGCTGTTACTCTGCAACTGTTGTTACTCCATAGCCATCGTTACTCTGAAGTTGCTACTACACCGCCGATGCTATTACTCCGAATTTGTTGCTACACTGCCGATGTTGTTACTCTAAAGTTGCTGCTACACTGTCAATGCTGTTACTCTGAAGTTGTTGCTACACTGTCAATGTTGTTACTTTGAAGTTGCTGCTACACTACTGATGCTGTTACTCTGAAGTTGTTGTTACACCGCAATTTTTGTTACTCCGCAACTGTTGTTACTGTCGGGTTCGTGGAATCGAAATTCCAGTGACAGAAGAAACCATCGTAGAAGTCAGTGGATTGCCGCAAGGTGGAGAACGTTGGTTTTCAAGGAGAATGCCCCTCCCTAAACTCCCCGAAGATTTTCTGCAAGCTGGAGAAAGTATTGCGCAGAAGGGTCAGGGATATGACAGAACTTCATTACCTCATCCATGGGGAGAGGTTGCAAAGGTTGTTATAAAGTATATGACATGTGAAGGAAGATATTCTACTATCTTCAAATATCACCTCCTCATTTTGGCGCATCTGCGATTTCCACAAGCAAAGGCCTTCTCAATGAATGTGCCCTATTTTCTGTTAAGGAGCCTTCATTTGATGGAAAATTTGACTTGGGGAGCGCGACAGGTGTTGGCAGTCCTCTCTCACCATGGGTTGGTCTAGTTGCTAGTAATGAACGCCATTAAGAAGATCCTGATTCCGTGGGAATTGTTTTGGAATTCCATAGAGGAGGAAATAGAAGCCACTATGGCTGCTAGGGTAGAAGAAGATGAAGCCATGCAGGAGGATGAAGAGGAGGATGAAGCCATGCAAGGAATTGCAGAGGATGATGATTACATTGATTAGGAGGAGCCTGAGGAGATGGAAATGGAGACTAAAGAACTTGAAGAACAGACGGTTTCCCAAGAACAAGTTGAACTCATGGAATCGATGGAAGCTGCTAAGATACCCACTGGCACTACGGCCGAGGCTGTTACACAAGAACCAGCCCTGTCCGGGGAGTCATCTGAGTAAATAGATAGTGCGATGGGCATGGAGGTAAACCCACAACAAATGAGAGAGGGTGAATTGGTCGACATTGCGACTAAGGCCACTCCATAGGGATCTCCTGTCGTCATGGAACCGATGGAGGAGGGTAATTCGATTGAAGAAGAATTCGTGACCACTCCGACTATAGAAACCGCGGAGGAAATTACGGGAGAACTAAGGTGTGAGGCTGACGCTGCTCCACAAGAACCAGCATCGACCTCAGGGCTGAATGTAGAGGATTTTTTCCAGTTCCCCATCTTTCTTCCGAGGGGAGCAAGGGTAACTCATTCCCCGCAGCAAAGAGAGGAAGAAATTTTTTCCATTCCTATGGCTTCAAATTTAAAATAAAGGCCACGACCGGAAGAGGCCCTAACAGGCATGTCATCATAGGAGCATCTTACCGGGTCACCACTGGTCGCAGAGAATGTACAGGATGAGAGAATGGCCATTGGTGAAGATGAGGGACCAAGCGGAGCAGTCCCGATGAATGAACCAATGGAGCACGTAGGCGTGAAAAGAGTGAAGCAATAAATAATAGAATAAGAATAGGCAGAGGAGGTTGGACTGACCATTGGCCCAACAGAGGCAGTCCTGAGGGAGTTGCCTCCAGCTGCCGAGGCAGAAGAAACACAGGTCAAGCAAGAAGAGGCAGAGCTGCGTGGACCGCCAAGACTTCCCATCAAACGGAGATACCAACAGCAGTTTAAGGAAGTGATGCGCCTCAAAATGGAAGTGAGGGATTTGAGAAGGAAAGTGTACAGGATGCAAAAACGAATAAATAAATACAAACAGCGAGCTAGGAAATCCAAAGTCATCAGGGTTGAAGCAAGAACTGAAATAGACCCGATTGAACAACTATTCGAAGCCAAAGAATATGCCTTAACGGCCAAATTATAGACGTGGAAGTCTACTGTGGCTCAGTATAAGAATGAGATCAAAAGAACGGAGGAAATAGCCTCCACAACCGTCTTCGGATATGTTGAGCGCATTGATATTATGAGAATAAGGCATGCAAAGCAGCAACTCAAGATGGAGCAGCTGCAAAAACAAGTGGCCAAATTGAAAGATGATAAGGAACAGATGTTCAAACTAGTGCAAGAGGTGATGGCATGTCATCCCCTTGCTTCTTGTTCTTATTTATTTTTGCATGAACGTTTTATTTTATTATGCATGGAGAGCATTAAGAATTAGGTCAATTATGAAATAGAAGATGGTGTACAATTCCTCCGAATCATGAGGAATCATGATGTGCCAACTTAGCATTTGATGTGTGAGTTTTACCTGCATGGGTATTTTTTATGTCTGGACAGAGATTTTAATCCAGTCCCATGTGCAGGAGACATCCATCTAAGGGCCCTCACCTCTTATGCTTTCAATCAAATCCATTGGTAGAAGGCTTGTGACACTTTTGAGTCTAATCAAGTTACAAAGCCATTTATAGTAAGAGGGGAACATGGGAGGTCAGATACAATGTACAATAAACACCATACATTTTTGAAATTTGAGGAGAACAGATAAATAATGCTAAGGACACAAAGGTGGTGCCTCGACCTTTGTATTAATCAATTAATTGTTTCTCAAAAAGAGGCACTTGATTGTTGTCAGAGAAGGTGGATGATGTCACCGACAACTGTCCGAAACAGAGAGCCTTTTGGGGCACCCAACTTTGTGCGAGCACTCGCCAGAGTACCCAGATATGTGGCATGTGTCCAAACATGTGGGATCCGGTGGATGGGGCTTCGGTTTCAGTATCCTGCTATTTCGTTGCCTGCAGAAGGTTCACCCCAGTGTACAATGTTCCAACAGATTGGTGGAAGGAAGTTCTCCTTTCAGATGGATTTAAAGTTCCTGGGATAGAGATGGCTTTAGAGTATAATCTTTCCAGGCTTCATGAAGCTCACATTTTGCAAAACCCAGACCTACGGAGGTGGCGTACTGCATGAGGGCATGTAGAAGGCTAGTTGGGGGGAGATGTTGGTCACCAAATCTGGCTACCTTTCTGACCATTTTTATCATCCTTTTTTATCCTTTTGTGTTTAATTACCTACATTTTCTATGCTAAAATTATGAGGTAAATACCCCTAACTTGTCTAATTTGAATATTTTAATTAATGAAATAAAGTCATGGAGTATTACCTGTTTGTGGCACTAAGATATGTGCTTGACTGCAGTTTGGAGAACAGGAACCCTCGCTCTAGCGGTTTTGCAACATATTTGGTAACGGTCAGCTATCGGGAGATCGCACAACTGGAGTCACGATTCTTTGGGCCTATTCTTGGTCCCTTGCTCTATCCTGGACATATGATATTTTTGTTGTTCCAACTGCTGTGTATTTTTGAATGCGCAATTACCACATTCCAAGGAATCTGTTATTCCCTCGCGTTGTGTATAAAATGGATTTTGTTCTTGTAAATGGGGGTTCATGAAAGGATATTGTAACCACATCTTACAGATTAATAAAATACTTCTGGTTTTGCCGTTCTAAATCATTTTCGTGACTAACGTAGCCCTGATCAGAGAGCTGGGCCCGCTCTTTTGATCAGGTGCTGTGTCTGGGTGTGTGTGAATTGTTTCTTGTTATGATTGCTGTTATTTACTATTAGATTGTTTTGAAGTTCAGTACTGATTTCATCTCATGACAATGTTTTGAATTTTAATTATAAACCCTTGGTTGAATGGATTATGTGTTTGTTCCTGCAGATACCTTGCGCGTTGCCTTGAAAGGATATGCTCCTGGATTGATAAAATTAATGTCGGATTAGGGTGCATAAATAATTCTTACCTGGACACCAACATATGGGAGAATGAGAAATCCACTGAGAAGAGGTCAATTCTGACACTCTGGGGCTCAACAAGAGGACTCTAAAGAAGAAAATAGACCAGAAAAGATAGAAAAACCAATAGACGATCGAAGTTGACTTGGCAAGGGAAAAAATACAAACTCACACTGATCCCCAGTGGAGTCACCAAATTGTTATGAAGGTAAATCCTCTCTATGGACAGAGAAGATCCCTCTAGCCCGAGAGTGGGTTTAGAAACAATAGGAAAAACTAGAGTATAGGTTCTTAATTAATGAATGAAATAGACACAGTAGATTGACCTACTTGGAATCCAACGCTGTCGTAGTGGTGGCCTCTCAATTCCTGCCTCAAAAAATCACGATCTGTTCACATCAATGCTTGGATACCTGCACAAGATCAACAAACGAGAGCAGCATACGAAATAATTAACTCATTCGTAATTACTAACCAGTCAAGGAGGGTTAATCATATTTCATCAAATAGAACACATCAACGCAAAATGGGAACCAGACAATAGTTATACATATGTATTAAATAGAAGAAAGAGTTACAACCAAGCCTTGACGTCGCAACCTCCTTTAGAGACGTTCGATTGGAGCACGTCTCGATGAATGTTAGGGAATTCAGAAGGGATGAAGGCACAAACCTAAGCTCTCTCAATGAGGGACTCTTCCGTTCTATCTCTCCAGCGTTTTTGCTATATTATTTTCAGTTCAGCTAGCTTCAACAATGGAGGATGGCTATATTTATAGAGGGAGAGGAGGAGGTTGGGATCCCTACTATAGTGGAAGGGAGGCCTTATCCCTTGGGAGGTTTCCCCAAAAGGTGGAAACAAGAGGCCAAAGGAGGAATGCCGTGGTTATTCAGTCGAACCACTCCCCATAACTCATCCACGAAGTTGTTGTGATAAAAAATTTGCCTCTATTTTTAAAAAAAATTCCATAAAAATATTGGCACGGGTGGCTTAACTAAGACAGAGCGCCAGCTGGCGTGGGGGCCAGTGTTAATCTGCCTCATCGGCACGAGGGCATAACTAGCTACCAGAGCCAAGGCAAAAACAAGGGTTTTTGGTGGTCTGTTCAGGAAATACTCAACAGAAGGAATGTTAGACTCATGATAAGGGATGCAATGATGGTATTTTAAAGGCATGACACTTTATTTTTACCACAGAAATGAGCCTCCAATGTGTGGTTATGGGGATTTCAGGGACAGTGAAAAAATGTTGTGTAACAAGAGTATATTCGTAGGTTTCATGGGTATGACGAAGGCATAGCCCTAGAATTTTCCATGCATTACAGGGAGGATAGAACTGAGGTAGAAGGGATAGTAGTGCATGCGACAGAATAAGCGATTGTGAAAGTGACCGGGTTACCCTAGATGGGAGAACAATGGTTTGCTCCCCGAAAACCGCAACCTAATAGTGTGTGACAATTCCTTGAGGCCGGTGAAAAACTTCTTAGGAGAGGAATAGGATTTGACAAGAAATCATTACCAAAACCATAGAAGGATGTTGCATTCCTTGTCCAGAAGGTATGTCATTATTTATTATGAGAATCTCTCGCTGTCAGACCAATTGTGTAATATTCCCGAATGGGGAAATAAAAAATATAAGCATAGAAAACACATTTTTTAGAAATCTATGCTATAATAACTCACAATAGCCCATGTATCCAATGGATTACATATTATAGGAACCATATACAAAAGGATATCAGAAAAAATCATGATAGGTGAGGTAAACAAGCCTCCCATACCTAGAATAGTCCAAAAACAATGCAACCCCAAAACTACTGCAACAAGTGACAGTGCAGTCTAATGATGGTTTATATTTCATAATTATTGATACAAATAGATCTGGTCATATATTATTCAATAATGCTCAAAAACAGAGATCTAGTCTCTTTTATACAAATCCAAGAGAACCCGGAAGGGTTTCCGGAAATTCACCCAAATACAAATGGTGATATACAGCCCTAGGACTGAAGAGTCACTGCAACTAAATTTTGTGAAGATAGAAGGCTGAAATAACATAGATCTGATGTATATCTCCTCAAAGGTCTCCTCCATTGAAAAACTGAACCCTTCAACCACAAGAAAACACTTCAAAAGAGCCACAAGACCCACTCCTGAAGCTTCCCTCCAAAATAACGCAAGTCCCAGCTGAAATTACGTTTTAAATGATGGGGATGAGTTGGCCTAATGAAAAATATCTGAAAAGTGCTTAGAATCCCTCCTTGTTGATCTCCCAAGAGAAGTAATCCTTCCTCCTATGAAAAACCAACTCAGAAAGTGGGTTTATCAACCCTCCACTACAACACCCTGCAACACAACACAATATTCTACAGAAACTGCGCTGTAGCTGAAGAATAAAGCTTGGCCACAATGATGGATATGTGGAATGATAGATCAGGTCTCTCCCAAGAGCTACTCAAAGGGAAGAGGTGGAATTCCTAAACAGGAACACCATGTGATAAACAACACCAACAATCTTAGCTAAACAGCTGAAGAGAGCAAAAGTCTAAATAGACATATCAAAATAATAATGATAAGCTAACCTCATATGGTTTCCATCCTCTTCCTTATAAATAATGTGAACCTTCTCACCTTGGGTCCCACTCATTAGGGTTTCCACCATCACACAATCAATCTCCCTCCAAATTGCATTGTCCCATCATTAATGCCACTCCTCCATAACAACGTTGTTTGATTTGGTCAAAATTGACCTCTTCAACCTGCTCCAGCCCCTTTTCACACCTAAGGGTCTTCAATCCATATTTATATAACTATCTAAACTCATCCACATTCATCTAGGTTGTCTTTATTGATCATTCACTCCCTCCATTTCAGCTCTGTTGACTTGGTCAAACTTGACCTCGTCTTCATGCATTTTCCCTTGTTCACACATGAGGGTGTTTTATTCAGCAATGATTATGATCCCTTTTCACATTAAGAGGTATTTTACACCTACTATAAATATTTATGGGCCTCCCTAACCATTTATTCACCTATCTTTATGTTAAGAGAAAAATTAATATTCCAATTAGCTGCATGCTAATTTAGGAATATTACATTCCTCCCCTCCCAAATGTTGCTTGTCCTCAAGTAACTGTAAGGATAGAACTGAAGAGCCTCCTCTCCTCTTCCTATAGCATCCTCATATGATGAACTCCTCCAAGGAACAAGAAGATGTCTCATCAATACATCTCCAAGTTTCCCCTCCCAAGTATGTAAGTTAGCTTTTGGTGACCATCCCAAATAGCTATCATCATGTAGAAATGAAACACCCATGGAGGTAACAATGTGCTACCTAGAGGCCTTCTTGAGGAATGAGATCTGATATATGTTGGAAACTATCATTCCCATGTAGATCTCCCACCCCCAAGCTATCATCCATACAAAATGATCCACCCTCCAAAGTGGTAACTCATGAAAATTCTCCTCCACCTTTGGCTCCTGCAATATAGGTGGGCTGCATAATTGAACATGGTAGACAAAATAGCCTACCCCACACTGTCTTTCTCTCCACTTATGATAAGTGTAGAGTAGCTGTATATTTTGGGCTGCAATAATGTTGTCATCAAGAGGCAGGAAGAAGACTGGATCTTCAAAAATCCGCTCTCTAGAGTCATGAATCTTGCTGGCCCAAACCATTCCATACAAAGTGAATGGTACATCATCACCATATGGTACCCAAATCAGAAAATTTTTGAATTTCGTGTGCAAGTTTGGATGATACCAATGGTTTCTCAAGTGGATACAGCGTAGTTTACCAACTGTTGTTTTAGAACATCATGTGGCAAGTTGTTCCCCAACAAGTTACTAGTTGTGCATGTTTACTCATCTACTATGAGGTAGTAAATGGCATTATATATCAGCTGAGCATAATAATAATAACACCACACTTGCCCAAATTCATGTAGAGAAGGGTTATCTCTATCATAAATGTTGGTCCTAGGATGACCATGAAACCCAAAAATAATCTTGCCCTCTTGTGGAGCAATGCACTGTACATAGATGGTGAGAATACGCAAATACTTTATGAGATGATCAATAACTACAAAAATACATTTCTTACCATGCATAGTGAGTAGTATGAAAATGAGGTCCATAGATGAGCCCTCCCATGAGAATATTCTCATAAGGATCTGAAAAATGAAGAGATGCATACTCCCCTTGAAACACTCCGTCAATAGATACATACTCCCAATTGACAGCGTTGTTGGCCTTAGTGATAAGGCTCTTGCCACTCCATGATTCCATGCTTTGGCATGCCATATTCCAAAATCATCCACCATCATGCTGCTTTGTGTGGGAGTCTCCTTCCTATGGGGAAGTACCTCTCTATCCTCTAATGCTGAAGGGTAGCCTCTTTGCACTTTGATTGTGCCATCCCTTTCTCCTGAAATATCATGCCAAATATGGGAGAAATTATGCCCATACTCTCCCAAGGATAGCCAAAGCAACAATAGCTTTTGCTACCTTCTCACAACTCCATCATACAAATCATGAGATGAAAACATGGTGATTGATATGAATAATGCCATATCAACAAAATGCACCCAAACTCCTTGTTGCCATATGATGTAAGTGCCCTGCCAAGTTTCCTCCACCAACATACCCTTTGAAGAAGGATATGTCACATGATGGCTAAACTCTTTCAAGAGTGGCCAAAGCAGCCATGCCTCCCACTGCCCTATGTCATAGATAAGTAGGTGACTCACCACCCTCTTGCTTACCATCCACACCCTTTCATCCAACTATGGGTGTCTCCTATCTTGCCCCATCTTGGTATTCCTCCAATTGAGAACACCATCCTCCCATATCAAATTTCTACCATTGCATTTCATGGGATGTTGAAATGAAACCTCTTGGAGATCTTCCAGTGAAGACTCCTCACCAATGACCATATTGAATCTAGAAGGATCCAAATATGCTGAAGGTAAAACCTCCTCATAGGGTTGTACAATGCTCACCCTATCCTCCAAAATTTCACACCCCAACTCCCGGAGGTGTGTGCATCTCAATAATGCATAGTTAGGAGGATTTTTTATCCCTTCCTTGGAAAACCCAAGGCTGCACAGCGCAATGAAAGGTTGTTGCTCCAAATCAGCAATATTTTTTGACCCTTGTTCATGCAATGACATTTTTCCACAACCCTCCATAAGATGTGTTGAAATAACAAAAATTGGAAACTTATGCATACCTTAGTAAAGCTTGGTGTTAGTGACCTATAAATATAGGATTCATAATTTTGACTTGACTAATGGTAATCTTGTAAATATGTACATACTTTGCCTTCTGCAAGTTGTATTCTCATATTTTGTAAAAAATAAAAATAAAAATAAAATAAAATCAAAAATAGGGTAAAAAGTCCTAAAAGAACAATCAAAGGACTTAGAAAAAATAAAAGACCCCAAAAGAAAAAGATGAATAAAACATGAAAGTGTGCAAGTCTAAATGCCACTACTTTTACCTTTTGCAATTGATTATGGCAGAGTGTCAATAAATGCCATAATCCATGTTCAGTTAAACACTTTAATCTTGACTTGTCATGTTTCAATTTCACTTGTTGTAGATAGAGAATAAAGAATTGTCATATAGTTTAATCATGACAATTCAGTAGTTAGGTAGAGAATAAGTGAATCCAACAGTTTAATCTAGATTCTTGGATAAAATAAGTGTAGAATTAAATGGTTTTATTGCTTTCAGAAAGAATAAATGTTGTAAAGGTTGCTAGCTCAAATGCACCTAATCAAAATGGAAGAAAAAATGTTAGCAGTTAAAATTGGGTAGGTAGAAGAAGGTGAGAAGCATCATTGTAAATATTATTCACCATGGCTGCAAATAACTATCTTCCCTTCCCCATAGCCATTTATCATTCTAAACTATCAGTCAGAAAGACTCAAGGCATTTCCTTGACTTCTGTTGGGACCAGACCCAAGGCTCTATGGTTGATTAGTTGAAAATGTTAAATGTCTATATTAATCCCACAAATCACATAATTTTCCATTCATGCATTCATTTACCAGGAAAAATCATAAGTAATAACCTCATTTTTACTTAATGATGCTCTAATCCTCATCTGATTAATTTCCCACATCTCATGAAACCATAAAACCCTCAAAATGACATTTTATCCTAAGTTGAAATGATGAAGTTAGTATATTGCAAACTTGACTTTAACCTTCACTTTTCTTAGTTATATTAATGTATTTTGATTATCCACTTTTCCTTTGTCATATTAACTTTAACTTATTTATTAATTCCCTAGAAAATAACCTTCTCATATTAATATAACTCCTTTTTATTAAATAGCCCCAAAAACCCATTATTATAACTTTAAGCCAAAGTTTATTATTCCCACATGTTTAAATAATACCCAAAATAAATCCCCTTTGGCTAAAAGTATCTTTATTCAAATATCCCGCTCCTTTATAGTTTTGGACAATTCAAATATTCTAAAAACTATATATAATATAATAAACATTCAAAGAAAATATTTAAACATATTTTATATATGTTTAAAACAAAAAAATGTAATTCCCGAAGTTTAATCTAAGCTAAACTTCACTAAACCTATGCCTTTGTTTACATATTCCCTTTCTCGATTTCCCTTAACCTAAGGTTAAAATCTTAACTTATCCATTTTTCCCGATGCATACCCCTTTACCAAAGTTCTAACCTTGGTTAAACCATTATAAACTGCCCCATTCTATTGGTTAATCCCTTTTTATCCCGTATCCACAGCGCCATTGGATTCAATTTTAGTCGTCCGATCTTCAAACATCCCTTTAATCTAACGGTCTAAACCGAACTCGATAACATATGCCCCCCGCCCCCACCATTTTCCATCACATTAGTTTTTGACCGTAGATCTCCACTTACCAGATCAATGGTTCACATTAAAGAGCCCGATCCCACTGCACATACCCTGCATATTTGAATTAAATCTCCACCGTTCGCATCACGGAGTCAGATCCAACGATGAAAATCCATATCGCACAGCCAAAGTGATCGTCCAAAGTTTTCAAAAAGTTGTGCGATAAACGTTGTTTTCATGTACCACCCAATGCTACGTGTCTTCTTTTCATTCGATCGCGTGCCAAAAGTGAAATATAGCTTACCACTCCAATGCAACGCGAAAACCACCAGTTCTAAAATAAAACCACTCCCGCCATTAATCTTGCAATAAATGTGATTTGTCGTGATTAGACTTAAGGTTTTGCCTTAGTTGTTTTTCACTATTTTCATTGTATTTCGCGCATTTACCATAGAAACCCACTGATTCCATTGCTGAGCCTTCGGACGCCATTGCAGAGCCTTGTGAGAATCAGTCTTTCATTAAAAATACCATTTTCACTCTTAAATTCATCCCCGGAGAATCTCCATGACTTCTGCCAATCGAATACAACTGAATTGAAGATTGTTACAGACCAAGAACCCTTGCGACTGCAACCATACCTGTCAAAGGTATTTTTCATCAAACCAACCTGCAAAAGTTCTCAATTTTAAAGAAATATAAACCAATTGAACTGCCATTAACTGAAAAAGCTGAAAATTCCTATCCAAGAAATACCCAGACCGTCAAAAAATAGGGTAAACCCTGTCAAAATCTTTCTAGAATCCACTGTTTCAGTTTTAAAGGATTTTTAGCCATTCCAAGACAATTTTCACTGCTGAATTTGATCTGAAATACCTTTTGCACATAATAAACCCTTTATGTCATCCTAAACCATACTCAGAATCTGAACTTTGTCTAAAAAGTCTTCCAATTGCCTCTATTTTCTCAAAAGAACTGAACAAATTGTTTAATCTTGCTCCGTTTATTCCAAATGACCAAAACACAAGTCACCCCAAAGTCTGGAGGTCCAAAATCTCAGAAAAATTCCCCTAGCAAGTTGCCACAGCCTGAACCTTCCAAAATTAATAAGCCTACTCTTGCTCTCACTGCAGAAACAACTAAAGTAGTCAGACCAGTTCAACCACCCATAACCAATGAAGAAAGTAGCTCATTGATTGATGTGGATTGTAGAATCTTTGATCCCTCAATCGAATTCAACTTGCAAGAAGTTCGTAATTGGTGTTTTGAAATTTTTTTGGAGAAGGTTAAAGATGATGTACCCATTTGGGATTCCAATTTTCCAAGGTATACAGTCCCTATCACTCATCAGGCTCCAGATTTTATCAGATTATGCCAGTTGCATTGTCTTCCAGATCAAATGTGTATGGTTAATAAAGATATGGAATTCTTGTTTTATATCAATGTTGATTCCATTAATGCCATGCTGCAAATGAGCCATGACCCCAGAGCAGTTTCACTGTCAATTGAGGATTTGACCCAGCTCTACTTGGATTTAGATTTTCCTACTAGATTCAATATATTTCAGACCTTTTGGCCAACTCATGTTGATATCCCCAAAGTAAATCCACCCTATGATACCTTTGATTTCCCTGAGGGTACAAGACAAATTATCTCTATGCTATCATTTATTTTGGGATATGATAATGATGAATTTACTGATGCTTCCATTTTGGGTTTCCTATCTACATTGACTCTTGGCCAGCCTCCATCAATAATCTTCAATTTTGCTAAGCTCATTGCAGAAAACATGCATTATCAATTGACAAAATTACCAGAGGAGGGGGTATTTAGATATACATCATATCTATTACATCTTTTCTTATACTATCATGCAGAAAAATTCCCTATTGAGTTGCAGAAATTGGATGTAGAAGGGAAATTACTTTCAGTAGTGTTCTAGACATCTCTTTTAAGGAAAGACAATAGTGAATACACATATACAGATTTCAATGATTTGTTTATAATACCAGCTATGAACTTGTTGAATAAGGCAGAAACTCCAAGAATAAATGAATAAACCAAAATGATTTTACAGTTGTCTAAGAACTGTAAAGTAGGGGATTGGTATTTATATAAGAAACATATAGAGATAAGAGTATATGGTGCACTCTTGGCTCCATACAAATTACCAAAATTTGTTACTACTAGAATCTTTGCCTTGGAATACTTAAGACAGATATTGAATGCAGATGCAGTAAATTTCATGGCTTCCAAGAAGAAGACCCAATTCAAACTCAAGAATCAGATTGGTCCATTTATAGTAAACAACAGGGAAGCTATGAAAGAAATAACTATCAAATTAAAAGAGTACAAGTTCCAAGAAAGCTTCATGTGGAACTATGACCCTCAGGGTATTTTGAGCACTATCAGGGTAAAGTGCAAGTTGACTCCTTTCCTACACGAGTCAAAGCCACAGATTGAAAAATTTTCCAATCAGATTGAATGGGAGCCAAATACTTTGATTGATGATGATGCACAGGGAATGCAGAATGTTGATACACAGGGAATGCATAATATTGATACACAGGGAACATAGGTGAATAATGTACAGGTGACTACAATTGATAAAGAAGCATAGGTATCTCACAAAAGAAGTAGAGAAGAGGTCAACTATACTGCAGAAACCATCACATGCAAGAAATTTAAAACCTCTTATAGCAAGAGAACCAAATTGACTACTGAAGAGAAGGATAAAGCAATGGAAATTGATGATAATAATGGTCAGGAAACTGATGATGAGGCAACAGTGATAGTAACTGAAACACTCAGAAAACTTCAAAAGAGCCAAATTGAAACACAGGATAAAGACACAGTGATGGTTGAAAAACAAACTGAGGTAGAAATTCCTTCTTCCTCAAAGGCAACTGATAACAGAGATTCAGACATTCAGATAAAATTTAGACAAATCAAGGAAAGGAATGAAGAAACAAAAAATGAAGTCTATTCTAAATTTGTCAAAGAGAAACCAGGAAATAAGGATAGACTTCTCACTGCATTTGACTATTCTACCAACAAAATGATAATGTCATTCTTGAAGCCTATAGTGACTGATCCCAAGACAGTTGCAGATTATTCAAAGATAGATTTGGAGGTAGATGCTAAGGCAATTCATGAACCTGATCAAATTGAGTTCCATAGAAGCAATACAGAAATGTTATATTCAAAAATAGTCAACAAAACAATGAGTGCTAACATGCTACAGAAAACTGTGACAAATCTGTAAACACAAATGAAACTGGACAAAGCATCTCTGCATGCCAAAGAGTTGAGAATCAAATCTTTAGAGGATTTGGTAATTGAAGCTGGAGTAGATCCAGCTAATGTTGAAATTGCAATGGATTTGATAAAACAGAAAAATGAAGATATTGCTGCCCTAAGAAGGAAACTCAAATTACCTCAGAGTGAACATCCCAAGGCAAAAGAGATCCTTCAGCAAAAGACAGAGAATGATGAATTAAGTCAGCTGGTTCTAAAGATGACTTCTCAACTTAAAGAAATGGAAAACCAGACTGAAGCTTTAATGAAGGAAAATGAAGCTTTGAAAAAGGCTAAGGAAGTCATTCCCACAGTCATTCCATTAGTGACTACTGTTGTACCATCCACCTTAGCAGAACACCTAGCACCTAAAGGAAAATTGACAACTTCACTGTCAATTTCATCAAAATATCTTTCTGCTGCCGCATCTTCTAATACACAGGTACAAACAGGGACAGAAACTGGAGCCACAAATTTAGTAAAAGCCTTGGAGGAAATGACTTTGAAGAATGATGAGATTAAAATTTTGAAAAAAGCAAATCAAAACTTGGAATATGCCTATAAATATGTTGTGATAACTTCCAAAGGTCATGAGCAAAGAGTCAAATCTTTAGAAGAAAGGGTGATGATCCTCTGAAAGGAAGTGAATCTCGCTGATCAAGTTGCCTACATTAAAAATTATTTATGGACAAATATCATTGAAGGCATTCACCCACAATGGCCTTCTATTCAGATCATTTATGAGCAGAAAGAGTTGCTACAAGCTGCAATTGCAGAAATTGATATAACAAAGAAAGAACTTGAAAATAAGCCACCACAAGCAGTCCAAATTATAGCATTTTTGAACAACAATAAAAAGGAAGAATTAGAAGAGTTGAAAATTGCTAACAAAACAAAGGCCATCCTGCAAATCAGAAAAGTCCTCACCAAAAGGAACATTATGCATAATCTGGAAGAAAAGTGTGATACTATGAACATATCAATTGCTAAATTCAAGACCAGATATAACTTGCTGCAAGAATCAAGACTTCCAGATATCCATGGATTTAATGAGAAATTAATGGTGCAAAAGGACTATGACCGGGAAATCAGAGCTTATGCTAAAGAGCAGGTGAATAAACCTTTACCACAAGGATCTCCAAGTGGTAAAATAGTTTTGCAATATTTTGAGAATTAGTTTTTTCTGCAGAATGAAATCAGGCATATATTCATTGTGAAACCAAATTTTTCAAAGTATACTGAAGCAGATGAAAGTTATAGAAAGCTGAAGAATATGAAGATTCCCACTACTGAGAAGTGGCAAGAATTCACAGATCTGATGTGAATTTGGCAAACCAGTGCATAAAATTACACATGAAAGCAAAACTTTACTATTACCTCAAGATGAAAAATCAGTGGTTAAAGAGTATCAGTGGTCAAAGTGTATCAGTGAAAACAAAAATTACTACTGGTTATTTTTAATTTACAGCAGTAAACAGTGAAGAAACAGAGTAAAATATTATCAGAGAAAAACGTGAAAGAGGAGGAGTATACTACAAGTCATCTTCCACAATATATTGTCCTAAGTGCCAGCAATACTTCCAGCAAGACAAACAATTAGTTTGATTAGATAAACTATTCTATTTTTCTTGTAAAAGAGGACAGCTTATCCATATGTGTTGCAGTTGTCCCTCTTCTTAGTTAATAATTCCTATTTTCTCTTGAGATATTCTCTCAAACTTTTGAGATATTTTGTAAACAATTTACTTGTAGAAATACTTCATTCTTCAAATTATTTTGGTGTGGAATAAAATTATCAAGACTACTATAGGCTTTTTTGTTGAAAACATTGGGATTTTATGTGAGTTAAGTTGAAGCAACAGGCTGGAAACTAAAGCAAATTGACATCATAACTAATGATCCTAGTGTTGATCAGATGAGTATTGTATCTTCTAGTTTTCATTGTTTATTTCTTTAAGTTTCATTCATACATCTTGTGTTATTTTCCATCTTAAATGAATAACTGCGAAAGGTATTACAGAATCAGTGTAAAAAGCTCTATGTTCTTACTAGTTTTCATGTTTACGTTTTCTGCTGATTTCCAGACTTCAGAATTCTTAATTTCTCTTTAGTCTCGTTTGACCTCAATTTCCCTCTTCCTTTTCTGTGATCTGAGGATTCTTAACTACCCTTAGTCTAGATCATACCACTTCATCAAAATAGCCTTTTCAAACCCTCTGAAGATCATCTATCTTGCCCTTAGTATATTTGTTCTTTTGACCTTAGTTTTCTAGTCTTGTTTGCTATAAATTTGACCCCATTGCCCAATGGTTAGGTAGATATTTCTATGGTTTCCCTTGTAGTCCTTTATTCCCAACAACATTCAAAAAATCAAACCAAATTGTCCACTCATAGCTAGCCTAAAATCCATTACAAAACAATGCTAAATCTTGAGGAGAGATCCCTCTTCGGAATTTAGGAAGGCTAGATCCTAGATTTCAAAAGAGGTTCTTGGTCACCCCTGGTTTTCTTTAACTATAAACCAAAATCCCACGACCTGAGAATTACTAGGGTGATAACATACCGGCGACCATACTGGGGAACTAACCACTCTCCAGTTTTAAGTTTAATCTTGAAGGAAGATTTTTAAACATATCTTTTCTACTTTAAGATTGAGTTTAAAGGTTGTGGGTATTTACACAATAATCATTCTGGCTCCAAAGAAAGTCTATTATACTAGATCTAACCTTGATCCCAACCCTGCAGAGATAGTAGACAATCTTGACCAGATAGGAAAAAAGAAAAAACAAATTGTTAGTTCAGAAACTGAAGTACCCCTGAAAAGAGCTGATTCTTTACCCAAAGACTTAGTAAGCTTATCAGATATTGAATTTGATTTTAAGTTTGAAAAATCTTTATTTAGAACCAAGTTTGAAACTAATTTAAAGGAAACTATTTTAGATCCTATTTTTACTTCTTTTGTGAATTAAAAGCAGAAAGTTATTTCAGCACCTATTAAATCAGAAAAAACTGAAAGTCAAAGTCTAGTAGAGAGGGTAAGTGTCACAAAAGTTAAAGACATTGATGAAGCTATAAAGTTAGCCAATTTTTTGTCTCAATTTAAACCTCCAGTTTCTCAATTATCCACCACTATATTTCCAGCAGCAGATTCTACTCTGTATGCTGCCACTTCATTTACAAATTCCACTATCAATTCACCCCCAGAGCCTATTAGTCCTTAGTTGCCTTTGCAGCCTAGGATCATATATTCATCATATCCCCAATCCACTGCTAGTTCATCCATAGAACCATTCATCCCTGAGCTTCCCTTGCAGCCTAAAGTAGTATTTCCATCATTCACTAAATCCACTACAACCACCACCATCATAAGCACTAGTCATACCACTTCTTTTTCATCTCCTTTTCTAAGCTCTTCAAGTTCAGCCTTCAGCACATCTACTATTGTAACCAGCACTATCCCTGCCACTACTACTGTACCTCCCAGTTTAGCAAAAATCCAAGCCATGGCAGCCAGATATGCTCCCTTGGTCTTACCTCAAAATCTCCATGACATGCCCCAAAATTACCAAAAGGATATCCCATTTTTTGATAATTTTTCACAAATTACTGCACAACAACATATCACTAGAATGAATGATTTTTGGGAAATTTATGAGATAGATGAGTTTGATGTCAGAATGAGGTTGTTTGCACAAAGCTTATCTGGAGAAGTGAAAACATGGTTTAGAAATTTAGGTGCTGGTACTATGGCAGACTTAGCTGCATTCCATAGAGCTTTCCTAAATAAATGGGAAAAGAAGAAAAATCCCCTACAAATATTATCTGAGTTTGATGTGGTTAAGAGAGCCCTTAATGAGTCTGTCCAAGATTTTTGCACCAGATACAACAGTATTTACAATTCTATTCCTGCAGACCTTAAGCCCACTCAATATTCCGTGCTGCTCAAATTCCCTGATTGTTTTGATGTAGACATGGCCTATCAACTTAGAGAAAGGGATGCATACACCTTAGAACAAATGCAATTAAATGTTGTTGGAGTAGAAATCAATATCCTTGCCAGAAAAGCCAGAATGAGAAACGAGAGGAGGGTTACTATCAAAGAAGAAGCTTCAAACTTAGATGGTAAATTTGATTTTATTAACAAAACATTAGAAAAATTAGTTGAGAGACTAGACCACATTGAAAGGAAACCACAATGGGAGAATCAATCCCAAATCAGGAATCCCAACTACAGGAAAAACAACAATCCTGGGAAAGGTAAAGAACCCTCCCCAGATCAGAACATAAGACCCCCATTCCAAGAAAACTTTGCAGAGAGTTCACAAAACAATGTTGATGATGAGGAAGACATCAACATAGTTATGGGGATAGATGAAAACAATACAATTTGATGAAAACAATACAATTTTCCTCACATAGGAGGACCAGGAACTCTTTGAGATACAATAGTTCAAAGTGGAATCTGGTGAATCCTTCAACTATAAGCAAGGTTATGATTTCACAATCAATGAAATTCACAGCCAATATAACCTTAGGAGCAATAAAACCAATGAGCCTACTATAAAAAGTAATGCTCCAACCCAACAAAGCCAAAACAAAAAGAATATTGAGGCTCCCAAAACAAAATTTTTGCAGATTCTTCCCAGAGAAAATAAACAAAATTCAAACCAACCCAGTCCTAAAAAACAGCATAGTCCAAAAATTGTAGATATCACTAATGAAGTGGCTTAATCCTATAAAGATGCCCAAAAGGCTAATACCACAAATACCACCAATTCAACAACAGCTACTGATCCAAAAAATAATCTAGCTGATTCAAAATCATCAAATCCTAAATCTTCTGCTGAGAATTCAAAATCTGATAAAGCATCTGCTAACACTCAAACTATTCCTGAAAAAACAATCAAAGATATCAGAAATCAGGAAACTCAAACAGAAGACAAAAGAAAACCTCAAGCCAAAGGTAAAACTGTTGAAACACAAGAAAAATAATCCCAAACAACAGTTCCAAAATATGAAATAATTCAAGCCATCAAATCTCTGTCAACATTTAACATGCAATCTGAAATATCCAAGTTAAAGATAGATGTTCCCTTAGTAGAATTGGCTAAAAATGACTTGTATAGATCTATTATTACTTAAACATTGAATGTAAATGAAAATGAGGATACAATTAATATGAGTGAGGATAGACCTGAATTAATCTTTGGTCCAAATGTAGATGGTAAGCATTCAGATGGGTCAGTACCTCCATTTTATTTAATTCTTACTGTACATGATCAGATATTACACAATGCTATGCTAGATACTGGAGCTTCCCATAACTTAATGCCCAGAGCAATAATGGAAACCCTGAATCTAGACATAACCCGGCCATATAAAGGTTTGTTTTCATTTGATTCATCTAAAGTCCAATGCATAGGATTGATTAAAGATCTGTGTGTAAACTTGGTCCAATATCCTGGTAAAAGCATGATCATGGATGTTGTGGTAGCTGATATCCCGCCAAAGTATGGCATGCTTCTTTCTTGCTCATGGGGAGCAAAGTTGCAGGGATCTCTACAACTTGACATGAGTTATGCCACTATCTCGATATTTGGACAGCCCAAAAAGCTTTACAGAGAAACCTTAATGAAGTTTATGATCAACAATGCTGATAGAACTACCAATTACCCAATATATTCAACTCCTACTGATCTTGATTCCTTTATTCTCTGTAACTCTGATCATAATAACAGCCAAACTAAACTCACTGATAAGAAGCTTAAAATAATGGATGATTACATTGGTCATGAGGCTTTATGGCATTTGGATTTTGATGGATCAGTGAATAAATTAGGAGCTGGAGCTGGTGTATGGATTACCAACATTGAAACAAGCCATTCCCAAAGACATGCCTTTAGATTGAATTTCAAATGTACCAATAACATGGTTGAATATGAGGCTTTAACCTTAGGTCTTCAAATCATTAGAAAATTAGGAGGGCAAATAATATTGGTTATGGGAGATTCAGAGTTAGTTATCAAGCAAATAAACGCAGAATACTCTGTTCACAATCCCATACTATCCAGATACAGGGACACAGCACATGATTTGGTTGAAGATTTGTTAGAAAGCAAGTTTGCTATCATCCCTAGAAAACAGAACATGCAAGCCCATTGTTTAGCAACCTTTGCCAACACTTGAAAATTTCCATTTTCACCATTACAAAAATACACTGCTGAAATCAAACACAGACCTATTGTCCCATATAATGTAAAATACTGGCAAATTTTCTCAGAAGATGAACAAATCTATCACTTTTTGAACAATGAGCGAGAGTTTCAAAATTGCCAAATTGATAATGATTGTAATATAGATTCACCTTGTAACATAGATTCAAATTTTTGTCAAATAGATGATTTAAATGATTTAGATGTACATAATTTTGATAAACCTACTATATTTACTCATAGTGACATAGATGAATTGGAAAAAGTAGATATAGAGGAAATGATAGAAGATGAACCAGATTTGATTGATTTAAAACATAACATTTTACCCAGAGGTTTAACTCCACTAGAAGACTTGTTTGATTCCAATGATGTGCCCAAAAGGCCAAAAATGGAACCAGTCAGGTCTGATATAGAAGAGTATAACTTAGGGACAAATGAAAAACCAAAAATGATCAAAATATCAAAATCCTTGTCATCAGAAGAAAAGGTTAAATACATAGAACTTTTGAAATAATATCAGGATGTTTTTTCATGGAGTTACAAAGATTTGAAAACTTACAACAAAGACATAATTCAACATAAGATTCCTTTGAAATAAAATCAAAAACCTTTTCAACAAAAACTAAGAAGGATTAATCCAATCTTGTTACCTTTAATCGAGAAAGAAGTTAAAAGAATGTTTGATGCACAAATAATTACACTAGTCAGGTTTTCTGACTGGGTATCTAATTTAGTGCCCACCAGAAAGAAAACAGGAGAAATTCAACTATGTATAGACTTTAGAAATCTCAATAAAACTTCCTTGAAAGACAATTACCCCTTGCCTAAAATGGATCATATTTTGTAGAGGGTGGCAAGTTCTTCAAGAATTTCTTTACTAGATGGTTTCTTTGGTTATAATCAAATTCTAGTTCATAAATATGATCAAACTAAAACTTCATTAACCACTCCTTGGGGCACTTTCATGTACATGAAAATGCCTTTTGGATTGAAAAATGCAGGAGCTACTTTTTAGAGGGAAATGGATATTGCCTTTGCTAAGGAGATCCATGAATTTTTAGCTATCTATCTTGATGATATTACTGTCTTTTCAAAAACAAATGATGAACACTTAGATCACCTGAGACAAGTCTTTATCAAATGTAGAAAATATGGTATATCCCTTAATCCTACAAAGACTCTTTTCGGACTAGAAGAAGGAAAACTATTAGGTCACATAATCTCCAAGGAAGGCATTAGAATATACCTTGCAATAATTGAAGCTATTGTGAACATTCAACCACCAAGAAACATAAAATAACTTCAAGCATTCTTGCGTAAAATCAATTTTTTAAGAAGATTTATCTCTAATCTGGCTGAAATCATAAAAGATCTCAATAATATGCTTAAAAAGGACTCTGCAATAAAATTGAAAATAAAGGCCAAACAATCTTTCGAATCCATAGAACAGGCCTTGACAAAAGCACCAGTCCTCATCAGCCTAGATTATACAAAAGATTTCATAATCTTTTCCTTTGCATATGAACACACCATAGCTGCAGTTCTTCTGCAGAAAAATAATCAAGGTTTTGAACAGCCAATTACATTCTTTAGTAAAGCCCTCAGAGATGCACCTCTGAAGTATAATATAATGGAAAAACAGACTTTAGCCCTGGTTAAAGCCATCAAGGATTTCAGAGTTTACATACTTCATTCACACATCATTGCATATGTCCCCAATGCAGTAATTAAAGATATTCTGACACAAGATGGACCTGATAGTAGGAGAGGAAAGTGGATAGCCACTATCCTTGAGTACGATCTGGAAATCAAACCAAGAAAGCTCATTAAAGGACAGGGTTTAGCTAGATTGATGGCTGAATCAAATTGCAATGCTTTAGACATTAATTTCATTGCACAAATAGATGACCAGGAAGAGATGGCGACTCCATTTATCAATGAGGCCTATCTATACTCACCATGGTACTCTGATATTATCTTTGTAGTAACACATTTACAATCTCCTCCTGGGCTAATTAAAACCAAAGGAAGATTCATCAAACAGAAATCAATGAGGTTTTGTATCTTAAACAATGCACTTTACTGGAAAGAAAATAGTGGGATTTTACTAAATTGTTTATTAAAATCTGAGACTAACAAAATTCTTGAGGAATTTCATGTAGGTGACTGTGGAGGCCACCTATACTAGAAGAGTACAGCTAACAAAATACTGAGAGCTAGTTTTTACTGGCCAAATTTATTCTCTGATGTTAAAAAATTTGTTACCTCTTGTCACAAATGCCAAATTTTTGAAGGGAAAAAGAAACTATTGCCTTTACCTCTTAAGCCTATATCAACTGAAAAACCATTTCAACTATGGGGGTTATATTTCATTGGTGAAATCCATCCTCCATCTTCAGGCCAACATAAATGGATTTTAACTGCTATAGATTACTTTACCAAGTGGATAGAAGCCATTCCTACTAGGAAATTCACTGATTTAGTTATAATCTCATTTATAGAAAGTAATATTTTATCAAGATTTGGATGCCCACATAAGATTATTACTGACAATGCAGCAGTATTCAAATCCAAGAAAATGATTTCTTTCTATCATAAATACCATATTACTTTAGGTCATTCCACAACATATTATCCCCAAGGTAATGGTTTAGCCAAATCATCAAACAAAATCTTAATCAATATCATCAAAAAATTACTCCAAGACAACAAAAATACCTGGAACAAAAAGCTGGTCTATGCCCTATGGGCTGATAGACTTACCACAAAAAAGTCTATTGGATCTTCACCTTATCAGATTGTTTATGGAACAGATGTAGTTTTCCCTTCTTCCTTGGGTGTTCTAGTCATGAAGATTATCCAGGAATCACAGGTGGAAACAAATGATATTCAACGAAGAATCAATGAAACCATACATCTCCAACAAACTAGGGAAGAAGTTTATGAAAAATCACAAGTTTAACATGACAAAATCAAAAATATTTTTGAGAAAAGGGTTAAAGAAGATGATTTTTTCATAGGAGATCAAGTTTTGAGATGGGACTCACGAAGAGAAGATAAAGGCAAACATGGAAAGTTTAACTTTCTATGGCAAGGACCCTATGTGATATATGGTTACAGAGGTAACAATTCCTTTTTCATCAGGAATTTGGATGGAACTGAACTTCAAGAAGGACCAGTGAATGGTAGGATGTTGAAACACTACTATTCTTCAAAGTCACTCAACAGTTAGATTGATTTACTTTATCATTGTAAATATTCATTGCAAGTGTGTAGATTGGACTGGAGATTTTATCTACAAAGTTGAAGCTCGAAGAGAAGGCCCTAATATTTGCAGTATAAAATTTCATAAATATGAATTGTTGCAGAAAAACAGAAGACAATTACAGGATCACCAAGGTCAAAGATGAAGGCTATTGATCTCAGAGTTCTTGACATTCCACCAGGAAATGCCATCCCCAAGTGAAGCCGATGTTAGTGACTTATAAATATAGGATTCATAATTTTGACTTGACTAATGGTAATCTTGTAAATATGTACATACTTTTCCTTTTGCAAGTTGTATTCTCATATTTTGTAAAAAAAAGAAATATATATAAAAATAAAAAAAATCAAAAAATAAAAATCAAAAAAATCAAAAAGAGGGTAAAAAGTCCTAAAAGAAAAATCAAAGGACTTAGAAAAAATAATATACCCCAAAAGAAAAAGATGAATAAAACATGAAAGTGTGCAAGTCTAAATGCCACTACTTTTACCTTTTGCAGTTGATTATGGCAGAGTGTCAATAAATGCCATAATCCATGATGAGTTAAACAGTTTAATCTTGACTTGTCATGTTTCAATTTCACTTGTTGTAGATAGATAATAAAGAATTGTCATACAGTTTAATCATGACAATTTAGTAGTTAGGTAGAGAATAAGTGAATCCAACAGTTTAATCTAGATTCCTTGATGAAATAAGTGTAGAATTAGATAGCTTTATTGCTTTCAGAAAGAATAAATGTTGTAAAGGTTGCTAGCTCAAATGCACCTAATCAAAATGGAAGAAAAAATGTTAGCAGTTAAAATTGGGTAGGTAGAAGAAAGTGAGAATCATCATTGTAAATATTATTCACCAGGGTTGCAAATAACTAACTTCCCTTCCCCATAGCCATTTATCATTCTAAACTATCAGTCAGAAAGGCTCAAGGCATTTCCTTGACTTCTGTTGGGACCGGACCCAAGGCTCTATGGCTGATTAGTTGAAAATGTTAAATGTCTATATTAATCCCACAAATCACATCATTTTCCATTCATGCATTCATTTACCATGAAAAATCATAAGTAATAACCTCATTTTTACTTAATGATGCTTGTTAGCACCTAATTTGAACCTTAGGCTGAAAGAAGGAAAATCAGGGTAACCTCAAACCACGCTCAGCCTTGTAGCTAGCCCTACAAGTTCAGGAGAGGGCTCTCTCTGGGAAAAATATTCATTGAAGTATAAGAGTAAATTGATTTTAGGCTAGGTATAATAATTGTAAATTTTTTTATAAATTTTCAGGGTTGTAGGATTAGATGGGTTGGGCAATTTGAAACTGGGGAATTAAATCAGAGATATAGGGTATTTCATGGGGCAAGGTACGTAGGGATTTTAACAATTCATTTTAAATAATGATGGAATGTTTAATACTGGTGAGGATCTAAAAAGGGTATAGGAGATGGATCCTTTTCAAACAGAAGAAAACATCGAGTATTGAATTATTTCCCAAGGCAGAGCATTATACAATGGATTCTACTATCTATCTTGAAAACATTCAACTAGAGATATGAATGAAATGAATGGCAAACATAAAAATTAATAGATGAACACAAAGGAAAGTACAATGCTAAAATCCATACCATAGGGATCCCACAAATCAGTGCTGCATTTCTTTATCAATTCCCTGCCAAACTATTACAAATGGAGCGCAGAGCATCCTCAATGATTTCCAACTTATTCTGTTGATCAGCGGTTGTCATTGATGTCAACCCAAGCAGCACCAGGGGCTAACCCAATATTGCATGGGAATTTTGACCTATAAAATTAATATATTTTGGGTCAATAATGCTTTTTTTGGTTTCTACTTGTCGAGATGTTTCCGTTGATATATGGCACGCCATGTAATTCTTCACGGTTTGAGAGATATTCATGTTTGAAGTTTGTACCCCTAGTTAGTGGGCTAAAACCCCATGGGGTTGGGGCATGGGTCATTGAAAAGTCATAATTAATATTTTTTAAGCTCCTAAGATCCCTCCCAAGTTCACTCGTTGAAGCCCCTCTCAACTTAAGCATTCATATAAATTGTGATCTTCATTTCCTCCTTATGCATGGGATTTGGCCATGTGAAACAGGTCATCGTGGCATTTTCGTTCTAACTTTTTTTCTACGAAGGCTCAGAAGCTGAAATTTTTATGAGGTGAACCCAAAATCATGAGGAATCTTCAGTAAAACTTTCAGAACAAGTTTCACAATATTTTTGGAGATATGATCTGTGGAAGTAAGGGTTTTTGCAGGCTCTTGAAATTCATCTCAAAGAAGTGACCTTGGTAAAATCGTCATAACTCTCTCTCTGAGTATCGAATTGGAATTTTGTAAAAATTAGTAGATATTTCATAGTCTGTAGTATTTTCTCTATCAATTTCAGAGGCAAATGAAGCAACAGTGACACGTGTCATGCCGTACAAGTGCGCTTTTCTGAAACAGTCCATAATTAGGGCAGTGTGAGAAATTGGGTATAACTCTCTCTTGAAGAATCCAAATTGGGTCAAACCTATGGCATTGGAAAGAAGACTTAGAGGAATACTACAGGACCAAAAATTAGATATTGAGGATCTGAAATAATAGAGATACACCAGATTCAATATCGAGCTCCTAGAAGACAAGAAAAAGCTAGATCATGTGTTGTCAAGGGTTGCAAAGGACCAGACTTTCTATGGAAAAAAAGAAAAGCAAGGTGCAGCAGAGGGTAGCATGACAAGAGCAGCAACTAAGGTGCATATCAGTAGCAAGAAGTTCATTATATGAAGTCTTCAAGTAGGCAGCACTGCATACAATCATTGTAAAGGTATCATTGTACTTAGTCATTGTAAATACATTATTGTACAAATTGTACTAGTGTCTATCTGCCAAGGGTTGAAGAGGCAGTTTTGGGAGGTCTAGGATCATCATTAGGTGGTTGTATCAAAGTTGGGGTTATGGTATAGTATATATTCTTCTTCTACATCATTCTATATCATTGTAAAGTGGACCATTTTCCCTGGTACGGGAGTCCATTCTTCTTTTATTCTTCTATAGGGTGGTAGGGTGGTGCTAGGGTGAGTTGTAGCTCATTGGGTGTTGGGGCATCCGTTCAGTGACTACTAAAGAATCTCGGGCATTGGAGCGTCCATCCAGTGGGAGCTGGAGAAGAATACTTTTCAAGATTCTAGGAAGTTGGAGCTTTATTTTCAATTGGAGTTGAAAAGAATTATTAGAAAAGCATTAGGTGGTTTTTGTCCCGGAGTGGGTTTCCACCTTAAAAACTGTGTGCATTTGTGTTCCTCTTGTTTGCTGCTATCATTGTACAAACACTGATAATAATTGAAGATTAATTAATGCTCTAATTAAAATAAATATTGATTCACCCCCCCCCCCCCCCCCCTCTCAGTATTTCCAATAATTCCACACTATATTCCCCCCTACAAATGACTAGAGATTACATTAAATAGACAGAAATTGAGGGGAATAGATCCACAGAAAGAGGGACTGTTTTAACAGCCCAGAAACTGAAATCTGAACATAGAAAATAAACCAACAATATGCCCCAGAAAAGAAAGAGAAACAATACATTTGACTGCCTGGAGAAATTTGTTGTCATACCCACTGAATGAAAATAGGAAATCCGAAGAACAGATCCCTTTTTCATCACTGTGTAGATGTGACTGGTTCATAATTAGTTTCACGGCCTTTGACCATTATCTTTGTCTTTATCCTTTGAAGAAAAACTAACTATTGAAGAAAAATACCTTTGAAACCACTGAAAATTGAATTTGTCGTTTAATGAAGAAAAGACACCTTTTTTATTGAAAAAGAGCGAAGGGAAAGGGGGGTGGACCCATATGTGCTCACATATCGCAATCGCAAATCGAAATCAGAAGAGGGAAGGGGATGGTGTACTGGGATAGTGTGATGGGAAACATGCGATGCGATGGTGTATAGGGGGAAAGGGGAAATTGCAATCACAAATCGGCGTTGGGAGCGGGTGTAACACATAGCAGAGTAAATGAAATATGCGATGCGATAGTGCAAATCGGGAATCACAGCGGGGAGTGGCCATATTCCATGGCGGGGAAGAAACATGATGCGCAATGTGCCAAAGCCAAAGGAATAATGGAGAAATACCTTTAAAACAAATAAAAATGGGTTTGCGCTTTTACAAAGGAAAAAATGATTTTTCGTTGAAAAGAGCGGAGGGCTTTAGTGGGACTGGGGAAAATCGCAATCGCAATCGGGAAAAGGGGAGTGGGTTTAAACATTATGGAAATCGCCGATTGCGATTGGCGATATGAAATCAATTGCATCGGTGGGGAGGGGGAAGTGAAATAATGTGATGCGATGGAAAGGCCGATGCGAAGAAAAACTTCAAAAATATTTTAAAATTGACTTTTCACATTTTACAAAGGAAAAACCTCTTTCGCTTGGGAAAAGGCGGAAGGGATTGTGGTGGGACCCAACCAATTGCAATTGCAAATCAGAGGGTGAGCGGAGTGGGGGCATAAACTTATGAGATCACCGATTGCAATTGTGCGATCACTTATGAGCCGTCCGATCGAAAGGGTGGATCAACGGTGGAGATGCAATCAGGGGAGCGCGTCAGGAGTCAATCGCATCGGAAGAATTATGGGTGCAGGGACACTGCGAAGGTGCGATGCGATCGGGCGATGCGATTACATATGGGTCATCGGATCGTTAAGGAGATCTACGGTCGGGATGTAATCGGGCGGGGTCAATCGGGGGTATGCGATTGAATGTTGCGATTGGATCGGAGGGAAGGGTTGCGATTGGATCGGAAGAGGGAAATATAATGAAAAAATTTAAGAATATATGAAATAAAGTCTAAGGGAGAAATGAGAAAAGGGGTAAGGTTAGGCCTTTAGGGACTTTTGTTCACTTAGGCATATTTTTCAATCCAGGAGTCAGTTTTGAGAGTATGATATACCATTGGAAAGCTCTTTCCAGGCTCCTTCTGATGAACACACTTAGAACCTAATTTTACACTGAAAATGTTGTGGAAAACACCTCTGAAATGCAGGGTGGTGGCTTTGTGGAGATAGCAGCTTCTGAAGTGCAACTTATTACATATGAAGACATAAATTACATAAAAGATGGTAATAAAAGCAAAGTACCATGTTTTCACCTCAAAATATGGTTTTGAGGTGAAAATTACATCAAGCTTAATAGAACAATTCTTTGATCTTTCCAGATACTGTGCTTCTGAGTTTATTTGACCTCCTCATGACCTTGCTGATATTTATTGATACTTGACTCATTAATTTAACCATGATGAGACCCTAGAACCTAATGAAACCAACCCTATGACCTACTAACATGAATTTCAGAGTGAAATTGAATCATGACTAAAGACCATAGAGAGGGGAATCAGAAAGTGTCACATTAGGGAAATTTGATGAAAGACCACTACCATCAATGAATCCATGACCTAATGGAATGGTGAATATTTATGGTATGGGACTCCTAATATGCAAATGCAAAAGAGTAATTTCATCATTGATGGCAGTATGACAAGACTAACACTAACAATGCTCTAATCCTCATCTGATGAATTTCCCACATCTCATGAAACCATAAAACCCTCAAAATGACATTTTATCCTAAGTTGAAGTGATGAAGTTAGTATAATGCAAACTTGACTATAACCTTCACTTTTCTTAGTTATATTAATGTATTTTGATTATCCACTTTTCCCTTGTCATATTAACTTTAACTTATTTATTAATTCCCTAGAAAATAACCTTCTCATATTAATATAACTCCTTTTTATTAAATAGCCCCAAAAACCCATTATTATAACTTTAAGCCAAATTTTATTATCCCCACATGTTTTAATAATACCCAAAATAAATCCCCTTTGGCTAAAAGTATCTTTATTCAAATATCCCGCTCCTTTATAGTTTTGGACAATTCAAATATTCTAAAAAATATATATAATATAATAAACATTCAAAGAAAATCTTTAAAAATATTTTATATATGTTTAAAACAAAAAAATGTAATTCCCGAAGTTTAATCTAAGCTAAACTTCACTAAACCTATGCCTTTTTTTATATATTCCCTTTCCCGATTTTCCTTAACCTAAGGTTAAAATCTTAACCTATCCATTTTTCCCGATGCATACCCCTTTACCAAAGTTCTAACCTTGGTTAAACCATTATAAACCGCCCCATTCTATATATAAACTCACTTTATATATTAGAAATCCCTTTTTATCCCGTATCCACAGCGCCATCGGATTCAATTTTAGCCGTCCAATCTTCAAACATCCCTTTAATCTAACAGTCTAAACCGAACCCGATAACATATGCCCCCCACCCCCACCATTTTCCATCGCATTAGTTTTTGACCGTAGATCTCCACTTACCAGATCAATGGTTCACATTAAAGAGCCCGGTCCCACTGCACATACCCCACAACTTTGAATTAAATCTCCACCATTCGCATCGCAGAGTCAGATCCGACGATGCAAATCCAATATCGCACAGCCAAAGTGATCGTCCAAAGTTTTCAAAAAGTTGTGCGATAAAAGTTGTTTTCATATACCGCCCGATGCTACATGTCTTCTTTTCATTCGATCGCGTGCCAAAAGCGAAATACAACTTACCACTCCAATGCAATGCAAAAACCACCAGTTCTAAAATAAAACCGCTCCTGCCATTAATATTGCAATAAATGTGATTTGTCATGATTAGACTTAAGGTTTTGCCTTAGTTTTTTTCAATATTTTCATTATATTTTGCACATTTACCATAAAAACCCACTGATTCCATTGTTGAGCCTTCGGACGCCATTGCAGAGCCTTGTGAGAATCATTCTTTCATTAAAAATACCATTTTCACTCTGAAATTCATCCTCGGAGAATCTCCACGACTTCTGCCAACCGAATACAACTGAATTGAAGACTGTTACAGACCAAGAACCCCTTGCGACTACAACCATACCTATCAAAGGTATTTTTCGTCAATCCAACCTACAAAAGTTTTGAATTTTAAAGAAAAATAAACCAGTTGAACTGCCATTAATTGAAAAAGTTGAAAATTCCTATCCAAGAAATACCCAGACCATCAAAAAACAGGGTAAACCCTGTCAAAATCTTTCTAGAATCCACTGTTTCAGTTTTAAAGGATTTTTAGCCATTCCAAGACAATTTTCACTGCTAAATTTGATTTGAAATACCTTCTGCACATAATAAACCCTTTCTGTCATCCTAAACCATACTCAGAATCTGAACTTTGTCTAAAAATCCTTCCAATTGCCTCTCTTTTCTCAAAAGAACTGAGAAAATTGTTTAATCTTGCTCCGTTTATTCAAAATGACCAAAAAACAAGTCACCCCAAAGTCTAGAGGTCCAAAATCTCAGAAAAATGCCCCTAGCAAGTTGCCACAGCTTGAACCTTCCAAAATCAATAAGCCTACTCCTGCTCTCACTGCAGAAACAACTGAAGTAGTCAGACCAGTTCAACCTCCCATAACCAATGAAGAAAGTAGCTCATTGATCGATGTTTATTATAGAATATTTTATCCCTCAGTAGAATTCAACTTGCAAGAAGTTCATAATTGGTGTTTTGAAAAGTTTGTGGAGAAGGTTAAAGATGATGTACCCATTTGGGATTCCAGTTTGCCAAGGTATACAATCCCTATCACTCATCAGGCTCTAGATTTTATTAGATTATGCCAGTTGCATTATCTTCCAGATTAGAGGTGTATGGTTAATAAATATAGGGAATTCTTGTTTTATATCAATGCTGATTCCATTAATGCCATGCTGCAAATGAGCCATGAACCCAGAGCAGTTTAGGATTTGACCCACCTCTACTTGGATTTATATTTTCCTACTAGATTCAATATCTTTCAAACCTTTTGGCCAACTCATGTTGATATCCCCAAAGTAAATCCACCCTATGATACCTTTGATTTCCCTGAGGGTACAAGACAGATTATCTCTATGTTATCATTTATTCTGGGATATGATAATGATGAATTTACTGATGCTTCCATTTTGGGTTTCCTATATACATTGACTCCTGGCCAGCCTCCATCAATAATTTTTAATTTTTCTAAGCTCATTGCAGAAAACATGTATTATCAATTGAGAAAATTACTAAAGGAGGGGGTATTTAGATATACATCATATCTATTAAATCTTTTCTTATACTATCATGCAGAAAAATTCCCTATTGAGTTGCAGAAATTGGATGTAGTAGGGAAATTACTTTCAATAGTGTTCTAGACATCTCTTTTAAGGAAAGACAGTAGTGAATACACATATATAGATTTCAATGATTTGTTTATAATACTAGCTATGAACTTGTTGAATAAGGCAGAAACTCCAAGAATAAATGAAGAAACCAAAAGGATTTTACAATTGGCTGAGAACTGTAAAGTAGGGGATTGGTATTTATATAAGAAACATACAGAGATAAGAGTATATGGTGCACTCTTGGCTCCATACAAATTACCAAAATTTGTTACTACTAGAATCTTTGCCTTGGAATACTTAAGACAGATATTGAATGTAAATGCAGTAAATTTCATGGCTTCCAAGAAGAAGACCCAATTCAAACTCAAGAATCAGATTGGTCCATTTATAGTTAACAACAGGGAAGCTATGAAAGTAATAACTATCAAATTAAAAGGGTACAAGTTCCAAGAAAGATTCATGTGGAACTATGACCCTTAGGGTATTTTGAGCACTATCAGGGTAAAGTGCAAGTAGACTCCTTTCCTACATGAGTCAAAGCCACAGATTGAGAAATTTGCTAATCAGATTGAATGGGAGCCAAATACTTTGATTGATGATGATGCACAGGGAATGCAGAATTTTGATACACAGGGAATGCAGAATATTGATACACAGGGAACACAGGTGAATAATGTATAGGTGACTACAATTGATAAAGAAGCAGAGGTATCTCACAAAAGAAGCAGAGAAGAGGTCAACTATACTACAGAAACCATCACAGGCAAGAAATTTAAAACCTCTTATAGCAAGACAACCAGATTGACCACTGAAGAGAAGGATAAAGTAATGGAAATTGATGATAATAATGGTCAAGAAACTGATGATGAGGCAACAGTGATAGTAACTGAAACACTCAGAAAACTTCAAAAGAGCCAAATTGAAACACAGGATAAAGATACAATGATGGTTGAAAAACAAACTGAGGTAGAAATTCCTTCTTCCTCAAAGGCAACTGATAACAGAGATTTATACATTCAAATAAAATTCATACAAATCAGGGAAAGGAATGAAGAAATAAAAAATGAAGTCTATTCCAAATTTGTCAAAGAGAAACCAGGAAATAAGGATAGACTTCTCACTGCATTTGACTATTCTTCCAACAAATGATAATGTCATTCTTGAAGCCTATAGTGACTGATCCCAAGAAAGTTGCAGATTATTCAAAGATAGATTCGGAGGTAGATGATGAGGCAATTCATGAACTTGATCAAATTGAGTTCCATAGAAGCAATACAGAAATGTTATATTCAAAAATAGTCGACAAAACAATGAGTGCTAGCATGCTACAGAAAACTGTGACAAATTTGCAAACACAAATGAAACTGGACAAAGCATATTTGCATGCCAAAGAGTTGAGAATCAAAGCTTTAGAGAATTTGTTAATTGAAGCTGGAGCAGATCTAGCTAATGTTGAAATTGAAAAGGCTTTGATAAAACAGAAAAATGAAGATATTGTTGCCCTAAGAAGGCAACTCAAATTACCTCAGAGTGAACATCCCCAGGAAAAAGAGATCCTTCAGCAAAAGACAGAGAATGATGAATTAAGTCAGCTGGTTCTAAAGATGACTGCTCAACTTAAAGAAATGGAAAACCAAACTGAAGCTTTAATGAAGGAAAATGAAGCTTTGAAAAAGGCTAAGGAAGTAATTCCCATAGTCATTCCATTAGTGACTACTGTTGTACCATCCACCTTAGCAGAACACCTAGCACCTAAAGGAAAATTGACAACTTCACTGTCAATTTCATCAAAAGATATTTCTGCTGCCGCATCTTCTAATACACAGGTACAAACAGGGACAGAAACTGGAGCCACAAATTTAGTAAAAGCCCTGGAGGAAATGACTTTGAAGAATGATGAGATTAAAAATTTGAAAAAAGCAAATCAAAACTTGGAATCTGCCTATAAAGATGGTGTGATAACTTCCAAAGGTCATGAGCAAAGAGTCAAATCTTTAGAAGAAAGGGTGGTGATCCTCTAAAGGGAAGTGAATCTCACTGATCAAGTTGCCTACATTAAAAATTATTTATGGACCAATATCATTGAAGGCATTCACTCACAATGGCCTTCTATTCAGATCATTTATGAGTAGAAAGAGTTGCTACAGGCTGCAATTGCAGAAATTGATAAAACAAAGAAAGAACTTGAAAATAAGCCACCACAAGAAGTCCAACTCATAGCATTTTTGAACAGCAAGAACAGGGAAGAATTATAAGAGTTGAAAACTGCTGACAGAACAAAGGCCATCCTGCAAATCAGAAAAGTCCTCACCAAAAGAAACATTATGAATAATCTGGAAGAAAAGTGTGATACTATGAACATATCAATTGCTAAATTCAAGACCAAATATGACCTTCTACAAGAATCAGGACTTCTAGATATCCATGGATTTAATGAGAAATTAATGGTGCAAAAGGACTATGACCAGAAAATCAAAGCTTATGCTAAAGAGCAGGTGAATAAACCTTTACCACAAGGATATCCAAGTGGTAAAATAGTTTTGCAATATTTTGAGAATTTTTTTTTATGCAGAATGAAATCAAGCATATATTCATTGTGAAACCAAATTTTTCAAAGTATACTGAAGCAGATGAAAGTTATAGAAAGCTGAAGAATATGAAGATTCCTACTGCTGAGCAGTGGCAAGAATTCACAGATCTGATGTGAATTTGGCAAACGAGTGCAGAAAATTACACATGAAAGCAAAACTTTATTGTTACCTCAAGATGGAAAATCAGTGGTTAAAGAGTATCAGTGGTCAAAGTGTATCAGTGAAAACAAAAATTACTGCTGATTATTTTTAATTTACAGTAGTAAACAGTGAAGAAACAGAGTAAAAGAGTATCAGAGCAGAACGTGAAAGAGGAGGAGTCTACTACAATTCATCTTCCACAATATATTGTCCTAAGTGCCAGAAATACTTCCAGCAAGACAAACAATCAGTTTGATTAGATAAACTGTTCTATTTTTCTTGTAAAAGAGGACAGCTTTCCCATCTGTTTTGTAGCTGTCCCTCTTCTTAGTTAATAATTCCTCTTTTCTCTTGAGAAATTCTCTCAAACTTTTGAGATATTTTGTAAAAAATTTACTTGTATAAATACTTCATTCTTCGAAGTATTTTGGTGTGGAATAAAATTATCAAGACTACTATAGACTTTTTTGTTGAAAACATTGGGATTTTTTGTGAGTTAAGTTGAAGCAGTAGGCTGGAAACTAAAGCAAATAGACATCATAACTAATGATCCTCGTGCTGATCAGATGAGTATTGTATATTCTAGTTTTCATTATTTATTTCTTTAAGTTTCATTCATACATATTTTGTTATTTTCCATCTTAAATGAATAACTAGGAAAGGTATTATAGAATCAGTGTAAAAAGCTCTCTATTCTTACTAGTTTTCATGTTTATGTTTTCTGCTGATTTCCAGACTTTAGAATTCTTAATTGCTCTTTAGTCTCGTTTGACCTCAATTTCCCTCTTCCTTTTCTATGATCTAAGGATTCTTAACTGCCCTTAGTCCAGATCATACCACTTCATCAAAATAGCATTTTCAAACCCTCTAAAGATCATCTATCTTGCCCTTAGTATATTTTTTCTTTTGACCTTAGTTTTCTAGTCTTGTTTGCTATAAATTTGACCCCATTTCCCAATGGTTAGGTAGATATTTCTATGGTTTCCCTTGTAGTCCTTTATTCCCACCAACATTCAAAAAATCAAACCAAATTGTCCACTCATAGCTAGCCTAAAATCCATTACAAAACAAAGCTAAATCTTGAGGAGAGATCCCTCTCCGGAATTTAGGAAGGCTAGATCCTAGATTTCAAAAGAGGTTCTTGGTTACCCCTGGTTTTCTTTAACTATAAACCAAAATCCCATGACCTAAGAATTACTAGGGTGATAACACTTGGGAACATCTTGTATGGCTATAGGGGTTCCTTCCTCCAATGTGTTAGCTCCCCTAATTGTTGATGATGATGGCTGCTCTTCCATAGTTGTATCGGCGCTAGTACAAGTCTCCTCAAGTGGTGGTGAAGACTTCTCCTCCTCTTATTTCTTCTTGTCAAATATTTTGATCAACCATTGAGTAAAATCTGTAAATGCATTCACCCTTGCATGACTCAAATGAATGAACTGCCAAATGGTTGCTTCACCCTCAAGGTGCAGCACTGCAATCTCAACAGCCTCTCTTTCTACCACTGGATGTAGTAGGAAGAATGCATCTAGCTTCATTACCCAAGCCCTTGTTATACATGTGGATAGCCCATCAAAAGTAGACAATATAAATTTATTGCCCCTTATTCTCCTATTGTTGCAAGGTCTCCTTTCTTCTTCAAGCTGAATGAACTAGGGAAGAGTTAGGGTCTCCTTGAAAGCTCTAGGTTGAGACTTATATTCTGCCAGGTATCCACTTTGGATCTCATGTTCCAAGTGCCCTCCATCTCCATGCCTCTTGTCTTCTTCCTCAAATTTGAAAGGGCATAGTGTATTTCTTTGGAGCTCTCTGCAACACTGGCTCTTTCTTCTAATAATAGGAAGTACATGGACCTTCCTTTTCTTGAAACCCTTTAGTGGTCTCATTGTATCTTTCCTCTTTCATCTACTTAACCTCCTTGGAGAGGTTTTTCATAGATCTGAAAAGTGATGAGACAAATCTCATTCTCTCCCTCATTTTATATCTTTTCTCCCTTTCTTCTTCTTCTTACAGCATACTGGCTGAACCTCACAAGTTGAGCCAAGATTATGCTCTGATACCACTGTAATATTCCCAAATGGGGAAATCAGAAATATAAGCACATAAAATGAATTTTTCAAAAATCTATGCTATAATAACTCATAACATCCCATGGATCCAATGGATTACACATTATAGGAACCATATACAAAAGGAGATTAGAAACAAATCATGATAGGTGAGGTAAACAAGCCTCCCACACCCAGAATAGCCCAAAAACAATGCAACCGCAAAACTACTGCAACACAGAAATAATGCAACAAATGATAGCATAGTCTAATGAGGGTTTATACTTCAGAATTATTGAGACAAATAGATCTGGTCATATATTAATCAATAATGCTCAAAAACTGAGATCTACTCTCTTTTTTACAAATCCAAGAGAACCCGGGAAGGGTTTCCGGAAATTCACCCAAATACAAATGGTGATCTACAGCCCTAGGACTGAAGAGTCACTGAAACTGAAGCTCATGAAGATAGAAGGCTAAAATAATATAGATATGATGTATATCTCCTCAAAGGTCTCATCCAATGAAAGGTTGAACCCTTCAACCACAAGAAAACACTTCAAAAGATCCACAAGACCCACTCCTGAAGATACCCTCCAAAATAACGCAATTCCCAGCTGAAACTATGTTGTAAATGATGGGGATGAGTTGGCCTGATGCCAAATATTTGAAATTGGCTCAAAATCCCTCCTTGCTGATCTCCCAAGAGAAGGAATCCTTCCTCCTACGAAAAACTAACTTAGAAAGTGGGTTTATTAAACCTCCACTACAACACCCTGCAACACAACACAATATTCTGCAGAAACTACACTGTAGTTGAAGACTAAAGCTTGGCCACAATGCCAGATATGTGGAATGATAGATCAGGTCTCTCCCAAGAGCTACTTAAAGGGAAGAGGTGGGATTCCTAAACAGGAACACCATGTGCTAAACAGCACCAACAAGCTTAGATAAACAGCTGAAGAGAGAAAAATTCTAAATAGATGTTACACGCGTACACGGCCTGTAGTTTATTGGCTATCAATTTTAGAGATAAAGGACAAAACAGTGACACGTGGCAAGTCGTACAAGTTCGCTCTACTGAACCAGTCAAGAATTAGGTCATTGTGGGAGATTGGACACAACTTTGTCTTGGAGAATCCAAATCAGGTCAGACCTGTGGCATTTGAAAGAAGCTTCAGAGGGCTACTACAGGGATGAATTTGAATATTGAAGATTTTCAATTGCGGAGATAATTCAATTTCAATGTCGAACTCCTAAAAGCTAGTAAAGAGTGTGTGACTTTTCGAATTGCATAAGTCTTGTTTGAAGAATCAAGTTGAATTGATTCCAAGGGCATATTGTAGAATAGATATCAATGTTAGTTCTAAAATGGCCTAAAAGAATTCAACACCCATTAAGCCTTCGCAAGGCTCTACTATGACTCATGAAGATGAAGAATTGCAACATGATCTATCAAAATTACAAGAGCAAGTGCAACAAATTTCACTCTCGCAAAAAGCAACAAAAAATGAAATGGAAGTTTTGAAGAAAGGCGTGGAAGTGAATATGGAAGGTTTGAAGAAAGACATGGAAGCTAAAATGGATGGCGTGGAAGTGAAGATGGACGGTTTGAAGAATGACATGAAAGACAACATGGAAAACATGAAGAATGATCTAAAAGAATACATGGAAGGCTTGATGACAAGCTTAAAACGAGAAATGATTCCTAATGGCGGAAATATAGGAGAAGAACCTCCTGATGAGAACAAAATAAATGTTAATCATGATTTCATAAACTCGAATGTTGGCGGGAAGAACCACCATATTCCAAAAATGGATATGAGGAAGTTTGATGGAAGGGATCCTGTAACATGGATACTACAGATGGAGCAATATTTTGATCTCCATAACGTGCAAAACACACAAAAGGTACGCATTGCAACTTTACATTTAGAACAAAATACATTTGTATGGTATCGATGGCTTTGCTCCAGTAAAAAAATTGTCACTTGGTCAATTTTTACAGAGGAAATGATAGCACATTATGAGGATACAAAGAGCAACACCTTCTTTAGCCAATTGATAAATCTCAAACAAAAGGGTTTAGTGGGGCAGCGCATTGAGGACTTCCAAAAATTGAATATAAGGGTAACTGATATTCCAGAGGAACACAGGATTGATCTCTTCATAGGTACTCTAAAGGATAACATCCAACATGAAGTTCGTGTGTTGGAACCTGATTCATTAGAGAAGGCATTCAGGTTGGCAAGAAAATTTGAATGTAAAATTATGGCGACAAAGAAGCCTACCACTCAATTCTATAAAGAAGGAAGTGTTGCTACGCCTAGATTTCCACAACCTACAAGGTTGACACCACAACAATTGGAAGAAAAAAGAGCAAAAGGGCTTTGCCACAGTTGTGATAGCAAATACACTAAAGGTCATAAGTGTGCTGAGAAGAAATTATTTTACATAGATTGTGAAGAGGAAGAAGAAAATGAACAAGAGGATATACACCAGGAACCAGCCCCAGAAGAGGAAGAAATGAATCCAACCATATCGTGTAATGCACTGGCAGGAATTACCACTCCTCAAACTCTCAAGATAAAAGGACAAATCAAGAAGAGAAAGGTAATAGTGTTGATTGATTCAGGTGGCACCCATAATTTTATTCATTGTAAGGTAGCCAAGGAATTAAATTGTTTCCTATACCCAGCACCAGAATGTCAAGTGATGGTTGCAAATGGAGGAACTATAAATTGCTTTGGAAAATGCCATAATATCAAGCTAACCATGAGGGAATATGTATTGACTAGTCCAATGCTTGCCATTCCTATGGGAGGTGCTGATGTTGTACTAGGAGTACAATGGTTACAATCTTTGGGGACGGTAGCTTTTAATTTTCAAGAGCTTTTCTTGAAATTTTTTTCAGAAGGAAAGGAAGTCGAATTACGAGGTATTGCGGGGAAGCCAGGAAGGATAATAAGCTCTAATGTCATGACAAAGCTTCTAAAGAAAGAACAGCGAGGCGTAATTGCACAATTATGCTCACTAGAAGTTCCAACATCAAAATCATCTATGTCTGCAGATCTCCAACAAGTCTTGGACAATCATTCCAAGGTGTTTGAAACTCCCAAAGGACTCCCACCTATTCGTGATCATGATCATGCTATTCATTTGATTCCAGGAAGTGTTCCTCCAAACATCGAGCCTTATAGATATCCTTACTTCCAAAAGAGCGAAATTGAACGTATGATTGCAGAAATGTTAGAGGCGGGTATAATTCAACCTAGTCAAAGTTCTTTCTCTGCTCCTGTAGTATTGGTACACGAGAAGGATGGATCATGGCGAATGTGTCCGGATTATAGGGAGCTCAATAAGCTCACCATTAAAGACAAATTTCCCATTCCTGTGATTGATGAATTATTGGATGAATTTCATGGAGCAATTTATTTTACCAAGTTGGATCTTCGTTCAGGATATCATCAAATTAGAATGAAGACTGAAGATATTCCAAAAACAGCATTTCGAACTCATGGGGTCATTATGAATTTTTGGTCATGCCTTTTGGCCTTACCAATGCACCTTCTACATTTCAAGGGTTGATGAATTCCATTTTCAAACCCTTCCTTAGAAAATTTGTGCTAGTATTTTTTGATGATATACTAATCTACAGGAGGTCTTGGAAGGATCATGTTGAACATGTTGACAGGGTGCTCAAACTATTGCAGGAGAAACAATTATATGCAAAAAAGTCCAAATGTTTCTTTGGAGTACAAGAGGTGGAATATCTGGGTCATATTGTATATCACGAGGGTGTTAAAGTGGACCCTAACAAAATTAAAGCCATTAAGGAATGGAAAGTTTCCACAACCATAAAGCAGTTGCGAGGATTTCTCGGGTTAACAGGGTATTATCGCAAGTTTGTTAAGAATTATGGGAGAATAGCAGCACCTCTAACAACATTATTGAAGAAAGATGCATTTTCACGGACTCCTGAAGCAACTAAGGCCTTTGAACGTCTTAAAGAGGCAATGTGCCTAGCACCGGTCTTAGCTACACCAGACTTCACAAAAACCTTTATTGTGGAATGTGATGCCTCAGGAAATGGAATTGGTACAGTTTTAATGCAGGAAGGAAGACCCATTGCTTTTGAAAGTCGTCCAATCAAAGGAAAGTATTTACAGAAACCTATTTATGAGAAGGAAATGTTAGCAATATTGCATGCACTAAAGAAATGGCGAACTTACCTAATGGGAAGACACTTCAAGGTAAAAAGCGATCATGATAGTCTTAAACACTTTTTGGAACAAAGACTATCGTCAGAAGAGCAACAAAAATGGGTCACAAAGATGTTGGGTTATGACTTTGAAATAATCTACAAAAAAGGAAAGTTGAATGTTGTTGCAAATGCACTCTCAAGAAAGAATGAAGAGGTGGAAGCATTGCTTTGTGCCATTTCTATTATCCAACCAGATTGGATAACTGAAGCAAGAGATGAATGGAAGAAGGACAAAGATGTATGGATACTCAATCAAAAGTTGCAGCAAGATCCTAGTACATCTGATACATTTAGTTGGAAAAATGATTCCTTATGGTACAAAGATCGCTTATATCTTTGTAAGAATTCCCAGCTGAAACAAAAGATTCTTCTGGAATTGCACACTTCTCCTTTAGGAGGACACTCAGGATTTTTAAAAACTTACCACAGGGTGAAGAAAGAATTTTTTTGGGATGGCCTTAAATCTGATATTCGAAAGTTTGTGGCGGAATGTTTTGTTTGCCAGCAGAATAAAGTGGAAACAATTAAGACCCCAGGACTTCTACAACCTTTATCCATTCCAAGTCAACGTTGGGAGGAGATTTCAATGGATTTTATCACAGGTTTACCTAAGTCCGAAGGAAGAGTGTCATCATGGTGGTAGTTGATAGACTTACCAAGTATGCACACTTTTGTGCATTATCTCATCCATTTAAAGCAAGTACAGTTGCTACTACATTTATGAATAGAATTCAAAAGCTAC